>CM060327.1:19470354-19530354 GCA_030674155.1 Stramonita haemastoma | reverse complement strand
GGCTAAAGTCTCTGATTTGTGAAAGTGCATTATGAGGAAGGTCTTTTTATATATATATATATATCAGTGAATGACAAAACTGCGACCCCCCCCCCCCCTCCCCCCAAAAATCCAAACGTCACAAAAACTGTATTCAGTCAGAAAGCAATCGACTTTATTTTCAAGGCAAACAATCAATGACTTCCTTTTCATTATGTCAAACAACTATTAACTTCACTTCCTTACGATTTCTTCAAACACTGGAATTCACCTAGCAAATAACAAATGATAATAAAACATGACCAAAACGACACATCACCGATCTAGATTCACTATCAATCTAAAAATGATAAAATCCCCCTTACCTGAGTGTTCAGATTCATCAGCAGGCAAACAGTGCAGGTCTTGACGCCTGGCACAGACGGCTTGCTTAACCCCTGGGCTGCTGGAGCTGCTGCTGAGGCCTTTCCATCACTGCTCTTCTTCTCAGCAGCTGGAGTACTGCTACCTCCTCCCGCACCTTTCAGGAATACTGAGGGGTTTTCCCGGAAGCGTTTGAAGCAGGCCTCATCACACAGATGTTTGATGTCTCCATTGCGAACGATGTTGTACTTGCACTTTCCAATCTGGACAAAAGGCAATGAATTTGAAGAAAATTTTAAAAAAGGAACAAGAAAGGTGGCTTTTTCCTTCTCAAAATATACAAAGTTATAGAACTGAAAGCAAAGGACACTAATCAGAGACGTTAGGGGTTTTTGTATGAATTGGTGAATGAAAATATTGAATCAACTTAACCCTTTGCTGGGCACAACGCCCCAAAGCGCCCGACCCTGTCCTTGGGCAAAACGCCCCAAAGCGCCCGGCGACATGACCGTCACTTTAGAGCGATCATACATTCGAAATTCCCGCCAATCTCGCTTCAAATCTCGTGAATATAGAAGCCACGAGACTGCCCGCGAGACTTCCGCATGTTTATTACAAATGGCGGCGATTGGAGTGAGTTTGTTGCAAGTTTTGGAGGAAAAAAATCGCAAATTTTTCCAAGATGGATGCTATCTTCGAACCCGACATGTACGATCGTTTTTACAGCTTCCATGCCGAAAATATGACGCTGTGAGATGTGTATCTAGGCTCAAATATCGATGTAATCGATCCTAGTAGTGTGTGCACTTCTGAGTTTGTTGACTGAAGTGAGAGAGACGACTTTGACTACGGCGAAGTTCGAGACGAAAATCGATCGTCAAATCTAACACGGCCGATACGCGTTTTGAATTCTACTCTTAGATTTGGGGAAATTATCGCGGATTTCAAGTTCGGCAATGGTTCGGAACTTAATATATTTTGTTATTTGGTTGCTATTCGGGATTTTGATACGGCAGCGGCTCAAATTTAAACGTTAAGCTGATCGCGATCATCGGTAAACAAAAATGGCGGTCGTCGGAATGTTCGATGTGTTCGTGCACCATTTATCAAAAAAACTATAAAACCAACAGTAGGTTGAAAATATATTTTCTATAATTGTTTCTTAATGTTTTAGTTTTTATTTAATCAAAATCCATGCACGCATTCTAAAGTTATTGCAACGCTAACTGTAACACACGCAAACCAATCAATGACTTTGTGTGTTTATGCATTATAATTCTAAAAGAAAATAAAAATAATGACAAAAATTGGGTATTAGCAATTTCTTTATTCATTTCTGCATCTTGCTGTTTTTATTTCATCAAAATCCACCTGACCATTGTAGAGTTATTGCATGTTAAATACATACACCCACTCACAAGCCATCCACCTCCATTTTCTCTGCCCAGCAGGAAGGTGACAAATGATTTTGCTGTGCCCAGCAAAGGGTTAACATGGGAGATAGGCTCACCTTTTTGCAGACAACGCAGGTCTGAGTCCTGGACTTTTTGACTGGAGGGGCGTTACCTTTAGCACTCGTTTTCCCTGCTGCAGTGGAACCCTGATTAGACTTCTGTTGAGCATCAACCTGTACATAAAGGTAATTCACACTATCCTTAATAACACAAAAAAGACACCCAATAAAGGGTATGATGACACATAACTTTCCTAACTAAAAAAACATAATAGAAAGAAATAACAGGAAAATCTACGACTTAAGTTAAATAAAAAAAAAAAAATTACAATAATATATTTCCAAAGTACATTGTATTTTGTTCTTTCTCACTAAGCACAAAGTTTAATGCAACAATAATCAATAAAAGAATCTGATTAAGAATATATATGATCAATAATATGCTCGACAGACTTGGTCAAGAAAATTCACTTTCCAAACCAAGTGTGCACATGTATACCCTAGCTAATGCCACTGAGGACAGGGAAGTCACCAAAACTAACTTAAAAAATAAATATTAACAAAATAGTCCAAAACAAACTAAATCAAAGATACACAAACAAAATCCAAACATCTAATGATTCAATTTATAAACGAAGACAAAACAATTAAACATACATGACAATTAACAGCTCTATCACAGAAAAGTGACACTGACAGAATAACGTAGAACCAACAAAAAAAAAAGAACTATAACAGAAAAAGAGCAAAGGAATGACTATCTCACCTGTCTAACATCAGAGCGCTCGTTTGTACCATGCACGTCATTTGCTCCTCCACTGACAGACTCAATCTGAATACCCATGTCATTGTTGCTGTTCAGAACCTCCTTCTTGGGATCTTTCTGGTCCTCCTGCGAAGACACTTCTCCCTCATCATCAAGAACCACCACATCATCGTCATCATCCTCAGCAGCATCGCCGGTAGGTTTCTTCTCACCATCAGCCTTTGTACTTGTGTCTGCGCTAGCTTGTGAATCTGTTAATTCAGGTTCCCCGGCTAAGTCACTCACTTTCTCTGCTGTCTCTTCTTTCACACTGGTATCCATGCAAGTTTCTTCAGAGTTCACATCTCCAGCAGACTCCTGTTTATCATCAAGCTTCTCTTCTGCGTCTGCTCCTGATTTGATATCAGTGACTTGAAGCATGGGTTCGTCATCGATGTCTCTTCCTTCTACAATGGTGACATCCGAGGCTCTATCTGCTTCTGGGTCCAATGCCAGCTCAGTGTCTTCTATGAGTTTTTCAAGACCATCAGTTGATTTTGAGTCTGACTGTGTGGTACTTAGCTGTGATGCTGTGGTTGTTTCTTGATCTACTTCTGCCGCTTCTGCATCTCCTGAGGCAGTTAGCTTATTCCAGGTTTGTTCAGCTTCATTCCCAGTCTCTTCAGTTTCCTTCACTTTTCCAGAATCCAAACCTTCATTGGTTGAAATGTCTTCTTGAAGTCCTGCTTCAGGATCACTATTTTCAACACTAGCCTTGGTATCGGGTGTATCCTCTGTCACGGAGGCATCAGGCTGGCACACACTGGCTTCCTCAACATTCTGGTTCTCGCTATCAAGATAATGTGAGTCACCATCAGCCTTTTCTTATCCTGGCTAGGTTCTTCTGCTAAGAGCATGTCTTCATCTATTATTTCATCTTGCTGATCTGCTTCAGTTTCGTTTGCAGCCAAAGTCTGAACGTCTTGTGCTCTCTCACTCTCAGGCTGCTGATCCTGTTCTGTTTCAAGCATTTGTTGATCATCTTCTGGTCTGTCGTTTTCAACATGCTGGGACTGATCCATTTCCTCCCAAATCTGATTTTCAACATCATTTGCAATATTTTTTGCATCCTCAGCATCCTCCACTGACAAATTCTCATCTTCACAGGGTGTTCCAGTTTCACAGAACTTCTGTTCTTCTGCACTCTCCGTGGCTACATTCTGATCCAGTTCTTCTAACTGTTCTGTATCTCCCTTTACTGTGTTTTGGTCCTCTTCAGCTTGATGTTCTGTACCTTCCATCGGCAGATGCTGATCTTGTTGTGGGTAGTCCAGTTGTTCTGTATCTTCCGTTGGCAAAATCTGATCTTGCTGTGGATAATCCAATTGTTCTGTATCTTCCATTGGCAGATTCTGATTTTGCTCCGATTCATCCCACTGCCCTATATTCTCTTCCATTGGTGGATCCTGATCTTGCTCATGTTCAACGATTGTCCTCCTTCCTCCACTGGAATATTCTTATCTTGCTCTGAATCACCCCAATCTCCTGTTTCTTCTGTTGGCAGATTTTGATCTTCTTGTGATGCTTCACTTTCAGCAGGCTGTCCGGGCTCCTCCACTGGCAGATTCTGATCATTATCTGGAACTCCAATGTCACCCTGATTCTGATCCTCGTCTGCTGTTCCACTCTCATCAGGCTGAATGCCCTCCATTGGTAGATTCTGGTCCTCTACCTGTTGTTTTTCTGCGTCTTCCACTGCCTGATTCTGATCCTCTTGTGAAGCAACACTTTCCCCCACATGGTCTTCTGCACTTCCCCCCATTTCATGATTCAGGTCCTCATCCACCGTTCCACTGTCATTTTTTGCTGATGGATTCTGATCCTCTTCCACTGTTTCTGCTGGGTGAAGTTCTCTTTCTTCCATCTCCACATCATCAGTAGCCATGCCCTGGTCTTCCTGAACTTCAGAATTTGGTTCAATGACAGAACTGTCAACTTCAGCTTCACTATACCCTGGTTCTACTTGAGAACTGACAGGTTCGCTCTCTTCATTTTCACCTAGATGTTGCTGATCAGTTTTATCCACTTGTGCCTCATCTGTGACTTCAGGCTCATTGTAGTCATTCTCACGACCTTTATCATAATTATTTTCCAGCAAGTTCTGGTTCATCAACCTCTGCAGCTTCTGCTCCTGTTTCTTGATCCTGGCCTTCAGCAGGACTGTGTGACCTCAGTTCAGATGCCTCTTGAGATTCACTTGGTTCATTCAATGGCTGGGTCTGACCCGTTTCTTCCTGAGGATGAGTCTGCATCTGTTCACCTTTCAGATCTGTATCTTCTGCACCAGCTGTGACCTCTTCACCAGTGTCATTGTTGTCAGCACCATCACCATCTCCCACATCACTTCTTACTGCCTGATCTACGTCTGGCCTCTGCTCTGTTTCATCTTGTGTTGGTGTCCCTGGCTCAAAGTCTGCAGTAGGGGGGATGCCCTCAAGGCATTCACTGGCATGGCTGGATTCAGGTTCTGCGCTTGGGACTCCATGGCGATGTTGAAATTGTTTTCATTTTCTATGATGGCAGATTGATTTTCAGCTGACTGAGACATTTTCTCTCCTGTAGAAAAAAGATCAACAGAGTGCATTCATTACACAGAAAATGCACACATTGTTTGAAAATTATCCAATTGTTGCTACCTTTTTAGGCTCTCATCTGGCCTTCAATAACGTAACTGTGCTAGTGTCTTTAACTTTTCATGGATTAGCACACAACAAAGTCAAAGTTCAGTGATGTTGCCAATGTCAATTCAAAACATTTGTCAATCAATGTCATGTCATGTCAGTTGTTATACACATAAAAGCATAGCAACTCTGGTCTTATTATATTTGGCATAGTCTGCTGATACTGTTTGGGGGTGGGGGTGGGGGGTCAGTATGTCAGGACACCATTTCAATTACTATACACAACTGAAAACCTTTGAACACAGTGCTTACAGTATTTAATACTATTTATGCATGTACACATTCTTTTATTATTACAGGTATGGCAGTTCATTAATTTCCATTATATTCTAATATCCAAAAATCAAAAGCATGCACTTTGCCAAAATCCAAATTTGAATGTAAGTTTTGCTTTTCTGCACATGCAATGGCAGCTCCCACAGTTCCAGGTCTAGGACAAAACTTGAATTTGAAATCAAAACTCATAACTTTACAGCAATGATACTCAATAGTCTTATTGCATTAGGCAGTTTCACTTTCACAAAATGATTTCTTTTTGTGCACAAAGTGTTTCCACGGTTAACTCTGTTTTCCTAGTCTGTCCATATGTACAATCTTTAGTCTAAAATAATATCACCCTATTTGCTAACTTTTTTTGTACTTGATCTGCACAGCCACTTTCAGCTCTTAAAAACAAGAATTCTTGAAGCAATAGTGCGAGGCTTGTGCAAGCAGGAGAGTGCTGCACAAGCCTGTGGTTATAATACATCCATTCAAACGAGACGTGGGCTATCATATAAAATTTACTAATACTAGTAATAGGCTAGGCTATATGTTATTTGTATGGTGCACATGTGGACAGACTAATTTATAGAGAATGGCACTGGTAGGTCAATATACCTTACTCAGGAAATTTGTGGGCAGTTTTTTTTTTACACACTGTTCTGTTTTTACAGTAAGTGTACTTATCGACTATTTTGCACTCCAGCATTTTGTCTCCAGGTCAAGTTTTATCGAACAAGACTTATAATAACAAAGCCATGCGCTTCAGGGGAAATAACTCTGTAAGGAGCGATTTCTTTAATCCGATTTTATACAGTCATCTTAATAAAACTACTAGACCATGCAATCAAAAAATTTATATCGTATACTTAAATGCTGAACAATATGCACTTAATAAATAACAAAACCATAAGCAGTGAATACAAGGTTTGAAACCTTTACTTTTTCTTCACATCAAAGATTTATCATGGCTTAACTCCCATAAAAAAAATGGCAGACTTACGCACACCGTAGTAAGAAGATAAAGGTTCCTCAAAGCATCAAAAGATAGCTAAACAGTAAAACAAAAAACAGGCATCTTCAAAAGAAAATACGACATACGCATAAGTAAATATTATGCATAATAATTTACCAACATGTCCCAATTATCGAGGTTGCGAGTACAGTCTAGCCTCGTCTTCGAATTAGGTCAGTTTGGTCGACCGGCCCTTTAAGAAATATCGGAAGTTCGAGAAAAAAAATTTTTTAATGTATTTTTGTATACAATATTGGTTTATATCATAATCTCTATCAAGTGTGAATATTTTCAGTCAAATTTTTATTTTTGCACAAAAACCTCTGACTCGCATTTTAAAAAATCGAGAGACAAAGGACGCCATCTTGACTTGAGAAAGGAGGAAAGGAGAACAGAAGCAAGAAAACAACATTATAATGTCAAAAATGCCGAATAGAACGCCTGTGAAAATGGATACCAAAGGACCCGGAGATCTGAAAAGAGATTCTAGTATTGGTAGAGGCGATCGGAATGATAGATCCCACAGTCACAGTCGGTCTGATTCAAGTTCTAGGAACAAGCATTCCGACCGGGACCATCTCAAAAAGGACGCAAACAGTGACCCAACTGAAAACACCGACCCCAAAGGCGGAGAGGATAAGAAATTCACAGGCAGATGCAGATTATTTGTGGGAAACCTTACATCTGATATAACCGAAGATGATTTCAAAAAGTTATTTACAGCCTACGGTGAGGTTTCTGAAGCTTACGTCAATGCCGGGCGAGGATTTGGATTCATCCGCATGGTTTGTACCCAATTAGGCCTAGGCCTATACTATAGCATACCTAGTAAAATTTTATCTTGAACTAACACACATAATTTACATAAGTTGGTCCAGAATTCATTACGTACATTAGGCTAATTAATCAATCTGTTCTTACCTCATCATTGCTATCATATTTTGCAACGAGTTCGTTACGATATAAAGCTAAAATTTAACGCGAACGCATGCAGAACATCTTGCGCACAATAAATCCTGTTCTGCTTTTCGTAAGAGTTGGCCATCGTGTGCCTATGGGAAAAAAATGACATGAATTACAAAAACTGCATACACACGGGGACAAAATGTGAAAAAGCCCATGAGTGCTTATTCCATTATCCTCGATCATCGATGTTAAAGATTAAACTTTATAAATAAATAAAACCCCTTCAGCTATCATTTGTTGAGCTAAGTTCCATTGAAGATTTTTTTTTTATAGAAAAACACAAAGTCACCCTTCGACTTTCATTTTCTTTAAATAATTCAGAAGATATAAAAGTTAAGTTAAAGTCTGTCCTGAGCCTAAGGCTTTATTTAGGCCGGTGCTTATCCCGGTTTCTGTGGCGTTAAGCGACTGAGAGTCATAGACTCCCCCTGGATAGGACGCCAGTCTATCGCAGGGTTAACCCCCAACACAAGGTTGGTACCCCTTTTACACCTGGGTGGGGTGAGAAAATAGCCGTAAAGTGCCTTTTCCAAGGGCACAACGCCATAGCCGAAAGCTGGGATCGAACCCGCAACCTTTAGATTACGAGTCCAACGCCCTGACCACTAGACTACAGCGGCGGCTTTTCAGAAGATATAATAGGTATTAAAGAACATTGCATAATATTAGTAAGTACATAAACATCTATGTATAAACTTGTAAATTTTTTGTTCTGTTTACTTTTAAAAAGTGTTATGTGCATGAAGAAAACTAATACAGTAATAGTAAATACCAGGGTTCGCGATAACCGGTAATTGTCGGTATTTTACCGATTGTAAACAGGAAATACCGAAAATTTTTGATTCTGTTTGCCTGTGACTGATTCAATTTCCGTCTCCAAAAAAAAAGTCTGGAGTGACATTTTCTGACAGTCTGTCATGCGCCTGTACTGTGCTTAGGCACCTACCCCTTCCCACCCCTTCCATGAACATCTTTGGCGCCAGCCTCAGCAAGCTTTACTATGAAAGAATAGAGCTTTGCGCTCTTCTCGGCATGACAGTGACTTCCATTTACAATGAGTAAATCATTTACAATGAGTAAATGGGGCCTAGATTTATTTATTCTTTATTCTTTTAATCTTTTATATCAAGGATAATGGAATAAGCACTCCTGTGCTTTTTTACATTCCAGTCCCCGTGTGTATGCAGTTTTTAAATGTCATCTATTCCCACCGGCACACGATGGCCTGCTCTTACGAAAAGCGAAAAGCGGAGGGTCTATGATTACGAATTTGCAGGTTGCTTTGAGAGAGGAGTCGGAAACTAAATCTAAATTGAACGAAAGATCTAGATGAGCGCTAAGCATAGAAACAAGAAAGAAGAATATGTCACACGAAGATGTCATGCAAAACAACAGACTGACACAGACAGTGACACAGGCGCTAGAAAAAAAAAACCCTATTCCCAGCGTGGCTTCGTGCCCAAGAAGCGAGTGGCAGCAGCACGGCAATCAAAGTCTGAGAGATTTGCGTTCAATTTAGATTTAGTTTTGCTGCCGAACAATCCCCCCCTCCCCCACCCCCTCACTGAATAGTTTCGTTTTGTTCACAGTATGTACCGGATTTTATTTTCTGGGGACCGATTTTGGGGGAGTTGGTCAAGATATCTCTGAAATGGCAACTCGCAGTACCGGTTTTAAAAAATCCTAGCGGAACCCTGGTAATACTATATTTCCCAACAGCCAAGCATATCAATTGACTTTATATTCTGCATGCCAACACACTCAGGATCAGGATGGGAACATCTTGCACACATGTTAATTCTTGTTCTCTCAATCTCTGTTTGGAAGAGTAGGCATTGTGTGCCAGTGGGAATACTCTGAATAGATGACAGATTAACAAAACTGCATACACATGGGGACTGGCAGTGAAACAAAACAAAACACAAGTGCTTATTTTATTATCCTCAAGATAAAAGAAATGAAAAAAAGAAAGCTCAATGATCAGAGCACTCACTTTCCTCAAGCAAAGGTTAAGCAGCATCAAGAGTGTGTTACCAAGTGGATGGGTGACTGTTTGCCTGCCTTGGCTTAAGTACAGTCCCCCAGTTCACCCAGCTGTAAAATAAGTGTAAATGAGTGCCTGCCCTCTTTAGTGTTAGGGAAGGCAAAGCAGCAAAGGAGAGATCTATCATCTATGGGAACCTCCTCACTATGCTGGCCCCTAGAGAAGCTGAGGTCTGTGACGCCTTGCTTCCCTGCAACCACATAGGTTATGGGACACCTTTACCTAAATTACACACTCGCCTGTCCCTCTGGAGGTGGAAAAAAGGCAATTAAAAAAAAACCATCTTGCTGTGTCCACTGCTTATCAAATCATAAATAGCTCTAGGGATTTTCAGCTATGCTGGATAAAACAGAAAGGGTGTTAAAACGTGAATCATGATGTACACCATTCGCCAACAGTGTTGTGAAAAGGTTAATCATACGCCAGATGATGATCTACTACAATGAAAGTTTCAGAGACTTTGATTTTTTGTAAAGAAGCTGGATTACACAGTAGTTTGGGTTAATGGAGTGTCTTGCTCTTTTTTGGTGAGAAAAATGTAGACCTCGACCTTTTTTCTTTTTTTTTGTTGTTGCTTCCAATGTCTTCCAGAAGTGACAGAATTTGAGAAAAATCAGCTTGATTTGCGGTTGCTGTCCTGGAAGAAGAAGAGCTCTAATCTGGCTAATGGCATGTTTTCAGGTCACCCATA
The DNA here is from genome assembly GCA_030674155.1 of Stramonita haemastoma. Lineage (NCBI taxonomy): Eukaryota > Metazoa > Mollusca > Gastropoda > Neogastropoda > Muricidae > Stramonita > Stramonita haemastoma. Next base: position 19,520,096 of record CM060327.1, on the reverse strand, counting down.
ACCATGGCCATAACCAGACAAGTGTGAAAGAAGGGTTGTTTCCTAAAAAATTAGGCCTAATGTGCACACGACTGTGCCACATGATGCTATCCATGCACTTGCACACAGGATCTCATATAAAGTTTTCATATTCCATGATAACCCTTATACCCCTGGGGTCACACAGGTCATTCACTGTGAAACTTGTGTCAAAGGGAAGTGATTTGTACAACTTTCAATAGTCAATACACAAAAAACTGAGGGCGCTAATGGGCGCTACAGGGTTACGTTATAAAGGGGCGCTAATGGGTGCTAGCAGGGGATAAGGGCAGAATTGCTCACAGAGTGATATAGGCCTGAAACATTCTCGATTTTGTCATGTGTGGGACTGGGAGTATTTATGTCATTCTGCAGCACCCAGTACTCACAGTAGTTGCCATTTAAATTCAACTAGCAGTGTATCACTGTATGCAAGTCCCTTTATGACGTCTTTCAGCTCTAGGCACAATATAGTTAAGGGAGCCACATTATAACTTCAGGAATTGTGTCTTAAAACATCAGTATGGTTGTGTGTGTGGTTTTTAAGTATTTTTTGTCAGTATGTGGACAAGATGTTCTGCATGTGTTCACTATTATCGTTATAGTTATAGGGGCCTCAGTTTATAGTGTCAGTCTGGAGTCTGTGCTGTCTGATCTTAATTCTAGGGGAAAAAATCCCCATGAATGGGGTTTCTGGGTCAAACTCTGGCTTGATCGTGAACCATCAACTGGTGAGCATAGTGATTAGTGTGGGATGTGCACTATAAAAAAGAAAACCTTTAAAAAGTGTGTGTTTATCCAATATAGATCTATTTTAAATGTTCTATATCAATGCTGCTAAAGGCTGAGGACAGCAGCTGTGGTCTTACTGCTGTCCTCTCTACCAGTACTACTCTAGTGAACCTGATATGAAGCTGAGTACCAGTCTTGAATAGAAATGTTTTAACCCTAAGCTACAAGTACACAGCTCTACAGACTTTGTTTTTTGAAACTGGCTTGTTTGGTTTTCAGGATTACCGCCAAAATGCTGAAGCAGCAAAAGCAGCCTTGGATGGATTGCAGCGTAAAGGGCGAGTACTACGTGTCAGGTTTGCTACTCATGCTGCAGCGTTGAAGGTGAAGCATCTCCACCCCTTTGTCTCCAATGAATTATTAGAACAAGCTTTTGCCCAGTTTGGAGAGATTGAAAGAGCAGTGGTCATTGTGGATGAACGTGGCAAATCTACAGGAGAAGGGTTGGTTGAGTTTACAAGGAAACCCGGAGCTCAGCAGGCCTTGCGTCGCATCGGTGATGGGGTCTTCGTTCTTGGAGCGTAAGTTTGTGGTGTTTTTTTTGCAAGAAAAGGTGTATTTTCTAATTTATTCAAGATCATGTTCCAGTATTCTTGGTTCATTGAGGAATGTTGATAAAAGCGATGATAAAGTGACAAGGCAAATTTCTTAGACCTGTGCACCCTTACACACACACACACAAACCCCCTTAAAAAAAAAACCCACACAAACACGCACACTCTGTGTCAAATTTTATACAAATTGAAGATGGCAAGTTTTCTGAAAACGTACTCCTTATAAAATCATAGTGCTATCAAGGAATTAGAGCCATTTATAATTGGAACCATCAAATAAATAACTCTTACATTAAAGAATACATCAAGAGCAAGAATGATTGGACATACTACTTTTCTATCAAAATGCTATTTTTGGTCTGTCCAAATACTGTTTTTTATTTGCTGGGGTAGGCTGGTCTGATTTTTAGACATTTTTCAGATGTGATTATGTACAATTTCTTTGTGAAATGGAAAGGGTGTGATCATTATCAATCTTTGAGAAAGGGAGTTAAATGAAAAGACTTACCTTTCACTCGATGTCTGTTTACAGGGATCCCAAACCTATAGAGGTAGAGCCACTGGAGCACAAAGACGAGGAAGATGGCTTACCTGAGAAACTGTTGACTAAGAACGACCTGTACAAAAAGTATGTATGAAAGTGTCTGACCATCAAGTGTGTGTTACATATGAAACTTTTCTGTTTTTATATGTTATTGCATATATGTAATCTTGTTTTTCTTATGTAAGCCAATACATTGACGCAAGACTAAGCTTAGATTGAGAGTTAGTTGAAATTTGTTGCGCATTTGAAAGTGATGTTTCCTGTGTGTTTGGTCATGAAAATTTGATTTTGTTTCACACGACATGGAAAGGCATCAAGATGTATTTTTTTTCCTAACCTACTTTTGTATTTTGAAAAAGTGCCATGAATTAATTTCAGCTTTACAGTTTATTTTGATTTGAATGAGCTGTTGATAATTTGGGTTGATAGTTTTTGGGTCCAGTCATCAAAGAGGGGATGTAAAACAAATAGAACTTTCTTTGAAAAAAGCGAAGGGAGTGGGATGAAAACAAAAACAAGTTTTTAACACGCCCATGATATAGGGCTAGCATCTACTTTTGATAGTTACTCATCTTGTCTGTTTTATGAGACGTCTTTTAGTCTTTTTAGAAGGGTTTTGTTTAAATACAAATCATTTTAAAGGTATTTTTAAACTGTAGACTGAGACCAGCGTAGTGATTTGTCTATGGCATCCCCAGGTGCATTAGAGTTAAATAGTATTAGCATTGTAGTTAGATAATATTTTAGAGGGTTTTTTTGTTTTGGATTTTTGTGTGGGTTTTTTTTTTGTGTGTGTTGGTTTTTTTTTCACCGTAAGTTGGATGCTCTGGGCCTGACTTATCAGGCACAGCGCAATTTATTTTCACTCATATGACAAACAACAATAGTTGCTGTCATAGCATTTGACCAAGAAGAAGGTTTTTGTATTCTCTGTAGAACTTTTGTGAACACTGTCAACTGCTAGAGTAGAAGATCAGATTTGACATATTAATTTTGTAATACTGTATTTAGTTTTGGAATGCAGCTCTTTAATCTTTTTCAAATTCTCAACATTAAACATAACATGATGAATTCTGTTGCGCAGGGAGCGAGAGAAAGAACCTCATTTTGCACCAAAAGGCTCATTTGAATATGAGTTTGGTATGCGCTGGAAACAGCTGGCTGAGATGGAAAAGAAGAGGATCGACTCGGTCAAACAGGAGATAGAAGATGCCCGTCTGAAGCTGGAAGATGAGATGCAGAATGCTTTGTATGAGTTCCAAGCTGAGCAGATCAGACAGGGTAAGTGTGAAATGGTATGCAAGGGGGTAAAGTGGGGTGAGAGGAGTTGATGAAAACATTACAAAATGAAGATTTAACTTTTAATATAATTACTTTACAAAAGTTCCTCACTTCTTCAGCTAATGTTTGGCTTTGTGTACTGGCCGTTTCGATGAAAAGGCTTCAGCATGTTACCAATGATTTTTATTTTGATTACATTTATGTCCTAGTGGAGATTTCTGATTTAAGAACTCACAATGTGTGTGTATCTTATGAATTAGGGCATATGATGTTTATTTATTTGTATATTTTATATCGAGGATAATAAAGTAAGCACACTTGTGCTTTTGTACATCCAGCCCCTTGTGCATGCTTTGTAAATTTTGTCATCGTTCCCCACCAGCACTCAGTTGCCTACTTTTCCAAATGGTGCAGTTGGTTTTAATGTGTGCTTAAGATGTTCTGTTAGTGTTCACATACGGGACCTGGGTTTTTAGTCCCATTGGAAGGACTTCAGGAGAGTGTAGTAACTCCAGAGGAGTTGAATGAGCGTCTTGTTCATGGTTCAAAACTGGGTCTAGAACCTGGGCAATCAGATCACTAAATTTATGTTGATCTAGAAATCTTCCAAGCCTTAGGTGATGCAAAAATACACTTAAGGTTGAAAAGAATCAAATTAAATTTTCAATTTGAATAAAATTGTGTTTTTCTTGAAAATTCGGTTTTTTTTTTTTTAAGGGGTTGTTTTGCGTGTATATATAGCATATATCTGTATCTTTGTGTGCTTTTGTTTTCAGATCTTGTTCGTCAGCAAGAAGAATTGAGACGTCTGGAAGAGCTTCGCCAGAATGAGCGCATGCGAAGGCAGCAAAAAATAGAGATGAGGTGTGTAGTTTCTTTTTTTTCTCTTGCCTTTTTTTTTTTTTTTTTAAAAGAAACCTGCATATAATTTGTAGAGCTTATTTTAGCTGAATAAGGTATGAAGAAAGATAAAGGATTTAATTGGTGCTCAATAAACCTGGTTATGCAGGTTTTGTGCATATGTTGCTTTGTGAATTGATGGCATTGCAATTTGGATGATTTATGTGCTCCCTTTCAGTCACAAGCAGTCACATTGAAATGGCATTATGGTGTATATAAACTGTAGTTTCTAAATTCAGCTGTTGTAGAACCTTCCCGCCCCCTTTCCTGAATGACCCTGAATTTCAGAGTGTGCAGATGATACAATGTTAATGAATAGAACTGTGGGAAATTGAATTTTTGTGTTAGGGTGTATGGTTGTTTGCAAAACAGGAAAGGTGCAACATTCTCATTAGTTGATATCTGTTGTTCTCTATATGCATTTTTGTTGATGCTTTATTCATATATATTCCTTGTTTATAGGTTGGAATTCTTTAGGACTATTGTTATTTACATTCAGACGTTGACTGATGATATGTATGTCTTGGTCACAATGTGAGTTGTGAGTTATGTGTCAATCGATTTCCTGAATACCCTATTCAGGTGTGGCTTAGATCATGACAAGTTAAAGAATAAGGAACTGTGGGACAGAAGTGTAGGGTAGTATGATGTTGCGCAAAACAGGAAAGGGGGGTGACAATACTCCATTAGCTGAAATAATGTGGTTGTGTACTCAAGTATGCAATTTTTGTTGTGTTTATTCATTTTCTTGTTAATAAGTGTTGAATTTTTCTTTGTTATTTACATTCAGACGTTGACTGATGATATGTATGTCTTGGTCACAATGTGAGTCGTGAGTTATGTGTTCAAATACTGATATTGTCCATAGTTATATACCCTATTCATGGTTTGGGTCTTCAGATCCATGAGCAGGCGTGCAGAAGAAGAACGGGAACGCCAGCAAGACGAACGCAGGCGTCAGGAAATGATGATGCGGCAAGACATGCAGCGACGCAGTGGGGGTGGTTCAATGGACTCGGGCATGCCACGCGGCAGAGATGAAATGATGGTGTGTGAACAAACAGTTTTGCAAATTTTTTTTGTTTTTGCTTTCTTGACTCCCAAAACATAAAGCATGTTTGATATGTTTTTTGTTTGTTGAATGTTTAGTATTCTAGTGTTTTCATACAGAAAACATGTAAACACCACTCCACAATTGTGTTTCATTTTGTTTACAGGAGATTATGTTAAAATTTCGGATATAGTAAACAAAAACTTTGACACATGATGCAGACATGTAAGAAAAATAATGCAACATATAAAATGATAATTTGCTAACATTGTCCTCAAATTTCATGCAGTTTGTTAATATGTGAGATTTTTTTATGCTAAACATACCAACCCATGTCAGTTCATTTTGGCAAAATTTTCATACAAACAGGAGGTTGATAACTGCCACTTTTCTATATGGGACTAAGAGTTGATTTAACCTTCCCCTACCACAGCACCAGTGCACCTTAAATCAGCAGAAATAAAGTGTGTATGTGTGTGTGTGTGTGTGTTGGCGCTTCCATGGTAGAAATGTTCCTGCTGATAAAAGTACTGAGAGAAGAAACAATTTTTGTTTTACTGGAGAAGAGCTTAAACTACAATGAGGATAACATATCTGTTTGGCACATTCAGGCTATGCGAGATGGGGGGTACTCGAGTGGGATGGGAGACCCGCCAATGCAGGGAGGGAGAGGAGGTGCACCACCCATGCAGCCCCCACCCGCCCCACCTTCTGGAATGGGATTGGAGCGAGGGGGCCCACAGGGAATGCCAATGGAAAGAGGTGGCATGTCCATGGACAGAGGGGGTCCAGACAGGGGCAGCCAACAGGGCATGGACAGAGGAGGCCCAGGAGGAATGGGCATGGAGCGTGGACGTCCTAGCATGGGAATGGAGCGAGGGGGCATGGGCATGGAGCGAGGGGGACCTCAGGGCATGGGCATGGAGCGTGGTGGTCAGCCAGGCATGCCCATGGAACGGGGTGGTCAAGGAGGCATGCCCATGGAGCGAGGTGGACAGCAGGCCATGCCTAGGGTAAGTAGTGCATTTGTGGACGATAAGCTCAGGATATTGTTGGTTTGTGTTCAAAGATTTCATAAAACAGTATGTTGGCAATGCAAGTCATGTTTATTACGGCGCAAAGCTACACTATAAACTGTCTTCATGCTCACATTCAGTTCTGCATGCCTGATATTTAATCAAAATGCAATGCATTAATTGTAGAAGGGCTGGGGACTTTGAATGAATAAACCCACAGATAGCTTTAATTGCATATGGCTCACAGACACGGCCATCATAGGATACTTTCATTGTCTGGCACATGTAAACAAAGAGATATGTTGTGGTCAGAAAGGTTGGCAGACAGGCATTCTGTGTACATGACAGATGCAGCAAGGAATGGGAGGTCAGGGAACCCAGGGCGGAGGAAATGCCAATATGGGTGGCAGTGGCAGCCCTAGTGTCGGCATGGGGGGACAGGGCGGTGGCCAAATGGTGAGTGTATTTCTCTGTTTACAGGCTTCAATTTCCTCTACCACCCATGTGGTAGAGAGTCCTGTCTTAGGATCTGATACTTCGCATTTCAGTAGATTCTGAAGCACATTCTTGCCAAGACTCGGACTGCGAATGTGGTGAAAAGATGAAGGGGAGAATGATTCTCATGTTTCTAAAAAAAAAATTTTAAAAAGGGGGGGGAGGGGGTGGGGGCTGTAGGTTGAAGTTACAAATGATAAAAGCTTGGGGGGCGGGAGAAAACCTAATGGTTAGAACTTTACGCTTGTGATCTGACTGCTGGGGATCGAGCCACCGCGGAAGCACCCGTTATATAGAATTTTACTGTGGAGTTAACATTATTACTGATGACACTCCCCCAGAAGTCCTTTGGATGAAGGTAAAAACTGAGGCCCTGTGTGCGAACGCATGCAGAACATCTTGCACATACGTTGTAAACGTGTTTTGCCTTTTGGAAGAGTGGCCATGTCATGCCAGTTGGTAAGAAACACATTCACTCAAGTGTTGTGTTTAGACACCATCCCTGAAGTCGGAACGAAGCTACCTAAATGGTGGGTAAAAATGGTTGCAAAATCTTACCATTGGTGGATCTCGGAGCTCTAGCCAAAGAACAAAGAAAAAAAGCTTGTGCACTTCCACTTCTGATAGTTTAGCAGCTACTTAGATTGTAATGGAAATGGAATAAACTTGGTTAGAAGTTGAAATGATGAAAGTAGCAGAGGTTGAGCAAATTGTTGATTGTCATGCTTCACCTGTGTTATAAGGAAACTTGGGAAAGCTTTCTGTCAGTGATTTAAAGTAAAATAAAGATTGTTTAGCAGTTGAACAGGAAATATTTTATTGTAATTATCAATTGACTTAGCTTAATGATCACGTGATAAAAGTTATGGCTCTGTTTGAGTTGTAATATTACTGCTGGAATAATCTCGCCTGATCTCCGTCGGATGTGCCGAGTACAACTTGATCTATTTAGATTTGTGTGTACGTGTAATGCAGTTGCTTATGCTATTTGGCTTTTGCGAGTATTGCAAAATACATGACAGGTAAGATACCTTGCAGCGATTGAAGTAAAAGTACCTTGTATGTCTCACTATGCTGGCTACAGATTATACCATGCTTGAAGGAGCCCCAAAAGAAAATCCGTATTTCTCTTTGGAAGACAATTGTTTATCTTATTGTTTAATGTTGGGGGTGAGGAAGGGAGAGGGAATTACAGATTTTGTGGTGTTTTTAAATAAACATAGTTGCTTATAAGAGTGCTGGGCAAGTATGAACTCTGTGCATTCTGACACACTGAAAGCCGTTTCAGCTCCCAGAGACTTGACTGTAATGGATGTGATATGTGACCACTGATCCTTTTTCAAAGCTGCTATGGGTAGTCCCCCTTTAAGTTTTTTGATGCTGGCATTTTCCTTGCCAGTATTATGCTGTGGTCTTACATATATTCTGTGAATTTTTGTCTGCAGTTTGGATGGTACAAAAAATAGATAACTTACATGAAATTTGTTAATTTGGTTTACACATGTGGCCCTACCGAAAGACTTGGTTAGTTCTTGTGCTTTCTTAGGACTGTGGGTTGGGTTTAAAAAAATTTTTTTTTTTAATATAACCGAAACCGATGGAAGTATGCAAGACAAAGAAATGGGATATTTGGGTTTTTTTTCTTATTCAGGTTGGCTTAAAAAATTTTTTTAAAAGGTGTTTACCTTTGTCTATGTCATGTCGTGAAAAATTTTTTTTTTTATGTGAAGTTTGGTTTCATTGCTTTTGTGTGAATGTGGAGTGGAATTCTTAGTTACCATCCAGAACAATTTGCATCAGGGCTGAATAGTTTTATTTGCATGGCTACTGCTGAGAAGAAATAGTAACTGAAGAAGACCAGTATTAAATCTTGCAAGACAGGCAGTCAAATTATTTGTGTACACATAACAATCAGTACACAAAACGAAATGAAGCTGAAAGAAATGTGATAGCTGAGAGGTTCTTGCACACACTGAATATGAGATGAAGTTTGAAGAAGTACAAGAGTGAAAAATCTTACTCACAAATGGAGGGATATGGGTAGAAATAGATGTGGGACGAGGATAAAAAAAAAAAAGGTGGTAGGGGGTGGGCACAAGTTTGGAAATAGGTACAGCCATGATTGGGAAGTATTGAATGTAATGATTAGGAGGAGGCATTCATTCAAACAGATGTATTAAAGGTATCTAATCATGTAAAAGGAAAAGCCGTCACTCCAAATGTACAGAAATTTAAGGTGAAAAAAAAAAGCTGTGGAGAAAAATTAGTCAATAGAGTATATGAGTGTGTAAACATCAAGGGAGCATCATCTTTGTAGTAACTACTTGATGATTTAGAGTAATTATCGAAAAACATTTTAATGAGTTAGGTCAGTCTGAAATGGCCACAAGTGTCTTGAGGAAGTTGATGGATATGAAGGCAGTATAAGACTGTGTTGACCGATGACTTAGTTTGATTATAGGTACATGGAAAGTCGGAGTTTACTTGTATGTACATAATTGAGAAAATCCTGTGTTCATTGCTATTAGGTTGATGGTTTTGGAAGGGGGGTGTTAGGAGAGACGCCTCGAATTCACTGGTGGTAAGGAAAGACCCTCTTATAAGCTTTTTCAGTAATTTCCAGGTCCAGATCATTTTACTCTCTGCATCCACCCACTGTCTGTTCTTTTGTGCATTCACCAGGAGATTAGAAGATAAAACTTGAAAATAAAACCTGTTAAAATAGTATTAAGAGAGCTTTTCAATTCTTTGGATTAAAAAAAAAAAAATTACTGGGTTGTGTCCTTCACTGATATGAACCATCAAAAGAGACTGTCCCCTCCCCCCTCCCCACTTTTTCCTTCATATGTGCTGGTATGTGTGTACACACACTTGCACACACACACACACACACACACACACACACGTGCGACCTCCAATTCATACCTCCCCTATCAACTCTCTTGTTTGAAAACAGAATTGTGTGAGAAATGGAACAGCTCCTTTCAGTATTAGTTTCTACAATTCTTAAAATTATCAGGCATTTAGCAATCAAATAGATGCAGGAGAACTGACACCAGACTACAGTAGCAAACTTGATGGAGAACTATCTTTCATAGTTACTGTTAGTCATATGCAGTGTATTATGCAAAAACCATCTTGTATGGAGTGGACATGTGCAGTTGCTTGTTTGAGGGTGAATGTATACATGTGTACATGTAAGACTGAGACTGACACATGCATGCATCCTCACACACTTATGCACATTCATTTGCATTACTCTCCAGGAAATCCTTGTACAGTTGTAGGTAATCTCATTAGCTGAGGCAGCACTTGGACAATGGAAGCCACTGCAGCTGCCAACCATTCCTTCTGGGTTTTAGCCACCATTCGATTTTTAAACAAAAAAGTTAAGACCCCTAGGCGAGCACTTGTTTATGGATTTTGAACAATATGTGTAAGGTTTGTGAGAAGCCATGAGACCCAATACCGTAACTCTTGACTCGTGTTTTATAAACAATATCACTTCAAGATCATGAAGATAAAAAATGTGCAGGCATAGACAGTTTTATGTGCATTAGTACACACAACTATGGCAAATATGCAGTATTAAGGTAAATGAGAATGAATACGAGTATTCATCATCATGACACTCACTCACATTTGCAACCAAGCAGGTGCATAAGAATGCACACGCATTTGCTCATACATATCTTATCGATGTATGGAAAAGCACCAGTGTGCATGCACAGACACATACATGCAAGACATACTCACTGTTCCTCTCTCTTTGCTCATGAGGGCAGGCATGCATTTGTATTCATACACAACACACACACACACACACACACACACACCACATTTTCAAGACAGTTTGTTGACTTTAAAATTACCAGGTCATAGAGTAGATAAATAAATGATTTAAACGTGTCTCTCAGACTTACCATTATGATCTGATGGAAAACTATTTGGTATTGTAAAAGTGTTTTTTTAAAAAGTTAAAAAGAAGATGTGTGGTTTTGTGAATGAAAACTATTTTAAGTGATTCATCATGAAATATTAACATTGGGAGGCTGGATAACATACTGGTTTCAGCATCATATCGATTTTTTTAAACTTAAGGGCACATGGCAGAGTCTTGGCTCAGTATCTGAGGGATTTTCCCCTGAAAGTAACATTGATACTGACGCCACTGTCCTGATTCCTTTGGCAACACTTTTTAACTGATATCCTTTGTGTGAATGCATGCAGAGCATCTTACACTGACATTAAAATGCATACATCAGTAGTGGAAGAGTAGACCAGCTGTGGCTGGTGGCATGAATGACAAGAGCATTCCCAGCATGCAGCCCACAATTTGTAGAGGGATGGGTTCCATCAGGTTCAACTTGCCCAAGAGACACATCAAGATGAATTAACTGCAGTGCCCTTATGACTCCTCTGAGAGTTGAGAGAAAGGTCATCATGTCGGCATCATTGGTCAACTGATTTTTTTTACAGTGATGGTCTATTGAAGTCATGAACAATGTACAAATGGAGGAAAGGTGTTGTCTTCAAAAGCTGGCATAAGCAGAATGCTCACCAGTAGTGATCCTCTGATGTCCAGCTGAGTAGCAAAGAGAAAAATAACCCTAACTGGGATGGCATGAGGTGTTCACTGATTTTTAGATTTTTTTTTGTTTATCTACAAATGTGGAGATTTTGAGGGATGGCATGTGCTGGTCTGTACATGGAATGGGTTGGGAGCAGAACTTGATAGTTGTCGTTACCATGTCTTGGGGCCACATGTTAGTGATACTGTTGTATACTGTAATAATTTCACTCTTGACTTTATATATATTGTTCAAGTAAATAAGTTTTTTCTCCAGACATTTTCTTGGCACATAGTGATATTTGGCTTTTTTTTTAAATTGAAAATTTAATGCTTTAAAAATTAGGAAGAGATCTGTTTGAATTGTTTACTTACAATATTGGCGGAGGCATGATTTAGGAGAAGGGGGGGAGGGGCCTTTGACTTTTGTAATCCTATTTCCTGCTCCACTGTCTTGTATTATGATGAGAGTATGAATGTTGAATGAATTACAGCGGTATGTCCGTCTGCAAGCAAGCATGTCATCTTCCCAAAGTGAGGGAGGGAGGATTAGAAAGAAGACATAGAAATGTGTGATTTATGCCACAGTTGCTATGAGGCTGCATTTTGGTGGTTGCTTGCAAAATGTCCAGTTTCCTCATAGGTCCATGTTGTCCATGTTCACAGCTCAGTCATAATGGACAGTAAAGTATGGACTCTGGGGAATAACACGCAGAAATGAAAAACTGTCGGGTTAAAAAAAAAGAAAAAGTTGAAAATCATTTTTGCTTACTTTCTAAAGGGATTTATCTTATACTCTATCCTATAGTCTGACTAGTTTCTTGGTGGTTATGACATGTAGTAATCTTCATCTTATTGAATGTGTTAGTAACAGAAGCTTGTGGCTCATTCTGTACATACATGTGTGATTGTAAATTCATCTTTGGTGTGGTTATCTATTCAGAACTTCAAGCTTGACTTTCAGAAAAACTGGAATAGAAGACCTGTAGTTTTTAGAGATGGGTGGTATGGATGACCCATTTCAAAGTACAAGTAATGGAAATTCTGTGCTTTTAGAGTCCACCATTAGCTTACTTACCCTCTTTGATTCTGTGACTCGCAAATCCGTTCCATCAGTTGTCAGTGAAGGGTATAACCACAGCCAGTATCAGCCAGACATGTTGCATTTTATCCCTCTTTTGTAAGTCATCGTTATACTACAGCAGATCTGTTAGAGCATAGTGTAAAAGGCTGCCTTTTGTACAGAGAATAGATGCTCACTTTACTCTCTCTGTCGCTCTTTTACACACACACACACACACACACACACACACACACACACACACACCACACACACACACACACACACACACATTTACACACACACACACACACACCACACACACACACCACCACCACAAACACACACAACACACCTCTCACTCAATCACTCACTCACTCACTCTAACAGAACACAGACAAGGAAACCCCCAAAAACCCCCCAAAACAAAACAAAAGAAAACCACTTCCACACCAATATACTGGCATACACATTGTTGCCAACCCTTCATTTTTTCCCCCCAATTTTTTACATGGTTTTTAGTTGCCATTCTGTTTCCCAGAATTTTTTTCTGGTTTCTGAAATCACTCACACACGCACACACGCACAACCACACACATACATTATTCTTGTCTGTCTGTCTGTCTGCTCTGTCTGTCTTCTCTCTCTCTCTCTCTCTCCTCTCTCCTCTCTCTCTCTCTCTTCTCTCTCTCTCTCCTCTCTCTCTCTCTTCTGTCTCTCTCTCTCTCTCTCTCTCTCTGTCTTGTCTTCTGTCTGTCTCTCTCTCTCTCTTCTCTCTCTCTCTCTCTCTCTCCTCTCTCTCTCTCCTCTCCTCTCCTCTCTCTCTCTCTCTCTCCCCCCCCCCCCCCCTTTACTTGCTTTCTTCCCTCTCTCTCCTTCTCCCTCTCTTTCCCTCTCCCTCTCTCTCTCCCTTTACCTTGCCTTCCTCTCTCTTTCTTTCACTCTCAGATCTGTCAATTGAACTGTAAAAATTTATGACTGTGTGAGATTTATATGCATACTTGTATTTGTGTGCTGCTGTATTCTTCAAGAAGCATTGGCAGAGAGAGAATTTGAAAAGTGATTATATGAGTATTTTGTAATCAAGCAGTGATTGATTAGGGTCCATAGGTTTTTGTCATCAGAGTATGTATGATAGTTTTGTTTTTATGAGGATTTTCTTCACTAGTTAACAGTTTTTTCTAGAGTAAGCCCACCCCACCCCTCTTCCCCCCCCCCCTTTTATTTTGATATAGTCTTGACTTTTGTATCCTAATGCTTCCATCTCCCTTTCCTTTATGTACCTTTCTTTTTCTCATTCTCAAGTCTTTCACTGTCTTGTCTGCCTTGATTGTCTTTTGTGGTGAAAGATGTGCGACTGATCTGTTGTCTTTCTCTTGTCTACTTCACTAAGTTTTTTGTTAGAAGTGACTGATCAAAGTTGATATAATAATAAAAAAAAATGTTCAGACTGACCCAAAAAGGAACTTGTGCACAAGCATGTAAGTCTGTACTTGCTTTCAAAATGGTATTTTTGTATATAATTTGTGTGCATAATAATTCTGGTAGAAATGTGTTATGCAGTTAGAAACTTGTAAATGATAAATCAAAAATCACCATGGCCTTTGTATATCTTTCACTTTGTCATATTTCAATCATGTAAGTAATTATGGAAAGAGAAAGATCATCTGTTTTAATTACATGCACAAATACTGATTGCATTTGTAGAAATCATCGAGAAATAAAGAATACATTATACACACGTCCATGCTTTCACTGGAGCACTTTGTAGACAATTATGATAAAATGAAATGCATGATTTCATTACTTTTTCACCACAAAAATTTAACTTCTATATGGCAAAATAGGGGCAGGAGCAATATATATTTTGTCGTTGACTTTGCATGCACATATATGCATACATGTCTTCATGGTTTTGCAGATATGTACACAGACATGCATTCTAGTACAGTATGTCTTTTGCAAATATGCAAAGCAGGCAAATACACGTATGTATCTCTCAGTGCATTCTCACAGACACAAGAACATGCAAACCACGAGTATTTTCAAAAAATATTTTTTTATTTCAAGAATAATGGAAGTGATGTGTTTGTGTGTTGTGGTGTGGTGTGGTGTGGTGTGTGGTGTTTGGGGTTGTGTGTGCGTGGGTGTGTGGTGTGTGTGTGTGTGTGTGTGTGTGTGTGTGTGTGTGTGTACTGTTTGTGTGTGTGTTTTGGAAGAAAGGATACTTGATCTAAAATTTGTTCTATGTTTAGTCCTTGTGTCAGGTTGTATGTGTGTGTGTGTGTGTTGGTGTGGTGTTGTGTGTGTGTGTCTTGTCTGTGTCTGTGTCTGTTTTGGAAGAATGAATATATGTAAAGATGTGTATTTATCTCTGAATTGTAGAGTCATGTAGAATATTTTGGATTCTTGACAGTTCATATCTTGTTTCTTGGCTAAGAAAAACCTGCTATGAGAAAATACTGTGTTGAATTCATCTTCCTGTATTTCTTCTTTTTTTCTCCTCTTCTTTTTGTTGTCTGTCTGTCTTTCTGCCATCTGTTTTGTCTCAAACTTATTTAACTTTGTGTGTTGGTGACTGCTTGTACAGATCTGACAAAGTGCTGGAGAGATTTTTGTTGTTTTTTTCTTCTGGGTTTAATATGTCACTTTAAAAAAAAAAAAGTTTATAGTTGATTTTCTTTCTCCAAATCATGCCACCGCTTAAATAATATTTTTAATTTATAACTTTTGTCTATGAGGAAGAACATTTTGTAATTTTGATGTATAGGGCTGTTTGATTTGCTTTTATGTGCCAAGATCATGTCATCAGGAGATCATCATGTGCCTTAGATTATAACACGGTTCTAATGCAGAGTTTTTGTTTTCCTCTCTCCCGGTATGTGCGTGATGCGGGATCCAAACGGCTGGCTGTGAACCCTGTGACTTTTCCCCATCGATCACAATTGCACCAAACAACCAAACCCCAATTCACTCACCTCACAAACCCACACCCAATCTCACCCTGAAACTGGCACTGACTGACTGGTCAATCTAGCAGTCAGGTCCATCCCGCTTTGACCCCAAATCTGGCAACCAGTTTGAGCCAGGATTTGGAAACAGAAGAGGCATGGGAGGTCCAGGGGGTAACCAGGGTGGGCCTGGAGGCATGGGTGGGGGAGGAATGGGTGGTGGACCAGGGAATCAGCCTGTTCCCCTCTTCCCTCATATGCAGGGGGGAATGGGCCGACCAGGCCCCGATCGCGGAATGATGGACCGTCGTCGTGAGGCACCCCAGCCAAGAGAGGACATGGAAGAGATGAAGAGGATGCGCAGATACTAGTATCTGGTGATGATGTGGACTGGAATGGTTTTTCATAGCCATCAGCAGACCTTAGAGGGAGGGAGGGGGGGGGGGGGGGAGAACACCGGACACTGAGCAATGTTGTGTGCGTACAGCATCATTATCATCAAACACCACAATCTGAGTGTTGAAGCTGAACACTTTCTAAAGAAAAAAAAATTCTGTTCACTGTTGTGTTTGTCATAGTATCTTTTCCCACCTTTCTGTGTTTAAAAAACAAAACAAAAAACTTTTCTGGTGTATTCTTAAATTTTGTCTTGTGGCCAGGGGTAGTTTTTTTTTTTTTTTAAAAGTTTCCACAGTAATCAGTTTGTGTTGTCTTTTAGGAGTAGTTCAGACCTTCATACCTATGTTTCTCCCTTTCTATATAAAGTTAGGGTAACCAGTTTGAAACTTTGGCCATTGTCACCAGTAAGACAAAAAGTTTACTCAAGTATGAAGTATGGAAATAGAATACTGATCTTGTCCAGTTGTGTACTTTACTCATTTTACGAATTATTGGAGAGGGAAAGATTAAACAGAAATGAGAAAATAAACCTGTTTACTGAAAAACCTCCACAGACTTTTCTTTACTAGGAAATGTTCATTGAAAGCTGAAATCCTTGATAAGCGACTGAATCGTTCTTGTGTTTAGCAAATGAAAATAACGCTATCTTCTCACTAAAACAAATTGAAGAGCTTGGAACCCATACATCGGGTTCTGTTTGCTGAAATAGTCTAGTACTGTAATGAATTAGATTGTTTGCAAAAATAAATGTTTACTTCAGTAAATTAGAGTGTTTTTAAAGGAGAAACAACAAACTAGGTCAGAGTTGATATAAATGCAGCTGAACTCTTTACTTCACGAAGAACATCCCCTACCCCTAACCCCTAATCTCTTAGAAAGAAAAATTATGTGTTTATGTACTGACTTCAAGATGACTTTAAAAAAAGAAAGAAAAGCAAAAAATGGCTTACAAAAGTCAGTTTTAATGCTTATACTCATGAACATGAAGTGCAAGTTATATGATATGTGTGTACATGGGAAAGCATATGGGATTGTTATTTCAAGAGCTAGTGGTGCTGAGAAATAAGTTCTTTTGTGTGTTTTAGGCTGGTCTTACGTGTGAAAGGAAATCATCATTGAATCCAGTCATTGGTTTTAGTTTTTGTTTTTCATGCTAAATTGATCATGTAAACTACCAGGAAACTCCCCTCCCCCCCCCCCCCTCTTTTTTTTTTTTCATTTGGGTCCTCAGTGAATCTGCCAGGTACTGTACTGTGTGCTCACTGATGGAGAATATTGGGCCAGGAGGGTGGTTTTCTCTAAGTTTTAATCAGTCAGTGTGTACTTTTATAGAAAAAAATTTGAGCAGACGCGAGTGCAAGTGGATAGGAAAGTTTAACCACTCCTGTTTTGTATTAGTCGTCGGTCTTTCTGTGTAGAGAAGCATCAGCTGTTAGTAAAATGTTGACAATTGTCATTTTAAATCTGATCAGTCAACTATCAAATTTACAATTATTAGTGTCAGATAATACATTTGAAAGATGCTGAAATTATTCAGATGTGTCTGTGTTTTATTTTGTTTTTGATTACATAAATATGGCAGAAGCCTGGCAGCTCCAGTGATTGATCCATTTCAACTCATTACTTTTTTCTTGGTTTGGGACGCACTTCATGTTTTATTTGTTAATGTATATCTGTTGTTATTTTTTCCCCTTCTGTTGGTCATAAAGCATTTGTCTTGAGTTCAGGATCATTGTTATTGTCATGCGTCATTATCATTTTTAACCTTCCAGTTTCTTGTCATTAATGTAAACAGGGATAAAATGGTTAATTTTAAAGCATTGGTTTTATTGCTCACAATTTCTCACTCCTTTGGGTTTTTTGTGATTTTTTTGGTATTGTTTTTTCAGTCTTCACTATTTTGCATACATTGTGCACACGCACGCATGCACACCACCACACACACACACACACACCACCACACACACACACACACACACACACACACACACACACACACACCTACCTCTCTCTCTCTCTCTCTCTCTCTCTCTCTCTCTCTCTCTCTCTCTCTCTCTCCTCTCTCTCTCTCTCTCTCCTCTCTCTCCTGTCACATTTACTTTTCAATCAAAATACATTTTTTTTAATGGATTGCCCTTTTTCTAAGTGTAGTGGTTTACAATATTGTATTTTTTGTGAGAACTGAGGTTGAGAAATTTTGAGATGTCTGTGTCATAGTTCTCTTCGTGCAGCATTAACAAAAGTGTATCACCCATTGTTCAGTCTTCAGTATTGTGGTCCAGTACATGTAGTAAATAAAACTGTGGAAAAAATCCGAACCCAGACCTTCTGCTTGTACTTTCCTGTGGAAATACCTTGTGACTTATGCTTTCGTTGTAGGAACAGGTGATCAAAAACTGACCTGAGCAGCATAACAGAGAGAAATATAAGCAGATACAATCTCTATTCACCATCAAAACCCAGATACTACAACAAATACAGGTTTTGTGTGAATAGAGCACAGCCCTATCATATAGTCTCAAACCCTGTGGGACCTCTACAACATCCTTCCTCATTGACCATCATACATTAGGGGGTGGGGGGGGGGAAGGTTTCTCGATTTTGTTGCTCCACTTATTTGGTCTCATGATGACCGCAGATCTCACATTTCTCCTCATTGTCTTGAGCTCATATCAAAACTATTGAATCCTACAGATTCATGGGAGAACATTGTAATTGTTAGAGGGTTGTGGTGACAATCCCATTCCAGTAAGGGCTTCCCTCGTGTTGTGACTACACCGTTACAGATGTGGGGCCTAAACAGATAGTTTTTCCTTTGCCTTTGATGCCTGGTGGGTGGCAACACTGTGGTTTAGCATTTGTAACTGTCACAGACAGAAGATGGGGTGTAGCTGTGATGGTAAGATAGGAAGAAACCCGTGGTGTTGAAACAGTATGTCAATAAAAAGACATTTTCTACACACTGATACTCACCACATGACGTCACTTATGCGCGCACCGCGCGCGCACGCACGCACACACGCACACACACACACACACACACACACACACACACACACACACACACACACACCTATTCAACATGCATTTACACACATGCACACACACAAAAAAGGACCCCCTTGTCCCCCAGGCCCGTCCCCTTTGAGAGCATCCCCCCTCCCCCCCCCCCCCACCTCCCTTTCAAAAAAGTAAAACTCAAATAATCAAACAATCAGCCAACCTGCGTACTAACCAACCAACCAACCAAAACAAACCTTGCCTTTGTGTCATCTTCAGCACACAGGTGTTGGATAAGATCAGGGTGACTCCCACTGTAAGAGTTTTAATGCATAATTCATTTTTCATTTGCCTGCTTTCACATCCATCATCATGGGTTTTCATCCATAATACTGATAAGGATTCACTTTTGTGTTTGCTAAATCAAGTATCTGTGACTGATACAAGACATGTCAGTTTAAAAACTGCAGATTTTTAGCCAGCAGACCTGTTTGACTTTCAAATTCATTAACAGACGTTTAACTGTGACATCCATTGCATTACCAGTTAGGGTTCCAAATTTATCTCTGAAAGTGGAATTGATTGCAATTAAAGACTTTTATTGCTTGAAAAATTAATTTAAGGCATTGATCAGCTACCAAGGGCATGCTTGCATGAGCACACAAGTATACCTTAGACTTTGTGTACACATTTTTTCATGCATGCACTATGTTTGCATGTCCACATACTGGGCCTTACGCCTTCATGCTCTGCTCACGTGTGTGTGGGTATGCACACAACACACCATACATGCATAAACACATACTGCGCATGCTACACACACACACCCACACACACACACACACACACACACACACACACACACACACATCTAACAAACTCCGCAAAGGTTGATCCTGGGTTATTAAAGGACAGTTCATCCATATGATTAAGAATTTAACAGTAGAGATTTTACAAAAAAGAAAGGCCTTGAGGTCGAATCGCAGATAAATCCCAAACTGTTGGACAGCCCTGTTCTTTATCAGATGCAAAGTAGAGATTTTTTTATCAAGATCTTTGTCAGGCCTGCATTTATTTAATGCACACAGCAATTTGTTTAGGGGATTAGAGGTCATGGATGGAAGATTGGATAGTAATCTTGTAGTCATAGTGCTGACGAATTGAACCTTTCCACTTATGCTCACTGCAGACATATCACTGTGTGATTGAAAAGTCTGATTTGAAAGAAAGAGAAAAGACAATTCCTCCATAGTCTAGGTGGCTTTTTCTGTCATGGGACACTTCTAGGCTAGCAGAAACATATCAATAGTAATCATGGAGCTTAGAAGAGGTAAAATGAAGAAGAAGAAAAAACCCCTAATGCAGGAACTTCCTTCTATTGGACTAAACATGCAACAGTGTCTACTGTTACAAGAGGCAGATAATATTTTTCTGTATTTGTGTGTAGACATTGTTGCTGTTTTGTCTGTTATTTAGGATGACATAACTTCCAATACAGAAGTTATAAAGTAGTGCCTAACCTGAACATTGAAGTGGTGGAAGTGTAGCCCTCATTTTTCACATTAAATTTTAAAAAAGAATTATGAACTGAGCTTGTGAATCCAGACAGTTCTGAATTATAAAAGTAATGGGTGTGTAGTCATTACTGTCCAAATATGTTGAATATTTTTATTGGAAATTTTTTTTAATGTAGGCTACCTGTTTCCCAATTCTGTAAAAATGATAATATTCTGTTATGGTTAACTTGAAAGTGACAGGAATCATTGTGTTCATATCATAGTTCACATTTTCAGATTTTTTTCTTTTTCACTTTTTCTGTTGCCTTTAATCATAATTGCAACAGATGCTATAGTTGTGTGGCTAAGACTGACTTCAATCCTTCAAGGGGGACAGGATAGCCTAGTGGTTAGAACAATGCGCTTGTAATCTGACAACCCGGGTTTGAATCCTGTTCAAGGGATTCTTTCCCTGGAGTTAACATCAGTGCAGACTCCACTCCCCCCAAAAGTCCTTCAGATGAGACTTTAAATCGATGTCCCATGTGTGAATGTACACAGGACATCTTGTGCACATGCTAAATCCTGTTCTGCTTTTCGAAAGAGTAGGCTATTGTGTGCCATTGGGAGCAGATGGCAAAATTTACAAAACTGCACACACAAGGGAATTGGATGTATAAAAACGCATAGTGCTTATTCCATTATCCTTGATGTAAAATAATATTTAAAAAAAAAAAGAAGTTAAATATCTGATGGATTCATGAAGTTGTGGGTTCAAGTCTGTGGCTATGAATTGAGGATGGGGATTTTTACAATCTCCCAGGCCAACTTCAGCCGCCGCTGTAGTCTAGTGGTTAGGGCGTTGGACACGTAATCTAAAGGTTGCGGGTTCGATCCCAGCTTTCGGCTATGGCGTTGTGCCCTTGGAAAAGGCACTTTACGGCTATTTTCTCACCCCACCCAGGTGTAAAAGGGGTACCAACCTTGTGTTGGGGGTTAACCCTGCGATAGACTGGCGTCCTATCCAGGGGGGAGTCTAGACTCTCAGTCGCTTAACGCCACAGAAACCGGGATAAGCACCGGCCTGATGAGCCTTAGGCTCAGGACAGACTTTAACTAACTTTAACCAGGCCAACTTCAAGTGTAGATCTGCTAGTGCTTTAATTCCCATCATAGATACACATGCAGAAGATCAAATATGCATGTTAAAGATCCTTTAATTCATGTAAGCGTTAGGGTTACATAAACATGTGTTTTTGGGAGCATTATTACCTAACTGGTTTATTGCCATGTTCACTTACAGCCTTACAAGGGTGTGTGTGTGTATAAGAGAGAGAGGGGGGTGGGGGTGTCGAGTGAAAATAATCTTAATAGAGGGTAAAACTAAAAGATGAAATTTCCATCTTACCCTCTCCATAAAAGAGAGTGTTATAAAGAAATTGCTTCAAAGAGTTAAAAAAAAAAAAAAAATTGCTATAAAATTATATTAGAAAGGAAACACACCAGTGTGGGTAGGGATGTGAGTGAGTGTGTGTGTGTGTGTTGGGGGGGGGGGGGGGGGGGGGTATATATATAAAAAAAAAAAAAGGGGGGACTTGTTGAAAACTGAACACAGAGACGATTTATTTTTGTCTTCTTTATCAAATGCTCAGCAACTGTTGTCTGTCATTGGAGCGAAAATATTTTGCCTTGCCAAGTCAGGCCCAGTGCTTTGGAATGTGGCATAGAAGAGGATTTTGTTATCATTTGAGTCTTTCTGGAAAAAGGCTGGAGAAAAGACGAAGATAAGAAGGTAGAAATATGCAAGAAGGGGGTGACAGGAAGAAAAAGGACATGGCTGGAAAACAGGGAATTCTTAGCACATAATTTCCAGAAGGTGAAGATGCTATTTATACTGACAGGCCCCCAGCATCCATAGAGGGAATAGATTGTTGAATTTGTCATCTTTTTTCTGTGGTATAAAAAAGAAAAGTGTTATTGTAGGCAGAAAAAAGCAAACAAAAGAAGTATAGCTATCATCATATTCTAGTGCATTTTGAGTGTAACAGTTTTTATCTTTGTTTATACTGCAACCAAGCATGAGGCTGGTCTGGCAACAGGCAGAGAATGGTTGGAAAAAAAGAGAGGGGTGGAGGGTTCTAGCATGGGTGTGAACATGTAAGCTTCTCATCAAGTATGTCCTTCAGTTCAGATTACCTTTTTGTCAGAATGTTTTTTTGTTTTTTGTTTTTGTTTTTTTGCTTTAAGCACATAGATGATGGGTTGCGGATATGTCCTTGAGCACATGTCAAGCATGTGCATGCGTGCAGCAGATGTATAAGTATACATTGACACAGGTTGGCATTTGTACACAGATGCACGGACACGCAAACAAACATGCACACACGCGCGCCGTGCGCACACGCACTCACACACACACACACACACACACACACACACACACACACACACACACACACACACACACACACACACACACACACACACTTTACCTTTTATAAACTGGTAAATAGAAGACTAAAAAAAACCCAAAACCCGACAAGCTTTGAGATACCACAAACTAGAACCTTCAGCTCCCAGCCCAGTCAAGGATCAGCCATTGATGAGCTTGACAAAACCATGGAGATCATGTTATCACTTCGTTTGGTGCGATTCGAGGACCCAAGAGTTGGCGGCAAGATAATTGCCATTTTAAAGGTACGTAGCTGGTAAGATGTGTTTTGTCTTTACTCTCCCCATACTGATTCTTGTGATGGAAAGCGTGATAAGCATTGTGTTCCATTGATAATAGTCATGAATATTTCCTCCCCATGATCGATTGTGGCTTTGTCCAAGGCGTTTTCGTGTGGACTCTGAAGAGAGGGAGAAAAACTTGTGTTCAATATGTTCGGCTTTGGCCTTGTGTTATCGATAACAACTTTCTCTGGTGTAGAAAATCATTTCCATTTTCTTGTTGAAGAACTACTTACTATAGGAAAAAGAAAAGAGCTGCTATTCAGTTACATGTTAATAGGTATATCTTTTTTAAATATAATTTTTGTGTGTGAATACACTATTGGTTTGAGAGAGAGAGTGTGTGTGTGTGTGTGTGTGTGTGTGTGAGAGAGAGAGAGCACGCGTGCGCATGCTCAATTCTTGATGTGACAGAAGCAGTGCTGAGTTGCCAGCATGTGAATGTGCAGCATAATTTGAAACTGTATTTTGTTTTTTGAACACACTTGTTCTTTGTCCCAGAAAAGTTTCTGCAGATGTAACTCGAGAGTCCTTGTGAGTTACTCAGATGGAGCCAAATGATGACCAGAAGATGAACAGTGGAGGGTGTGTACTTAGTACAGAGGATAATGAAAAGCTCACTTTTTTGTTTAGAACTTTTAAAGTACTGAACTCTTGATTTTATTTTTCAGCTGCTACCTGCCAGTTTGTCACATGTCACTATTAGATATTCTCCCCTTCTCCCCCACACACACACACTCACACACACACGGCTTTCAAAAATGTATATATTCATATATTTTTAAATATTTGATTTTGTGTGTATCCTCCAAGAATGGTGTACAGTTATCAGGAGCAGTAGTCTTGCTGGTATTGGTGTAACTGTGACGCATCACATGGCAACTCTTCACATCAGTAGTGTGACTGAAAAGTCATCCCCAAAGCCAGAATGGGTAAAACAGTCACACACACAAAATCTCACCATTGGTGAATCTTGGTGTTCAAGCGGAGGAATGTAAAACAAAACTTTAAAATAAAAAATAAAAAATTTTTTTAAAAAAAAACCTTTCCCCCCCCCCCCCCCTTTGAATTCTGTAAGAACGCTATTTTCAAATCTGTGCGTTAAGGTTTTCACATTGATTGCATACAAAATTCAGATAACACTGAAAATACAGTGTTGTAAGAGTTGATTCTAAAGGTATAGGGCATAGTTTGCCCGTTAGCACCCTTGTTCCTCTCAAGGTCCATGTCTAGTATCTATATTAGAGTACTCTGTGCCTGTTTGGAATTGTATTGTGTAACATAAAACAGCAGCTAGTGATAGATATTTATGGTATATGGGAACGGCACTCAGAGGATTTCATGAGATTTTCAAAGAACAAAACATAGACAGGGGGTCCCTTTGACCTTAAATCTAAAAAAAAAATATATATATATATATTTGCTTACAGGCATCACAGTTGCACAGAGTATTAAATTACTACTAACATGCCCATCCCTTCACCCGGCAAAAAACAAAGGAAAACCAAATATCCCATCAAAAAACCAGAAGAAAAAAAGAAAGATCAGGAGTTTAGGTATACATTAGGTATGCATATATCAGTGGTTCTCTGTCTGTCTCTCTCTCTCTCTCTCTCTCTCCTCTCTCTCTTCTCTCTCTCTCTCTGTCTCTCTGTCTCTCTCCTCTCTCTCTCTCTCTCTCTCTCTCTCTCTCTCTCTCTCTCTCTCTCTCTCTCTCTCTCACCTCCTCTCTCTCTCTCTCTGCGAATGAACAAGTAGATTTGGCTATCATGAGTGCTTGATTTAGAAGTCGGCTTAGGTTTGCATAGGACATAAGTATATAATAATGTGTTCAGTGTTATCTGCACCAGATCGTCTCATTAGGAGGGGTACCGTCACACTAAGATTTGTCCTTATTGATTATTTGTGAAATATCTCTTAAACTGGTTAAAGTGGTTCAGTTTCAGAAATTCTCACTTACCTTGGTGTGTCTTTGGACTGGCCATGTTTTTTGTTGTTTTTTTTTAATTTGTCAGACTTGTGAGTGACCCTGTACATGTGCAAGATTACGTCTAAAATTGTGTCAGCATGTGTGTTGAATGTATGTGAGGTTCTGCATGTGTTGGGGTGTGCGTGCGTATGCATGAGTGAGGGGTGGAGGGGGGGGGGGGGGGTGTTAATCCCAGACTTAAAAAGAAGCAGCCCCTTTTCTGATACCAGCCCCCCTTTTTTCCCCTTTTTTTCACAACACTATTCCCATATGAATATTTTTGTTCTCTTAAATGCATAGTTGTGTAAATTTTAGGGACTGTTTTTACAGAGACTAACAAGGTTGTTTTTTTTTCTTCTGTATAAACAAACTGGCTTGTGTGATCACATTTTTGAAAAAAATCATTGGGGGGGGAGGGGGGATGGCCTAGTGGCAGCCCCTTTTCTGATACCAACCCCCTTTTTTTCCCCCTTTTTTTTCACAACACTATTCCCTAGGAATATTTTTGTTCTCTTAAATGCATAGTTGTGTAAATTTTAGGGACTGTTTTTACAGAGACTAACAAGGGTTTTTTTTTTCTTTCTATATTAACAGGCTTGTGTAATGGCATTTTTGAACAAAATCATTAAGGGGGGGGGGGGGGGGGGGGGGGGGGGGGGGGGGGGGGGGGGAATGGCCTAGTGGTTTGAGTGTTGCGCTCCCAATCTGATGGCCTAGGATTGATCCACCATTTTGGGTAATTTTACTCTGGAGTGAACAGCAGTTCTGACTCTACTCTCCCCAAAATCCTTTGGATGAGACTGAAGTACTGACTCCCCACCCCCACCCCCCCAATCCCCCCCAATCTTTTGGATGAGACTGATAAAATACTGACTCCACTCCCCCCCACCCCCTCCCCCAAGAAAAAAACCGTTTTGGATGAGACTGATAGACTGAGGCTCTGTTGTAAGCGCATGCATTTAAAACTTGGTCTGCCTTTCAGAAAAGTAAGCCATTTCATGTCAGCACTGAATAGGAATGGATGACAAAATATGGAAGAATGCATGCACACAGGGATACTGTTTAGACTCCATCCCTGAAGTCCAAATGCAGCTACCTTGATGGTGGGCAAAAACTGTCACGAAAGCAAGACTGGTGAACCTTGAAGCACTAGCCAGAGAACATTGAACATAGCTTACACACACACACACACACACACACACACACACACACACACACACACACACACACACACTCATACTCATACTCATACTCACACACACACACACACACACACACACACACACACTCACACTCACTCACACACACACACACACACACAAAACACACACACCACACACACACACACACACACACACACACACACTGTCTCTTATGTGCTTAAAAAAAAAAAATTCTTGATATTCTGTCTTGTATCATAACCACTTTAAACCCACAGGTACTCAGTACTTGAGTTGATGTACATGCTTAAACACATTTTTTGTATTGACCATTCTGGTGATGAAAGGCGGTTGGAGTAATTCCATGGTCTGGATTTTGTTCATCTTCGGGACTGTGTAACCTATTACTGAATGTACTTGTGATTAGTTTCTTCCAGAGCAGGGGTTTGTGCGTGTGATGAGAAGCAGACTGTTTGCAGGAAGAGCAGAACTAATAGATTAGCATAGGACATTTCAGCCATGAAGGGAAAAATGTCAAGGTGGGTATCAACCTTTTTTTTTTTTATCATCTGTGAGTGTACACAGTCTCACTTCTCTCTTACTGTCTGTTTACTTTTTGTCAACATTTTGTTTTAGATTGATTTTATTATTCACAATATCTGAATGGAAATGTGGACATACTGTCTCTCTGGCTTACATCATATATATTTGTGTGTGTGTCGGTCTCTCTTCATCTCTCTCTCTCTTTGTTGTCCCTCTTCCTCTCTTCCTCTCTCTTCTCTCTCTTCTCCTCTTCCTCTCTCTCTCTCCTCTCTCTCTCTCTCCTCTCTCTCTCTCTCTCCTCCTCTCTCTCTCTCTCTCTCTCTCTCTCTCTCTCTCTCGTTTATCCAATTATTCTCTTTAAAATTTCGAGTGCTCCCCCCCCCCCCCCCCTCTCTGTCTGTTATTGCAAACTTCTCTTGAATGAAAATTTGCTATACATATCTCACTGCCTCATCCTCTCCCACCAATCGTCCCTTTGTGTCTTGTGCGCCTGCTACCTCCCCCCCCCCTGAAAAATAAAGCCCCCTCTCCCCAAGAAAATCAATCTATTACCTATTTGTTTGTGTACTAGGTTTTAGTTTCCTTGTTGAAGACCAAAGCTGTAAAATATGCCAGGTTTTTGGGGTTTTTTTTTTGCATTTTCTTGTCCTTTTTTTTGTATGATTGGTTTTAGTGATAACAAACTAGTCCCAATGCTGATATTGTCATTACAAAGGGGTTGGGTTTTAGTCTCAAAAGTATACCCTTCGCACCCCCCCCCCCCCCTCCACCTTTTGCAGCTTTGGCTATATTACTTTGTTTATTCATGAGGGTAACTAGTATGACAGTCGTGAATTTTTATCCACTGTGCTTTTTTTTTTTTTTAAAATATTGCTAATAAAAATTATATAGGGAACAAATGTGCTTGTTGAGAATGATTTATGGTAATGTTGTTGGTCAAAATTTATAATCAAAATAGTTTAGAAAAGGGTGTGATTTTAGGGAAAGGGAAGTCTTTTGTTCGCATAGAAAACACTTGAATAGTTTAGATCAGTGATAATGATGTGTGTTCTGAGGTGTGAAAAAAGAAATCTTGTCAGGTGATTTGTGACTTTAATAAAACGAGTTTTCTTGATTTCAATTTACAACCACACACACACACACACACACACACACACACACCACACACACACACACACACACCACACACACACCACACACACACACACACACCACACACACACACACACACCACACACCACACACACAGAGTTCTCCTACGGGGATGTTTGAAAAGTTTTTGGTAACAAATACATTGTGATGTAGAGGTAAATCACACCAATTTACACACCAAAACATTGACAATTTTGTAAGAACAGTAAAAAATTTCCACAAGACTGTATATGATTGGTTTTCCAGATCATAGAGTATTGCTTTTTTTTTTTTCCACATTGTCTTCTCCATTTCTCTCCCTCTGCCGTTGTCTGCCTTACATTTGTGGTACAAACATATCCTTTTTCAATCATTGTCTCATATGCAAGTACTTGTGTATACGTAAATGTTCATGTATGCATGCACACATAATCATGTATGCATGCACACACACACACACACACACACACACACACACACACACACACACACACACACACACACACACACACACACACACAGCTTGCATTCTTCCTCATGCTCTTGCAGTACAATAATTGCCTTGCATTTCAAATCAGAAAGGATTTTCCACTTATTTGTTGGTGTGTGTTTAACTTTTACACATATAAAAGACTTCAAGGACAATTTTATTAGTAGTAATCTCAGAAGTGGCTTAGTAACAAGGCATGCACATAATGAATTAATAATCAGTTGTTCAGGTGCATCAGTCTAGGAAGACAGCTTGTCACCCTCACCACTGTATTATGTAAAAAAAGAATGGTTGCTAGATGGTAAGGCTTGAAGAATCAGCAACAGCTTGGATTTTCGCGCTTGAGTGTTTTTGGTCTTATGTTTTTACCAACAATTGTAGCCCACCCACCATACCTGCCCACCCCCCTCCCTTCAAACACACAGACACACACATGCTCTCACTCGCTCACTCACTTAAAATGAAAATTCTAACCTTTGTCATCCTGCCCTGTGGAGCATACGTATTGCCCATATAAAACAAATAGATCATGAGCATGTAGTGGGATAACTTGTCTGTGTGCATTTTGCTGGGAAGGGGTGGGATGTGGATAGATTCTGTCTGTTCTGAGACTTTAAACCTTGTAGTATACAAACACTTGTACAACACGAACATGATAAACATACACCCATGACAGTGTCTTGTTGTCTGTACCTGCCAGTTTGCTGTGCAAGTCTCTTTCTCTTTTTTCTTCTTAATGGGGATACCTGTTTATGAATCATACAAACAAAAAAAACACCCCAAACCAAACAAAACAAAGAATGCGGTAAAAAAATTGCCATGACTAGAATGCTGTATTCTATCCAAATTCTACAGGCTAGCACAACACTGTGCAAATATATAAATGTAATGAAAGATTTTTCACAAATAATAAAATCAATACAAGAAAAGAGAAACAGAGTTAATGATAGATAGCGGGATGTCTTGTCAGTTTAAGTTAGTGCTAGCTGACAGATGCTTTGTGGTTTGTCTATTTTCTTCAATTTTTCTCCATCCTTGATTACTTCTGTTTCTGTCCTCATGTTTTGACTCTTGTGGAGATGGATACAGATACAGATATTGCTGTTAAAATTTGCCATTTGTGTACACACACACACACACACACACACACACACACACACACACACACACACACACACACACACACACACACACACAGTCATAACTAGAGACTCTGGAATTTAGGCAGATTGGTTAATTGTTAAGTTGTTTACCATTATGCTAAATGCAGTGGTACGGTCAGATCCAACCTTTTTCAAAGGTCTGTATTATGAAGGCATATCATTTTAGATTTGTTCATCATTGGTTGGTTTTCTTTTAGAGTTTGTGTGTGTCACATTGAAAATGGGGACCTTATGTTTCAATGTTTGCCCTTTGGCTGTATTGAACACAACAAACAGAAAAATCATAATTTTCTGTTGCTCATAATGCTCTGTGGTCTTTACACTCTAGTTTTCTGTTTCTTCACTTCTAAGTTTGATGGAACCTAGTTTTAAGGTTGTCAGGGTTATTTAAGATGTGGTGCATACTCTTGGATGGGCTCTGATTAGCTCTGCCGTTAAGGTAAGTTACTGTCAGGGATGGGTGAGATAGGGGTCCCTACATGAAAAAGAGATGGGGTTGAGAAGGAGACCTAGTAATGTCAGCTCACAAAAGTAAGTAACGAAAGTAAATGCACAGCCCTGAGACAACTGTAGAGGTGCAGCCACTGCCACTGTGGCCAGATGTTGACAGATTGATAACGGCTGTAAAGCAAGGCCGAAATTATCAAAGTGCTGCTCGTGAAGGCACTTGGTAATAGCAACAATTAATAACCTATAACAAATATGTGTTGGTAAAGAAAGGAGTGGAAGAAGTAAAGAAAATGTTTTTTCAAATTGGCTTAAATTTATGCCAATTATTATTATGTATTGGTAACAAATGTTTGTGTATATAAATGTGAGAGAAGTATTGTTTACATTCAGCAGCTTGTTTGTAGATATGTCAGATTCAGTATATCTGCAGAATGGTGCACATGTTGGGGATGATGTTAAGTGCTAAAACTGTATGAAATGTGGAAATGAATTGAGTGGTTTAAAAGCATTTGAATTGGATTTACTTCTCAGGTAAGTTGAGATATATCAAAAGTATGTAGAGATGGGGGGGGAAAACTGACAGAAAAGATTTAAAGTGTGTCATGAGATAATGTTGGGGATGATGGTAAGTATCTTTTTATCCATAAGATAATGACATAAAGTGGTATTAAAAAAAATGTCTTATGTTGTCATTAACCTTTCATGGTATCCATTCATAGGAGACAGACCTGGCTGACCAGAATGACAGCGAACCTGCAGACACCTCATCCAGTGCACCTCAGGAGACATGGACAGAGCCTTCTTCAAACGTCAAGTGCAACCTGCCCTCTTCGACTGCTTCACAGTTTGAAGATGCTGATGATGACTGGAGTTCCAAAGAGGCCGTGGGGACTGAAGATGGACAGTGGCTTGCACCACCTGAGTCGAGCTATGCTGCTGGGGAAGGAGACATGGTTGAGGAGGAAAAGTATTCAGCCTCAGATGGTGGTGACAGACATGACTCACAGTCGGGGTCTAGGAACTGGACGTGGGAAAGGACTGGTGAAAAGACTTGGAAAGTCACAGGTGCTTTCACAGACACAGGTAATTTTTCAGACGCCAACACAGAAGGAGAAAATGTGAGCCAGGACTCGATTACTGTGAGTGTAGAAAGTGCAGTGCTAGAACAAAAGAATGCAAGTGAGAGATTAAACCCGAGTGAAAATGTTGACACAATGAACATCAGTGAAGAGGGTGATGCACTGAATTCTTACAACACAGATTCTGTAACAGATGGGCAGTGGATGGATGTGCAGGACAGCTCAGGTGGTCAAAATGTCAATGATGCAGAAACCTATGAAAGTGATCAGTTCTGGGACCTAGAAAATTCAGTGCAGGACCCATCGCTTGGTGAGTTGCATGATTCAAACAGCAGTACAGTTCATGAAAGAGATATTGCTTCCGGTGAAAATGATGCCGACAGGCAGAATTTACTAGATGCTGATGACTTGTATTCAGAGCCAGATGATTCCATGGCTCTGGTCCCCTATGTTCCGCCACCTGACTCTCCTAGTTCTACCATCAGCTCTTCTTCGAGCACTTCCCCCCATCTTGGCCCACATTATGGGGCCGGCCCAAACGTCGCTTCAGCAGCTACGGAATTCCACTTCACCAAAATCCTTTAGGCGTGGGCCAATCTCGGTTCATGAGAATACACCCCATGCACATTGCTGCAGCAGTTGCCGCCCAACACAGCCAGGCTGCAGCGATGATGCATCAGCAGACACGCA
This sequence comes from Stramonita haemastoma, assembly GCA_030674155.1. Classification (NCBI taxonomy): domain Eukaryota; kingdom Metazoa; phylum Mollusca; class Gastropoda; order Neogastropoda; family Muricidae; genus Stramonita; species Stramonita haemastoma. The sequence goes on along the minus strand of CM060327.1, from coordinate 19,488,561 downwards.
TGGCTGCTGCTGCAATGCATCACCAAGCAGCAGCAGCAGTTCGACATCAAGCAGCGGCTGCAGCAGTGCGGCACCAGGCATCGGCAGCCATGGCTGCAGCTCAGCAGCGCAACAGAGCAGCTATGTTACACCAGCAGATCGTACGAAGTCGCTACATGGGAGCTCCAGTCCTTGTACGTCAACCCTTTGTGCCTGTACCAAGAGTGGCAGCTCCCATGAGGTAGGTGCCTTTCTTTCTTCATCTTTTTCCAGTGTTTGTGATAGATTGAATCTTTAAAATTGCTTTTGTTGTATGTTTCAACTCATTCTCTTATTGTTTATTCTTCTACCACTGGCTTTATCCCTGAGCTGTCCAGGGTTGCTGGTGCAAATCTTTCTTCTCCACTCGGATCTCTTCTTTGCATCTTTTAGTTTAAAACCCTTCTCACCTATTTTCCTCGATGCTGTCTTTCCATGTGGTGCTTAGTCATCCTCTCCTTTTTGTTCCAACTCTTCATGTTCATCACTTGCCAACATTCAGGTATTTTGTTGTTTCAGGATTGTGAATAAGTGTACTTTGCATGTATACTTTTTAAAAAATCTTTTTTTGTGTTTTCATGGTAAGTATTTCTTCCACATCTGCTGGGTGGATAAAATAAGGAGGACTGGCGTCCTCAGCACCATTTAATTTACCTTGTGGAATATAATAATTATGGTAAAAGGCTTTCCCAGGCTGATGGGGTTTGATGTTTGATAGGATAAGATCTATTTTTAAGTTTGATCTTGGCAGTGGCTGTTGCGAGTTTGAAAATGGAGTGACACCTATGATATGTTTTGGGTTTTTTTTTGTTGTTTTTAGTCATCTGGGCTAGAACTGTGTAAGTATTATGAAGTGGTTTTTACTGTTACAGGGTTCGAATGAGGTTACGGCGCAGTGTCATGTTGACAGAAGAAATAAACCTTCATCAGCCATAGTCCAGAAACATGAATTGGTAAGAAATTTGTATAGTTTAATCCTGAAATCAGTCCAACAGCATATCTTTCAACCTCTGTGTAATTTTTGGGGTTACAAATTTAAAACCTGGGTCTGAAAGGGTTATTTAAAATGTTTTGCCTCTGTCCTAAAAAACATTTTAAAGGTGATTTTCAAGCAGTGGTTTTTGTGTGTGCGAGTGTGTCATTTTGTTTCTGTCTGCGTTTTAAAAAAAAAAAAAAAAAGGGGTACCATTCCATAAACATTTTTAATTTTTAAGAATTATATGATTCAACACAAACATTAACAGCTTTCATTGTGGGGGAGGAAAAAAAACGCTTCTGCGTGAAAAGGTTTAAGAAGAAAAGTTTATTGTATGCCTATGATTTTGTTGAACTCTAAACCCCTACCCCCACCCCCCCCCCAAAAAAAAAAAAAAGAAAAAAAGAAAGGTGGAAAAAAACCCCAAACAATTGAAAATAAAAACAAACAAAAATTTCAATTAAAATTTTTTTAAAGTATCCCAGTTGGCTGTGATCAAGTTAGGCGTCTTTGTTTACCTGACGTAGTTTTAACATTGACCAATACTTTTTTCCTGTTCATACAGCCAGAGGTGCTGTGAACGAAGTGCTGCTCCCTGTGTGCCGTCCACCGATGCTGCCGTGTTCTTCGTGTGTGTCTGCTGATTGCATCATGTTTGTGAGTGTGTAAGTGATACTTTTATCGGCAGATTGAAACTTATACTAGAAAAAGGAAAATATTAGCTGCTGTTACATTATGTTACGTTATGTCTAACATGGGTGTTTAAAAAAAAAAGTTAAAGTCTGTCCCGAGCCATAAGGCTCATCAGGCCGGTGCTTATCCCGGTTTCTGTGGCGTTAAGCGACTGAGAGTCATAGACTCCCCCCTGGATAGGACGCCAGTCTATCGCAGGGTTAACCCCCAACACAAGGTTGGTACCCCTTTTACACCTGGGTGGGGTGAGAAAATAGCCGTAAAGTGCCTTTTCCAAGGGCACAACGCCATAGCCGAAAGCTGGGATCGAACCCGCAACCTTTAGATTACGAGTCCAACGCCCTAACCACTTGACTACAGCGGCGGCTACATGGGTGTTTACCCCCACAAAAAAAGGTTGACAATCTGTAGCTATTGTGTTTATGTGAAGTAGTGTTGCTCCTGTCATAACACCTTTATTCAGGGTCATTTAAAAAAAAATTGCATTCACTCTTGTGCCTTACGGGTATTGCAACTATAGTCCAACAGATGTATTATATTGGTGTCTGATTTTTCAGTGCAGCGTTAGAGCTGTGTGCATGACTTGCAATGCTCCTATGAGATCTTTTTGTCAGTTTTGGGGTTCAAGATCTCTACTCAGCCTAAGATGATTTAATCAGATCTGTGTAAGGTTCAGTCACAATATTTAAGAAGAGTCTTTATGTGTACAGGTTTTCTTTTAGCCTGGTGCATAGATGGGCTGGTGACTAGTTTAGTCAGAATAACTGTTACCGTAAAATGTATGTATGGCAAAAATACTATCGTACATGTGAAGGTTTAACTCTCCTACTACCGCCGGCGGGTTGACCCGCCCGCTTACTACTTGGTCCGCGAAGCCGCGGGCGGGTGTACCCGCCGAATACCTGGGAACACCCAGTGTCTCCCTTTGCGCTATTTATACACCATGGTCATACACCCTTTATCCCTTTGGGCATGCGCAGTGGCTCCCAAATAGAGTTAGCTGCCGCCATTTGCAATTTTGTCTTCGGTGGATCAATTTTTGTGCTGTTTTTTGCGATTTTACGGCGATGTCATCGAGTGACGAGTTATGGAGGGAAGCCCATCAAGATGGCGACAGCTACAGCGAACTTTTTGGAGGATTTTCTGTGAATAAAACAGTGGAATCTGAACTTATGTGGACTGAAATGGACTTATAAGCTGCACAGACGATGCAGGAGTTGCAGAGTGGAATCGAAGTGCTGTGTTTACGGACAGTTCGAGTGATGAAGATGACAATAGCAGTGACGTAAATAACGATCTTGCCGAGGGGAACATGTGACTGTTGCTGGTTGAAAATGAAAGAATTACGTGAAAATAGTGGCTCCAGAAACTTAAAAAACGATGCTAGTGACTGGTGAGATGTACAATGTTTTTTTTTCTCGGTTTTTCACTGACGAAGTGCAAAATAAAATTGGAACTAACCATGATCCGATTTCAATGGCTGTTTGTTCGTCAGCCTGTATGCTTGTTTGCGAGTGTGTTTGCATGTTATTCTAGCATTATCTGATCATTTTCATTTATTTTCCATGCACGCATGTTTGATTTTAGTTTACTTCATCATGATGATTCTTTACCGCTTGAAGTACTCGTATTAAAAAAAAAAAATTGAGTAACCACCGTCGCCAACAACAACCACAACATCATCACCATCAGCATTCAACAACAACAAGTCACACAAGAGTCAGATGAAGAAATATGTTTCTTTCTTCAAAACTACACAAGCACAGAAAGTTTCATGCAAATGTGTCTTTATTTCGATTTTTTATGATTTTTTAAAGTCAGTAGGTGTGAAACTGATGGGCACTGGTGAAATTACTTGGTATACAGTGGTGAGTAAGAGAAACGGAACTCGGTAGTAGGAGAGTTAAGCTTGTGGGTTTAAAAAAAAAAAAAAAAAAACTTTTATGTCAAGGATAATGGGATAAGCACTCTGTGCTTTTTTACATCCAGTGCCCGTGTGTATGCAGTTTTGTAAATGTCATCTGTTCCGGAACATGATGGCCTACTCTTACGAAAAGTGGAACAGGATTCAACTTGTGCGCAAGATGTTCTGCGTGCATTTTTACATGGTGCCTCGGTTTATAGTGTCATCCGAAGGACTTTGGGGGAGAGTGGAGTCAGCACTGATGTTAACTCCAGGAGAAAAATCTCCTCGAACAGGAATTGAACCCGGGTCACCAAATTGCGAGTGCAATGTTCTGACCACTTGGCTATTCCATCCTGAGAGAGAGACGGTTACTTTATTTTTTACATTATCATAAACACTACATCTATAAAATTTTGCTTGTTTAAAAGCTTGTTATCTAAGCTTTCCAGTGATTTACAACTTTACACAGTTTTACATATCAATATCAAGGGTTGTTTGACCCCACCCTATTTAAAAACAACAATGGCTGCTGTTAATTCAGCCAGCAGCAGTAGTACCGCTGCCGTTAAATCAACACAACCAGGATTAAATGCAATATTGCCTGTCAAGAATGAATAATAACTTTGCTTTTTTTCTGTTTCAGGAATGGTGGCAGAATGTCTGTGAGAGATAAACGTGGCAAGAGTGAAAAATGCATAGACCACGTCTTCCACTTAACTGTGATATGTTCATCATTGTTGTGTATGCGTGTCAGCTATTGCACAGCACTGGTCTATCTTTCTGACTCTTTCCACCCCCTCTGTCTGTTCCTCCACATTCCTGATCTAGATTACTCACCTGGTTGCTTTTTTTCCCCCTTTATGTCCCCGTCACTTTAAAAAAGAATCTTTGACTTTTGTCAGGAATGAAGAAGGACATTTTGGAGTTCAAAAGGCAGATGATTTTTTTTTATCAGTGTTTTTCTCCTTTGGCAATGTGTACTTGTAAAATGAAGGCTACATTGACTAAAATCAATCGTCCTTTGAGGTAGTTGTCCATTTTTCAAATGCGCCATCAGATTATTCTTCTGTTTTATGTCATAGGGATATTGAAATTATCTCTCACTTGAAATTATGTGCCTTTGTTCAAGATGAATGTTATGTTCTTGTTTAAAATGTCAAATGCCCTATGCTTCATCTCTCTTTTTATCAGACCAGTCTGTGAAGTGCTCCATGTTACTTACCTGCATATGAATGTAGTTGTGAAGGTCCCAGCCTCCCCATCCCGCTCTTTATTTTTAAACTGGGATCTCATGGTAAAATGCTGTCAATCTCAGAAGGGAGTGAAAATGAAAAAATAAAGAAAAAAAAAGTGTGTGTGATTGGGGAGGGGGGGGAGATGGTGCCATACATTATCGATATCAAGATGAAAATTAGCTATTTGCAGGGGGGGGGGGGGGGGGGGGGGCTTTGACAAAAGATGCGCCATATTTTGATGTTTTGTCAGGTATGGAGGTATAAAACTCAAGCTGTTCTTTTTTGGGGGTGGTTTGTTTTGTTTGTTGTTTTCTTTTTTTTTTTTTAAATCAGACATGCAAGTTTTATCTCACAACTCCTTACCGTAGCAAGCTACAGGTAAAACATTGTACACACAATGGGAGCACCTTGGTAAAATAACTGTCAATTGTTCATGTGTGCCAGGACACAATCAGCTTTCAGTGGTAGTTTCACAAAGTGTTCACTGCTCAATGTAGTAATTTATTGGGGCATTGGTTGATAGATTTTTAAAGAATGCTTTTATTTTATTTTGATGAATGGATCTTTTTTTTTTCTGCTTTGTATTTTAACCTTTCATGTGACTGATGTTTGTACTTTGTAAATTGTTGTTGTAAGGGGGGAAAACCCATCAGAAATGGAACATATAGAGCAAAAAACTACCTACCTATGTAAAACTAAATAGCAGTGTAAACAAAAAACACCCCAAAAATAGAGAGTGAGAATTTATTTGAATATTGAAACAGCTTGTACCAGGTCAAGGAAAAGAGCAAGGTTTTAGCATCGTTTGGCTTGAAATGTTTCTTCCCATTTAGTTAGCCAAATTATTCAAAATTGCGTCTGAAGGACTTCCATGGTTGTGCCAGATAAAAAGGTAGTTTCATGGGTACGCTTTTAACAAAAAGGACTTTGAATTTCAGATCTTTTATCAATGCACAATAATCAAATGATAGTTGCCTTACCAAGGAGTTTTTAGGACAAAATTTCTTGAAAGCAGGCTTTTCTTTGTCTCTAGAAAAAGTAGTTGATCAGCTTGAGCTTTTCTGTGGGCAAATTCTTTGCAGTGATTCAGTGAAACCTTTACCACAGAGGTGCTAAAGTACATTCTAGGCTCTAAATACTGTATGTGTTCATTTAAAAACCTCCTCCACCCCCACCCCCATCCCGTAAAGTTGTTCATGGCTGAGTGCTCAGTGATAGTGCCATTGCTACTTACAGCATGGCTTAACTGAGGCATCCTATTGTGTCTGTTCCTTTTTCATTGTCATAATAAGAAACATTTGCCTACTTATGTTGTTAACCCTTTGCTGGGCACAGCAAATCATTTGTACCTTCTGCTGGGCAGAAAATGGAGTGGATGGCTTGTGAGTGGGTGTATGTATTAACATGCAATAACTCTAACAATGGTCAAGTGATTTGATGAAATAAAACAGCAAGATGCAGAATGAATAAAAATGCTAATACCCAATTTTGTCATTATTTTTATTTCTTTAGAATTATAATCATAACACACAAAGTCATTGATTGTTTGCGTGTGTTACAGTTAGCGTTGCAATAATTAGAATGCTGCATGGATTGATTAAATAAACTAAAACATTAAGAAAATATAGAAAGATTTTTCAACTACTTTGGTTTTATAAGTTTTTTTGTAAAATGGTGCACGAACACATCGAACACTCTGATGATGCCATTTTGTTTACGATGATCGCGATCAGCATAACGTTAAGTTTGAGCCGCTGCCGTATCAAAATCCGATAGCAACAAATAACAAAATATCAGTTCTGAACCATTGCCGAACTTGAAATCGCGATAATTTCCCAAATCATAAGTAGAATTCAAAACGCGATCGGCCGTGTTAGATTTGACGAATCGATTTTCGTCTCGAACTTCGCCGTAGTCAAAGTCTTTCTCTCTCACTTCAGTCAACAAACTCAGAAGTGCACACACTACTAGGATCGTTACATCGATATTGAGCCTAGATACACATCTCACAGCGTCAAATTTTCGCATGGAAGCTGTAAACACGATGTACATGTCGGTTCGAAGATAGCATCCATCTTGGAAAAATTGCGATTTTTTTCCTCCAAACTTGCAACAACTCACTCCAACGTCGCCATTTGTAATAAACATGCGGAAGTCTCGCGGGCAGTCTCGTGGCTTCTATATTCACGAGATTTGAGCAGATTGGCGGGAATTACAATGTATGATCGCTCTAAAGTGACGGTCATGTCGCCGGTCGCTTTGGGCGTTTTGCCAAGACAGGTCGGGCGCTTGGGCGTTGTGCCCAGCAAAGGGTTAATAGGTGAACAAAATATTTAAACATGAGTATTAACCATTCATTCCTATTACCAAAGCATTATTGCCTATTCTGATACTCCATAAAAAATATATATATTTATATGCTTTTATGTGCCATAACATAAAAGGAAATAAAGTGTACTTGTGTCTGCCTGAGATTTTCTTGTAAACCTGAAAGTAATCATAGATTTTTGGGACTTAAAACAATTAGTTGGAAAGAAATTGTAATGATATTGATAAGACTTAAAGTAGCTGTTTCATTCTGTATATGGTACATTCCCTGGACTGAAGAAAACTTAAGGGGGGGTCACATTTGCAGTTTTCCACTTCGATATATACACCTGTGTTAGGACACAGTGTGTGAAATAGTTATGCATGCACACTGTCCTTGACATAAACATCTGGGCAAATGTCTTTGTACAGTTTGTGTGGTGCTGTGTCCTTCTAGCTGTGTGCTTTTTAGTAAAATTTCACACTTAGGTTTAGTGCTGAAAAGATGTGTTACCACCCTGCGTGCAGTGTTTTGTCGTTATATTTGCTTTGTTCTTTGTTTTTAGCTTTAAAACGTGTTGAGATTAGTTCGGGAAGAAAAAAAAAAAAAGCACTTACATCTTGAAACATTGAATAAGTGGATTTTATTAGGGATGCAAGTGATTGCATGTGTTTTTGTGTTTTGTTTTGTTTTTTCTTTTAAATTAATGCCAGTTGAATATTCTTTGTGTGCTATATTTTTCGTCTGAATGCCAGATTCAAGTATTGAAATTTCAGGGATCATTTAACAATCAGAATGTCACAATTTACAGTGGTCAATAGAATTCGTTGTTAGACATTCCTTTTTTCTGTATATATACTATATATATGATATAGGTTAGTAATGTGTTAGACAGTTGGTTGGTCTTATTTTAGAGCAGTGGCAACACTTTTGCTCTGTCTTGAGAGTTACCCAATTGATGCTTATAGTTTAGAAAAGAGTGTGAAACTACAAAGGATGTAGAAGAGTGAAGGAAAAGTTTTCCTTGAATGTAGGAAGGAAAAAGCTTAGCACAGAAAATCAAAGTGGAGTGTTTAATTTATTGATATGAAGAATCGGAGAAATAAATGATAATCAAATGCAATGGGAACAATGAGGTTTTTTGTTCTAATTGAGTTACAATTGTGTGATATGATGGAGTGTTGTTTGTCATAATGTATTGCAAAAAAAAGAAAAGCCAATGGTTGTGTGAAACTTGCTAGAATATGAGTTGTGTTAAAAAAAAAAAAAGTGAGGATTGTGTGAAAATGATAGAAGAGAGTAAGCTAGACTTATGTGTGTAAATTATATATTTGGTAAAGCCAGAATGTGGAACTTATGAGACTGTGATGTTGAGAGTAAAAATTGAAAACATTCAGATTGCCCTGGTATGATGTTAATAAAATCAAACAAAACCAAAAATCCCCATGGAATTTGTCTTGTTCTTTGTGTGTTTTATTTCAAATGCTGTTTGAACTATCCTTAATTTCATTTGTTGAGTTTTGTTTTTATGGACACACCCCTTTTTAATATCATACATGCAGACAGATGGCTCGCACAATATTTCCTGTCCCATGGAATCAGATATTTTCTCTTCCTCCTGAACATTTACTGAAATTTCAACAAAAAAAAGTTGCAGACATGAACCTCTGTGTGTATGTGATTTCTTAAGATCAAAATTATACAAAATGAGTGTTCTGTGTTAAAAATAGTCACTCAATTTCAAGGAAACCAGTGACAACTTTACCCTGAAAGGAAATGAAATGGCACCACATCAAGGTTCACTTTACAGGCATAATTAAGTCATAACACCTTGATATAAAAGGATAATTGGCTTTTGGTAATTAAATCCAAGAAATTATGCAAACTGTTTTAAAACAAAATGTCCAAGATGTGATTGACAAGAAAAGAAATAATGGTAAAGGGAATCACTTCAAGAACAAGTTAGCTAGCTGTCCACCAGCATTCTTTTCTGAAATGCATATTTTTCTTCTCTTTGAATAAAGGGATAGCAACATCACTCCCCACCTCCCCAATACAACCAAGTATTTCTGTAACTGCTTGTAAACAGTCTACGACCAATCACTTAAACACATACGCACACACACACACATGTGCACACACGCACACACAGGGGACGGGATAGCCTAGTGGTCAGAACATTGCGCTAGCAATTTGACAACCCGGTTCGACTCCCGGTTGAGGGGATTTTTCCTCTGGGGTAAGCATCAGTGCTGACTCCACTCTCCCCTAAAGTCCTTCGGATGAGACTGTAAACCGAGGCCCCGTGTGCGAATGCACGCAGAACATCTTGCGCACATGTTAATTCCTGTTCCGCTTTCCGTAAGAGTAGGCCATTGTGTGCGGGTGGGAACAGATGACACAATTTACAAAAAAGAAACTGCATACACACAGGGACTGGATGTAAAAAAGCATGAGTGCTTATTCCATTATCTTTGATAAAAAAGAATAAAAATAACACACACATGCCAATCCATTTTCTAGTTTTACACAGCCTAGGTTTCATGAGAGAACAAGTAACGTGGAGATAGATTATGATAGGAAGTGCAGAGTACAGCCCTGTCAAGAAGTCTCAAAGCACATGGGCTTCCACAGCTGCATCATTACGTCGTCATTATTAATCTTGCAATAAAAAAAAAAAAAAAAAATATATATAAAAGAAGAAATTGCCTCTAATTCAATGGTCCCAGTTGATCTGGATTCATGATGACCTCTATTGGGTTTACTCAAACACTATTGTGCCTGTGGTGAGTTTGTGTCAAAAGCCTTGGGGGGTGGAAGTTCGCAGGGGACCGTAGTTGGAGGGACGTTGTGGTGGTTGCCACCTTGGGTGGGCAACTCAGTCTGGTTCTGAGACAGAGCTAATACTGTCGTTAGAACTCAACAGCCATCTTCATTCCAATAGCCTCCTTCCGCCTTTCCAGTCTGCCTATCGCGCCAACCACAGCACTGAAACCACCCTAGTGCACACCTTAAATACGCTTCTACACGCTTCTGATACAGGAAAAATATCCCTTCTCACTCTTCTCGATCTATCTGCAGCTTTTGACACTATAGACCATTCAATTCTTCTCTCTCGTCTTCAAAAAACGTTTGGCATCACAGGCACAGCTCTCACATGGTTTAATTCATACCTTACCGATCGATTCCAAACAGTTGCAGTAAACAAGATTCAATCCAAACCTGTCAAACTGGAATGTGGAGTCCCGCAGGGATCAGTTCTGGGCCCTGTTCTTTTCACTCTATACACTGCTCCACTGTCACATATAATAAACCGTCATCAAATCAACTATCATTTCTATGCCGATGACTCTCAGATTCTAAGCTGTGATACTCCTGAAAATCTACCTTCTCTCTTGATAAATATGTCCTACTGCCTTGAAGATATCCAAAACTGGATGATACAGAATAAATTACAGCTAAATGCAGATAAAACTGAAGCCATGCTGGTAGGCACCAAACACAAACTTTCTTCCATTACTACAGCTTCAGTAGAATTCGGCAATACTTCAGTCACTCTTTCCACTGCTGTAAAGTATCTAGGGGTTGTAATCGACAACACACTATCCATGCAAAAATTCATCACCCAGACCTGCCAGTCATGCTATTATCAATTAAGACGTATTAGTGCAATTCGAAAGTACCTGTCCACTGATGCAACATCTAAACTCGTCACGTCTCTGATTCTTTCACGTCTGGACTATTGCAATTCTCTTTTGGCTGGTCTGCCAGCATCATCTATCCACTCCCTTCAACGTATACAAAACTACCACAGAGAGTAAACTATAAGATCAGTACTCTCTGTTATAAATGTCTTTACAAAACAGCACCCTCCTACCTCTGTGAATGTCTTTACCCGTACACTCCTTCTCGTTCCCTCCGCTCTGCTGCAGATACCCTGCGCTTACAAATACCTAGATTCAATCAATCCACTGTTGGCCGTCGCTCTTTCTCTGTTTCTGGTCCAGTGATCTGGAACAACCTCCCTCTCTCCCTTCGTAAAAAGCCTACCTATGACACATTTAAATCCAGCCTCAAGACACACTTATTTCAAAGCTAAGACTTTCCTATCCTGTTTCATCATCTGCCCCTGCTCTCAACAGCCGAAATATCCACCGCCCAGCCAAAGTGTTTATACTCTATGTGTGTTTATACTCTGGTGTGTGTGTGTGTGTGTGTGTGTGTGTGTGTGTGTGTGTGTGTGTGTGTTGTGTGTGTGTGTGCGCGCGCGCGTGTGCATTGACTTCGTTAAAAAAATTTAATTGTTGTTGGCTGCATGCGCAAGAATTGGTTGAATGCAAGCGCTTTGATTTGTTTTTGCAAGATATAGCGCTATATAAGTTCCATTTATTATTATTATTATTATTATCATTAGAAGGGGACATGGTAGGTGGTGTCCTGCGTATGTTAGAACAGGCACCACTGAACACCTCCGAAGTAACCCAGCAGCAGTGCAGGGCCCCTCTGGCTGGTGGCCTGATATTGATGGGCTCCCTGTGGACTTCGGACTTTAGGGATGAGACAAAACAAATCAGGTTATGGCTGTGGCGGGGAGATTAAGATGAGCGGCGTGGGAACCGCAGGAGGGGGACGTCACAGAAGACGAGGTAGCCCAAAAAATAAACACCGAAACTTTTCAAATTAAAATTCTGCCATTTGTTAAAATGTGACATGCTTTCTCCATCTCAATCCTTTGCAAAGTTACGGTGATTTTTAAAAATCAGTTTTGGTTACAGCTTCAAATCCAGCATTTTTATTTCTTTAAACCATACACAAGCACAGAACTTTCAATTCATGTCATGGCGAAGACATCCTTCAAAGATGCATGCTAATTGCTATACTACAGTGACCTGATGAAGAGTGTATGGTTGACGGAAAACCCTGTAGACCAAGCTGAAAGGCCCACGAGAGGAGCTGGAAACAACATGCCATTATTTTCCCCAGATAAATCTGACGATATAATGCAAATGAGAGAAGAATTCCTGTTATTTTAGTATCTTATGGATGTACACAAGATGTTATGCGCATAGGGTACAAATACAATTCACTTTCTCAGGTTGTTTTGACGACTGTGTGATGGAACGATTTTTCATGTTTGTTCTCAGGGCGGAATTAAAAAACAAAACACCCTCCCCCAAAAAACAAAACAAACCCAACAACCCCCCCCCCCACCCCACCCAAACAAACAAAAAAAGAAACATAACTAAACGCCAGAAAGTTAATTATTGACCGTGGAATTCTGCCGAAAAGCGGAAAAAAGCACATGTCTGTTAAAATTATAGGCCTATATATATCTTGTGTGTGTGTGGTGCGGTATGTACAAGGGCTTTTTTTTTTTTTTTTTGGGGGGTGGGGGGGGGGGGGGGTTGCGAGGTACAGCCACAATATGTGCTAAACCTGCACTGGAGAGAGAGCTTCAGGGGAAGCATTGGGACAGAGAGAGGGACTGAGAGAAAAGAGATGAAGGTGGAAGGAAGTCCCAGAAACAAAATCACATCCTATGCTATTTTGGGAGCCACATCTGTGAATCATGCAAAGGGCTGTTTGTTGGGGTGGTGGCTTTTACATTCCCTTTGAAGCTTGACTGTGTGCCCAGGCATATTTTTCAAAGCCTTTTTCACCTCTTGGGTACTGTTGACTTTGATCATGCCTTTTTCCTTAAGTAATGAATAGACTGTCAGTTTTTGATGGTGCCTTTAGTAATGTTTGAGAAATGGATTGTCAGTTTTAACTGTGCCTTTCCTAAAAGTAAATGCTTTGAGGAAATGGGATCTGTTAGTTTTTGATCGTGCTTTCCCCTCAAAGTAAATGCATTTTGAGGAATTTGGAGGGTTAGTTTTTGATCGTGCTTTCCCCTCAAAGTATGTTTAAAATGGACTGTCAGTTTGATCTGCTTCCCCTCAATAATGTTGACAATGACTGAAGTTTAAAGTCATGTTTGAGAATGGACTGTCAGTTTTTAATCTGCCTTTTCCCTTAAAGTAATGTTTGAGGAATGGCTGTCAGTTTTTAATGTGCCTTTTCCCTTAAAAGTAATGTTTGAGGAATGGACTGTCAGTTTTTTAATGTGCCTTTTCCCTTAATTAAAGTATGTTTGAGGAATGGACTGTCAGTTTTTAATGGTGCCTTTTCCCTTAAAGTAATGTTTGAGAAATGGGCTGTCAGTTCAATTCAATTCAATTAAGATACTTTATTATCTCACTGACCAAGACATTCAAATAAGTTTTTAACTGTGCCTTTTCACTTAAAGATGTGTAAGGGATTGTCGCAGTAGTGCGTTCCCCAGCTTCAACACCCTGGGAGTCACCCCAAAATGTGCGCTCTTGACTAGCTCATTACTTCTGGAAATCACTACGAGATGAAAAGAAAGAAGAAAAAAGAGACAAGAAGTACACTCTGGAAGAGAAAGTTTGCCTGTATGATTCTTTCCAAGTATCTCACAAGATAATTATAGGCACCCAAATTCCGACTTACAGAGGATTTTTTTTGCTTCAAAAGAAAGTACAGCTTCTTATGCTAAGAGCCTGTCATGGCTGAAGACAGTCTGAACATAACATCTCAGCATAATAACATTAATCATGCAGGCTTTCATACTTAACTTACATCAATGAATGACAAAGCTTTGGGCTCCAGGCAAAACTGTCCCTTTGGTGAGGATTTTTTTTTTTGTTCCCTTACTGAGATAGCATTGATTCTGACTCAGTCTATTTCCCTGCAAGTTCTTTAGGTGAGACAATACATGGAGGTTCGGGGGTGCTTTGAAATGCATGCATAGAATCTTGCAGCACCACAGACATATGAATTTGTCAACATGTGTTACTGTCTCGTAAAAAAATCATTTTAAAAGTTTTTTTTTTTTAGATCTTGGATTTACGATAAAAAAAACACCACACCCAAAACAACAAACTCATGCGTCTTTTGTAAGTTGAGTAAATCCTACAGCCGGTGGTCATAGTGTGGATACAACGACACACACACACCACACACACACACACACACAACACACACACACACACACACACACACACACAACAACACAACAAAAACAAAATACATACATACTAATATATATATATATAATACACAGAAACATACACAATTACAAATGTACAGAAACATGCACAAACACACATAGGCTATATGCATAAACGTACAGAAACAGACACAAACTTTCAGAAACATGCACAAACACACAATGATGTAGATTGTGTGTCAAGTGGAGCTCCTTATGTCCAGTTTTCAAAAGGTTTTACTCACAACATCGTGAGTGAAATATTGATAAAGTAAAGATAGTACCATTAATTGTTTACGGTGCACTTTTCATTAAAGACGACAGTGTTGCTTGTTGCTTATAAGGCCAAGGTTTGAACTCAGTGTCGGATTGTTAGCAGTGAAGATGCTTTTGATCCATGACCATGACCTCAAGTGTGTGTGTACACTGTCAAACACTTCTTTAAACTTTCTAGACATATATATCTTCTGATTTCTTTTCCTGCATGAGCTATTAAAATTGGTTTTATAGTTCTGAGCTGTTTCTGTGTTTCAAAACATAGACCAACCTCAGTCATCAACATTGTAATAACTTTTATTGAACAGACAATTACAAAGAAATAGGGAGAGAAAAAAAGAACAATATCGTTAAAAAGCAAAAGTGAAATGCATTATAAGTTTCATTTTTGCTTTGCAATCACACATAATATCAGCAGGCAATCCAATCCAATGTATCTTGCATTTTTGTTCCGTAGTAAAAGAAACATATTTTACATATCACAGCAAAATTGATATTTTTTGAATTAGCTCATTGTATTCATTCATCCATTCATGTCTAAAACACAACAACAACAACAACAACAACAAAACAACAACAACAACAACAACAACAACTGTACATTTATAATGTTTCACAATCTTGTGTCAGCAGACTGTCATCACGTCATATGCGTCTTCCTCCCTTGTCGTGACACAATCACCTCCCCGTCACGGAAACGGAAACTCAAAGACGCAGGATCCACATGGTCAGCCTGGTGAACTATGGGCATGCCGCCCCGCTCACTGACCAGGATGGGGTATCCTCCAGAGTCCAAGTTCAGCCCCATCCCTCTCTCATGACCGTCTGGGCCAGGGTGGTAGGGCGGATAGTTCTTCATGTCCAGTCTGTAGGTAGGGGGTCTGTTCTGCGGGAGGTAGGGCTTCTTCCTGTGAAGCCTCATGTCCATCACGTAGCACGGCGTCTGCGTGACGGCGCCCGAACCCCCACCCACCTGCTGACCCTTTTCACCGAACACTTGCAGTCTGTTGAACTTGTTCAGGATGACTTTGCCTCGAGCGTTCCTCCTCCACGGACTCTCAGCCGCAGGTCTGGTGGGGTCTCTGTTGGAGGCTGGCAGAGTGCGGAGAGTGGGGGGAGGAGTAGCAGCAGGGGCTGAAGGAACACGCTGCAGGTAGTGGCTCAATGAGGAACTCATGGTGCCCGCATTGCTGATGGAGGACGGCTCTCTGGCTTGGTCCTGGGCCTGCGTGCTGTGAACGTCATGGTTCATGGGATGGTACTGCTCCAGAGGTTGGGGCTCAGCTTTGCCGGATTGAATGCGTCGTTCACTCTGGGTCTTCTTCAGCCCTGCGGGAGGATCTGTAGTCATCTTGATGGCTTTGGGCGCGGGGCTCATGTGCAAGTTCACCACAGCGGCTTTGAGAGGCTTCGCGTCTTTGGGTTTCTGTGTCTCTTTTTCTCTGCCGTTTGCTTTGGGTTTCTGAGGTCGCTGGGGTTCTTTTTCGTCTCCGTTTTCTTGTGGTTCTGGAACAGCGGTAGGAACTGTCACCTGATCCTTAGTTTCTGGTTTCGTGGTATTCATTCCGTCTTTTAGTAGTCTCTTAGTGACGGGATTGCCGAAAGGAGTGACAGCCAGAACCAGAGCGTGATTTTGAACCGGCACGGAGACTTTATGCTGTTTCCACGATCTCTCGGTCGTTAGCGGACCGTTAGAAACAGAAGTGGCACCCGCAGCGCGAGACAAATCCAGTTTGTGTGAGTGCCCGAGCGGTGGCAAGTGTTCCTGCATGTTCTGCTGCCACTTGCGATAGGCGTCCAGTTTGCTGGTCATCCTGTCCCGGTTCATGGCCCGGAGATGAAGCATGGAAATCTGCTGCAGGCGATAGTTGTCACGATCGATCATGTCTTCTTTCAGGTCGCTAGGTTCCTGCAAAGTAGGTGACCTCAGTTCCCAGTAGGCTTCGGGGTAATCGTCGTAGGTGGGCGTCAGCGGTTTCTTCACCTGCACAGGGCGTCCGTGAGGAAAGATAAAGCGCGGACATTCCAGCAAGCGTCTGTTGGAGGGGGAGTTCTGATCCGAATGAAAGTTCATGTCCTCCATATGCCTGAACCTTTCAGAATCCACGTGAGAGGAGGGGAGAGCTCCTTTGCTGTCAGACCATTCCCC
The DNA here is from genome assembly GCA_030674155.1 of Stramonita haemastoma. NCBI lineage: Eukaryota > Metazoa > Mollusca > Gastropoda > Neogastropoda > Muricidae > Stramonita > Stramonita haemastoma. Next base: position 19,471,949 of record CM060327.1, on the reverse strand, counting down.
TTTCCCCTCAATGGGAGGCAGGGGCTGATCCTTACCCAGCTGAGTCTCTGTCCTTCCAGAAAGCATCTCTTCCTTCTCCTGAACGTCCCCGGATCCTTTGGGGTCGGTGGGTCTCTGGATGGGGGTCAGCTTTTTGCTGGTCAGCAGTCCGTCAATCTTGTCCAGGGAGCTGACGTCCTGCAGACTGGTGGAGCGACGCACGTGGTCCAGCTGGAGCAGGAGCCCAGGTCCAGCCTGCTGAGGGAAGCCAGGTCCGGGTAACTGCTGTGCTGAGGCTGCTCCCCTAGGGTCCGGAACTGTGCCTGCAGCCAGAGAGCGAAATGGGTGATGGGAAATCATATGCTCTGAATAAAAATAAATGTCTATGATCTACAAATGCAAACTTTTTTCAAATTTTTTATACAATTTGTTGGTGACACAAAATTTATGTCATGCTGTATGTCATTTACAGTCTCTACAGAATGTTAAGCATGAAATTCAGGATGTCCTTCCTACATACAAAGAACGGATCACGGCAGTGTACTGCCACTCACTAGGAGACAAAACAAACAAACAAAAACCCAAACAAAAGCAAGAACAAAAATAAAACCCCAAAACCTTCACCGGTATACGCGTGCATTTTTTCTTTGTTTATATTTCTAAGAGTGGCATTTAGCTATAGAATGATCTACAAAAGAAAAAAAAAGAAGAAAAGGGTTGATTGGACCATCGCCTGAAGTGAACCTGACCCAAGAAGAAAGGTGACAGGATGGTTAAGACGTTAACCTGTCAGCAAGTAAACCGTGAGAGTTTCCAGCCTCGCCCTTTCTTCACAGTTTGACGGGAAAAAAATCGAGCTGAATGTCAAAGTACTTCGGATGAGACCACAAACCAAGCCTCGTGTGCGAACGCACGCGGAACATCTTGCACACATGTTAAAAACCCGTTCCGCCTTTACGAAGAGTAGGCAATTGTGTGCCGGTAGGAACTGATGACAAAAAAACACAACATTCAAACCATCCCGAAGTCGGAATGCGGCTTACTTAATGTTGGGGACTGGATGTAAAAAAGCATATGAGTGCTTGTTCTATTATCCTCGATATAAAAGAATAAATGAAAAATAAATGAATGAATAAAATGGTGGGGAAAACAGTCGCATACGCATGAATCTCACTATTGGTAAACCTCAGAACTCTGGCCGAGGAAGGAAAAAAAAAAAAAAAGAAAGAAAAGAACCGGACCCGGGACCGCCTCTCCCTATAGTGTAGTATAACAAGCACACGTTGTCGTCATGCAACTGTTGATGGATGGGGAACACTTCGATCCCTTGTCATGTCTGCTAGCGTGAAACGACACTCGTTACAAGAAACCTTCACAGTTCACACACACACACACACACACACACACACACACACACACACACACACACACACACACACACACACACACACACACACACACACATGTACGTATACATAGGCCTACGCACGCGTGTGCTCGGACGGGCGCACACTTAGACGCACGTGTGCATGTAAATCCGCTAAGACAACACACACACACCAACACACACACACACACACACACACACACACACACACACACACACACACACACAC
>CM060327.1:19452854-19462854 GCA_030674155.1 Stramonita haemastoma | reverse complement strand
ATATAGGTGAGAACTGAACCTACCAACTTTGCCAGGACAGTCAAGTCAAAGTTAAAAACACTCGAATCATCCCATGAAGGGCAATTACGATACTGACAGGTATATTGATACGAGTCATAATCTAGGAAGACACAAGAAAGCTACATTTCATATTGATAAAAACATTCCAAAATAACTTTAGATTAAAAAAAAATCATCTCCATGGTCATTCCCATTTTCAACGGTTATGGGTTCTTTTGACGTGCACAAATCAGTAAGCAGACTGGTCCAACTGGTTTTAGAGTCTCCTCCGAAAGTCTCGACATTCTGTTCTATTTTCCCGTCCAACTTGGGCAGAAAGGGCAAGGCTGAGAATCAAACTCAGGACCTCGCGGTTTATCTGTTAAGTAGGTTGTCTAAACTGTCCTGCCACCTTCTGTCTTATTGTTGTCATGTGAATTTTAACACATATTCAGCATTTACCATTGGTCTAGATAGCTATTAAATTTTATTAAAGAAGAAATATATGTTACATACAAACTAATGTTAAGAGCAACAGCCAGCAAATATCTTATAACGTGCCCTAACAGAGAAAGCATCTGTCTAAGCTATAAAAGACATTTGACAGCTTGTAGGCATATTATATCCATATAAAACATAATATTGTTTTAAATATAATTCCAACAATAGCAAGCCAACTTGTCAGATTTCCCGATCTTGCTGCAACCATGTGCTGGAAAGAAACCGATATCAGGTTAAAGAAGTTAAAAAGCAAGTTAAGTTAACAAACAACCTCCACCCCCACCCCCCAAAACCCCCCAACCAAACAAAAAACAAAACCAACAAAACAACAAACAAATAATTTTAAAAAAGCAAACAAGTAAAACAATGGTAAAATTGCAAGAAAACTGGACAAAAATGTCCCTGGCAGAATTCTGTGGAAGGAAAAAAACCCTTCTCTTTTGGGAAACACACACACGAACACACACACACACACACACACACACACACACACACACACACACACACACACCACACACACACACACCACACACACACACACCACAACACCACAGACACACACACACACACACACACACAACATGCTCACACACACACACATATATCAGTTAGGTGGAAAATGGTTCACACACACACACGCACGCACGAACGCGCGCGCACACACACACACACACACACACACACACACACACACAACACACACACACACACACACACACACACACACACACACACACACACCATCCAGAACTTTCAACACCCACATGTATAGTAGGCCTAATACAAAATCTCCTGCTGTTGGCCACTCTACTTTCCCGTTAAACTAAAAGAAACAAGCGTGGTGACAGTTTCAATTACTATCTTTTAACACTGAGATGTCAGAAACTGACAGAAATCTGTCACCTACCACTCAGCTCAGAGGTGCGAATAGGGGCCCACAATAAGGGCCCAGAAACCCTGTCGCCCCAGCTTTAGTTTGTATAACCCCCTTCAGAAAAGGTCTTTCAGTTGCCAAGTTATCGTCACCTAACACATAGAAGCAAGAACAGTAATTTTGGCGCTTTACGAAGGGACAGAATTCAGGCTGTCGCTTCTTATGATACTCATTCCAGCACGCATAGTTACAAGAGAACGAGTGAAATATGAACCCCCCCCCCCCCCCCCTCAAACAAAAAACAAATTGCATACAAGAAGTGCTACAAAAACAACAACAACACAACAACAGCAACAACAACAACAACAAACCCAAACCAAGCTAAAACAAAAATGAAGCAATTTATGCTACAAATATGCTAGTTTCTGGACTGGTGATAGATATGTTGTTGTTTGTTGCTGTTGTTGACTGTTATAGTTGCTGTTGTTTGTTGTCGCTGTTGTTGGCTGTGGTTGCTGTTGTTGACTGTTATAGTTGCTGTTGTTTGTCGCTGTTGTTGGCTGCGGTTGCTATTGTTGTCTGTTATTGTTGCTGTTGTTTGTTGTTGTTGCTGTTTGCTGTTGCTGTTGTTGATGGCGGTTATTGTTGCTGTTGTTTGTTGTTGTTGGGTGTTCCCCAGCCTGACCCTTGTAGGGGTAACTCAGAATATTAATTTCATCTCCCTCATCACACCCAGAAATCACCATGAGACCCTAAGTAAACAGTGGCTGAGAAGTTTTTGTGAATGGCTGTTTTTCAAAGTATCTCGCCATATAGGCAGCCATACTCCCACGGCAGAGGATTTTGCTCTCTCCTGAATGGAAACAAGTAAGAGAGAGAGAGAGAGAGAGAGGAGAGAGAGGAGAGAGAGAGAGAAGCAATCAGAGAGAGAGGTGTGCTTGCATTCATTTTTTTTCCAGTTCATTGGAAGCATAATCCTCAAGAAAACGACTGAATGCAGTTCAAGAAAAGTAATGAACTGATTTCTTTCACATGAAATGGAAGGAATAGAAACTGCAATTCAAAGACATGCTTCATTCAGCGTTTGCAACACACATACACGGTATAGTTCTTTTCCCGACAACTTCAAACTCGAAAAATCTTTATCAGAACGGATAATATAAACGCTATTTGTCTTATATATCTTCTCACAAGAGAAACGATGTAATATTGTTGAATGATTGTGTGTGTGTGTGTGTGTGTGTGGTGTTGTGTGTGTGTGTGTGTGTGTGATCACCTGTTCTAACCTGAAATTTCTGCATTTCAAGTCATATCAAGACACTTGTTACTAAAAGATCTGCTCTGTAGCTACTTATCCAAACCTAAACTAATTTACTTCATGTATTTCTTTAATTATCTTTTTTTTTAATTTTATCTTATTTTATTTCATACTTCATGTAAACCCGGACTAATAATAGAACTGTGCGCGCAATTCGTGTGAAGGGACATCACTCATATACCAACAGACACCAATTGATGTAACACTGCATCATTACAGTATCTGTACAATAATGAAAACCTTTATGAATTAACAACAACAACAAAAACAAACCCAAATTGTTGTTCTTCTTAATTTAAAGAGGTCTAAGGGGAAAGACTAAACGTATACAAAGATTATTGGTGTTTTATATGCCCTTTTTTATATAGCTTTAAACAGTCCCAAAGCATTTCTTCTCTTTGTTATGAGATTTTGTCGTTCGCATGACTGTGAAACGTGCTATACTCTGATTTAATGTAGCGTATATTTTAGTGCTCCAACCCCCCCCTGCACCCCCCCCCCCCCTCTTGCACTAGCATAACCATGTTAGTCTTCAGTTCAAATAGACCAGTCATCACATTTCTCATTTATTTATCGCACCAGTGGTTTTCAATGGTTGTTTCTAAAATATATGAACACGTGTGTATATATATCAAACTACCGTCAATTGTGCTTATACAGGGTGAAAGCGATTGTCGGTATGATCGTTTTCAGCAACAGGCATCGATGAATAGTTTAGCTTCTTCAATATGGGCTGGTGTGCACTCGTGCAAGTCGCGTGTGCACTCTTGTTAAAGCACACACACACACAAACACGAGTACACACGTGCACCGAGCAAAACAAACATGCGCAGGTGCGAACACACAGGCACACCGAGTAACACACATACACACATATACACACACAGACACACACATGCATACACACACATACACACATGTTTACACATACACACACAGACACACAGAAACACACACACACCATACAGCACACACAGACACTCACAGACACACACACATACGCGCACACAGACACATACAGACACATACATGCGCACGCAGACAGACAGACAGACAGGCAGACAGACAGACAGACAGACAGGCAAGCAGACAGACAGAGACACACAGACACAGACAGACAGACAGACAGACAGAAAGACAGACAGACAGACAGACAGACAGACAGACAGACAGACAGACAGACAGACAGACAGACAGACAGACACACACCACACACACACACACACACACACACACACACACACACACACACACACACACCACACACACACACACATACACACACTACAGCATTCCTGCAGTCTCTGGTCCTCACCAGTAATCAATTTTGTCACAGAATGTGGCTTTTAAAAAATTCACATTCATCCGTTTATTTTTATTTTTCAAACCAATAGTGGGCTACCTTTGTCTTGATATTGTTGATAAGATTTATTATCAAATTCGTGTGTGAACTGTTGCTATGTGATCAATCACATAGGCTACATAAGGTAAGGTAACGGTAAAGGTGTTCCCACAATCTGTGGTCGTAGGGGAGCTAAGCCTCAGCTTCTCTAGGACCCAGTATATTGAGGGCGCGCGGTGCCCATCTCCTCTCCCTCGCTGCTGTACCTTCCCTGACCCTAAAGAGGGCAGGTACCCATTTACAGCTGGGTGAACAGGGGGACTGTACTGAAGCCAGGGTGCGCAAACGGTCACCCATCCACTTGGTAACCACGCTCGATGCTGCTTAACCTTAGCTTGGAGAAAGAGTGTCCTCTGACCACTGAGCTATCCCGTCCCCATAACATATAATTATAACCAGAGTCAATGCCTCAATTTGCTGATAATAGAGTTATTGACTTTTCACCCTGTCCCACATGTATCAACTTTCAGAAACGCAGGATCAGAAAGCAATAATTAATTTTTTTAATGTTTTTTTTTTCCCACAGATTATAATATTGTTCCCTGTTCTTATCTTTTGGCGAAAAATATGAGCCCAATAGTGGATTGAAAAAAAAAACCCAACCTGTTTCCTGATTTTGTTGTTGTTCTTGTTGTTGGGCTTTCCCCGGCTTAACACCCTGGGGGTCATTCAAAATATAAACTCTCCCACTATACACACCTGGCAATCACTGTGAGACTGTACGTACATGCTGGATGAGAAGTTTCCTGGTATGACTGTTTTCAAGTACCTCACCATGGAGATCGCCATTCTCCGACTTCAGAGCTTTATTTTTTCTCTGTTAAAGGCAGATAAAGGTTACCATACTTAGGAGTTTACCCTGGCTGAAGACCAATATCAACATAACATTTAAAAGCTTTTGAACGGGAATAAATGTCTCTTAACAAACTTACACAGAAGTATAAAATAGCCCGCAACGGTACAAGTTGCCCACACCAAGAAGTGATGATGTTTTAAAGAAACTGGTTACCAATTTTTTTTTTGTGTCTCAGCTAGAAGACCGAGGTTTACCAATGGTGAGCTCTTTTACGTATGTGATTGTTTTTGGTTTTGGTTTTGTTTTGCACACTATTAACATAGCCGCATTCCGACTTCGGGGATTATGTTTAAACACGAGAGCAGCGTGCATGCGGTTTTTTGAAAAGCAAACATGTTTTATATTTGTTTGTCATTCGTCTTGTTGCACGAATGGCCCACTCTTCCGATAGGTAGAACAAATTTTAGCGTGTGTGCAAAATGTTCAGCATGCGTTCGCATACTGGACCTCGGTTTATAAACTCATCCACAGGACCTTTGCAAGTGTAGAGTAAACACTGACATTAACTGCAAGGAAAGATCCCCTTCATCGAGCGTCTTGGTGGTGGCTCAAACCCAGGCTCATCCCAGACTGTCAAATCGCTCTAACCACTAGGCTATCTATCCCCCGTCCCTGAAAACAAAGAGCACTTACTTTTTCACCTCTGTCGTTCAGGCAGGGTCATAGGATCACAGCACGACATCACCTAGACCTCAGCCAGGAAGGAACACAGAACACCGGCCATCCCTTATCAGGCAACACTTATCAGAACAGAGATACTTCACACAGCTTGTTTTATACCACTAAATAAAAAACCTACAAGATCGTTTTTGGCGTAATTGTAACCATTCGCCTCGCTTCTCTCACAGTTCTAAGTCACCGTATATATTTTAGGCCAAAATCTTAAAAATAGTTGTTTACATACGTTTTTAATTTTCTTAAAATTTTGTTTTAGTGTCCTCGTAAACTTTAATGACAGGATGTAAAAAAGCACATGAGTACTTATTCCATTATCCTCGATATAAAAGAATAAATAAATAAGTAAATAATCTATAAAAGCAAGAACCACAGTGATAGCCCCTTGTGTAGAAGAGGTCTCAGCTCTCTACTAACTGAAAATCGTACAGTGTGCACAGGTAGGTGAGGTGGTTGGGGGATTTCCTGACTTGTTAACACGCATTGTCGAATCCTATTATTGCCTATTGCCTAGAACGAAACGCGCGAACCCGCCCCATACCACCTAAGCCTATTTGGTGCAGGCAGTTCTTTATCACCTTCAGTACTGCCAGTCAATAGATCGATTAAACCTGCAAGATTTACAGCTAGGCTTAAAGTCTTTGTTCAACGCGGTACTACTATTTTCCTGATACAATGTGATACTTTGTGGATTTTTGCAACGTTAAAACAAACGACTATTGTTAGGCTGAACGAGAAACTATACGACGGTGAATATTTATAAACTCATCTTGTTTAATTCACTATTATGTCGCTGCGAGATTCGAACCCACGACTTAATGAACGTATAGGATGGAAGTGAAGGCTTTTATTTACCTCAGCTAAATCCATAATATGGAAAAACTGGTGTACTTGGGTGCCCACGTGTTGCAGACTAGGGATGTAGATGTGATGAAGTATATTGATGGGATGTGTGTGTGTGTGTGTGTGTGTGTGTGTGTGTGTGTGTGTGAGGGGAGGGGTGCGAGGAGTGAGGAGTGAGAGAGGAGAGGAGGAGATGGGGGTAGTAGAGCGTTTCACTCGCAATTTGACAACCCCCAATGAACCTGGTGGATACAACCCCGTTCAAGGGAAATTTCCCTGGAGTTTTAGCACTTGCAAAGAGAGATGAGCAGAAGAGAGAGAAGAGAGAAGAGAAAGACAGAGAGCAGAGAAGAGACGAGAGAGAAGTTTCGGGCAGTGGAATCATTTCTGATATGAACTCAGAGGGACCAAAAAAATATCCCCTTGAACGGGGTCTCACAGAACGTTCTTAAACGCACACATTAAAACCTGTCCGCCTTTCAGAAGAGTAATGGCCCTAAGTCCATACCTACTGATACTACTACTACTACTACTACTACTACTCACTACACTACTACTACTATACTACTACTACCTACTACATACTACTACTACTACTACTACACTACTACTAGTATAGGCATTTGTATATCGCTGAATCTTGTAAAGCAAACAAATCGAAGGCTTTTTAGGACTGATAACAACATTACAAAACCGCATGCACACCGGACTGACGGTAAAAAAAACAAATCCACCAACAAACATATGAGCGCTGCTTCATTATCATTAAAATAAAAGAATTAAAAAAAAGAAATTGAAAGAAAGAAGTTAATTGTATGATGACTAAGCCCTGAGGCGTTAAGGCGTTGATAACATCCTGTTATGGACTATGTTCAATCCTCCTGAACTGGGTCCAATATCAACGTCATAGACATAAAAAATTACTACTTACCTCACAGGGAAAAGTGCATATTTTCTCCTTCTTTCATTGAAGAAAGCTTACATACATTAAACTGTATACTTTTTACCTGTTAGGGTCAGCTATTTCTGTGGACAAACAAAAGGAACAAAAAAAATTTCCGGTGACGTCACCACTAACCGGACTTCAGGGGATTAAACACACACCTTTGTACTGCTAGAATACTAACTCTAGTGCATCGGGGGATTTCAGGATCAGTAGGATTAGATTCCCGTGGAGTTAGCATTCAGCACTGATGCTAGAGAGAGAGAGAGAGAGAGAGAGAAGAGAGAGAGAGAGAGAGAGAGAGAGAGAGAGAGAGAGAGAGAGAGAGAGAGGGCAGACAGACAGACAGACAGACAGACAGACAGACAGACAGAGACAGACAGAGACAGAGACAGAGAGAGAGAGTGTTTTGGGCAGTGGAATCAGTTCTGATATGAACTGCAGAGGGCACCAAAAAAAATCCCCTTGAACGGGTGTCTCACAGAACGTTTTAAATGCACACATTAAAACCTGTCCGCCTTTCAGAAGAGTAGGCCTAAGCGGTTGTGTACTACTACTACAAACTACTACTACTACTACTAACTACTAATACTCGGACTAGATCATTTGACTATGAACTCTAGAGCAAAAATATCCTCTTGACGCGTCTCACAAACCAACAACACAAAAACCAAAATACAACAACTACTACTACTACTACTACTACTACTACTACTACTAACTACTACTACACTACTACTACTACTAAGGTATGGCATTTTATATCGCTGAATCTTGTAAAGCAAACAAATCGAAGGCTTGTAGAGACGATAACAAATGTACAAAACCGCATGCACACCGGGACTGACGGTAAAAAAAACAACATCCACCAACAAACATATGAGCGCTGCTTCATTATCATTAAAAATAAAAGAATTAAAAAAAAGAAATTGAAAGAAAGAAGTTAATTGTGTGTGACTAAGCCCTGAGGCGTTAAGGCGTTGATAACATCCTGTTATGGACTATGTTCAATCCTCCTGAACTGGGTCCAATATCAACGTCATAGGCATAAAAAATTACTTTACCTCACACGGAAAAGTGCATATTTTGCCTCTTTTCATTGAAGAAAGCTTACTACACTTAAAATGTATACTTTTTACCTGTTTAGGGGTCAGCTATTTCTGTGGACAAACAAAAGGGAACAAAAAAATTTCCGGTGACGTCACCACTAACCGGACTTCAGGGGGATTAAACACACACCTTTGTACTGCTAGAATACTAACTCTAGTGCATCGGGGGATTTCAGGATCAGTTAGGATTAGAAACATTCTTCCTGTCCGTTCGGCATAGATATCGTACCAAGCCAGCTTATTTTGGCCGCACCCCACCTTTAAATATGCTGCTTTTTTTTTTCTATATTTCAAACAACATTGAAGCAAACATACAGCACTTACCAGCATATCAGCATCCAAAAACAAAACAACCGCCCCCCAAAAAAAAAATAAAAAAAAAAAGAAAAGAGAAAAAACGACAAAACTCAACCTCCCAAAAAACAACAGCAAACAACAATAACAAGCACCCCCCAGACAAAAACAACAACAACAACAACAAAAAACAAACAAAAATAAACCCAAAACAAAAAAAAAATCACCAGCCAGTAAAAGAATGTCTACTGGCACAAAAGTCAGGAATTTTTGTCACAATTTCTGTCTCTGTCTCTGTGTATCTGCCTGTCATGTCTTCTCCCCTTCTATCTATCTATCTATATCTATCTATCTATCTATCTATATCTATCTATCTATCTATCTATCTATCTATTCTATCTATCTATCTATCTATCTATCTTTTTCCTTATCTATCTCATTTTGGTGTAGGTCTCGCAGCACTAGACTTTAAGTGAGTGCTTAGCCTACATCAAAATGTTGTTATGCGTGAAAATGTTAATGTTAGATTGTCTTCAGCCATGACAAGCTATTCACATAACAACCACACTATTCTTTAAAGGAGAAAAAGTTCCTCTGAAGTCGGAGTACAGCTGCCTATCATATCGCAAGATGCTTGAAAACAGTCGTACACACAAACTCCTCCTCCGATGTGTAGCCTACTTACGGTCTCGCAGTGCATATTCTGCCCAATCTCAGGGTGTTATAAATTGGGGCTACACAACAACAACAATGTTACAAACAACAACAAAAGTACTAACTATAACTTTCAATGCTTCAAAGAGTCTTAAACAGGATTAACAAAAAACAACTTTCTCTTCAAAACCAGAGACTTTTTTTTCGTACACTATTGTAAGGCCGGTTCATAAAAAGCACAAGGGATTAATCGTACTGACTGAATTTCTTTGATCGTAACTGAGCTGGTAAGACAGGGAGAGGCTATTTTAGAATATTATACTGAAGAACCTCAGAGTCTGTAGCACGAGGAACGAATAAAAGATTGCCATACAGCCTGCTCATTAAACCCTTAGGTGTTTGGAAATACTAGTTTTTATGTTGTGCAGCTAGCTGAGAATCAAAACCTACAGCCTTTCAATTCATCGATGATAAATCATGCGTCGAAGTGTCCATATGCTGGAATAATGAGAAAGTATAATATATATCACA
>CM060327.1:19442854-19445354 GCA_030674155.1 Stramonita haemastoma | reverse complement strand
AAAAACAAAAAACACAAAAAACTGCATACACACGGGGACTGGGTATAAAACAAAAGCACGGGAGTGCTTGTTCCATTATCCTCCGTATAAAAGAATAAATAAATAATAGAAATTCTTCTTCACCTGCTTAACCCATTTCGTTCCAGATCTTAAAAGTACAGGTAACTAACTATTCACTGGGCAATAATTTATTTTTTGGAGGAAGGTCTTCTTCTTCTTCTTCTTCCCACTTGTTTAAACCTCGTATCAATGCAGTGCTTTAAGCCTATAGAGTGAAGTTGTATTCAATGAAGTGTTCGTTGAAGGAGGCCCAGATTGTAGCTATTCAGTCCATTGTGTTTCTCTTTGGCTCAGGCTTAGTAAGTCTTGAAAGTTATTCACCTTGCAAAATCTGGATTATTTCCCCGCCCCCTCTCCCATTTTTTTTTTTATATATATTGAATCGGTATCAATGCTTTGTATGATTCATGCCTTGACTTCTGTGTTGTTGTCTTTTTCTCTGTTGTTTCTGTGTGTGATTCCCATTCTTTGTCTCTTGTTTGTCCCTGTTTGTATACTTATCTGTTTGACTGTTTGTGTTTGTCTCAGTCTGTCTGTCTGTCTGTTTGTCTCTGGATGTGTGTGTGTGTGTGTGTGTGTGTGTGTGTGTGTGTGTGTGTGTGTGTGTGTCTGTCTGTCTGTCTGTCTGTCTGTCTGTCTCTTGGTAAGGTGGGATGGAAGGGGTGGAGGTGGGGGTGGAGGAAAAAAAAATCTCCACCCCTAACCCCCCATAAACCCAAACCCTATCACAACATAACCCCCCCCAAAAAAAAAAAACACCTCTCCAACAAAACACAATAACAACAAACCATTACACACACACACACACACACACACACACACACACACACACACACACACACACACACACACACACACACACACACACACACACACACACACACACACACACACACACTCACATACACACACAACACGCACGCACACACACACACACACTCAAAATACCCATGTACAGTAAAACAGACTTCAGTCTCAACTTTAACCGTTTAACTGGAGCATACAGGATTTAAATGCACACTCGTCTTCAGCAAAGTGGTTCTACTCTTTTTTTCAGTCAAGTAGATCAGTAAACAAGACAGACAATAAACAAATAAAACGATAAAGAAATATTAAGTACTTTTCTGAAGTCAAAACCTGTACACATATAACATGACATGTATTTCTGAGTTAACAGAGCCTTTGGCAGAGAGAGAGAGAGAGAGAGAGAAGAGAGGAGAGAGAGAGAGAGAGAGAGAGAGAGAGAGAGAGAAGAGAGGAGAGAGAGAGAGAGAGAGAGAGAGAGAGAGAGAGACTTGCTGATGGGTGGTTTGTGCAGGCTTAGCATAACCCTCTTGACATATATTTTTTTTAGGAATTTTTCTCCTGTCCTTATCTCTCTCTTGCATAAGGATCAAATCCAAATTATACAGAGACTATAGCTGTTTTGGTGGACTCGCTAAGGATTGCATTCTTTTTATTCAAATCCAAAATTTCCCCGAAGTCAGAATGTGGCTATCTTAACTGTGGGCAAACGGAAAGGCGTAAAATCATAATATGGAAGAACCTCAAAGCTCTAGAAGAAGAACAAATAAGTAAAACCCAATTTTAAAAAATTATGAATGCACCAATCTGGAATAATAAAAAACAAACAAACAACAAGCATAAAGAAACCGACGAAAGCAAAAATGTGCTTAGATCATTTTCGCCTTTGCTAATGACTGTACCAGAGTACCTGTAGAATGATCCTCCATCCCAAGAGATTAAATTGAGGATGGACAGAGGGAAAGATGGAGGCAATAAAAGGGGCGGGAAGGCGGATAAGATTAGGTTACACATAAGGGTTAGTTTCAGTGGTCAAGTAGTATCTTCTGTAGAATGCCAGTCAGAAACAGGTTTGCTGGTTTTCACAGATTTTTTTTAAAGCATAGAAAATGTGCGCTGTGTACTTGTTTTTTTGGGTTGAGGCCACAGATGAACACCAGATAGGTATGGAAAAGTTGGAAAAGAGCATCAAAAGAGGATTTGTTGTGTTCCTACAGTGTAGGCCCTACACACCCGCGCATGCATATTGTGGTGAGGCAGCTAGCAGACGACAAAGGACTGATAGGGTACAATGTTTTCTGAATTAAAAAAAAGTTCTAACCTACCAAATGAGTTTGCATTGTCCTAAGCATTGAGTCAGCAGGAGCTAGTCTGTTTGAAAACAAAAAGTGGTTTTTATTTCTGTGGATGTCTTAGTACGTGCAGTACAAATGCAGGTATGATATATGAAAATAGGAAAACTGCCAGAATCTAACCCTTATGTGCAGCCTTAGTAAAGGGGGTAGGTTGGCTACACCTCCAGACTGCATGCATGCCAGTGACAGCAGAGTACAGCGCCAAGTTTTATGACCGGCTAGGCTATCAATCAAACTCCCCGCCATTTGAATGTGTTCAGCTATGCTGCAGTAGGCCTAAA
>CM060327.1:19432854-19440354 GCA_030674155.1 Stramonita haemastoma | reverse complement strand
CTCTCTGTGTCTTCTGTCTGTCTGTCTGTCTGTCTCTGACTCTGTTAGCTGGTTTTATAGGAGGGTTTTCTTCTTTATCCTTCAAAATAAAAATAAATGCACAAATTGAATAAAGATACTCTGTCTGCTCTTCTGCTGTCTGTGTCTCTTCTTCTGTGTCTGTGTCTCGTCTCTCTTCTGTCTTCTTCCTTGTAACTCTGACCTCTCTGCTCATTCCTGTTCTTCTGCCTATCTCTGAATCTTTGGTACAGGTTCCAATCTCCTAATCTGCAGCTAGGCACCTGTCTCCCTGCCGCCCTCTTCCTATGCATTATCTCTCTAAATCTATCCCCAGACAGACAGACAGGCAGACAGACAGAAGCAGCAGACAGACAGACAGACAGACAAAACATTCTGTCATGTCTCTGTTCTGTTTCCTCTGCCCCTCCCCCTTTATCTCACCCTCTCCGCTATGTGTGTGTGTGTGTGTGTGTGTGTGTGTGTGTGTGTGTGTGTGTGTGTGTGTGGTGTGAATTTGTGTGTGTTTGTGTGTTGTGTGTGTTGTAGTGTGTGTGTGCTGCGCTGCTGTGTTGTTCCGGTTGCGTTAGTGGTGTCCCCCGCTGGTCTGTCGTCTGGTGCTGTGTTGCCTGTCCTGCATGTCAGTATATGTATACGCGCACAAGCCAACTAAAAGGGCAAGAAGGCGATAAGAACGAATAGAAAGCACTAGGAAGGATGGGCATTACAAGGTATGTATGTACTGTACTGCAGCAGAGAAGGAACTACACACAGGTGAGGGTGGAGGGGGCTAGGGGTGGGGTGGAGGTGGGTTAGGGGTGTGGGTCTGGAAACGCACAAAGCGGGTTAATGGGTGTGAAAAGGGTGTAGACAGAAGGCAAGAAGACTCGCTGGGGTACACGCCCAAACACACTCCACTCCTTTTCTTGCGTACAAGAGTAGTATAGCCTATAGAGGCAAGGCAGGGAAAGGAAAGACAGATGCTCAATGGCAGATACCCACGCCCGTTAAGTGTGTGTGTGTTATGTGTGTGTGTGTGTCTGGCAGGTGCGTGTTTTGGCGCACATGGGCTTTGATTTTCAAAACAGCTTTGAACAAGGAAAATGCATTGTAAACATGTACACAGACACACCTACGCATGCATGTACACATACAATGAACACATAATGTATGCACGCAAGCATTCATTGGCGCACATGGGCTTTGATTTTCAAAACAGTTTTGAACAAGGAAAATACATTATAAATATGTACACAGACCTATACGCATGCATGTACACATACAATGCACAATAATGCATGCACGCAAGCATTCACACACACACACCACACACACACACACTCGCACGTGCACACGCGCGCGCATGTACGCGTGCATACACACATAAATGCCCATGCATGCGCGCATGCACACACACACACACACTTACACACTCACACACACACGACTCACACACACACACAGAGTCTAGAGCTAGGCTAGTTAGCGTCCGTCCTAATCTTCTAAACTGTTCAGACTTGGACACAAAAAGAACAGAACAGAACAGAAAAAGGATTCAATTCAGAACTTATCATCGTCTTCAGCACCCCTGGCCCTGCGAGCTACCCTTCTCCCAAGCTCAAATCAGGTTTCTCTAGGCCAAAGATACTGTATCTTTGCTCTAGGCCTACTCCCCCTCCCCCTTCACACACACATACTCACACGCACTCACGCACGCACACGCACCAAAACACACACACGCCACACGCACCACACACACATGATACACAACAGGCATGCACACACAGGCAATCGCACAACACACACACACACACGCACCACACACACACACACACACACACACACGACGCACGCTCGCACATACACACATGCACACACACACACACCACACACCACACACACACACACACCACACACACACACACACGCACGCACGCACGCACGCCCACACAAACACACGCACACACATGCGCACACACATAGAGTGCATTCTCCCTCCTCCTATCTATATTTCTTCCCAAACTCTAGATGACTCAGAGTCAGTGGCCCTGGCCTAGCCTACAGGTAACCCCTCCCTTACTGGCACCCCCCCTACCTCTCCAGCACCTTCCCCCCTCCCTCTTCATCTTCCTTCCTCCCCCCTCCCCCCCACCTCTCACACACCCACGCCCAGTTCTCCCCGCCATCTCAGAAGTTTGGGGTACATCTTCCTGTGTTTCGCCTTTTTCCTTGGCTCCAGAGTGTACTCATCACTGCTATCCTTATCCGCCCTACCCCCCTCTCCCCTCTCCCTCCCTTTCCCCTCCCCCCCTCAACCACCTCTCTCTCTCTCTCTTCCCCCCTCACTTCTCACTGTTTTTGCCGCAGCAGCCCTGAGCCTTGTTCAATTTTATGCTTTGGGGAACCGTAATGGTCTTCTGTTTGCTGAACGCGAAATAAAGCTGTTTTCCTAGCAGATGCACACTGTGAATAACAAATTCACCAGTCTATATATATATATACACTTTGCCAAGTTGATTTTTTCTCTCTCAGCTTTACCCTCTAGGCATGTCCACCCACTGCAGGATTTAACCCTCCCTAGTTAGGCCTGCAGGTTCGGTGGGTGGATCAGTGGTCTAGAGGTAAGCGCCTGTCAAGAAAGCAACAGGTCCAGGTTGGAGTGTGTGGTGGTTTGAATTCCTGTTTGGGCCCAAAACTTTTCCCCCATCCAATAGACCCGAGTGGTGGTCTGGGTGCTACTCTTTCTGATGAGACAACAAACTGAGGCCCCATGTGTTACACATCATTATTAAGCGCAGGTAAAAGAACCCACGGCAACAAGAGGGTTGTCCCTGGCAAAATTCTGTAGAAAAAATCCACTCTGATAGGGAAACAAATACAGCTACAGACAAGAAAAAGATTTATAAAAAAAAAGGGTGGCACTGCACTTGTGGCCACGCACTCCCTCTGGGGTGAGCAGCCCGAATTTCATGCAGAGTAAATCTGCTGTGACATAAAGTGGTAATAAATAAATAAATAAATAGATAAATAAATAAGGTTCCTATCTTGTGCCTCTCTGTGCCATGTCATGTCAATGTGTTTCTCGTTATCAAGCCATGGGGTTGTCAACCTGCTAGAGGTTCCGTGGCCCTGTCTCGTCTGCTATTCTTCCTCTGCACCTTTAGGTCCATCTGTTGTCTTTTAATGCTTTCCATTCCAAGCCTGTGGTCAACACAGAAGCTGGCAATCCACACACACACACACACACACACACACATGGCATGCAGCGCACACACACACACACACACACACACACACACACAACACAACACACACACCACACACACACACACACACACACACACACACACACACACACACACACACACACACACACACACTATCATTTTATATAACATGGGATTTTTGTTTGGTTAAGGGTTATCGAGATTATGTAGAATTAATGAGCATATTGTTTTCCTGTTTTGTTTTAAACATTCAATTAAATAATTTCTACAGAACTGCATGACTTACAATTTAAGTTGCCTCCTCAATGGCAATGCTTTCCATTATTGGTGGCAAATGCATTAAAGCTCTCTACAATACCTTGTATGCTAATGGGGAATATATAGCAAAATGGTTACAACTTTAAAGATGGCATTGACCTAATTAGCATGTTCAATCTCCCACTGGAAAAGGCCAATCAAAATCCTATCCCAACCAAGAGGTTAAGGCTACACTCCTGTATTAGCATGCGGGTCATGTAGTGTCTTCTAAAGAGTGCCAGTGGGAAAAATTGTTGATGTTCACAGATTTTTTTAAAGTATGAAAAATGCACCGTGCATTTGTTTTTGGGATTGAGGACAAAGAGCAACACCAGGTAGTCACGAGAAAGTTGGAAATGATCATCAAATAAGGATTGCTTGTGTTCCTAAAGCGTTGACCTCGAGCATGCCTATTGCTAGCAGACGTCAAAGGACTGAGGGGTATAGTATTTGCTGAAAAAAAAATTCAAGCCTACCAAATTTGTGCAAATCACACGAGTTTTGATTCAGAGGCTATAGTCTTTCACACATAAAAGTAGTTTTAATTTCTGTGGATGCCTTAGAGCGCGCCAGTATGATATCAAGAGTCATTCAGAAAAAACAGAAGGAAAAGTGCGTTTATTCTAAAGGCGGTGTGTATGTAGCCTAAGAGAAAAGTTAAAGTCTGTCCCGAGCCTAAGGCTCACAGGCCGGTGCTTATCCCGGTTTCTGTGGCGTTAAGCGACTGAGAGTCATAGACTCCCTCCTGGATAGGACGCCAGTCTATCGCAGGGTTAACCCCCAACACAAGGTTGGTACCCCTTTTACACCTGGGTGGGGTGAGAAAATAGCCGTATAGTGCTTTTCCAAGGGCACAACGCCATAGCCGGAAGCTGGGATCGAACCCGCAACCTTTAGATTACGAGTCCAACGCCCTAACCACTAGACTACAGCGGCGGCTAGCCTTAGAGAAGAAAAGTATCAATAGGCTACATAGCCATTGTCTGAACGCATCTGTGGTAAGCGCCTCCAGGCACCACACCACGCGCATCCACCCTGGTCTTCCAGCTTTCTCTGCAGGCAGAGTTTTTCTT
The DNA here is from genome assembly GCA_030674155.1 of Stramonita haemastoma. Taxonomy (NCBI): domain Eukaryota; kingdom Metazoa; phylum Mollusca; class Gastropoda; order Neogastropoda; family Muricidae; genus Stramonita; species Stramonita haemastoma. Next base: position 19,435,760 of record CM060327.1, on the reverse strand, counting down.
CACTGGCCTCTCCCTCGCTCTGTCTCTGCTGCTTCTTCTGCTGCTGTTGGTGCAACACCCTTCAGTCGATTCCTGTCCCCTCCTGTCAGTGTGGTGTGCCTTCTTCAGTCTCCCTGTGTGCTTGCTTGCTTGCTTGTTCGATCTTGCCCAAAGTCAAGATGCCTTTTAAGGTAAGTAGTAATAGTAGGCCTAATAAGTGGTCGGAGTCGTTAAGGTGTAGAAAAAACTTGGTAAACTTTTCTGTTTTTGGTAACATTCATTGTTATAGTCTTTCATTGTTACCACTGTTTATTCTGTCTCTTAGGGTCGTTTAAAATTTTGTTGTTGCTGGCTTGATTCAGTGATGAAATGAAAGTTTTCAAATTGTTAAAAAACTGACCAACAAAAGCACACCCCCCTTTTTTTTTCCCAGTAGATCTAGAGTCTTGCAGTTTTTGTTGTAAAGCTGTTTTCGTCTTTATCATCAGCTGATATTAGAAAGTAGCATAAAATGTTTTTTGTATATGACTTTTTATATTTAGTTGTTTCTATGTCAGTTGTTATTGTTAACATGTTGCTGTTTTTAAAAACAAATATCCAAACACTCCTTTTTTGGCTCTTTTTCCTATTCCTTTCTTGTTATTTCTTTGCTTCTTTCTTTATCTCCTCCTCACTTTTTCTTTTTCTTTAAATTTCTTTCGCTTTTTTTCCTTTTTGAAGTCTTTTTTTTCTCTCTTTTCCGTCATTCTTTGCTTGTTGTACTCTCTCCTCTCTCTCTCTCTCTCTCTCTCTCTCTCTCTCTCTCTCTCTCTCTCTCTCTCTCTCTCTCTCTCTCTCTCTTGTAAAAATGTAAAAATGTAAAAAAGCACACGAGTGCTTATCTATTATCCTCGAATAAAAGAAAAAATAATTTCTCTCTCTCTCTCTCTCTCTCTCTCTCTCTCTCTCCTCTCTCTCTCTCTCTCTCTCTCTCTCTCTCCCTCTCCCTCTCTCTCTCTCTCTCTCTCTCTCTCTCTCCTCTCTCTCTCTCTCCCTCCCTCCCGCCCTCCCCCCTCGCTCTGCTTTTGTAATCTCATCTGCCAGTCTACCTGTATGTCTCTCTCGTCTGTCAGTCTCTCACACCCCAGGTCTCTCTGTACGGTTGTCTCTTCATCTTTGGTTTTCTTTCTGCGTTCTTTGTTGTCTTTGTTTTCTTCGCTTGACATATTTATTCTGGAAGTTGGGACAAACACACACTGGGGCAGAGGGAGGAGAAGCAGAAGACTGGCGCGCGCCAGTAGTGTGTGTGTGTGTGTGTGTGTGTGTGTGTGTGTGTGTGTGTGTGTGTGTGTGTGTGTGTGTGTGTGTGTGTGTGCGTGCGTGCGTAAGTGCGTAAGTGTGTGTGTAAGTGTGTGTGTGTGTGTGTACGTGTGTGTGTGTGTGTGTGAGAGAGAGAGAGAGAGAGAGAGAGAGAGAGAGAGAGAGAGAGAGAGAGAGAGAGAGAGAGAGAGAGTGTGTGTGTGTGTGTGTGTGTGTGTGTGTGTGTGTGTGTGTGTGTGTGTGTGTGTGTGTGTATGTGTTTCTTTCTTGCGTTCTGTCTTTTCTTATTCTCTCCCATTACCCTGTTCTTTCTTTCTTCCTTTCCCCCCCCTTTTTTTTTTTGCTTTCTTGTCTTTCTTTCTTCTATTTCTTTCTTTCCTGTCTGACTGTCTGTCTTTTTCTTTCTTTCTTTCTCTTTTTCTTTCTTTCTTTCTTCCTGTCTGTCTGTCTTTCTGTCTTTCTTCTCCCTCTCCTTATATTCCCCCACCCCTCCTCCCTTTCCCTTTACTCTCGTTTCCCCTCTGCCTACAGAGTCTAGGCTAATCATTTTACAAACACTCTTCTCTCCTCACCCCCACACTCCCCCCCCCCCCCAGTTCTTTCTGTGTGTTTGTGTGACTTTTTGTGTGACTTTGTGTCTATGAGTCTTTTTGCCTTTGTGTTCTATGTGTGTGTTGTGTGTCTTTCTGTCTGTGCATCTTTCTGTCTTTGCGTCTTTGTCTGTGTATCTATGTGTTTTTGTATTATATGTGTGTGACCTTGCGTCTGTGTGCCTTCCCGTCTGCGATTTTTCTGTCTTTTGTGTGTGTGCATCTTTCTTCTGTCTGTGTGCCTGTGTGTCTTTGTGTCTGTGTCTTTGTATCTGTGTATGTTTGTGTATGTGTGCTTTTGCGTGTGTGCGTGTCTTTCTGTCTGCATCTTTCTGACTGCATCTTTTTGTCTGTGTGCCTGCGTCTGCGTGTGTCTTTGTGTCTAGTCTATAGGACTTCGTGTCTATCTCTCTGATTGTTTTTGTTGTTGTTGTTGTTTTTGTTTCCGTGGTTCTTTCTGGCTGTGCTCTCTCTCTCCACAGTATGTGATTGACAGACCGGCAGTCAGGCAGGCAGCCTCATCACAGGGCTGTTATGTGGCTGCGGAGGCGGCTTAGCTTAGCTGTGAAGGTGAACTTTCCCTCCCTCCCCATCCCTTCACCCTTGACCTCCTTTCGCCAACTTGCTGCATAACACTTACAGGTTGTATCTTACATATATATATATACATGTAGATCTATACACGTAACACTCTTTTTAGGCTGAGAGGATTTCTGATAGTACTATACGGTTATTCTGACACGCTGCCACTTTGCCAAGGAACGAAAATAAAATATGATAACCCCCCTAATCTTTGAGATACAAATGTCTGGAACGAATGATCTACTGAGAAGGCTGTAAAACCCATTCTACGAGCAGGTAATTAGCTGCAGCTAAACCTGTGGGTGTTTTTCTTTAAGAGGCACCACAGCGCAGTGAAGTGTGGTGCAGTATAGTACAGGCCCTATGTTGGTGGTTTGCACCTGTTGCGTTACAAGAGGAATAAGCTGCTTTATGCCCCCTCCTCCTCCTTCATCCTCCTCCTCTTCCGCCTCCTCT
>CM060327.1:19425354-19427854 GCA_030674155.1 Stramonita haemastoma | reverse complement strand
CCCACACACACACACACTCACACACACACACACACACACCATATATATATATTATTATATATTATTATAATATTATAGTATATATATATATGATATTATACATATATTAATATATATTATATATATATATATATTTATATATATATATATTATAATATATTATGAATACAACTGCCACGCAGTTCTGAAAGACAGTCATAGCCTAGTCCTCATCAAGAATCGGTCTACTCTAGCTCTGCCAGTAAAGTACATTGGTGTTATGTGTTGACACAATACATCTTCTTGTGTAGCATTGGCACACACTGCAGGTACTGACCTGAAAGGAGAACAGAGGAGCACAGACACACACACGCTCGCACACACGCACACACGCACCCACGCACGCACGCACACACAATACACACACACTCACACACACACACACACACACACACGCACCCACGCACGCACGCACGCACACACACGCACGCACACACACACTTTAACAATTACACAATACACACGCATCCCCCTTCTCCCCCCACACCACTTTTGTCGTCTTTTCTATCTCTCTCTCTCACACACACTTCACACACACAAGAACACACAACACACACACACACACACACACACACACACCACACACACACACACAACACAACACACCACACACCACAGCACACACACACACACACTCTCTCTCTCTCCTCACTTCCACACACACACATCTTACACACACACACGCACACGCACACACACACACACACACCACACACACACATCTCTCTCTTTTCTCCTCTACCCTCCCTCTCTCTGTCTCTCTCACACACAGCAACACACACACACACACACACACACACACACACACACACACACACACACACACACACACACACACACACACACACACACACACACACATCCACACACACACACCACACAGCAGAGATGTTTTTTGGCAATAACAGACGTTTGTTGTTAAGGGGAATATCAACACAATAACAGACAGAGGCATTCATCAGAGGTCAGACGATGGTGGTTGTTTGGAACACACACACACGTACACACGCGTGCGTGTATATGTATACATGCATCCATTGTGTGTGAAAGTACACGGACGAAAGCACCCGTGGATTGACTCTGACACGTAGACATAATTATAGACATACACAGACAGATAAACAGATACAGACGCACACAGACACACACACAGACACACACATACACACACACACACACTCTCCCCTCCCCCTCTCTCTTTTCTTCTTCTCTCTCTCTTACACACACACACACACACACACACACACACACACACACACACACACACACACACTTCTCTCTGTGAACCACACACACACACACACACACACACACACACACACACACACACACACACACAACACACCACACCAGCACACACACCACCACCAAATCCCTCCTCACTCTCTCTCTCTCTCTCTCTCTCTCTCGCAGACAGAAGGATGGATAGCTGGCTGGTAAAAGAAACTGTTGACAGGTGATGTGACGTCACTCATGACGTGTTATCTGCAGAAGCAGGGCAGCTGTTCTGGTATTCATCCTCCCTCCCTCTCTCCCCCCTCTCTCTCTCTCTCTGTCGCCAGTAATGTGTTTTCTGGCCAAACATTTAGCTTCTACTTTGGGTTTGCAGTTTTACCCCCCCCCCACCTCTCTCTCCCTCCCTCTCTCTCTCAGGTTAGGATTTATAACTGAAAGCATTAGATGTAGGATTAAAATGAAAATTTCGTGTTTAGGGTACAGTGAGGGTTGCATTTTCAAATCTTCAAATCTACCAAATTTGTACAAGATCACATGAGTTTTGAGTCAGAGGCTAGTCTTTTACTAAAAGTGTTTTTTTAAAAAATACTTCAATTGATAGCTCAGCACGTGCGATATGAATGCCAGAGTAATATATAAGAAAACAGAAAGAAAAGTGGCCAAAAATAACAAAACTGGTGTGTAGCCTAACTTCAAGTGTACTTGACCTTTAACGCAACTGTATATCACAGCCTGCTCTGGGGGAGAAAATAAGGCTTTTGCAGCAGTGCTGGCTGAAACGAAAGAAGTCTGGAAGGGGGATGGAAAGGGGGGAGGGGAGGGGAGGGGGGCGAAGAAAAAAATATAGGGTGAAGTTAAGAGAAGGAGGGAAGATGATTAGATAGGGAGGGTGGTTTTTTTTTTTTTGGGGGGGGGGGAGGGGAGGGACGTGGTGGAGGATGTTTCCCAGGAGGATAGTATCTGCCTTCAAACTATTTTGGGAGGGGTAGTATAGCCTACAATATCTCCCACCTACGTATTTACCTGCCTGCTTGTTTATTATACCTTGAGGATTACGTTAGCTTCTAGGTATTCAGCGGCAGCAGAAAGCTTAGACAGTTTGTTGTTTTGTTTGTTCGGTTTTTTTGCTGGTTGATATGTTTTTTTTATTTCACAGCCTGTGACAGTTTTTTGTGTATTGTTTGTTTTAGATTTAGTTTCCTTTTTTTTTCTCGTTCCTTGGCTA
>CM060327.1:19417854-19420354 GCA_030674155.1 Stramonita haemastoma | reverse complement strand
TCATATACAATCATATACATCACATTCGTTTCAAAACATTCTTTGTGTTTACAGCATACAACGTACTGCCAATGCGTATCACACACCTTCCTCTCTTGTTCGCTTTTACACTGTCAGATGTGTCTGGGAAACATACTTTCCAATTCGTACTTTTAGCGAGCTTTTTCTTTTTCGTTCCTGGACTAGAGCTCCAAGGTTCACTAATGGTGCCAGTAATTATGTATGCGACCATTTTTTTCCACCATAAAGGTAGCTGCATTCCGACTTCGGGGATGTGTGCCTGGTATTTTCGTGTTTCCATTAACCCACAGAATGCGGGTATGAATGACAGGATCTTTAAAACGCATAATTTATCTTCTGCATGTGTATAATTAAACAGGAAAGGAATTAAGGCACGGGCAGGTAGGTCTGCAATTGAAGTTGATCTGGAAGATCGTAAAAAATTCCCACCCTTAATTCACCAGACGCTGCCGAGATTCGAACTCAGGACTTGATGGACCCATGGGATTGAAGTCAAACGGTCTTAACCACTCGGCTATAGCGTCCTTCTGAGCTAGCTGCCTGTTCAGTGTTGGTGGGGGGTATGGAAGGGGATAGGGTGGGTGGGATGTGGAGGGACTGAAAGGTAAACTGTACCAGAGATTTGTTTTATGTTGTTGAGGAAAGATATATGTCTGTACAGTTACAGACAGGCTGGAGATAGGCCTATCGGGTTTCTCTTCTTCTTCTTCTTCTTCTTCTTCTTCTTCTTCTTTCTTCTTCTTCTTCTTCTTCTTCTTCTTCTTCTCGTCTTGTTCTTGTCCTTCTTGTTCTTGTGCTTCTTGTTGTTGTTGTTCTTCTTCTTCTTCTTCGTCGTCGTCGTCGCAATTTAACAGAGAGAGAGATTTAGTTTAGTTTATTGTTTTATATCGAGGATAATGGAATAAGCACTTATGTGCTTTTATCATCCAGTCCCTGTGTGTATGCAGTTTTGTTAATTTTGCCATCTGTTCCCATCGGCACACAGTGGCCTACTCTTACGAAAAGCGGAACAGGATTTAACGTGTGCGCTAGATATTCTGCGAAAGACTTTTGGGGAGAGTGGAGTCAGCACTGATGTTAACTGCAGGGGAAAAATCCCCTCCAACGGGAGTGGAACTCGGGTCGTCAAATTGCGAGCGCAATGTTCTGACCACTAGGCTATCCCGTCCCATGAGTCCCAGAGAGAGAGAGAGAGAGAGGAGAGAGAGAGAGAGAGAGAGAGAGAGAGAGAGAGAGAGAGAGAGAGAGAGAGAGAGAAGAGAGTGTGTGTGTGTGTGTGTAGCAACATATGTCAACATTCTGAGCAACAAACATTGTTGACAAACACCTTAAAGCTGACACGATCTACTTTTCATTCATTCATTCATTTATCACCCACTCGCCTATAATAATGAACGTAACGCATAATGACCCAGTTTTAGAAGAGCCTGTAAGACCTTATATCACGTGCTACACAGAGCATATGGCACACGCGGTATCCTACCTACACTGTGTACTTAGCTAAATGTCAGCGAGGCATGAGACATATGGAGGTAAACATCGCCGAAAAACAGACCCCTGGGAGTGAGGTTAACAAGGTATGAATGGCACTAGCGGATCAAAGCTGGTTGGTTTGCTTAGTTGAAAAACAAGTGATCAAAACAAAGTGTGTTAGTTTTTGTTTATGGTTTGTGTAACTCAGATAAGTTTCTCTTGTCTGTGAGATAATAAAGTATTCGAATAGGATTGAACTGAATTGAACTAAAACAAACAAGCAATCACGCAAACATTTTTTCCTAGAACAAAGAAACAAAGCCCTTTTTAAAAGTCTGTAGCATTTGTTTTCTAAACCAGGATCCTAAAAGGAAAACAATGAGACACTTTTCTTTCTTTCCTTGTTTCTCTGTCACTCTTTCTCTTTTTATGTGTGTGCATGTTGTATGCAAGTGTTCATGCATGTCAATTATTCTTAACTTCGCGTGTGGGTGGGTGGGTGGGTGGTCTTTAGAATCCAAGTGTACGTAGGCATTTTCGCGTGTGGGTGGGTGCATACATTTTCTGCGTATGTTTATTCTGTTCATCCTCAACTTTTTCCTTTGCTCTGGTAGAGGATTTTTGGCTCGTTCCATTTTTTTTCATACCATTACCACCACCACAGACACCATTGAAGCGAACGTGAACTACCCATCAATGTCGAACATCTTTAACTGTTTCGTTATGTAGCCCACTACACGGAGATGTGTACTAAATAGATGCTGGCATACAATTAGCTGTTGTGGGGATGCTGGGGGCTCTTTCAGTATTATCTAGTATCCCCATCTTTTGGACATTTTTGTGCCAGAAAATTTTTTTTCTGTCTTTTTCTCTTTAGTTTCTGTGTTTTCCTGCTTTTCTATAGTTTCTCTTTCATGCTTATTGTCTGGTTTCCTACACTGTTCTCTTGCCTTTTTCTTCAAATAAGTAAGACTGACATACCATGTATTGTTTTAGCGTTGCGACC
>CM060327.1:19402854-19412854 GCA_030674155.1 Stramonita haemastoma | reverse complement strand
ATGATGATGATGATGGTGATGGTGATGATGGTGATGATGATGTTGATGATGATGTTGATGACGATGATGTTTTTGCTGCTGCTGATGTTGTTGCTGCTGTCGATGTCGATGTCGACGATGATGGTGTACATAACGACGACGACGACGATGATGATGATGATAATGATGGTGGTGGTGATGATGATGGTGGTGGTGGTGGTGATGACGACGACGACGACGACGATGACGACGACGACGATGATGTTTTTGCTGCTGTTGATGTTGTTAACGATGTCTATGACGAAAATGATGGTGAAGATAATGAAGGTGGTGGTGGTGGTGGTAATGATGGTGATGGTAACTAACAATGATGACGACGACGACAATGAAGACTAAGTTGATGACAAAGACGACGGTGCTAATAATGAAAACGAACGACCAGCAAGCGCACACAGAGTATGTCCCCACAATCCGTCCATTATTTCTACCCATTACCACCACTGCCACCACCACCACCCACGACAACGATACCACCCTCCCTCCACAGCCACCCACCACCATCACACCACCACATCACACATACATATATATGCATATATATATGCGTGTGTGTTTGTAACTCTCTCTCATCCATCCATCCATCTATCTATCTATCTATCAATTTTGGTTTGGTTGTCTTGAGTAGTGTGGTGTGATGTGGTTTTGATGTCGTGCAATAAAATATAGTGTTGTGTTGTTTTGGGTTATATATAGTATTGTGAAATATTGTATTGTAGTATTATGCTTTAGTATTATGCTGGGTTGCGGTCTACACACACACACACACACACACACACACACACACACACACACACACACACACACACACACACACACACACACACACACACACACACACATATATATATTATTATATATATATATTATATATATATATATATATATATTATATATATATATATATATATATATATTATATATATATATATATATATATATAAAAATAAAATTATATCTGTGTATATATATATTATATATATATATATATATATATATATATATATATATATATATATTATATATATGAAATATATGTATACATATGATATATATATTATTTTTGTGTGTATATACAGAGTGTATAGTATCTACTTGAATATCTATATTTTACAAATCCATGTACAGAGAGAAACAAAATAATACACGTGCAGACAAGAAAACACCCCGAAAATAATAGGTGGCACTGCTCTTGTGGCAACGTGCTCTCCCTTGGAGCCGGGGCTGAGCAGCCCAACTTTCACGCAGAGAAATCTGCCATGACTTCAAGTTGCATACAAGAGTAGGCCATTGTGTGCCGGTGAGAACAGCTAGGCGACAAGATTTACAAAGCTGCATGCATACACATGGGGACTGGATGTAAAAAAAAAAGCACAGGAGTGCTTATTCCATTATCCTCGATATAAAAGAAAGGCTGCATACACATGGCGACTGGATGAAAAAAAAGCACGGGAGTGGTTTTTCCATTATCCTCAATATAAAAGAATAAAAGACTGAATAAATAAATAAATAAATAGAGAAATAAATAAATAAATTAAAAAAAAACAACACTCCTCCTGTCCCCGCCGCCGCTGTAGTTTAGTGGTTAGGGCGTTGGACTCGTAATCTAAAGGTTGCGGGTTCGATCCCAGCTTTCGGTTATGGCGTTGTGCCCTTGGAAAAGGCACTTTACGGCTATTTTCTCACCCCACCCAGGTGTAAAAGGGGTACCAACCTTGTGTTGGGGGTTAACCCTGCGATAGACTGGCGTCCTATCCAGGGGGGGAGTCTATGACTCTCAGTCGCTTAACGCCAGAGAAACCGGGATAAGCACCGGCCTGATGAGCCTTAGGCTCGGGACAGACTTAACTTTTTAACCTCCTGTCCTCACAGGCTGATGAACAAGCTGACCCCAGGCTGCATCAAGAAGGTGGACACTAAGGGAGGGGGCTTCGCCTCATGCAGAACATCGAGCGCTTCCAGAACGCAGCCAAGGCCTACGGGGTCCCTCCTGCCGAGGTCTTCCAGACAGTGGACCTGTGGGAGAAGAAGAACATCCCTCAGGTCACCCTCTGCATCCACGCCCTGGGGCGTACGGTTAGTAGATTGGGGTGGGGTGGTGTGGTGGGTGGTGGGGTGCGTGTAGGGTTGGTTGGTTGGAGTTTGGGTTGGGTTGGGTTTGGGGTTGTGTCGTGTGTGTGTTGTTGTGGTTTGGTTTGTTGCATGTGTTGCGTTTTGTTTGGGTGTGGGCTGTGTTTGGTTGTGTTGGTAATGTTTTTGTTGTGTTGTGTTTTGTTAGGGTTGTTTGTACTGTTGTGTTATGAATGGGTGGGGTTTGTTGCGTTGTGTTGAGTTTTGTTGTTTTGTGTAGTGTTTGTGTTGTATGGTTGTCTTGTTTTGTGTTGGGTAGGGTTGTGTTTGTTTGGGTAGGGTTGTTTTATGTTGTGTGGGTTTTGTTGTTTTGTGTGAGTAGACTTGTGTTGGGATGCTTAAGGTTTTGTTGTGTTGTGTGTGTTTTTTTGTACTGTGCAGGGCTGGGTTTGGTTGTGTTTGATTGTGTTGGTTTGGGTTGTAGTGTTTGCATTATGCTTGATTAGGTAGACTATTGTTGTTGTTTTTTGTTTTGGTTTTTAGGTTGGGTTGGGTTGAAGTGTGGTTGGAGTATAGTTAGGTTATATTGTGTCATTATTGTATTGTAAAGTGTTGGAAGTGTCGTGTTGTATGGTATTATATTGCCCACACACGCACGCACATGCACGCACGCACGCACATACACGTTTTCTAAATCTTAACAGATTACAAACATATCCAGCACACGAAGACACCTTCCCTGAAAAAGGAATACCAAACTTCCTTTTTGGCGACAGAGGGTAACCATATTCGTACCTTTCTAACTGCACACACACGCACGCACGCACGCACGCACGCACGCACGCACGCACGCACGCACGCACGCACGCACACACAACAACAACAGCAACAACAACACAACACAACACAACGCAACACACGCACACACACACACACACACACACACACACACACACACACACACACCACACACACACACACACACACACACACACACACACACGCACACACACACACACCCCTACGACAGATACCCAAACTTCCTTTTTATTCTTTTGACGAGATACGCTAACCATACTCGTCCCTTTTCTGACGGCGCAGGTGCAGACCCTGACGACTACAAAGGCACCCCCCCAAAAAAAAACCCAAACAAAAAAACAAAAAAACACACACACAACACAGGACAGATACCCAAACTTCCTATATTTTGACGAGAAACGCTAACCATACTCGCCCCCTTTTTCTAACCGCGCAGGCGCAGACCCGTGACGACTACAAAGGCCCCATGCTGGGCCCCAAGATGGCGGAGAAGAACGAGCGCCAGTTCACAGAAGAGCAGATGCTGGAGGCCAAGAACGTGGTCAGTCTGCAGTATGGCTCCAACAAGGGAGCCAGCCAGGCTGGCATCAACATGGGGAAACCTCGCAGCATCATGGACTAAGAGAACTGTGGAGTGTAGTCTCTCCAGTCAGTCCTCTATCTTTTTAAGATGAGAGGGGCTGTTGTCTGCGGTTTTGTTTTTTGGTGTTTATTAATATTTTGTAAAATTTTTGTTTTGTTGTTTGTCTTGGGGTTAATTTTTTGGTGATAAGGTTGTGTTTATTATTTTTTTTTTTAAACAAAAAGTAGATTAAGGATGGTTGTAGACTAATAGGAAGAAGGGAGAGTTTATGTTGAGTCAAGTTATGTGTTATTAGGAAGTAGAGGTTGTTGTTAGCGGGTGATTATGACGATGACGGTAATGATGACATTTGGAAAGGAAGATGAAGAAGGTAAAGGTTAATGACGATACTGGTTCTAAGCGTTGTAGTGATATAAATGAAACAGAAAAACTACAACAAAAAATAAAACAACAAGTCATCAGTACATTATTAAGAAGGAATTCTCCTTAAAGGGTGATTCTAAACGTGGTGTGGACAAAAATGAAACCAAAGAACAGGCTATTATCAGCTTGCTATTAAGACCTGAACTTTCTTTTGTTTTCTTGTTTGTTTGTTTGTTTTCTTTTTTGAAGGAGTAGTTTTGCAAAAGACATTTTAAAAAAAGGAGAAACTAGAGGCAAGGAATAAAAGATACTGTCAGATGGCGATGGCTGTGTAGATATTGAAGTGAGGTGTAGAGTTGTTTGTTTGTCCAAACAGTTAGTGCCTTTAATGAATTTGTGTCTTATAACGTCTTATGTGGTGTTGTTCACCACACGACAAAGTGCCAAACATCTTACGAAACAGTATTACAAGTGTACATATGCATGTGTGGGTGTGTAATTTTATTTAGCTTGATTATATCTAGTTTTTGAGCAGATTAAAAAAAAATCATTACAATTGTGTAGAAGGCACTAACATTTATTCTTGCAAAGGGCATGATATTGTACCATGTCTTAAAATTGAATATTTCACTGCCTGTACTTTGTGTTACATAGTGGGTTTTTTTTTTTTTTTTTACAAAATGTTTAAATTTATGTAGTTTGTATTTTTTTTATTATAGAGATTTGAAGAGTATTCGGGTTTCTGCATTTCGTTTTCGGTTGGAGCCTGTCTGTCATGTATTATCCTGACCAGGGTTATCAAGAATGAATTTGTTGCCCTGACGTGTCTGTATTCCATAATGTTAAGAGTTTTTACCGCACTCTTTGTTACTCGAGGACCAGTTTGAAATAGCAAAACCCTAACACGAGAGTTCAGCTTTAAGATCCCTCCCAGCACCATCCTTATTCAACAGTAATCCTACAGATTTTGTCAAGTAATACATAATAAATATTTTTGCCTATCCAAAACAACTGATTGTCTTTATAATTCTGACTACTCGAATATAATTCTGACAACTACGAAACAACCGATTGTTTTTATAATTTTAACTTACTTATGAAACAACCGGTTGTTCTATGATTCTAACCACTACTAAACAACCGATTGTTTTTATAATTCTAACTACAAAGTAAGCCCTGCCATTTCTGGATTCACTTCATCTGTTAAGATGAAACATTATGATGAACTTCTGTATTACCAAGTTTTATAATCTTGACTGTAGAGCTGTTGCTTGCTTCGTTTTTTCTTTCTTTCTTTCTTTCATTTTTGGTTGACTGATTATTAGTTTACTATTAATTCCATTTATGTTTTGAATGTCTTTTCAGTTTTATCTCATCAGTTCCTTTCTATGGGAACAGTAACAAAGCCAGCATAGATGATTTTGGATGTACTCAGTTTTGATTGAAAGATGGATTCTGAGTGTGGTTGAGAATAGGTACTTAGTATAGTCTTTATGGCATCAGGGCTTGCCTGTTTCAAGTTACAATGACTCTAAAATTCCGTGGGGGATATAGAACATCAAAACGAGATACTCATCCAATCACGCACTTACAAGAGGTAATATGGCACATTCCTGAAGATGAGAATTTTTATCTTCTTGTGCCTCTTCCTCCTCCTCCTTTTCTCTTCTTCTTCCTCCTTCCTCCTCCTCCTCCTTCCTCTTTGCATTAAGAAACCCATTGCAGCCAGAGGGTAGCGCAAGATCGATAATAGTGTGTGGATTGTGGCCCATCTGTCATGTAAGGGGAATAATCTACTATCCTTTAGAGAGACAGAGACAACTAAAACAATCTCCCTTTAAGAACTCCAGTGTACACTTTTTTGGCTGTACAAAGCAGGCAATGGTGTGACAATGCAAACATAAATGACTTCTCCCAGAGTATACCACCATAAAGAGGATGAATGCACAAAACAGACAGGCAGACACAGACAAAATCCTTCGGATGAGACTATAAACCAAGGCCCCGAGTGCTAACGCACACAGAACATCTTGCCATACGTTAAATCCTGTTTCCCTTTTCTAGGAGTAGGCCATTGTGTGCCGATGGGAACAGATGACAAGATTGACAAAACTGCACACACGGGGACTGAATGTAAAAAAGCAATGAGAGCTTATTCCATTATCCTCGAAATAAAAGAATAAATAAATAAAATAAATAAATAACACACACGCGCGCGGGCACGCACTCGTACACACACACACACACACACACCCACACACACGTATGGACGTACATACGCACGCACGCACACATGCACACATGCACACACACGAACTTTTGCCCCATCCATTACAAAATTGAGTGATGGTCGGGGTGCCAGTCCCTTTCTTTCTTTTTTTCGAGGATAATGGAATATGCACTCCTGTGCTATTTTACATCCATCCCCAAGTCTATGCAGTTGTGTAATTTTTTCATCCATTCCCACCGGCACATAATGGCTACTCTTTCGGCTGAGTGTGTGTGTGTGTGTGTGTGTGTGTGTGTGTGTGTGTGTGTGTGTGTGGGGTGTGTGTGTGTGTGTGTGTGTGTGTGTGTGTGTGTGTGTGTGTGTGTGAGTGGTGATGTGTGTGTGTATGTGTGTGTTGTGTGGTTGCACGGCGCTGTGTGGGTGTGTGTTGGTGCTGTTGTGTGTGTGGGTATGTGGATGAGGTTGGGGTGTGTGTGGTGTGTTTGTGTGTTTGTGTGTGTATGTGTGTGTGAGAGGAGAGAGAAGACAACAGACAGAGACAGACAGAGACAAAGACAGAGACAGACAGACAGACACAGACAAAGACAGAGACAGACAGATAGACAGGCACGGACAGACAGACAGACAGAGACTTGACAGATAAAACATGAGTCCAAATTGTTTAGTATACTTTTTATTGTTCCGCTTGTTCTTTATCAATCAATTGCAAAGGATTGTTACTTTGATGGACTAAAATAAGAACAGAGAGAGAGAGAGAGAGAGAGAGAGAGAGAGAGAGAGAAGAGAGAGAGAGAGAGAGAGAGAGAGAGAGAGAGAGAGAAGGAGAGAGAGTTAAAAATTCCTGCATATTGTAGAGAAATAAGAAATGAACAGTACAATTCCTGCATATTGAAAAGAAATAAGACCCCACATTCTGGCCACCAACCCCCCAAAAAACAAACAAAACAACAACAAAAAACCACAAAACAATCAAAACGAAAGAAAAGCCATTGCAAGACTCAACAATTCATCAACAAACTGAAACAACAAGAAGCAACCATGAAAAAAAAGACCCTAACAATAAACCACAAATAACCAAACACAAAAATAACTGTCAAACCAAACGTCAATTTCTATCAAACAAACCCCCCCTTCACAATCATGATTTCATTACTACTGAAGTGCAGCAAATTAAAACTTGCACAAGAAAGCAAAACAGACGAGATACAGTTCCCATCCGCACCCCCACCACTTTAAAAACAAAATTAACCAAAAGGTGGCTGTAGCCGAGAGTGGTCGCGATGCAAAATGCTGTCTGTCTGTCTGTCTGTCTGTCTGTCTGTCTGTCTCCCTGGGTGTTGTTAGGGTGAGGGTGTGCTGGAAGTGGTCAGGTTGGAGTGACATTGGGCCTTTATCTTATCGGTGACCACCTTGAGGACTAGGGCAGTTGTCCAGCATGTTGCCCAGTTCGTAGCAATAGTCAGGGTCCTTGAAGTCGCTGCAGCTGTACTCCACGCATTTCTGTAACCCACAGGATAAGTAAGTATTGGGATAATGGCTAATGATTGTGATAATGATAAATATGGTAATGATAATAATAATAATTAATGATTAAAATGATAATGATGATGATGATGATGATGATGATGATGATGATGATGATGATGATGATGATGAGAACCAAACATACCCCCCCAAAAAAAACAACAACAAAAAAAACAGCAAAAAAAAAGCAAAAAAAAACCCCACCCCCACCCAAACCAAACCAAAACAAACAGAAGAAACAAAACCCAATAAAACAACAACAACAACAACAACAACAACAACAAAACAACACAACCAACCCCCCCCCCCCCTGACCCAACTCAACAACACAACAATTCTGTTTTTTTTTCACTTACACGGAATGCTTCTCTGGGTGGAATCATGTATTTTTTCAGACATTTGATGTATTTTCCTTTGTACAACAAATGCCAGCAATAGTGAGAGACATCCGTCTGGGCGATTTTACACTATTGGTCATGACTCGCGCTGTCGACGCGCAATCTCGTTACTGAAACAAAGAAGGATTGACGATCAGCGTCACTGAAACAAAGAAGGATTGACGATCAGCGTCACTGAAACAAAGAAGGATTGACAACGTCACTGAAACAAAGAGGGATTGACACTGTCACTGAGGCGTGTAGGGATTGACAACGTCACTGAAACAAAGAGGGATTGACAACGTCACTGAAACAAAGAGGGATTGACACTGTCACTGAGGCGTGTAGGGATTGACAACGTCACTGAAACAAAGAGGGATTGACAACGTTCATGAAACAAAGAGGGTTGACACATGTCACTGAGGCGTTAGGGATTGACAACGTCACTGAAACAAAGAGGGATTGACAACGTCACTGAAGCAAAGGAGATTAAAACCGTCACTGAAACAAAAGGGATTGACGAATCAGCGTCACTGAAACAAAGAGGGTTGACAATCAGCGTCACTGAAACAAAGAAGGATTGAAAACGTCACTGAAACAAAGAGGGTTGACAACGTCACTGAAACAATAGGGGTTGACACACGTCACTGAAACAAATAGGGGTTGACAACGTCACTGAAACAAATAGGGTTGACAACGTCACTGAAACAAAGGGTTGACAACGTCACTGAAAAAAGAGGGGTTGACAACGTCATTGAAACAAATAGGGTTGACAACGTCACTGAAACAAAAGGGGTTGACAACGTCACTGAAACAAAGAGGGTTGGCAACGTCACTGAAACAAAGAGGGTTTGGCAATCAGCGTCACTGAAACATTGAGGGTTAACATCAATGTCACTGAAACATAAAGGGATTAACAACGTCACTTAAACAAACAAACGGTTATTAGTCAGCGTCACTGAAACATAGAGGGGTTAACAAATCAGCGTCACTGAACACCAGATGCGATTACAACGTCACTAAAACAAAGAAGGGTTGATAGTCAGCGGTTACTGAAACATAGAGGGATTGCAATCAGCGTCACTGAAACATAGAGGGTCAACCTCAGAGTCACTGAAACAAACAAGGGTTGGCAACGTCACTGAAACAAAGAGGGTTTGGCAATCAGCGTCACTGAAACAAAGAGAGGTTAACAATCAGTGTCACTGAAACATAAAGGGATTGACAATCAGCGTCACTGAAACAAAGAAGGTTTGACGATCAGCGTCACTGAAACAAAGAAGGATTGACGATCAGCGTCACTGAAACAGAGAGATCGACTGTCAGCGTCACTGAAACAAAGAGGGGTTTAATGTCAGCGTCACTGAAACAAAGATAGGTTGACAAACAGCAAGAACACCTTGCTTGGCACACGTTAAAAAACCCCGCTCTGCCTTGCAGAAGAGTTGGCCATTTGTACCGGCAGGAACGGATGACAAAAATGTATTGAGAAAAAGAAATGCATGCACACTGGTGTCGTGTTTTGACTGACCATCATCCCCGAAGTCGGAATGCAGCTACCTTTATGGCGGAGCAAAAACGGTCGCAAACATAAAAATCTCACCGTTGATAAACTGCGGAGTTCTAGCGGGGAAACGAAAAAAACAACAACAACAACAAAATAAACCCCAAACAATACAAAACAACACAATATAATAAATACAATGCGACATAATACGCAATGCACTAGGCTAGGCCTAAACTCACGTTTGAATGATTCCCAAGTTGGTGAAGATATTCTTCAACAGGAGGGCTCTCCGATTTCCTTTGAAGCCCAGAGCTTTCTTCATGGATTGCACTTCCTTGGCCGTGCCGTTCCCTGAAGTCAGTCAGTCAGCCAGTCAGTCAGCCATTCAGTCAGTCAGTCAGTCAGTCAGTCAGTCAGTCAGTCAGCCAGTCGGTCAATCAGTCGGTCGGTCGGTCGGTCGGTCGGTCGGTCGGTCGGTCGGTCAGTCGGTC
>CM060327.1:19392854-19397854 GCA_030674155.1 Stramonita haemastoma | reverse complement strand
GGTGCAAAGCCACATGTCGGCTACACTCCAGTATTAGCTTGCTGATCACGTGATATTCTAGAGAGTGCGGGCTAAAAAAACTTTTTGTTGTCGATTTTCACAGATTTTTTGAAGTATGAAAAAATGCACTGTACACTTTTGTTGGGAGTTGAGGACGTAGAGTATTACCAGGTAGGCACAAAAAAGTTGGAAATCATCATCAAATGAGGGTTGCTGTATTCTGCGTTGACCGCTCATTTGCGTCAGAGTTGACGAAAGGCTGAGGGTACAATATTGCTGACCCTTTATCATATAAGTTCAACTTTAAAATTTGTGCAGAATCGACATGGGTTCTGAGGGGTCAATATGCTGTCTTTTCTGAAAAAAGTGTTTTAATCTATGCTTAGTACTGATGCTGATAAAGTCAAAGACAAAAGTACAAATCAATAGGGGTGGTCAAGCTAGTTTTTCTGGCATCTCTTCTTTAAAAGTTCTGGGATGACTTTACTGGTAAGTTGCACCGTGATCAGAAATCACAGGAAAGTAATCTATTGCTGTACCTTTT
The DNA here is from genome assembly GCA_030674155.1 of Stramonita haemastoma. Lineage (NCBI taxonomy): Eukaryota > Metazoa > Mollusca > Gastropoda > Neogastropoda > Muricidae > Stramonita > Stramonita haemastoma. The sequence goes on along the minus strand of CM060327.1, from coordinate 19,397,310 downwards.
CTCTTGGGTTCCTTCTAGTTCTGGGTTCTTTCTCTTGTTCTCCCTGTCTTCCCTGATTTTCTTTTCTTCTTGTTTTTCTTGTTCTTGTTCTTGTTCTTTTCTTCTTTCTTCTTCTTCTTCTTCTTCTTCTTTTCTTTTCTTTTTCTTCTTTCTTCTTCTTCTTCTTTTTCTTCTTCTTTTCTTCTTCTTCAGTCTTTGATTGCAGACAAAAGAAGAAATGAATGCCACTTTCTCGTCAAGTTTGTACGAATAGCAGGAAGTGGGAGGGTGAGAGAGGGGTGGGGGGTGGGGGGGCAGGATAGCCTAGTGGTTAGAACATTGAGGTCGTGATCTGACATCTGGGATCGAGCTACCACTGAGGCAACCTTTCAAGGGGGACCAACGAAGCTAAACAAATTATCTATTAAAAAAAAAGCGTCTTGATAAAGCAAACGTTACGACATGCACATTATGTGAGGAAGAAGAAAAAGAGAATTGCGAGAGAGAAGAATTGGGAAGAAGAGAAGATTCGAAGAAGAGAGAACTTGCGAAGAAGAAAGCAAGAAGCGAAGAAGAAGAAGAATTGGAAGAAGAAGAAGAATAGAGAAGAAGAAGAAGAAGAATAGAAGAAGAAAAGAAGAAGAATAGAGAAGAAGAAGAAGAAGAAGAAGAAGAAGAAGAAGAATGCAGAAGAAGAAGAAGAAGAACAGAAGAAGAGAAGAAAAGAAGAATTGCGAAGAAGAAGAGAAGAATTGCGAAGAAGAAGAATTGCAAGAAGAAGAATGCAAGAGAAGAATGGAAGAAAAGAAGAATGCGAAGAAGAAGAATTGCGAAGAAGAAGAAGAATGCAAGAAGAAGAAGCAGAAGAAGAAGAAGAATTGGAAGACGAAGAAGAAGAAGAAGAAGAAGAATTGCGAAGAAGAAGAAGAATTGCAGAAGAAGAAGAAGAATGCAAGAAAGAAAAGAAGAAGAAGAAGAAGAAATGAAACAAAGAGAAGAAGCGAAGAAGAAAGAAGAAGAAAAATTGCAAAGAAAGAAGAAGATTGCAAGAAGAAGAAATTGCGAAGAAGAAGAATTGCAAAGAAGAAGAATTGCGAAGAAGAAGAATTGCAAAGAAGAAGAATTGCGAAGAAGAAGAAAGAAGAAGAAGAAGAAGAAGAAGAAGAAGAAGAAGAAAGAAGAAGAAGAAAGAAGAAGAAGAAAGAAGAAGAGAAGAAAGAAGAAGAAGAAGGAAGAAGAAGAAGAAGACAAAGAAGAAGAAAGAATGAAGAAGAAGAAGAAGAAGAAGAAGAAGAAGAAGAAGAAGAAGAAGAAGAAGAAGAAGAAGAAGAAGAAGAAGAAGAAGAAGAATTGCGAAGAAGAAGAATTGCGAAGAAGAAGAAGAAGAAGAAGAAGAAGAAGAAGAAGAAGAAGAAGAAGAAGAAGAAGAAGAAGAATTGCGGAGAAGAAGAAGAATTGCGAAGAAGAAGAAGAAGAAGAAGAAGAAGAAGAAGAAGAAGAAGAAGAAGAAGAAGAAGAAGAAGAAGAAGAAGAAGAAGAAGAAGAATTGCTAAGAAGAAGAATGCAAAGAAGAATACAAAGAAGAATAGGAAGAATTGCGAAGAAGAAGAAGAATTCAAAGAAGAAGAACAAGAATTGCGAAGAAGAAGGAGAACAAAAATGCAAAGAAGAAAGGAAAGAAGAAGATGAATGCAAAAAAGAACGCAAGAAGAATGCAAAGAAGAATGCAAAGAAGAAAATGAATGCAAAGAAGAATGCAAAGAAGAAAATGAATGCAAAGAGGAATGCTAAGAAGAGTGTACAGAAGAGGAATGCAAAGAAGAAGAAAAATGTAAAGAAGACGAAGAATGCAAAGAAGAAGAAGAAGAAGAAGCAGAAGAGAAGAAGAAGAATGAAAGAAGAAGAAGAAGAAGAAGAAGAAGAAGAAGAAGAAGAGAGAAGAAGAAGAAGAAGAAGAAAAGAACAAGAAGAAGAAGAAGAACAAGAAGAACAAGAACAGAACAAGACAAGAACAAGAACAAGAAACAGAAACAGACGAAGCAAAAATGTGAAAAAGAAGAAATTTGAAGAAAGAGAAAAATATCTGCAAAGAACAATTTCGAAAAAAAAAATTACAAAAAAAAGAACTGAAACAACAAAACAAAAACGAATAAGAAAAAAGGCGAAAAAGGACAAAATAAAACGAGGACCAAGAACAGAACAAAGAACTAGAAAAAAAACACACAACAAAAATCAGTCCAAAAAAAGAATAATAATAAAAGAAAAAAGCATGAGAAGAGATAAGCAAGACCCCTTCTTCTCACCACCTTAGCTGGTCCAGTCAGAGCAGTTAGATGAATGGTTAAGACGATGAGGACGATGAACAGCATCACCACAGCCATCACCTCTTTAAATACTTTTCTGAGCCCCTGTCATCCCAGCTTTGACTCATTAAGATTTCAATAACTATCACGACCACATGTCGCAGTCCCCCTCCCCTCCCCCAAATCTCCCCTAAAAACCACAATTATTATTATTGCCTTCGTCAATTATTATCATTATCATTGAATAGTGGTCTTTTCTTCCCAACTTCTATTATCGGTGTTTTGATCACACAGGGTTTTTTTTTTTAGTGTTGTGTGTGTGTGTGTGTGTGTGTGTGTGTGTGTGTGTGTGTGTGTGTGTGTGTGTGTGTGTGTGTGTGTGTGTGTTGTGTGTGTGTGTGTGTGTGTGTGTGTGTGTGTGTGTGTGTGTGTGTGTAGTGTGTGTGTTGTGTGTGTGTGTGTGTGTGTTGTGTGTGTGTGTGTGTGTTTGTGTGTGTGTGTGTGTGTGTGTGTGTGAGTGGTGTGTGTGTGTGTGTGTGTGTGTGTGTGTGTTGTGTGTGTGTGCTATTTATAGTTTCGTTTTAAGATGTTTTATCTATTTGGTTGTTTTTTAGGGGGTTGGGGTGGTTAACTTTTTATTTGTTGTATACAGAGAAAATAAGGTATATTATTATGTGTGAATTTGAGCATGTGTATGTGTATATATATATGTATGATATATCTCCATTATATATAATATATATGCATATATATGCATATATATATGATATATATATAATATATATATATATAATATATATATATATATATATATATATATATATATTATATATATATATATAATACAATATATAGCATATTCTTATGTGTGCATGTATGTATATCTTTAATTTGCTTTCAGAGAAAATGATGGTATATAATTATTTGTAAATGTGAGCGTTTCTATCTATCTATCTATCTATCTATCTATCTATCTATCTATCTATCTATCTATCTATCTATCTATCTATCTATCTATCTATCTATCTATCTATCTGTCTGTCTGTCTGTCTGTCTGTCTGTCTGTCTGTCTGTCTGTCTGTCTGTCTGTCTGTCTGTCTGTCTGTCTGTCTGTCTATCTATCTATCTATCTATCTATCTATCTATCTGTCTCTCTATCTGCCTACCTATTTATCTTTTTTTTTTTTTGCTGCCTCGTCTTCTGTAACGTCCCGGTCCTGCCGTTCCCACGCCGCTCATTTCAATCTCCCCGCCACAGCCATACCTAGATTTGTTGACTCATCCTCAGGGTCGGGAGTCCTCAGGGAGTCCATCACTATTAGACAGCCCTAGGGTCACCAGCCAGAGGGGCCCTGCACTTCTGCTGGGTCACTTTGGTGGTGTTCAGTGGTGCCTGTTCTGAGCTAACATGCGCAAGACACCACCTACTAAGCCCCCTACTAACGACAATATTAGCTCAGTCGCGGAGCCAGACTGAGTGAATCACCCATCTGAGGTGGCGACCACCACAACGTCCCTCCAACGACCGTTCCCCTGCGAACCTCCAACCCCAAAGTTTTTGACACAAACTCACCACAGGCACAGAAGTGTACGGGGAAACCGAATCTGAGGTCACCATGAGACCAGAGCAACGGGGGCCACCGAATCAGAGGCAATTTTTTGGCTTATTATTGCATGGTGATCAATGGTGATGAGGATGATGTAATGCTGCTGCTGCGGAAGTGCATCTGCTTTGAAACTACTTGACAGGGTTGTCCTATACGCTTACCATCATAATATTTTCCGGCGTCTACAGGGCCTGAGAGATACAGACACCTGCAGTGTTGGTCAGGTAATTTGAGCAACACTCTCAAATTCGTACCTCTAAAGTGAATGAAGCTCGACTGTGTGGTCCCAGTCTCCCCACTGAGCCCACAGCACACTCACTCTGGGTAGGAGCTAGCCGGAGTCCGAAAAATCCTTATGACTCTTATGGGAATCGAACCCGCGACCTTCCAGTCCGAAATCCAAGGCGCTAACCACTGCGCCATGGTGGCTGGTTCCTATCTATCTATCTATCTATCTATCTATCTATCTATCTATCTATCTATCTATCTATCTATCTATCTATCTGTCTATCTGTCTATCTATCTATCTATCTATCTATCTATCTATCTATCTATCTATCTATCTAT
>CM060327.1:19365354-19390354 GCA_030674155.1 Stramonita haemastoma | reverse complement strand
CACAGGATCGTGAAGCATGGAAAAAGATTTCCGTTGCGTCTTCTCTCATGTCCCCCCTACGTCCTTTGGGACATGGGACTGAGTGAGTGTGAGTGATAATTACTATTATGTGTGCCACTACGTTTTATTGCGTACACTGTACCAGCTTTTGCCAAGGAAAAGATGATTCAGTTAAACAACATTAGGAAAGACAGAGGCACACCTAAACAGATCAAAATCAAAATTGTCACAAATATTGTGTAGCCTGTATCATTATTACATGGGTTCGATTCCCCTTCGAGGGGATTTTCCCCAGGAGTTAACATCAGTGCTGACACCACTCTCCCCAAAAGTCCTTCGGATGAGACTATAAACAGAGGCCCCGTGTGCGAACGCACGCAGAACTTCTTGCACACATGTTAAATCCTGTTCCGCTTTTCGTAAGAGTAGGCCATTGTGTGCTGATGGGAACAGATGAGAAGATTTATAAAATTGCATACACACGGGACTGGATGTAAAAAAACACATGAGTTCTTATTCCATTATCCTCGAAATAAAGTAATAAATAAATAAACACATAAATAAATTGTATGGGTCAGAAGCATGGACACCACGAAAATTGGAAAGAGACACAATATACACAGCGGGAATGTGGTTCTACAGGCGACTTCTAAGAGTTAAATTGTTAGAAAAACAAATGAAAGCAGTCCTGGTAAACATTCTCAGTGCAAAGAGAATTGTTGCCTGCTACTGATAAGCTCAGACTGGGATATGTCTGTCATGCAAAACAAAAACACACAGAGACAAATCTGATGACGACAGTTTTCCAAGGTAAAGTTGAGGGCAGAAGGAAAAGAGGCAGACCACCAACGTCCTACATTGCCAACATCACTGAGATCTGTGGTCTGGGATGACTACAGGAGATTGTAGAACTCTAGAGGCAGACCACCAACATCCTACATTGCCAACATCACTGAGATCAGTGGTCTGAAAGGGTTACAGGAGATTGCAGAACTCAGCAGAGACAGAGAGAAAGATGGTGAACTCTGGTGGCATTACGTGGAGCTCCTACAGTCGACAGCGGTGATGGAGACAGTTAAACAGATAAATCTCATACATGTACGTGGCTGTAATATTGAACTAATATATCGAAGAAAATTTGGATTTTTTAAAATCCTATGAAACGGCCAGGCAAATACTTATACTTCAGGATCACTTTGGTTAAAGCTGAAAATCTTATCAGAGATCTATATCAGTTGGGGGCGGGATATGTTTGTGGTTAGAGCAATGCGTATTACGCTTGTGATCTGCTGATCCGGGTTCAAATCTCGTTCAAGAGGATTTTTCCTCCGGTGTTAACATCAATACCAACTTCACTCCCCCCAAAAGTCCTTCGTATGAAACTATAAACCGAGGTCCCGTGGGCGAGCGCACGCAGAACGTCTTGTGCACACGTTAAAACCCATTTTTAAGAGTAGGCCATTGTGTGCCGGGGAGAACGGATGATAAAATGTACAAAACTGCATACACACGGGGACTGGCTATAAAAAAGCACATGAATGCTTATTCCATTATCTTGGAAATAAAACAATGAATAAAAAAATTATGCAGCTTACAAAATAAAGTGTGATCTGTTGACATTGTTTGGCTACCATCCTCTGATGGAGAAAGGCAAAAGCCTTGTGATATGAAAGTAGTTTTATTCCCACCTCAAGTAAGCTGCCTAATAAGTGCTTGACAACAAATCTGAACTGACCCAAAACGAGAGAGAGAGGGGGAGAGAGGAGAGAGAGAGAGAGAGAGAGAGAGAGAGAGAGAGAGAGAGAGAGAGAGGGAGAGAGAGAGAGAGAGAGAGAGAGAGAGAGAGAGAGGAGAGAGAGAGAGAGAGAGAAGACAGACAGACAGACAGACAGACAGACAGACAGACAGACAGACAGACAGACAGACAGAGAGACACAGAGAGAGAACAGAGAGAGAGAGAGAGAGAGACAAGGCAAGGCAAGGCAAGGCAAAGTATTTTATTCGAGGATAATAGATAAGCACTCGTGTGCTTTTTTACATCTAGTCCCGCCCTTTTCAGGGATACATCAAGTTGAAAAGATACTAAACAATGAAACTTTACGCAGTACCAAACAACACACAAGAATAAGGACACTATATATGGTAAGGTAATAAAAATGCACTCGTTCAAAAGACAAAATCAGAAGTCACAATAAAAAGATTTTCACTATGGAAGAAAAAAAAGTGTTAATAGGTAAGAGCAAACAAGAGAACAAGATGAAATAAACAACTGAAAACATCAATCCACCACCATCTGTCAAAAGTTATACATGTAATATAAATCATACATTTGGATTAAAAAAAAAAGGGGGGGGGGGGGAATTTAACTAATATGCTTATTGGAGGGGGGGGGGAGAGATACTACCAATAAAAACTAAAACTAAAATAAAATAAAAATTAATAAGATAAAAAGAAAGAAGAAAAAAAAAAGTTACGTAAAACATCCTAGATGTTTCAAAAAGAATAGAGAGAGAGAGAGAGAGAGAGAGAGAGAGAGAGAGAGAGAGAGAGAGAGAGAGAGAGAGAGAGAGAGAGAGGGAGAGAGACAGACAGACAGACAGACAGACAGACAGAGAGACAGAGAGAGAGAGAAGAGAGACAGACAGACAGACAGACAGACAGAGAGAGAGGGAGACAGACAGACAGACAGACAGATAGACAGACAGAGACAGAGATAGAGACAGAGAGACAGACAGCTTTTTGTTGTTGTTGTAAACTGTCTTTAATATTTTCTTATCATACAGAATGTTATAGCAATTCGTTTTATGTCATAAAAATGTGTGCACGCGTTATCATTTTGGGCTGTGTTTAATATATTCATAAAATAGTATCAATTTAATTGATATTTGTCTTAACATACGACTTGTTATCACAATATGGTTTAATCACAATATGGTTTGTATCATTTTTCTTTTATTTATTTATTTTATTCTTTTACATCGAGGATAATGGAATAAGCACTTATGTGCTTTTTTTTTCCATCCAGCCCCCATGTGTCTGCAGTTTTGTAAATATTGTCATCTGTTCCCACCGGCACACAATGGCCTACTCTTACGAAAAGCGGAACAGGATTTAACATGTGCACAAGATGCTCTGCGTGCTTTCGCACACGGGGCCTCGGTTTATAGCCTCATCCAAAAGACTTGTGTGTGTGTGTGTGTGTGTGTGTGTGTGTGTGTGTGTGTGTGTGTGTGTGTGTGTGTGTGTGTGTGTGTGTGTGTGCACGCACGTGCGAGCTGTTTGTGAGTGGTGTGGATGCGTAAGCATACTGGTGCGCATATGAGTGTTTGAGATTAGCCTATATTTGGGTTTGTTTATGACTGGCTGAGGTATTGCTGATTTGTGGGTGCTTTTTATATTGTGATGGGTGCGTGCTGATGTTCAGATACTATGTTGTGGTATTTTTTCCGTGATATTACGTTTACATGTTTACTGTTTTATGTGTAGCTTGTAATCCGCGTCAATTTCTCTATGAGATAAAATAAGTATTTGAATAGACCAGCCGCTATGGCGCAGTGGTTAGCGCCTTGGATTTCGGACTTGAAGGTCATGGGTTCGATTCCCATAAGAGTCATAGGGATTTTTCGGACTCATGCCAGCTCCTACCCAGAGTGAGTGTGCTATGGGCTCAGTGGGGAGACTGGGACCACACAGTCGAGAGCTTCATCCACTTTAGAGATGCTAATTTGAGAGTTGCTCAAAACTGTGTCTCTCGGGCCCGGTTGTCGCCGGGATATATTATTATGATGAGAAGCGTAGAGTACAACCCTGTCAAGTAGCCTCAAACAGATGTACTTCTACAGCAGCAGCATTACATCATCCTCATCACCATTGATCATCATGCAATAATAAAAATTGGCTCTGATCCTGTAGCCCCTGTTGCTCTGGTAATATGGTGACCTCAGATTGGGTTTACCCATACACTTCTGTGTCTGTGGTGAGTTTGTGTCAAAGCCTTTGGGGTTAGAGGTTCGCGGGGTGACGGTCGTTTGAGGGACGTTGTGGTGGTCGCCACTTTAGATGGGTGATTCACTCAGTCTGGCTCCGCGACTGAGCTAATACTGTCGTTAGTAGGGGCTTAGTAGGTGGTGTCCTGCGGATGTTAGCTCAGAACAGGCACCGCTGACCACCACCAAAGTGACCCAGCAGCAGTGCAGGGCCCCTCTGGCTGGTGGTCCCATGGCAGCCTGATATTGATGGGCTCATTGTGGACTCCCGACCCTGAGGATGAGATATTACAAATCTGGGTATGGCTGTGGCAGGGAGATTGAGATGAGCAGCGTGGGAACAGCAAGACAGGGACGTTACAGAAGATAAGGCAGCAAAACAAAATATTTGAATTGAATTGAATTGAATTGAATTGAATTGAATTGAGAGAGAGAGAGAGAGAGAGAGAGACAGACAGACAGACAGACAGACAGACAGACAGACAGACAGACAGAGACACCGACAATCAGACAGACAGACAAGAAATAGATTGTATTATATATAATGCATATGACGTGATATGATAATATTATATGATTATGAGAGACAGAGAGATACATACATACATACACACACACACACACATACACGTACGTACGTATGTATGTATGTATGTGTTGTGTGTGTGTGTGTGTGTGTGTGTGTGTGTGTGTGTGTGTGTGTGTGTGTGTGTGTGTGTGTGTGTGTGTGTGTGTGTGTATGTGTGTGTGTGTGTGTGTGTGTGTGTGTGTATGTATGTATGTATCTCTCTGTCTCATAATCATATAATATTATCATATCACGTCATATGCATTATATATCATACAATCTTTATAGAAAAACAACCCCCACTCCCCTCCCATGGTTTTTCTTTTTTTTTTTTTTTTGCGAGCTCCATGCATATGTTTAATGACCTTCTTTGATGTCATGTCTTTGTGTCATATGTTTCTTGGGGTGGGTGGGGGTGGCGAATGGGGAGGTGGGGGTGGAGTTTAGAAGGATGATATCAATGGAAGGTCATAAAGTACAGTATGTCACTGAAGCCTTCCACTATCGCATGTAATGAGTACACGTAGCTCACCAAAATTCTGCGCACATAGAAAACAAAGCCACAGAAGATGCAATGCCCGTGAAGATGGGCCCATGGAGTGCATAAACAGCATTCAAATAGGAACATACTGAGAATGAGAATAGAAAGAGTAGGGGAGCGGGGAGAGAGAGAGAGAGGAGAGAAGCAGAGAGAGGAGAGTAGAGAGAGGAGAGAGAGAGAGAGAGAGAGAGAGAGAGAGAGAGAGAGAGAGGAGAGAGAGAGAGAGAGGAGAGAGAGAGAGAGAGAGAGACAGACAGACAGACAGAGAGACAGAGAGAGACAGAGAGACAGAGAGACAGACGACAGAAGACAGAGAGAGACAGAGACAGAGACAGAGACAGAGAGAGAGAGACAGAGAGAGAGAGAGAGAGAGAGAGAGAGAGAGAGAGGAGAGAGAGAGAAGACGAGACAGACAGACAGACAGACAGACAGACAGACAGGACACGACAGTCAGACAGACAGACAGAGACACCGACAGTCAGACAGACAGACATGAAATAGATCTTTCATGAGGAAAAGACACACACACACACACACACACACACACACACACACACACACACACACACACACACAACACACACACACACACACACACAACACACACACACACACACACAGAGGATGTATGTATGTATGTATGTATGTATGTATGTATGTATGTATGTATGTATGTATGTATGTATGTATGTATGTATCTATCTATTCTATCTTATCTATCTCTCTATCTATCTATCTATCTCTATCCTCTCTCTCATAATCATATACTATTATCATATCACGTCATATGCATTATTTATAATACAATCTTTATAGAAAAACAACCCCCACTCCCCTGCCACGGTTTTTTTTTTTTTTTTTTTTCAGCTTCCATGCCATATTTTATATGACCTTTCTATTGATGTCACTGTCTTTGTGTTCATTGTTTTCTCTGGGGTAGGTGGGAGGAGGGAATGGGTGGGGGTGGGGGGAGGTGGATGTTTAGACAGATGATATCAATAGGAAGGTCATAAAAATACAGTATGTCACAGGAGCCTTCCACTATCAGCTGTAAGAGTACACGTAGGCCCTCACCAATAATTCTTGCGCACACAGGAAAAGAAAAAGCCATCAAAGAAAGATGAACACGTGCCCGTGATAGATTGACGCCCAGAGTGCATAAACAGAATTCAAATAGGAAGATAATTGTCTGTGTGTGGTGTGGTGGATGAGTGTGGGTGGTGGTGGGTGTGTGTGGTGTAGGGTGTAGTGAGTGTGGTGGATGTGTGTGCGGTAGTGTATGTATGTGTGTAGTGGAAGAGTGTGAGGTGCGAGAAGAGAGAAGAGAGAGAGAGAGAGAGAGAGAGAGAGGGAAAGAGAAGAAGAGAGAGAGAGAGAGAGAGAGAGAGAGAGAGAGAGAGAGAGAGAGACAGAGAGACAGAGACGGAAGAGACAGAGACAGACAGAGAGAGACACAGACAGACACAGACAGAGACAGACAGACAGACAGACAGAGACACAGAGAGAACACAGAGACACAGACAGAGACTGACAGAGACAGAGACACAGAGAAGTCTTTTTCTTTCAACCTTTCATTATTCATCGAAGGATTGTGGTCTTGATTTTTATCATGATTTTCTGGTGATTAAAAACCCAACAAATCAATATCGAATACATTTTATGAAGCCAGTCACCACAAACACACCTGACATCAACACATGTGACAGCGTACACTTCCCATTGTACAACTTGATGTAACTATATTATTATTATCGGTGTCTAGAGGTTACGCGCCTGCCTAGAAAGCGAAAAGTCCGGGTCGGAAGTGTGCGCTGGTTTTGATCCCTGTTTGGGCCCAAACTTTTCCCCCATCCATTAGACCATGAGTGGTGGTCTAGTGTCTAGTCTTTCCGATGAGACGATAATCCGTGGTGGTGGTGGGGGGGGGGGGGGGGGGGGAGGGGACGGGATAGCCGCGATCTGACGGTACCGGTCCAGCCACCACGAGACGCCATTATTATATAAGAATTATATGTTATAATTATATATTATACGCCTGGAATAATATCTGTACCGACACAGCTACCTCCAAACTCTACCGAATGAGACTATAAACCAAGATCCGTGTGCGAACACATGCAGAACATCTTGAGCACATGTTAAGCCCGTTCCGTCTTTCAAGAGAGTAGGCCATTACGCACTGGTGACTGGGTGAAATAAATTTAAAAACCGATAGGCACTGTGTGGTAGACATCATCCTGAATCGAAACGCTACCTTCATACTAAACAGTCCAGTCAAGACTAGGGACATAGAGAAGACGCACGGAGATCTTTTCCTGCTTCAGATCCCGTTGCTATAGGAGCGTTCAGGGTTGGCATCCATCTTGATGTGTCAACCAGATTTTGCGCCTTTCTTCTTTTGCCACTGTTCTCAAGATGTTTTGCTAGTTGTGTCTTTGGTACCTTAATGGTGGACAAAAGGTCACTTAGCAAAATCTGACCATTGCTAGTGGCCCCACGGCGGCCTAATATTGATGTGCTCCCGTGGACTGCCGATCCCGAGGATAAGATACAACGAATCTGGGTATGGCAGTGGCGGGGAGATTGAAATGAGCGGCGTGGGAACAGCAGTACGAGGACAGACAGAAGACGAGGCAAGCAAAAAAAAAAAAAATCTGACCATTGGTGAATCCTGGAGTTCTAACCGAAGAAGGAAAATGTACAGCAGCAATACAATACAATTTGGTACAATGCAAAACAACACCATACATCACAACATCTTCATATTTCATTTATTTCATTTAAATAAACATCTCCAGAAGTTGCTTTCACTGCACAATAATTTCCCCCACAATAAACTTACCAACAAGTCACAGATGTTTCACCTCATACTAAAAAAACCATAAAAAAAACAAAGTCAATGGGCTCATATGCTAATACTGATCGACCCAGATCGTTCTAGTCGTAAACATCGTGCGACAATAGAAATTCGTCCGGGGTTAACCGTAAAATGATAAAGTAAGCCCTATGTGGATATGCCTGGCACACAATGAGACAGAGAGAGAGAGAGGGAGAGAGAGGAGAGAGAGAGAGAGAGAGAGAGAGAGAGAGAGAGAGAGAGAGAGAGAGAGAGGAGAGAGAGAGAGAGAGAGACAGATAGAGAGAAGAAGAAGAAGAGAAGAGTAGAGAGATAGAGTGAGAGAGAGAGAGAGAGAGAGAGAGGAGAGAGAGAGAAGGAGAGAGGAGAGAGAGAGAGAGAGAGAAGAGAGAGAGAGAGAGAGAGAGAGAGGAGAGAGAGAGAGGAAGAAGACAGAAGACAGACAGAGACAGACAGACAGACAGAAGACAGAGCAGCAGAAGGACAGACAGGCAGGCAGACAGGCAGGCAGAGAGAAGGAGGAGAGAGAGGAGAGAGAGAGAGAGGGAGGAGAGAGAGAGAGAGAGAGAGAGAGAGAGAGAGAGAGAGGAGGAGAGAGAGAGAGAGAGAGGAGAGAGAAGAGAGAGAGAGAGAGAGATTATTGATATTTATTGATATGATAATCATCACAGACGCTCATAATGTAGTTGATGGCTCGTGGGTGAGACGATTGTCGATTGTTTTGGAGGATATGATTATAGTAGATTTCTGTGCAAATGAATACACACACAATACAGAGATAGACACAAAGAGTTAACAAACAGAAAAAAAGTTCAAAGGAGAGCTGGCTAAGAAACCATTCTTGGTGGTCATTGCCTTGATTTCTTCAGGGGGGGGGGGGGGGGGGGGGGGTAAGCCTAGTGGTCAGAACATTGCGCTTCGCAATTTGACGACCCGGGTTCGATTCCCGTTCGAGGAGATTTTTCTCCTGGAGTTAACATCAGCGCTGACTCCACTCTCCCCCAAAGTCCTTCGGATGAGACTATAAACCGAGGCCCCGTGTGCCAACACACGCAGAATATCTTGCACACACGTTAAATCCTGTCCCGCTTTTCGTAAGAGTAGGCCGTCGTGTGCCAGTGGGAACAGATGACATTTACAAAAAAAAAACTGCATACACACGGGGACTGGATGAAAAAAAGCATACGAATGCTATTCCATTATCCTCCATATAAAAGAATAAATAGATAAGTAATAAATAGATGTTCAGTTCGCATCCTTCAGCCAATCAACGTTCAGTTTAAGGCTTACGGTCATGTTTGTGTGCTTTGTGATTTGAATCTTAAGTAGCTAGTAGCGACCTTTTTATTATATTTTTTACCTGATACACTTTCAAGTTTCGTGTGGTAGTTCGCTATTTTTACACAGCCAGCCCCAAACGCACAGGTCTGAACCGTCCAATTCAATTCAATTCAAACATTTTATGATCTCAAAAACAGAGAAATTAATGTGGGTTACAAGCCGTACATAAAAAGTAAATAGGAAAAACGTTTATCACAGAGGAATGGCACAGAATAGTATGCAATCATTACCTCGACACACTACAAGACAATACGATAATTATACCAATACCAATACCTGCATTTTATCAAAAAGTAATTCACGTGGTCACAAGCCAAATACACACAAAAAGGATAAAGGAAATTACAAATCATAAAAAGTGATAGAATTCAATCTTTAAGAGCAGATACACTCGCGAGCATGCACACACACATACATCGCACACACTCATGCACACGCACACACTTATACACATGCACGCGCGCGCATAGTCACACGCCAATGCGCAATGTTTACAACATGTCATACAATAAGAGCACAATATATTAATAAGATATACATATTACACTTTAACAATGAAAAAAAAAATTAAAACAAATAAAAAGTAGACATTTAAAAACGAAACTATAACACATTGCACTTAGTAAAAGAAACGAACATCAACTTTGCTATAAGCATCCCATACACCATGCCTCCTCAGATCTCTCTCTGTCTGTCTGTCTTCTCTGTCTGTCTGTCTGTCTGTCTGTCTGTCTCTCTCTCTGTGAACCATAAGACCGAACAGGACAATGTGTCAGCAACATTACACTCTGACAGTAGTGCTGGACAGGTCCAAGTCTTGACCCCTAAATGTCTCTTGGCTATTGCTCCCCCCCACCTCCAACCCCCCCCCTACCCTGGACAGGGAATAAAACCCGTAGGCCTTACACTCTTAGCTGCGTCCGAGCCAAGTTGCTTTTGTAATTGGTGTCTTCATCACATGTGTGAAACCTGCTTCTAGCTGGGAAGTTATTCCCTGAGAAATTCATTATGTGCTCGATAATACAAGATTCAGCTGGAATACTTTTCATCTGCATCCACCTTAGCTTTAAGGGTGATGGCTCGTTTCCTCCCAGAAATCTGGAGCTGGTTTGTGCAATCATAGGCAGACGTGGCTTCATGCCTGTGGCTTTGATTTCTGTGGTTGATTCTTCGACCTGCTGGTCAGACTGGCCTGTTACAGTCCACAGATAGGGGTGAGAAGTTCAGCCAGAATGATCTCTGTCTGTACCTGTGTGTGTCTCTGGGTCTCTCTCTCTCTCTCTGTCTCTTTGTCTGTCTCTCTCTGTCTCTCCCTTTTTCTCTCTCTCTTTGTCTGTCTGTCTCTGTCTCTCCTTCTTTCTCTGTCTGTCTGCCTCTCTCTTACTAGGAGGGGTGTGTAGTGCCTGGTCTTCTTCTGTGCTTGTGACTTTGCAGGAGATCTGCCCACTGGCCTCAGCCTATATATTCTGACTACAGATCAGCTTATGATAGTGAACAGGATGCGTGCTGGATATGTTCGTGTTTTGTGTAATCCACCAAGCGCTGACATAAATTCTGAGATTTTTAATAGGCAAATTTGATCTTCTGCATGCGAAAATACACGAAGGAAGTCAAGGCAATGACGGGTCCGCACAAGAGTTAGACATGGAAGATCGTAAGAATCTCTCTCTCTCTCTCTCTCTCTCTCTCTCCCCTCCTCTCTCTCTCTCCCCCACCCCTTTAATTTATCAGACGTTGACGTCGAGGTTCGAATCATGGACTCCTAGGATTGAAGTCAACGGGTCTTAATCCCTGGGCCATAGCGTCCATCGTTTTGATGATTGGGAATGGAGTACGACCGATTTTCTGTTATTGTTGTTATTGTTGCTTATTTTTGTTTCATCATGCTCTTTCTTTTACTGTTTTAGGCTGTTTAGAACAAAATGTTCTTGAGACTATGTCGAGACTTAAGTGAAGTCTTCTGCAAGAAGAATTCCTGGTATAATTGCCTTGTTAATGAAGATCGTTTATGAGAGCGTCAGCTGCTCTAAGAGTAGTAGCTATACTTCTGAAATACCTGATATTATGCCACTTGTTTGTTTATTACTTTAGTCAGTTTTCTTGCAATTGGTTTTACTAAAAGGTAGCAGTATGTTTGAACAATGACTGAACGCCAGTTTGATAGAGATTTCTCGTGGCACTTTTCCTCTGTATGTTCCAGTGTAATAACTCTACTATTGCAACTACCTGTTTAGCGCACTGGATTCCTAGCTTGAGGGTTACGGAATCGAATCCCGTAAAGAATGTGTTCTTTCTATAGGACTTTGGTCGGATCCTACCCAGCGTGAGTTTGCTATGAGCCCATTAGAAGAATTGTCATCACTCGTCATATCCACTTTGAGAATGAATGCAATTTTGAGTGTGTTGCTCAAATTAACTTGACCAACACTGCAGGTGTCTGTATCTCTCGGGCCTGGTTGATATCTGGCTACATTATGATAGGAAGCTCAGGGTACAGCCGCTTCAAGCAGTCTCAAAGCTGGTGCACCTCAAATCAACATTATGTCATCCTGATCACCATAAACCATCATTAAAAAAGAATCTTTTATATCGAGGATAATGGAATAAGCACTCATGCTTTATTTTACATCCAGTCCCCGTGTGTATGCAGTTTTGTAAATCTTGTCATCTGTTCCCACGGGCACACAATGGCCTACTCTCACAAAAAGCGGAACAGGAGTTAACGTGTGCGCAAGATGTTCTGCGTGAGTTCGCACACGGGCCTCGGTTTATAGTATCATCCGAGGGACCATCATACAGTAAGAGAGCATTGTGTGTGATTCCGTGGCCCTGATTCGATCTGTGGTCTAATGATGACCTTATTTTCTATTTCCAGCATACCTCTGTACCTGTGGTGAGTTTGTGCTAAAGCCTTTGGGGTCGTGGATTCATGAGAGGTTGTCGTTGGAGAAACGTTGAGAGGGGTTATTTATTTATTCTTTTATATCGAGGGTAATGGGATAAGCACTCTTGTGCTTCTTTACATTCAGTCCCCGTGTGTATGCAGTTTTGTAAATGTCATCTGTTCCCACCGGCACACGATAGCCTACTCTTACGAAAAGCGGAACAGGATTTAACGTGTGCGCAAGATGTTCTGCGTGCGTTCGCACACGGAGCCTCGGTTTAAAGTCTCATCCGAAAGACTTTTGGGGAGAGTGGAGTCAGCACTGATGTTAACTCCAGGAGAAAAATCTCTTCGATCGGGTATCGAACCCGGTCGTCAATTGCTAGCGCAATGTTCTGACCACTGGCTATCCCGCCGCCCCTTACTACACCCGGTGCATGATGTCATGTCTCATTCAGTCCAGTTTCAGGCCTAAGATAATTGGTAGTTTTGTCGTGAAAAAAAAAAGCATAGGCGGTGGGTGGGAAGAGAGAGAGAGAGAGAGAGAGAGAGAGAGAGAGAGAGAGAGAGAGAGAGAGAGAGGAGAGAGAGGAGAGAGGAGAGGAGAGAGAGAGAGAGAGAGGCACACAAACAGGCAACTAGGCAGACAGACACGGAGAAAGACGCACTCTCATCAACAATTGCTTCATAGATTTTATTTGTATAGACATAGTCTATATTCTTTTTCCTTCTGCTTTACACGAAGATCATTCATGCCCGGGGCTGCAGATACTATGGAAGGGTGTTAATGTTTTGTTCTGACCTGAGAGAGAGAGAGAGAGAGAGAGAGAGAGAGAGAGAGAGAGAGAGAGAGAGAGAGAGAGAGAGAGAGAGAGAGAGAGAGAGAGAGAGAGAGTCCCACGATAGTTAGGGACATAAACTGATCGAGAAAGTTTTCTTTTGTTTGGTTGGTTCGGGTTGGTTTGCTTTTAGTTGTTGTTGTTTTTATTTAAAAGAAAAGTGTATACATAACTGCAGAAGTCATTGTAATCTTTTTTTATAGAGAAAAAAAAGACACCAACAAAAAACAAACAAAACACCAACCTCAATTGAAGAAAAAATCTTATGACAGAATTCAACAATTCCTAAACAAAATCTGACAAAACTTTGAAAAAAAAACAACCCCACCCACTACAACACTCGTTCTTTTCTTCCTTTTTTTCTTTCTCTCTTGTTTTAATAAGAATTCGTGTTTGTCTTAGTTACATTTCAATGACACATACACAGACATTAAAATATGAATAAGGCTAGGATTAAAAGCGTAAGTGAGTGTGTGGTGGGGGGGTGGGGGGAGGAGGTACTGCATTTAAAATCGCATACAAGTAAGGGCACAAAAGAAAAGAATGACAGGGAAGATGAAAGTGTGATACATTGTATCGGCTGAGCCCTGTGACAAACAGATTGCACTGTTCAGCTGTTAGTGTGGTGTGTGTGTGTGTGTGTGTGTGTGTGTGTGTGTGTGTGTGTGTGTGTGTGTGTGTGTGTGTGTGTGTGTGTGTGTGTGTGTGTGTGGCTTTCCGTTCCAACATAATCCGTCACTTGGTAAGGCACGGTCGGTCGTCAGTGAGCGAACTTGCTTAAAGATCGCCGCAAATTTTTGTCACTGTGGACGAGACACCATTCAGCTTGGCACATTTGCCGCTAGCAAAGTGGGTTTTCAGGTCATAGCAAGAATTGGGATCGGTATTGTTGCTGCACCTGAACTTGATACACTCCTGTAACAGAAGGACAAAATATGAATGATAATTATAATATGGAGGATAACCCCACAGCTGTCAGTATCCCCCACTTTCAGCTCCTCTTAGCTGCTAATTATCCCATCCCATCCCGGCCCAAGTGGGGCCAGCTGGGTGCTATTCATAGAGGAACTGACCAGACATGTCCTGGGTAAAAAGGAAGGAGGCGTGCTATATTAGCATTCTTGATTAGGCCCTACTGATGTGTTGGATTTGTGCACTGTGACCAGGATAGCGATGATTAGGATGATTCAAGTAATGGATAATTATAGAAATGATAGTAATTATCATAATACTGATAGCAATAATGATAATGGTGATTATAAACATGAACAATAGTAATGCTGATGATAATGAGAATGGTAGTATCAATAGTAACAATGATAACAACATCAATAATAATGATAGAACTTTGTTTAGCGCTCTTTCTTGAGAAAAAACAAATCAAAGCGGTTCCAATCAATTCATTCATACACAATACAACCATTCATAAAGGTTACTACCAAACTTAACTTAACACACGCACACACACAACACCCCCCCCCCCACACACACACACACACACACACACAACACACACATTAACTGAGTTTTAATCAAGCTTTACAGAAACTAGCAGCAGCAGCAGCAGACGATAAAAATATCTTCTCACCCCACCCCCACCCCCCCCATCCCCGCCCCCACTCTCCAGCATCCATCTTCAATTCCCATTCCCGAAAATAAAATCCTCAACCAACCAACCAAACACGACAGACAAAGAAAGGAAAAATGTATACAAAAAAAAAAACAAAAAAATAATAGCTCAATGTCTCACCACATACCTACTTACATAATTAACTAAGAAACTAACTAACTAACTAACTAACTAACTACCAGCTGATTTTTTTTTTTTTTTACTTACACGGAAGGTATGGATGGGGTCTTCCAAACAGCTGCGGTACTTTGACTGGTGGACAATACTATCACAGTCGCGGACTGCTTCGAGCGTTGGGATCTCGCAACGTCTCGTCAAGATTCGGTGCGATGATCTGCACCTGGGGTGCCTGAAACAAACAACGACCCGGATAAAAACGACTGTTCAATGTCACAGAAACAAGGACAAGTGGCTCAACAGCCTACCATCCATTAGACCCTGAGTGGTGGTCTGGGCGCTAGTCTTTCGGATGAGACGATAAACCGAGGTCCTGTGTGTTACACATCACTATTTAGCGCAGGTAAAATAACCCGCGGCAATAAAGGGGTTGACCCTGGCAAAATTCTGTAGAAAAAAGCCACTCTGATAGGGAAACAAATACAATTGCATGCAGGAAAAAGAAAAAAAATGGATAGGCACAGCACTTGTGGCGACACGCTCTTTTCGGGGACAGCAGCCTGAATTTTGCGCAGAGAAATCTGCTGTGACATAAAGTGGTACAAAAAAAAAAAAGACAAAATACCCTGGCAAAATTCTGTAGAAAAAAGCCACTCTGATATAGAAACAAATATACAGTTGCATGCAGGAAAAAGAAAAAAAAATGGATAGGCACTGCACTTGTGGCGACACGCTCTTTTCGGGGACAGCAGCCCGAATTTCACGCAGAGAAATCTGCTGTGACATAAAGTGGTACAAAAGACAAAATACCGCGGTCGTTGGGGAGCGCAACGTCAGAGACCTCCGCTTTCCCCAAAGGGTCAGCAGTATCTACAGGGTTGCGCCCATCTTCCATCCCTTGCTGCTTAACTTTACCTGTCCATAATTAAAGAGGGCAGGCACTTCTTTCATTCTGTTTTTTTATGCCACTTTATGTCACAGCAGATTTATTTGCGTGAAATTCGGGCTGCTCTCCCCTGGGGAGAGCGCGTCGCCACAAGTGCAGCGCCACCATTTTTTTCTTTTTTCACCCCACCTCACCCCACACCACTCTACCCTACACCACACTACTTCACCCCACCCCACCCATCTCCACCCCACCCCAAACACCACCTCCACCCCACACCCCTCTCCACCCCACACCCCTCTCCACTCCACCCCACACCCCTCTCCACTCCACCCTCCACCTCACACCACACCACCCACACCACTCTCCACTCCACCCCACACCCTCTCCACTCCACCCTCCACTCACACCACACCACCCCACACAACACCACTCTCCCTCCGCCCCACCCCACACCCCTCTCCACTCCACCTTCCACCTCACACCACACCACCCCACACTACACCACTCTCCACCCCACCATTCTCCACCCCACCCCACTCCAAACCACACCACTCCCCACCTCACACCCCACCTCACCCCCACCACACCACACCCACCTCACCCCATACACCACCCCACCCACTCCACTCCATATTACACTGACTTTTGGACGATGCCTGTATTTTCGAGGATGCTGTGAAGAACTCGGAGGCTGTTCACCTTGTCTGTGTCCGAACCTGCAGCAGTCACACAGTGCTTTCGTGGTGATATGGGAGAGGGAGAGAGAGAGAGAGGGGGAGAGGGAGAGAGAGGGAGAGAGAGAGAGGAGAGAGAAGAGAGAGAGAGAGAGGAGAGAGAGAGAAGAGAGAGAGAGAGAGAGAGAGAGGAGAGAGACGAGAGAGGGAGAGAGAGAGAGAGAGAGAGGAGAGAGAGAGAGAGGGAGAAGGAGAGAGAGAGAAGAGAGGAGAGAGAGAGAGAGAGGAAGAGAGGAGAGAGAGAGAGAGAGAGGAGAGAGAGAGAGAGGGGAGGAGAGAGGGGAGGGAGAGAGGGAGAGAGAGAGAGAGAGGGAGTAGGAGAGAGAGAGGAGAGGAGAGAGAGAGGGAGAGAGAGAGGGAGGAGAGAGGGAAAGAGAGAGGGAGAGAGAGAGAGGGGAGAGAGAGGGAGAGAGGAGAGAGAGAGAGAGAGAGAGGAGAGGAGAGAGAGAGAGAGAGAAGAGGAGAGAGAGAGTAGTATTGAGGAAGAGTAGATAAGATGTGGAGACGAGCGACAGGAAAGTGCAAGGAAGAAGAAAACGAGATAAAGCTTCGAGCAAACAACAGATCACACAAGAATAAGGAACAGATAGTGATACAGGAATAAAAGATGGAGACGAAGGGAGGGAGAGAGAGAAGGAAGAGGGGAGGAAGGGAGAAATGAGAGAGAGAGAGAGAGAGAAAGGCAAGGCAAGAAAGTATTTATTCGGGATAATGATAGCCTTGGTGTTTTTACACCGTCCCCCCCTTTTCAGGGATACATCAAGTTGAAAAGATATAAACAATAAAGCTTACGCAAACCAAACAACACACAAGAATTAAGGACACTATATATGATAAGGTAATAAAAATGCACTCGATCAGAAGACAAAAATCAGAAGTCACAATAAAAGATTTTGATAATGAAGGAATAGAAAAGTGTTAATAGGTAAAGAGCAAACAAGGAAGGGAATAAACAACTGAAAACATCAATCCGCCACCATCTATCAAAAATTATACATGTGATATAAATCATACATTTGGATAAAAGGGGAAAATTTAAAAAAAAGAAAAAAAAAAAAAAAAAAAAAAAAAGTAAAATCCTTATTGGAGGGGGGGGGGGGGGAGATCTGCCAATAAAAATATAAATAAAATCAATAATTATAATGATCCAAATACCAAAAGTAAGGAACCACACCAAGTATCAAACAACAGGCAAGAATTAACACAGAGATACAATATTAAGGTAATGTTACAAGGTCACTGATTCAGAAACGAAAATGAGAAGTAGAATCAATGATGATTTTTAGTTGAATAAAGAAAGCAAGAAAAGCAAAGAACAAACAAAATAAAACAAAACAAAGAAAAGGCGCAATAATTAAGAGTAAACATGAAAATATGATGAGGGTAGATGACTGAAAACATCAATCTACCACCATCTAACATCAAATAAGTCCCATAGAACAAGATTTTGATAAAGGGGAGAAAGAACAACAACAACAGGTAAGGAATACGACAGAGATACAATATTAAGGTAATGTTATAAAAAGGCACTCATTCAGAAACAAAACATGGAGTAAGAATCAATGATTATTTTGATTTGGATAATAAAACAAAAACAAAACAAACAAAAAACAAATAAACAAACAAAAACAAAACAAAGCAGAAAAAAAGAAAGGTGCAATGATTTAAGAGCAAACATGAGAATGTGATGACGCTGAATGACTGAAAACATCAATCCACCACCATCTGTCATCAAAATAGTCCCATACAACATAAGTTTTGATAAAAGGGGGGGAAAGAACAACAACAACAACAAACCCAACTCACACACACACACACACTCACACACACACACACACACACACACACACACACACACACACACACACACACACACACACACACACACACAAAAGGGCGCAATAATTAAAGAGTAAACAGAGAATATGATGAGGCTAATGACTGAAAACATCAATCCACCACCATCTAGCATCAAAATAGTCTCATAAAACATAAGTTTTGATAAAAGGGGAGAAGGAGAACAACAACAAGAAACCCAACTCACACACACACACACACACACCACTCTCACACACTCTCACACACTCTCACACACTCACACCACACACACACACACACACACACACCACACACACACACACACACACACACACACACACACACACACACACACACACCAAACACACACACACACACACACACACACCACACACACACACACACACACTACACACACACACACACACATACACACACACATACACACACACAGAGGGAGGGAGGAGGAGAAGGAGAAGGGGATATAATTGGTTTATTATTTTTGGTGCATCAAGTGGATTATAAGGTGATTTTTGAAGGTTGTCAATGATTGATGTTCTTTAATTGAATCGGGAAGGGAGTTCCACAGCACAGGGCCTGAGTATAGTAAACTAGATTTAAACAAGTCTATTCTTGGGATTGGGACACTTGGCTTTTCAGTATTTCTGGAATGATTCATTGCGAACTTATCTCTTAAGGATGTGGGGACAGTTCCTGCCATTATCTTAAACATAAAAATGTCTTTGTTATATTTTAGTCTTTGTTGTAGGGGGAGAATATTTAACTGAGTATAATCCACTTCAAATAAGGTTGTTTTCTTCAGGAGGATAAGTTTGAGAGCACGTTTATACAGACTTAGTAACGGTTTCATAGTGTTTGCACTGGCAGAATCCCATAGGGTTGAGGCATAGTCTATTGAGGATTGTATGTAAGCTTGGAAGAATAATTTCCTTGAATTGTGGTCAAGGAAATGTTTAATTTTAGTTAACTGGTATACTCTTTGGGACAAATATTTGCATAGATGAGATATGTGGTAGAACCAGCTGAGATTTTCATCGATTGTTACTCCTAGAACTTTGTGATGAGAGGTTTGTTCAATTGCTTCCTTTCTTATATGGATTGGAAACTGTTTATGAGGTAAATTTTGTCGCTTTTGTCTGGTGGTGATAAGCATGCATTTTGTTTTTTGGGGTGTGAATAGACATATGGTTCAGTTCTGTCCATTTGACAAGATCATTGCAGCTTTGTTGTAATATGGTTGCAAGAGAGTCAATGTCGTTATGGCTTGTATGTATGGTTGTATCATCAGCAAATAGTTCACATTTAGATTTGATAAGTAGAGGAAGGTCATTTATGTATAAGGAAAAGAGAATAGGTCCTAGTATAGATCCCTGTGGTACTCCATAATGAATGGGTTTTAGACTGGATGTGGATGTAGTTGTTGAGACACACTGTTGTCTGTTTTTAAGATAAGAAGCGAGTAGTTCTAGACTATCTGATGATAGATTATACAGGTCTAGCTTTCTGATGAGGAGTGTGTGGTCAATTGTATCAAATGCTTTTTTGAAATCTACAAATAATACTCCACAAATTTTGTTTTCATTAATGTTTGATAGCCAATTGTCTATGAGACTAGTCAGTGCAGTATGACATGAGTGATTTTGTCTGAATCCTGATTGGTTAGGGTGAAGAAGGTCGTTAGTGTCTATATGACGGACTAAGTGTTTATTTATATGTTTTTCCAGGGGTTTTGAAAGGAGGGATATAATAGAGATTGGCCTATAATTTGAGGGATCTGAAGTGTCACCAGATTTGTGAATGGGGATTACTTTAGCAGTTTTGAGGGCATTGGGGAAGTAGTTCTTTTCAAGACATTGGTTATATATATATGTTAGGGTGTCTGTGATAACTGGAGCTGACAGTTTCAGAATTCTGCTGTCTATTCCATCAAGACCTCGTGTCCTTGATTGTTTGAGGTGAATTAAATAATTATAGACCTCAAAAACTGAAATGAATGGTATGTGAAGTTTTGACGGAATATGCTTGTCTTGGCAGTATTGTCTTAATGTGTTGAGGTTATTGGATTTTGAATCATCATTGTTAACAACGTTAGTAGAGACGTTTATGAAATGATTGTTGAGTTGTTCAGCAGTAACATCTTTGATTATATTTGATTTGGAAGATGATTGTTTATTTGTTATTTGATTTATGGCCCTCCAAATAATTTTTGAGTTTTGTTTGGAAGACAGTAAATCTTGGAAATATTTCTTTTTTTCTTGACGTTTCTGTGAGTTTATGGCGTTTCGTAATCTATTTGACTCTTCATGATATTTATGTTTTTTTTAATAAATCTCTAAGATAACATGCTTCTTCTAGTTCTTTTGTAATCCAAGGTGGTTTGGGGACATGTTTGACCCTTATGGTTTTAAGTGGAGCATGTTTGTTGTAGATTTCAGTAAAGGTTTTTATCCAGAATTCAATGGCCTTGTCTGGATCAGTAATGTTTAATGTTTCTGAGAGCATAGAGTTACTTAGATCAAGAAGGAAAAGCTGTTCATTAAATTTTGCAAAAGAACGATATGTTATGGTTTTATGTCCAGGTTTGGGAATTTTTGCTCCTTTTTTTGACCATGTAGTACAGACTGGGTAGTGATCGCTGCAGTTATAGACAGGGACACATGTTTCTATGATGTTTTTGGGATTTGATACGTAGATGTGATCAATTATTGTGCTTGAATTTGGTGTGACTCTCGTGGGTAAACTAACTAGTTGGTGAAGGTTGAATGAATTAGTAATTTGCGTCCAAATATTATTTATTTTTGTTAAATCAATATTAAAATCACCTAGTAGTATTACTTCCCTGGATTCTAATAGAACTACATTCATCATTTCGTCAAACTTGTCTATCCAATTTTTTCTTTCTGCTGGATTCCTATAGCAGAATCCCATTGCAATAGGTGGTGAACCTTTCATGGAGATTTCAAACCAGACAGCTTCTACATCACAATGTTCAAGATGAATGAGACGCTTGAATGTTATAGATTCACTAATGTATATGATGATTCCTGTTTCTTTTTGCCTTTGTGGATCCTTTCGTATGATTTTATATCCTGGGATATATAAATCAGTGTCTACTATGTGCTTCGAGAGTCTTGATTCAGATAGCCCTAGTATGTGAAATGGTTTGCCATGGTTTCTTAATAAGTGTTGATATGTCTTCAATTTTATTGACTGCATGATTTATATTTAAGTGACAAATTCGTAGGCCTTCCTTAGAGGGCCACGTGTTGTGTCTTGAATGCATCAGTTGTGTTGGTTTTTGCTGGAGATGTGATAATGTGTCCTAAGACAGGAAAAGGTGAAAATCAATTAGAGATGAATAGGAATAAAAGGGTAGTGGGCACTCGATAGGGGTAAGGATGAAAGTAAGAAAAAAAAGTGAAAAACTAGACTGATTTTAGTTGCTCGATGTGATAATGTGTGTAAAAACTGGAAGGTGACAATCAATGAGAGATAATTAGGAATAAAGGGGAGTGGGCATCAATAGGGGGGAAGGATGAAATGTAGGAAGGAAAGGGGGAAAAAGAAAAAAGACTGCTTTCAAGTTGCTCAAAAAAATACACCAAGAAGAGAGAGAGAGAGAGAGGGAGAGAGAGAGGGAGAGAGAGAGAGAGGAGAGGGAGAGAGAGAGAGAGAGGGAGAGAGAGAGAGAGAGGGAGAGAGAGAGATGAGAGAGAGAGAGAGAGAGAGAGAGAGAGAGAGAGGGAGAGAGAGAGAGGATTGATTGATTTATGTTGTGATGGGTGGTAAGTAGATTATCTCCTATGTGATCGGAGCGCGCAATCGCAGCGTTGTGACTCTACTTAGAGACACACCTGTAAATTGTCGATGCTCTGTTTCCTTGGGTAGTGGTCGAAAACCCTCCGTTGCATACACTTTGCCTTTATGGTGAATTGCAGTTTATGCAACCTCTTGTTTATAAGTCACATCCTAAACTGTCTGGCTGTGCCGTGTTCCCGAGGTTTGTGCAGAGATGGGATATCACATATGTCCACTCTGTTACAATATCGAGGATAATGAAATAAGCACTCTTGTGCTTTTTTACATCCAGTCCCCGTGTGTATGCAGGTTTGTAAGTGACATCTGTTCCCACCGGCACACGATGGCCTACTCTTACGAAAAGCGGAACAGGATTTAACGTGTGCGCAAGATGTTCTGCGTGTGTTCGCACACGGGGCCTCGGTTTAAAGTCTCATCCAAAGGATGGAGAGAGAAGAATGCGAAAAAGAATTCAACAAAGAAGTAGAATGTGAAGAAGAAAAGAATGCGAATAATGCGAAGAAGATAAGGGAGGAGGAAGAGAGAGACAAGGATTTTTGATTTTATTTGATTTATCCTTTTATATCGAGGATAATGGAACAAGCACTCATGTGCTTTTTTACATCCAGTCCCCGTGTGTATGCAGTTTTGTAAATGTCATCTGTTCCCACCGTCATACGATGGCCTACTCTTACGAAAAGCGGAACAGGAGGAGATAGAAGAGAATGAGGAAGAGATAAGAAGAAGAAGAAGAAAGAAAAAAAGAAGAAAGAAAGAAAAAGAAGAAGAAAGAAAGAAAGAAAGAGACAAGATTTACCCCCCCCCCCCCCCAAAAAAAAAAAAAAAAAAAAAAAGAAGAGGGAGGAGATAGATAAAACACACACACACACACACACACACACACACACACACACACACACACACATACACACACACACACACACAAATGTCAACTCACCACACAGCTGCTTGTCAAAACTACCAGGTTTGAAAACGTTGTGGTGACACTCAAAACTGACAATGGAGTTCTGCTGCTTGCCGTCATACAGGCGGAATTTGATGGTGAAGGCCCCCGCTTTTCCTTCAGGGCCACAGTTTTGTTTTCGCAGTCCGCACTGAAGGTGTACACGTCTTTGTAGTCCAGGTAGCCATCTTTCTTCACGAAGGGATTGTCTATCACCCCGCCAAAATACTGTGTGGGTGGTGGTGGTGCGGGTGGGGGTGGTGGGGGATGGGAAGAGAGAAATGGTCAAGTTTCAGTAACTGAGAATGTGCACGTTATTACATATCCAACAGATTCAAAGCTTTCAAAATTTGTATACTCACAGACTTAAAACTTTGAAAAATGATATACTCACAGACTTAAAACTTTGAAAAATGATATACTCACAGACTTAAAACTTTGAAAAATGATATACTCACAGACTTAAAACTTTGAAAAATGATATACTCACAGACTTAAAACTTTGAAAAATGATATACTCACAGACTTATAACTTTGAAAAATGATATACTCACAGACTTAAAACTTTGAAAAATGATATACTCACAGACTTAAAACTTTGAAAAATGATATTCTCACAGACTTAAAACTTTCAAAAATGATATACTCACAGACTTAAACTTTCAAAATTATATCATACTACCAACAGACTCAAAACTTTCCTCAACCTCTCACCTCCATATACATAATCTTTTATGTGTGTGCGCGTGCATGCGCCCGCACTCACACACACTCACAGACACACAGTCTCTCTCTCTCTCTCTCACAGACATACACACACACATACACACATGCGCGCACTCACACATGCGCACACACACACACACACACACACATACACACACACACACACACACTTCGGATGAGACAATAAACGAAGTCTCGTGTGCGAACGAACGCAGAACATCTTGCGCACACGTTAAAACTCGTTCCGCTTTTCGAAAAAGTAGGCCATTGTGTGCCGGTGGGAACAGATGACAAAGTTGACAAAACTACATACACACGGGGACTGGATGTAAAAAAAACCCCACATGAGTGGTTATTCCATTATCCTCGAAATAAAAGAATAAAATAACATAAATAAATAAAGTAAATAAATAAAAACCACACACACATTTTCAAAATTTGTGCCACAATTTTTTTTTTTAAGTGAATAATATTTACTTCTGAAATAGCAAGTACTGTCAAATTCAAAAGAGGAGAGAGAGGCTGGACGGTTTTCTAAACATTGCCCTGGTATAGAAAACAACAAGCCTCCTTCCACAATGGTTTTATGGGATTGAACCTCTGGGCCGCAGGACAAATTAAAGGAATGGAGGAATCTTTTTCACGATCTCTCTTTAACACTTGACCTTATTCCTTTTCGTGTTCTTGTGTCCACGCATGTATAGGATGATTATGAATACACAGTTTTTTTTACATCTGGCTAACTAAAAACATTACAGCATGAACATCTTGCGCATACATTAAATCCTGTTCCACTTTTCGTAAGAGTAGGCCATCGTGTGCCGGTGGGAACAGATGACATTATTTACACAACTGCATAATTATACACGGGGACTGGATGAAAAAAAGCACATGAGTGCTTCTTCTATTATCCTCGATATAAAAGAAAAAAGAATAAAAGAACAGCTTAAAAAAAAACCGCAGCAAAATGTCTGTCCACAGAATCGTGCATGGATTTATTCACTTGTGAATAACAAAGTGGCATTATCAATACAATCATGTAATTGAAGAGACAACCTAGACTGCATAGAATTGGGTACCCCCCTTCCCCCCTCTCCTCACTGCTGTTCGAAAGAAGAGCAGGAAAGTTCTGAAGTGTGACGTCACCAGCACAGAACAGCGCTATACAAATTAAAGCCGACCCGGGTTCGATTCCAGTTCGAGGGGATTTTTCCCCTGGAGTTGACATCAGTGCTGACTCCACTCTCCCCAACAGTCCTTCGGATGAGACTTTAAACCCAGGCCCCG
>CM060327.1:19337854-19352854 GCA_030674155.1 Stramonita haemastoma | reverse complement strand
TAGTCTGTTCAGGAGGATTCTTAGCATGATTTTGCTGGGATGGCTGATCAGGCTGATGGTACGATAGTTTTGGCATAGCTGTCAAGTTGCCTTTCTTCGGGAGAATGATAATCAAGGACCGTGTCCAAGGTGTTGGCCACTCCCCTGTCTCCCAGATCTTAATGCAGATGGTGAGTAACACCTCTATCATGGTCTCTCCTCCCGCCTGGACCAGTTCTGATGGGTTGTTGTCCACTCCTGCTGACTTCCATCTTTTTAGTGATCTTACTGCACTTTCAACTTCTTCCCGCAGGGGGGTAGCTGCTGTTGTTGGATGGTGGAGGGATATCTAGCACCTTGGGTCTCCTGTTGTTGCGTGAGTGTACAGCTCAGAGCAGTACTCTATTCCCCTCTTTAAGATATCTTGATTTACTCTGAGACATTTCCCTACTTTGTCCTGGATGATAGTTGTTCTCCCTTGTTTTGAGCTTGTCAGGTCTTTCCCAAGCTGGAAGGCTTTATTGCTGTTGTTATTCTGCAGGTTTTCTTCGATACCTTTGAATTGTTCTTCTGACAGACAGAGAGAGAACGAATGAATGGATGAATTAATAAATTAATTAATAAATGAATGATTTCATTATTTTAGGAAAAGGAATGGGCACACGCCATATCCTTTTTATATTCAATCCTCAGTCAAGGAGAATTAATAATAGAAAACAAACAAATAAATCAAGGTGTGTAAGAGAATCAATTTTGCAGTAATATCAGTAGAAATGAAAAGAAAAACAACAACAAAAGAATAGTGGAATAGAGTAATCAGTTTAAAAAAAAAGAAAAGGCAAATAATGTTATAATGATAAAATGGAAGAAAGGAAGGTAAGAAATAATAATACACATCATCAAAACTACATTATTCAAATACAAAGCAGAGAAAATGAGACACACACACACAAGCACGCACGCACGCACGCACACACACAAACACACACACACACAGACACAACAAAAGTGATTAGACAGAAGAAAAAAACGAGGAAAGGGGAAAAGAAGAGAGAGAGCTGTCAAAATAGCAGTGATAGAGATGGCGAAGGAGCATAGAAAGAAGACGGGAGGGAGAAGGGGGGGGGGGGGGAGAGAGAGAGAGAGAGAGAGGAGAGAGAGATGAGAGAGAGAGAGAGAGAGAGAGAGAGAGAGAGAGATTTTATTTATTTTTTATATCGAGGATAACAGAATAAGCAATCATGTGCTTTTTTTCATCTGGTCCCCGTGTGTATGCAGTTTTTGTAAATATTGTCATCTGTTCCCACCGGCACACGATGGCCTACTCTTACGAAAAGCGGAACAGGATTTAACGTGTGCACAAGATGTTCTGCGTGCGTTCGCACACGGGGCCTCGGTTTAAAGTCTCATCCGAAGGACTTTTTGGGAGAATGGAGTCAGCACTGATGTTAACTCCAGGAAACAAAATTTCCTCGACCGGACTCGAACCTGGGTCGTCAAATTGCCAGCGCAATGTTCTGACCACTAGGCTATGAGAGAGAGAGAACAGAGAAGAAGAAAACGAATTCAATCTAATCCAATCCGATCACATTCTGTTGATATCCCCGCCAAACCCTGAGGTCAAATCAGGGCTATCAGCTCGTTAAAATTATAAATATTGTATTAAAACCATGCAGCTATACACAGATTAAAACAAGTGTAAAACCATTTACTCCTCTGTCTTTCCTAATATCAACACCCATGAGTCAACCCAGAGTGAGAGAACCAAATTCACGACACATAAAAAATTGAAGAAAAAGAGGAAGGCCCAGAATGTGAAAAATAGAAAGAAGAAGCAAGCAGGATGCGATGAAGAATGCGAAGAAGAAGAATTGCGGAAAATGCGAAGAATGCAGAGAATGCGAAGAAGAAGAGGAAAAGAAGAAGAAGAAGAAGAAGAAGAAGAAGAAGAAGAAGAAGAAGAAGAAGAAGAAGAAGAAAGAGGAGAAGGAGGAGGAGGAGGAAGAACTGCAAGGAAGAAGAATGCGAAGAAGAAGAAGAATGTAAAGAAGAACAATTTGGAGAAGAATGCGAAGAAGAAGAAGGATGCTAAGAAAAAGAAGAATGTGAAGAAAAAGAAGAATTCTAAGTACAAAGAAAAACTGTGAAGAAGGACGAGAAAGACGAAAAGGAGGAGGAGGAGGAAAAGGAGAAAAAAGAAGAAGACTGATTGCTAGTATATTTATTTAATGGGTAGATAATTAGGCAAAGGAAAGATATTTCCTTGTTGGTGGGAGGTTTTTTTTTGTTTGTTTTCTTGTTGTTTTGCATCTATACTCCCAAAAGAAAAGAAAAAGGCAAAGGAGAAGAAAATCAACCAAAAAAAAAAGCAGTAAGAACTCTCATGTTTTTTGTTAGTTTTTTTTCGCTCCTTGGCTAGAGCTTCGAGAGTCAGTAACAGTGAGATTTTACACATGCGATCGTTTTCGCACATGATTCAAGCCAGAGTGGTTAATCACATACACAACTCATAATGAAGAAGAATTGCGAAGAATTTTTCAGACGCATTACGAATAATTGCGAAAGAGAGGAAGAATTTGAAGAAGAAGAAGAAAACTCGCAAAGAAGAAAAATTGCGAGAAATTGCAAAGAAGAAGAAGAAATGCGAAGAAGAATCGCAAAGAAGAACTGTGAAGAAGAATTGCGAAGAAGAAGTAGAAGAAGAAGAAGAACATGAAGAATTGCGAAGAAGACCAGGAAGAATTTGAAGAAGAAGAAAGAATTGGGAAGAAGAAATCGCGAAGAATTGCGAAGAATGGAAGAGGAAGAAGAGAAGAAGAAGAAGAAGAAGAAGAAGAAGAAGAAGAAGAAGATGAAGAAAAAGGCCTATTCTGACTTCGCGGATGATGTTTAAATACGCCACCAGTGTGCACGCATTATTGAAATTTTGTCAGCCATTCCAACTGGTACGAATAGGCCTTCTCTTCGAAAGGAGGAACGGTTGTTTTTGTTTATTTAAAAACGTGTGCGCAAGATGTTCTGTGTGCATTCTCACACAGGGACATCGGTTTATAGTCTCTTCCGAATGACTTTCGTAAGAGTGGAGTCGGCACTGATGTTAACTCCCGGGGAAAAAAATCCCCTCGAACACGTGCTTTTGTAGCAGTTCGAACCCGGGCCCTCAGGTCACGAACTGTGCGCTCTAACCACCAAGGCTACCTCATCCCCCGATCTCTCAATTAAAAATATCAACAAAAATGCAGCAACTGAACATTTGAAAACGTTAAACCTGATGAAACCTTAACAGAACACACACACACAAATTATGTATAATTATATATATATATATATTACATATGGCATAAATACGAATGCGTGCACAGTTATTCCACACGTATAAACACAATAGTAGTCGAAGGAGAAGAAGAAGAAGAAGAAGAAGAAGAAGAAGAAGAAGAAGAAGAAGAAGAAGAAGAAGAAGAAGAGGAAGAAGAAGAAGAAGACAAATAAAAAGCTGAGGGAGCCGATCGTAATGACAACGTCTGTAATTAAGAAGAAATCTGGCCAAGTGGACACAAAATAAATCACCTAGCTTTCTTTCTCTCTCTCTCTCTCTCTCTCTCTCTCTCTCTCTCTCTCTCTCTCTCTCTCTCTCTCTCTCTCTCTTTCTAACTAATGCAGGCTGCCACATCATCAGTGATATCTCCAGGTTTCTCCAACAGTCAGAAATGCAATTACTCCCGAGAGAAAGGGACAAAGACTAAGATATCATTATGTACGCACACGGCTCAGTGCTTATGCCATAATCAATGGCCGACCCTCCTTTATTCAAAAGGAATAAAAACAGGGCCAAAAGATGTATGCTGCACAAACAAGACTTCATCACTTGATGGGCTTATAATGGAATGCAGGCTGTCACACACCGTTTTTTCTGGGCATAACCATTGTTCTGAAGCCACAACAAGATCAAGGAGTAAAACATACCAAGTTTACACTGACACGAAGTCAGTCCTGAATGCAGACGCTCATGCGTTTACGTGTGTGGTGTGTGTGTGTGTGTGTGTGTGTGTGTGTGTGTGTGTGTGTGTGTGTGTGTGTGTGTGTGTGTGTGTGAGTAAGTACACACAAGGGCATGCAGGTACGTACATACTTTCGTAAACACACGCACACACACACACATACATGGGCGCGCGCGCACAGACACCACACACACACACACACACACACACACACACACACACACGCGCGCGCGCGCGCGCGCACGCACATACATACATACAGACAGACAGACAGACAGACAGACAGACAGACACACACGAAATCAAGAAATCTACTCCTTTGGCCTTTCGGTGGGTGGGTAGGGCGGTTTACAGAGGATATATATTAACAACCTAAGAAAGTAGAAACATACTGAAATTCAACTTGAACGATCATTGCCAAACATGAATTCACTTACCTGGGATTCGTCCTCACTGGACAAGCAATGTTGGATCCATTCCAAATCTTGTCTCAAAGACAGCAAAACCCACACCCACCAGCACTGCCCCCACTGAAACCTGGCAGGAAGGACAGAAACATCTCCGTGAAACATAAGACATTACAAAACAAGACAAGAAAGGACAAGACAAGACAAGACCCTCGTGTGCTAGAATAGATACTAAACACACCCTGTTTGTCTGAGCACAAAGATGCAACCTTTGTTTGGGGTTTCACTTATTGTTTATTGATTCCAAAAACAACAACAACAAACACATTTTTTGAAAGATTGAAAAATGTTGTGTCATATATGTATGTGCATATTAACATCTCTATCTACCTACTTACCCACCTACCTACCTACCTATCTATCTATCTATCTATCTATCTATCTATCTATCTATCTATCTATCTATCTATCTAAATAAGAGTATTTTTTATTTGAATACATCTAACTCGTCTTTTTATATATCTAAAGGTAAAGGTGAAGGTGTCCCATAACCTATGTGGTCGTAGGGGAGCGAGGCATCAGAAACCTCAGCTTCTCCAAGAGCCAGCATATTGAGGGCTGTGCCCATCTCCTCTCAATAACTGCTTTACCTTTCCTGACCCCAAAGAGGGTAGGTACCCATTTACAGCTGGGTGAACTGGGGGGACTGTACTGAAGCCAAGGCGCGCGTATGGCCCCCCATTCAACTGGTAACCACGCTCGATGCTGCTCAACCTTGACTTGGGGACAGCGAGCGCTCTGACCACTTCACTATCCCACCCCCTATTTTATCTATTTATCTTGAAATCTAAGAAGAGTGTACCGGTTTCTTTACAGAGATGGGGTTCTACAGAAGACTCCTAAGAATAACCCGGACCAAAAGTTGAGCAAACTGCAGTGTTTTTGGAAGAACTGAATACGTACACAGTGCCAGCTTTGGTTCCGATAGACTTGCTATGTTCAAGTATACTACCCTTCTTCGGGCTGTGCATGTGATATCGTCGTCACAGGGACAGTGCCACCCATATCAAAGAGGGTGGTAAAGTGTGTAATTCTTGCTCATTTCCTGCATCCCTCCACTATATGCACATGAGAACCGCGCGCAGCCCCTACTGCCAGTTCGTGCCTAGCCGAGCTACTGTCCAGACGCTTATCATATCGCCTCTCGCTGTGTCGGCAACGCCCTTCACTATCAGGAATCTCAGCACTAGCTATAATAGTTTCTAGACCTTGCTTTTCTTGGTTTGTTTTATTTTGTGTATAACTTGGGGGTTGTTGTTGTTTTTTGTAGTGCTTGTGAAATCTGTTTTTTGTGGAAAAGTTTCTGGGGAAAAAAAAAAAAAAAAAAAAAAAAAAAAATGGAGACCCATTCTGTGGACTACACCAGTGACCAGGATTCGGTTATGGAGTCAGAATCCTATGAAGAACCACAAGCTGGCACCTCTGCTGAACCCTCGGTGGAAAGGGAACCATCTCTCCGAGACATTTTTTCAATCATTCAGAACCTTTCCAAAAGAATGGACAATTTTGAAAGAAGTGCACCGCACACCAAGAAGAGGAAAATTAGCGCTGACGCTGATAAACCCCTCGCTGAGAATGAAGGGAAAAGGAAGAAGGCAGGTAGTGATTCAGAATTTGTCACCGACAGTGTTTCTGATAAGGCAGAGGAACTGGAAAAAGAGCTGATAGCAGATGCTACAGAGGAGGAGGATGACGATATTTTTGCTGAAATGGCATCATCTTTTGACGATAATGAAGAAAAAGGACCACCGGTCTCAGGAAAATTGGCAAAGCTGCTTGAATCCAGATTTGGATCAAAACTTCCAGACAGAAAGCTGAGGGAAAAACTGACAAAGTACCCGATTCCCGAAAACTGCGCATACCTGGGCGTTCCCCGAACAAACCAGGAAGTTTTTTCTGTCCTCAAGCCCTTCACTAGAAAGACAGACATTCGGATGGCAAATACACAGAAAACACTGTCAAAAGCTGCCATAGCCATAACCCTCTGCACCGACCGACTTTTGAGGGTAAGAGATACCATCTCAGGGCAGGATGCCACTACAGTACGCAGTGAACTGACCGGATGCATAGCTCAACTTTCAGATGCCCTTGCCCTCACAGGTCACGCCAACCATGACCTGTCCCAGAAACGGAGAGACATGCACCGACCCTGCCTACCCCGTGAACTCTCTGGCATATGTGCACCGCAGGTTGCCATGACCCCAGAACTACTGTATGGCTCTGATTTTCACAAATGTCTAAAAGAAGTGCAAGAGTCCCAGAAACTCGGTCAGAACATGCGTGGTCAGCAAAAGAGGAGCACGTGGCAGCATAACAACAGTAGCTCTTTTTTAGGCCGGAAGCCGTGGAGGCAGGGGCAGGGGGGGAGTTCCTTCGGTCAAGCAAACAAAGTGTTTTGGAAGAAGGGTCAGAAAAACAGCCACCGGCAGTAACTCGATCTTTGACAGAACCGCCCCTCCCTTCTGGAAACAAGGTTAGTGAGTTTGAACTTTGCTTGCCTTCTTTGTGTGCTTATCTTGAAATGAAGCATGATAACTTTAAAGCAGGAAGCTTAAAGGAAAAGCTGTCACACTGGAATGAACTAACTTCTGACCCTGATGTACTTGAAACAGTTGAAGGAATTAAAATCACCTTTGATGATTGCCCAGTAGACATAAAGCAAAGTTCGCAAAGGTTGTTTAGCAAGCGTGAAAACTATGCTGTTGACTCTGAAATAAGAAACTTGTTGAAAAAAGGTGTGATAAAAGAGTCTTTACCTGAATCAGGACAAGTTGTCTCACCTATCTTTGTTAGGGAGAAAAAAGACGGATCATTTAGAATGATTTTAAATCTGAAAGCTCTGAACAAAAATGTGGAATATAAGAAATTTAAGATGGAAACAATATATACAGCTTTGGATCTAGTTACACAAAATTGCTTTTTCGCATCAATTGATCTGAGAGATGCGTATTACGTCATAGCAGTAGAGGAGACTTTTTGGAAATATCTGAAATTCAGATGGAGAGAAAAACTGTACTGTTTTCAGGCAGCTGCTATGGGACTCAGTCCGATTCCCAGAAAATTCACAAAACTCATGAAACCTGTCCTAGCACGCTTACATGATATGGGTCACCTGATCACTTCATTCATTGATGACAGTTTGATTGTGGGAGAGACTGA
Organism: Stramonita haemastoma; assembly: GCA_030674155.1. Taxonomy (NCBI): domain Eukaryota; kingdom Metazoa; phylum Mollusca; class Gastropoda; order Neogastropoda; family Muricidae; genus Stramonita; species Stramonita haemastoma. The sequence goes on along the minus strand of CM060327.1, from coordinate 19,345,251 downwards.
AACAGAAGTTGTACAGTGTGTGGTAGACACGATACAATTATTAGACTCTCTAGGTTTCTATGTACATGAAAAGAAATCACAGTTCATGCCTGTGCAAGAAATCACCTACCTGGGTTTCAAAATAAACTCAACAGACATGACAGTCACACTGACAGATGAACGGAAACAAAAACTGCTGTGTGCATGCATTCTATTATTCAGTCAGGAAAGTACAACTATAAGATCTCTGGCATCTTGTATTGGACTAATGGTTTCTTGTTTTCTTGCTGTGCCATTGGGTCCTTTGTACTACAGAGCACTTGAACAAGATAAGTGTTCCGCACTTAAACTAAGCAAGGGGAACTGGGAAAAGCCTGCTGTGTTATCAGCTGAAGGGAAGACAGAGCTAGAATGGTGGATTAATAACATAGACAAGCAAAAGGCTCCCATTCAGAGATCAGACCCCACCATTACTATGAAGACAGACAGTTCACGTACAGGATGGGGTGCTTGGGTTGTTGACACCAAATCACAAACACAAGGCATGTGGAGTGAGAAAGACAAAGAAGGACACATAAATGCTTTGGAACTATTAGCTGTCTTTTTTGGTCTCAAGTCTTTGTTGCATGACCAACGTAATGTTCACATAAGAATTATGACTGATAACACAAGCACTGTTGGTTGTATTAACAACATGGGTTCGAACAGATCTAAACATCTGAATGATGTATCTCAGCAAATCTGGCATTGGTGTGAAAGCAGAAACATATGGCTCAGTGCTGCTCACATTCCTGGTGTTGAGAATGTTGAAGCTGACAGTCTGTCTAGACAGATCCACATTGACACAGAATGGAAACTGGATTCAATGCTACTTTCTGAGGCTATGAATATTCTTGATATAAAACCTGTTATTGACTTGTTTGCCTCTAGATTAAATTTTCAGTTTTCCAGATATGTGTCTTTCTTGCCTGACCCAGGAGCATGTGCTATTGATGCATTTAGCATGTATTGGGGAAATGAGACTGTTTATTGTTTTCCACCTTTCAGCATTATACCCCGGGTCCTGGCAAAGATAAAGAAAGACAAAGCAAGAGGGGTTATAGTAGCGCCAACCTGGAAAAATCAGCCCTTTTGGCCAGCACTGATGAAAATTCTCACAGCCAGACCTGTCCTCTTGTCAGCCAGAAACACTCTTCTGACACAACCAAGTCAAAAGGAGACAAAACACCCACTGAGGAAAAGCCTGACGCTGCTAGTCTGCAAAGTGTCAGGGATAGATTCAGAACACAAGGCTTTTCTGAGGAGACTACCAGTATTCTCATGTCCTCATGGCGACCCGCAACAAAACAGATGTATGATGTGTACATACGAAAGTGGGAGAGGTACGCGTGTGAGCAACAAGTGGATTCAGTTTCACCGCCTCTAGCCACAGCTGTAAATTTTCTGGCATCGCTGTTGAAAGAGGGATATTCTTATAGCGGTGTGGGCACCGCTCGTTCTGCACTAAGTTGTTTTCTCTGCAACTATGAAGGGGCAACGTTTGGTCAACACGAACTTGTAAAAAGATTTATGAAGGGTGTGTTCGAAAGAAAACCACCACTACCAAAGTATCACCACACTTGGGATGTAAACATTGTGCTAAAAATGTTAGAAACGTGGGTTCCAGTGCAAAACCTGACGTTCAAGGAACTGACAATGAAACTTGTGATGTTAATTGCCCTTCTGTCGGGTCAGAGGTGTCAAACTATTGCTGCTTTGGACATCGACAATATGCTACTTTCAAGGGAAAAGTGTGTTTTTTATGTAAATAGATTATTAAAACAGTCAAGAAGAGGAGCCCATCAATCACCTATTGAACTCATGGCTTTTGTGGAAAAAGAGGCTTTGTGTGTAGTTCACACTTTGAAAGAATACCTGAGACGGAGCAAAGAACTGAGGGCTCAGAATGCTACCCGACATTTGTTTATCACTCTCCAAGCACCGCACCGAGGGGCCACTAGCGATACCATCGCGCGCTGGCTGAAGTGGACGATGGAGAGGGCAGGCATAGACATTACACGCTTCACGGCACATAGTACGAGGTCAGCCAGTACTTCCGCTGCTAAACTTGCAGACGCTCCAATAAACATTATCATGAAAGCAGCTGGATGGACAAATGTTTCCACGTTTGCTAAGTTTTATAATAAGAAGACGGGGCCAACACTGACCATGGGCCAATCCATCATGGAGCGTTTCCTACAACATAAATAAGGTAGGACAGTTTCTTGTTTACATGTGGTGGATGTGTTTGTCTCGAGAACACTGTGGCTCTAAAATCTCATGTGCATATAGTGGAGGGATGCAGGAAATGAGCAAGAATTAAATACAACAAAGCGAGACTTACCTAGTAAGGTGAAGCTGGTTGTAAATTCTTGCGAATTTATTGTAGACCGGAACGGAGTGCACATGCCCACCCCTAAAATGGTCTGCATGCATACCATGCAAGTAAAATGAAATGCATACCATGCAAATGAAACAAATACCACTTTGTGGAACTTTGATCTAGAACTGACAACAGTGTTCTGCACACCGTGCATCAGTAAGACATCCCACCCTTTCAAAATGATAATAATGATAACAATGTTTATAAAATATTTAGTGTTCCTGTTATAGTATGACACAGTGTTCTCTCGAGGCTCTAAAAACTGACAGTAGGGGCTGCGCGCGGTTCTCATGTGCACTCCGTTCCGGTCTACAATAAATTCGCAAGAATTTACAACCAGCTTCACCTTACTAGGTAAGTCTCGCTTTGTTGTATTTAATTATACAGTAGAGCACTCTCATGGTGTTGTGGACTCTTTCACTGCGCAAAAGTTGGGGTAGGGCAGGACCCCAACCGCCATTTTGTCCCATCTTCTCGATATGCGCCTTATTCTTGAAGGTGTGTATGCACACGCGTGTTTGTATGTACGTGTAGGCATCCGTCAGTTTTGGAAGACTACAGAGTTGCGTTCTAGGCTCTAAGGCACAAAGCCTGGGTAAGTAAGTGTGGAGGGCAAGCTGTTACCTATGCAGCAGAACACCCCACACCATCTCCAAGTCTATGGAATGGTCCATTGGAAAGGCAATCGTCGATACGGATGGTTCTAGTGCCGTCGCAGAAGCCGCCAGAACGTTGCCATATACAACGCCATGACGTTGGAACACATGACCCTGGACCTCTGCAAGATCCCCATGAATAAAGTAACAGATGTCAGATCTATGGGAAGGAAGGGTTTAGAATAAGGGATAGGAGAAAGTGCTGCATCAAATCCCTGAAGGACAGACTAGTGCACAGCCTGGTTCCATTGCACAGGGATCTGTCATCCGTCTTCATCTTCCATTGAGTTGAGCAGCAACACAGTTGATCAGCAAAGTAGGTAGGAGTTTGGGGGCTTTGGTATTAGAGAGACATCTGCATGACCTTCCATCTCTGCAACACTACAGGGAGCAAAGGCAATGAGAGCAGGAGGGGCTATGGTCCTTGTGGACATCCACTAATTGACATAGAACCGACAGCAGAAAGAGGTAGGGTTGTAGAGGATCCAAACATGCAACCCCTGTCTTGCACACTTTCCTGGCGTGTCTATACAAAGTATGATCTGTAAACGCGTGTGTGATCAATGTCCACAAAAGTCCTAGTTTCTGAGCTCGAAATCAAACTTTGTCCCGGAAGTTCTCTGCAAGGCTCACTGACCACAGGGTTGAGTACTCCCGTCAGTATCCGTTCAACCTTTTCCGCAGTGGTCACAAAGGGAGCCCACCTAGAGTGGTGTAAAACAAAGATTTGGGTTTCCTAAAATGACACAGCCTGCCTACCCTCGTACACAGTGCTCACGCGGGGAAGGGACACTTCACGCCCTCAAACATTTTCTTAAAGCACTTCCCAGACCTTCTGGGTCTCTCCATTCTTGCTCTGAATTCTCAGAAATCTGGCATAGGTGTCGACAGTTGTCAAGGGGATCGAATCACAGTTATGGGCGTGTGCTTTTCATCGTGGCTGCAGAATGTATTCCATCATGGTGACGGCAGAAACTATCCAGACAATCATGGTGGCTGCACTATGTCTCCAGACAATCATGGTGGCTCACTACGTCTCCAGACTTTCATGGTGGCAGCAGGAAGTATCTAGACAATCATTGTGACTGCAGAAAGTATGTAGACAATCATTGTGACTGCAGAAAGTATCTAGACAATCATTGTGACTGCAGAAAGTATCTAGATAAGCATTATGGCTACAGAAAGTATGCAGACAATCATGGTGGTCGCAGAAAGTATCCAGACAATAATGGTGGCTGCAGAAAGTATCCAGATATTCATTGTGGCTGCGCTACGTCTCCACACAATCAAGATGACTGCACTACGTCTCTAGACAATCATCGTGGCTGCAGAAAGAATCCAATCATTTTGGCTGCACTACGTGCCAAAACAATCATGGTGGCTGCACTGCATAATATCAACTCACAAGCGTATTATTTTTTTCGTTCCTTGGATAGAGCTCCGGGTAAACCAATGGCGAGATTTTGCATAGGCAAACCCTTTGCAAATCCATTTAGGGCTGCATCTTGACTTCGGGGATGTCTAAAGACACCATTATGCATGCGTTAGTTTTTTGTGTGTGAAGATGAGCTTTTTGGGGACGCAATGGCCTACTCTGCCAAGAGGCTAAATGGGTTTTAAACATTTCCGAAGGATTTTCTGCGTATGTTCACACGTGGGACCATGGTTTATAGTCGCATGCAAATGACTTTAAGGGAAGTAGTCAGTAATTCTGTTAACTTCAGGGAGAAAAAACATTGAACAGGTAACTGTGTGGTGGCTCAATCCCTGGCGGCGGATCACAAGCACAATTATTTAACCACCAGGCTATCGCGCCACCCGTTACCATATTCTATTTTTTTTAAGTTCTGGTTTTTAAATGCCTCAGTGTTACTATAAAGCTGTAGACAGATGCTGACCAGGTGTTTTTTACAACACCATAAGCAGCCGAAATAATAATAATAATAATAATACATGGAATTTGTATAGCGCTATCTCTTGTAAAAACAAATCAAAGCGCTTGCATTTGACCTACAGAGCCACAGATCATGCTGCCACCAGGCGCAAAGATCAACGACGAACAACGATGATCAACTGTTGTTGTCTTGTTGCTGCTGTACACTAATACATACATCATGTTTTAGTCCTTAAATCCATCTCCACACCAGCACTCCTCCTGTCGTGAAAAGAATCCCACTTCACAGGATCAGCGTTTACACACAGCACATCACCAGGCATTTTCCGTTGCCGACCTCTTTCAGATCCATCTCTACGAAACTGTAAGAAAAAACCAGCGGACATAACGACGCCAAAGTAGCCAGGGTCAGACTTAAAAACAACACATCAAAGGTAGATCTCTTTATGGCCAGTCTCGTGTGAAAAGCCACCAGCTGAATGAAGACTGACATGTTGGCGAAGAAGGCAGAGAGAAACACCACCATCAGGACACTGAACATCCAGTCGATTTCAGATGGACTTCTCAGCATTGTCCAGATCTTTAGGGTACAGATGTACAGATCTTTAGGGTGCACATTTGATCTTATACACGTGTCTACTCCAATAAATCTAAAGCATTAGCAAGTCTGCATCTCAATATGTCATAGAACAATATAAAAAAAATTCCACCCTTTATTCATCAAGCGCTGTTGATTTGTTTTTTAAACCTTCTTCGGTTTGAGCTCCTACGTTCGCCAATAATGGGATTCTGCGTATGCGACCGTTTTTACTCACAATTAAGGTAGCAGCATTCCGACTTCGGGATGGTGTCTAAATACCAAACCTGTGTGCATATGTTTTTTTTTTTAAGTTGTTATCGTTCCTACCAGCACAAAATAGTTTTTCTCCTTCAAAAGTCGGAACAGGTTTCTAACGCGTGCGCAAGATGTTCTGCGTGCTATCGCACATGCGGCCTCAGTTTATAGTCTCACCCAAAGAACTTTTGGGACAGTGGGTAGGCCTATAGTGTTATTGCAGAGATTTAATCCTGTGACCGAAGAATTCTAAACTAGTAACGAAGAAACATGTCACCTTAGTCATCTTGCTATTGGTGGATAGGTAGTCTAGTGGCTACCTACCTACCTAGAAAGTGAAAAGTCCGGATTTGATCCCTGTTCTGCTGGAAAATTTTTTCTAGAGAAAATTGTTTTATTTTAAACAGACACTGGATTGATTTGTTTGAACATGCAAACTGTCCAGATTGCTCAAGTTGCTTGTTGATGCTGTTTTCAGGAGTTCTGGCGCCAGACCCAAGTACCAAGCATCCTAGGGGTCTGGAAGCAATTCCAGACTGCAGGTAAAGATCAACAAGGAGGAGGAGAACAACACCCCCAGCCCCAGGTTTTGACTGCCAACACCCAGACGCCATTCAAGAGATGTTTCCCCTAGTCAATATCAGTGCCGACTCCACTCCCCGAAAAGTCCTTTAAATGAGATTACAAACCAAAGCTGCCTCCCCTCCCCCCTGCACAAACGCAGAACATCTTGCACGCACTTTAAACAAACCGTTTCGAAAGCGCAAGCCACTGTGCTTCGGTGGGACAGAATGACATCTGAAAAAATGCATGCAGACAGGTGTCGTGTTTAGACATCATCCCTGAAGTCGGAATGTGGCTACCTTAATGGTGACCAAAAAGTCGCATTCACAAAATTTCATCATTGGAGAACATCAAAGCTCGAACCCAGGAAAGCAGGAACAAAAAATCACCTGGTGATATATCTTTTAAACTTAAAAAAAAAGAATCTTATAATAGTTGTAGAACTGTTTCTATTAGATCTATATCCTGTGGGACTAGTATTTTTTTGTTTTTTTCAATAAATCAAATGAAACAGTTTTTTTTTTATTTTTTAAAAAGAGTCTTTGCCCCTTGATAATCACTATCAATGCTCTGTCCCTAAAGAGGGACATAATGCAAATAGTTGACCGTTATTGGAAAATAGGTCCATGTGTTCCATAACATATGCAGCCCTTGGGCAGCTAAAGTGTCAGACCTCGAAAATTGAAAAAAAAATGCAAACAAGCAATGAAATACCCATTCCTTTTGGCTGGAGTAGAAACGTGTACTAAAAAGTCCTAAGAAGGGTCGCGGGATGGTTAAAGACGTTTGCTTGCCAACAAGTAAACCATGAGATTCTGGGTTCGATTTCCAGCCTAGCTCGCTCTTCCCATTTCGACGATAAAAAGTAGATCTGAATGTCAGTCCTTCAGATGAAACTATAAATTGAGACCCCGTGTGCAAAATCACGCAGAACATCTTGCACACACGTTTAATACTCGCTCTGCTGTTCAGAAAAGTAGGCCATAGTGCGCCGGTAGGAGCGGATAACACCCTCTCCCAACATGCGCACAACGGAACAGGTATTAA
>CM060327.1:19325354-19332854 GCA_030674155.1 Stramonita haemastoma | reverse complement strand
GCTCAAACCTGAGCCATCATTTTGCGAGGAAGGCGATAAAGTGACGAGTCGTAGTCTATAAGCTGTCATTTTTCAGAGAATAAGCCAGACTCTTAAAGGTCTTGACATTTCGGAAACATGACCAATGGCCTCTATGTTCATGGCATTTAGACTATAATATGAATTATGCTGACCAGATGCGTACTCTCTCTCTCTCTCTCTCTCTCTCTCTCCTCTCTCTCTCTCTCTCTCTCTCTCTCTCTCTCTCTCTCTCTCTCTCCTCTATCTCTCTTCTGTCTGTCTGTCTGTCTGTCTGTCTGTCTGTCTGTCTCCTGTTCGCTTCAACACACAGACACACGCACACACTATTATATCACCATTATACAAGGTCGTGGAAAAAAGATCTAAACACTTTGAAATAATTTGGAATTACTTTTTGACCAGGTTTGCACAGTGGAACATCTAGTTAGCGACAAGGAACCCATTTAAATACACCACAGGTAATCTTCTAGCGTGTATTTGTTTTCCTGATCTATATACCAATAAACAAAGGGATAGTCTGTTGGGTGTGAAACTAAATGAATGAATGATCTGTTAGTGGATCGGTGGTCTAGAAGTAACGCGCCTGTCAAGAAAGCAAAACGTCCGGGTCAGAAGTGTGCGGTGGTTTGAACAATACTTTTCCCCCCATTCATGAGAACATGAGTGGTGGTCTGGGTGCTAGTCTTTCGGATGAGACGATAAACCGACCTCCCGTGTGTTACACATTATTTAGCGCACGTAAAAGAACCCACGGCAACAAGAGAATTGTCCCTGGCAAAATTCTGTAGAAAAAGTACACTCTGATAGGGAAATAAACACAGATGCTGACAGGAAAAGAAAAAAAAAATGCGTGGCACTGTTCTTATGGCGAAGCGCTCTCCCCGGCGAGAGCAGTCCTATTTTTATGCAGAGAAATATGCCGTGATTTAAAATGGTGTAATATGTAAATGTAAATGTTTTATACACAAGGAGGAAGATTTTAGGCCAAAGCTAGTCTTACATCTGTCCTTGTAAACATACATACATCAAAACAATCATTAAGATGCGGAAATCAACAAAACATCGGGGTAAAAACACAGGTGCACATACATAAAATACCACACAAACTCACATCAAAATATAAAATAAAAAATACTATCAATCTACTGTCTAGTAATGTTTCATAAGATTCGAGTAACTCCAATGATTTCATTAGATTCATGTACGATGTTGCCAAAAACAAGTCGGAAACTTTAATGTAAAATCAAAACAAAAGACAAGGGTTTCTCCAGACATATTTACGAGGGTCTACACGAATAATATGTTTAAAAAAGATGGAATTTTAGAAGATTAAAGTACCAATATTTGTTTCATTAGTTTCACACCCAGCTCTCTCTCTCTCTCTCTCTCCTTCTCTTCTCTCTTCTCTCTCTCTCTCTCCTCTCTCTCTCTGTCTCTGTCTCTCTCTCCTCTCTCTTTTATGGGACTTATTTTGACGATAGATAGTGATCAATTGATGTTTTCAGTCATCTAACCTCATCATATTCTCATGTTTGATCTTTAATTAATTATTGCCCCTTTTTGCTTTTGTTTTTGTTTGCTTTGTTTTGTTTTTGTTTGTTTGGTTTTTTTATTTAATTTTTTTATTAATTATATATATATATATATATTTTTTTTTTATTCAAATCAAAATCATCATTGATTCTTACTTCTTATTTTCGTTTCTGAAAGAGTGCCTTTTTATAATATTACCTTAATATTGTATCCCTGTTTTATTTCTTACCTGTTGTTTGATACTTGGTATGGTTTCTTTCTATTGGTATTTGGATCATTATAATTGTTGTCGTTTAGTTAAGGCTATCTTTTTATTTTGATGTTATCCCTGAAAAGGGCGGGGACTGGATGTAAAAAAGCACATGAGTGCTTATCTATTATCCTCGAATAAAAGAATTTTGCCTTGCCTTGCCTTGCCTTGCTTTGCCTTGCCTTCTCTCTCTCTCTCTCTCTCTCTCTCTCTCTCTCTCTCTCTCTCTCTCTCTCTCTCTCTCTCTCTCTCTCTCTCTGTGATGAAAAAAATATGTAATACTTACTCTGTAATTCTTTAAAAATGAAAAATTATTCATTCATTCATTCTATCTCTCTCCACTGGCAAAATAGCGATTTAACCCATTTGGATAGGAAAATATCATAGAACTCTTCTTGTATATACCTTGAATGAGGAAAATCTCTCACACATAACGCCTTGATGGCATCTTATGTGCTATGTTAATCTTTAAGTACTTAAATAATGCACCCCCCGTATGAATGCATTTTGTTTATCTTCACTGCTGTTTTGATCTTTATGGGAAATGGCCCCATATCAATTAAAATCCCGATTTACGATTCTTCTCTCTCCTCTCCTCTCTCTCTTGCTCTCCTCTCTCTCTCTCTCTCTCTCTCTCTCTCTGTGCTGTGTTGTGGTGTGTGTTTGTGTGTGTGTGTATGTGTGTGTCGCGCGCGCGCAGCGCGTGCATGCGTGGGCATGTGTGTGTTGTGTGCGTGTGTGTGTGTGTATGTGCTGTTGTTGTGTGTGTGTGTGTGTGTGTGTGTGTGCGTGTGCGTGCTTTGTGTTACGTGTGTGTATGTGTGGTTTTTGTGTGCGTGCGTGTGGTATGTACGGTGTGTGTGCGTGTGTACGTGGTGGTGCGTGGTGCGTGTGTGTGTGTGTGTGTGTGTGGTGTGTGTGTGTGTGTGTGTGTGTGTGTAGCTACTGTGGTTGACATTCCGGCCCCTTCCATATCCCCTACCGCTCTACCTGCAATTTCCTGTCCCCCAAAGATTGCCAAGTCGCCTATAAAATGACCCAGAAGCAGTGCAGAGCCCCTCTGGCTGGTGGCTCCACGGCGGCCTGAGGTTGATGGGCTCCCCTGTGGATATTTGACCTTGAGGATGTGACATAACGAATCTAGATGTTGGGAGGGAGATTGAAACGAGCAGCGTGAAACAGTAGGACGTGAAATGTCACAGCGATAGAAGACAGTAGCACATCATAGCAGCAGAACACAGCAAATAAAAACACACCCAACAAAAGCAACAAACAAAAATTAAAAGAAACAAACAACTCCTCCCCTAAAAAACCACAGACATCTCACCTATATATAAGATAGGAGATTTTTAGGCAGTTTGATAAGACCTAAATTGGCCGAGGCTCGGAAGTTTTATCAGTTCTTGATATAAGCCAAACACCACAGCTCTTTACAATTTCGGCCATGACAAACTCCTAGCACTGCAACCTGCACTCTCCTTTAAAATAGATACACAACAATCCTCTTAAATAGGACTATGGCAGCCTACATAACCAAGTACTATAGGATGAAAAAAACCCAGCCATACATGCAAACTTCTCATCCGTGTGTACTTTCAATCTCACAGTGAATCCCAGAATGGGATGAGTGAAACAGAATGCTTACTCTGGGTGGTCCCCGGTGTGTTAAGCTGGGGAACGCCCAACAACACAACAATAGTGGATCGGTGGTCTAGGAGGTAACGCGCCTGCCTAGAAAGCGAAAAGTCCGGGTCAGAAGTGTGCGGTGGTTCGAATCCCGTTTGGGCCCAAAACTTTTCCCCCATCCATTAGACCACGAGTGGTGGCCTGGGTGCTCATCTTTCGGATGAGACGATAAACCGAGGTCCCGTGTGTTACACATCATTATTTGGCGCACGTAAAAGAACCCACGGCAACAAGGGGTTGTGTCCCTGGCAAAATTTGTAGAAAAAACCCCACTCTGATAGGGAAAGAAATCAGTTGCAGACAGAAAAAGAAAAAAAAATAATGGGTAGGCGCTGCACTTGGGGCGACGCGCTCTCCCCGGAGAGCAGCCCGAATTTCACGCAGGGAAATCTGCTGTGACATAAAATGCTACTAAAAAAAAAATATATATACAGATAAGCCATCATTATTTCAGTCCTTGAGGAGACTTATCAACCGAGACCCCGTGTAACGAACGCAAGCAGAACATCTTGCGCACACTTTGAAACCCGTTGTGGTTTTTTCGGAAGAGTAAGTCATTGATGTGGTAAGAACGGATGAATAAAGAAAACGCCTGCACTCTGGTGTCGTGTTTAGACATCATCCCCGAATCGGAATGCGGCTTCCTAAATGGAGGGGAAAAACGGCCATATACGCAAAAGTCTCATCATTAATATACCTCTATGCCGAGGAATGAAATAAAATTCGTTTAAATTTTGCTGGTGTACCGGGCTGTAATGTACAATATCGTATCGTATTCGTATTGTATTGTATGTGGTGCGTGCGTGCGTGTGTACATTTGAATTTGCTGAAGTTATTGTCATTATTGCTTGTGTGTTGTATAGGTCGAATGCAAGCGCTTTGATTTGTTTTTTCAAGATAAAGCACTATATAAATTCCATGTATTCTTCTTCTTTTCTTTTATTGCACTGTATCGTATACCACTTTCAGAAACGACAGATATCTCTGGGTAAAATTCGAGCTGCTCTCTGGAGAGAGTGCGTCACCACAAGAGAAGCGCCATCTTTTTTGTTTTGTTTTCCTGTTTGCTTGTAAATTTTTGGTCCTATGAGAGTTACAATACATCTACAACACTGCCCTCCCCACCTCGGCTCTCTCTCTCTCTCTCCCTCTCCTCTTCTCTCTCTCTCTCTCTCTCTCTCTCTCTCTCTCTCTCTCTCTCTCTCTCTCTCCTCTCTCTCTCTCTCTCTCTCTCTCTCTCTCTCTCTCCCCCCCCCCTCTCTCTCGTAACACTTACTTATCCATATCAAATAGACAACGGAATGACATAATGTTGATTTTATGACCTATTCCAAATGAATAATGTTACCTATCTGTACAGCTGCAACTTTAACAACACTTCCTGAACATAATCATTATAATTATTGTTTCATAGCCCTACCGACCACAAAAACCATATAAGGGCTGTCACCTCATTCAGTTTCAGTGGCTCCAGTAACGTTCAACTTCAGGTTTAAAACAAAAACTTCCTAATACTTTCAAATATCCAACATCATCCATCTGATAACAACAAAGAACCTTCCTTCCCCCCCCCTCCCCAACCAAAACATAGGACCTTGAGAAACCTTTGATTTTATATGGTTACCATTTTAACAAGTGACAAAACCCCCTTGAAATCAAGTATCAAAAAGAGCAGGAAACTTGACCACAGAGTATATAAAAAAGTATTTCGAAGATAAAGTATCGCTAAAACACAACACAAAATGAACATTGAAAGAAGAAGTCAGTTATCAAATAAATACAGAAATTTTCTACCATACTTTGTCGTCTCCTCTTAAAGTAACAATGCGTGATGACATCAATACAGGTTGTATCATATTCACATACAGTGGTATTTCCAAACTAAAAAACCCCCAAACCTTTACATATCAAAAATCTTCTGCAATTAATGAAACGACACATGAATTACCAACATATGAATTAACAATCCACTTATGGTAATAATTGTTTGTTCAACATTTTCACTCTTCTAAAACAATCAGGGAGTAAAGGTTTTGATGAAATAGATGGGATGACAACACGTACATTAATACGTAATCATGTATACTATACTGAATCATATGTGTATATCTATTATCTATCTATCTATCTATTATATCTATCTATTATCTATTATATTATATATATATATATTATATATATATATCTTATCCACTGAAAAGTATCATTCCCAACAAAATCTAAATATGCAAAAGTGATATTTGTATTCAAGTCAGGTGATACATCTAAGCCATCACATTATTGATCCGTTACTAATTTATCTATCTAAATCGCTATGAAAATACCTCAACAAACATACCATCAATACATAGATCCTTTTGACCTTTTGTACAAAAAAACCCCCGATCAGGCGTTAGGAAAAAACAAACTTCCTCGTGCTATACTACCACATTAATCAATCGAGTGGGCCAATGGCTGAACGACATGGGTAATAACAAAGTCTGTGGCTTTTCGCTTATTGACTTTGCAAAGGTCTTTGACCTTACTACTTCTTCCATAGTTTTTTTTTTCTAGGTTATCAGAAAATAAGAATCTCCAGTTCATAGCATCCTTTTCTAATTAAGAAATATATTTTATTTTTGTTGTTGTCGTTGTTGCTTTTTGTTGCAAAATCGCCGAGAAAATGTGTTGTGTGTGTGTGTGTGTGTGTGTGTGTGTGTGTGTGTGTGTGTGTGTGTGTGTGCTGCGGGAGACAGAGACGCAGACAGAGAAGAGAGAGAGAGAGAGAGAGAGAGAGAGAGAGAGAGAGAGGAGAGAGGGAGAGAGAGAGAGAGAGAGAGAGAGAGAGAGAGAGAGAGGAGAGAGAGAGAGAGAGAGAGAGAGAGAGAGAGAGAGAGAGAGAGAGAGAGAGAGAGAGGAGAGAGAGAGAGAGAGAGGACAGAGACAGAAGACAGAGACAGAGACAGAGAGACAGAAGAGAAGAACAGAGGGCTGCACGATGTTTGCGCAAGCGGTCCTTGTATTGCTGTGTACTTTTACATTCCTATATTCACAGTACATTCTATACATGACTGTGTACACACACGGCAGTCTACCAAAGTAGGTTCAGTTTTCCACGCTGATAATTTAAGGCCTTAATGTGATCCACAATGTCTTTCTTGATGCTCCTTCCTTTCCATTTCCTCTCCCAGTTTGCTAAGACTCCCTCTTAAAACTGCCTTCCTTGTGGCTTCACGCGACTCCTAATTGCCCACCGTCATTTTCCTCACACTGCGTGACACAGAAACGAAGCAAATTTTTGTAGAAGAAAAAAACAAACAAACAAACAAAACAACACCAACCCTTCCCAAATGAAGGAAACACCCAAAAAAACGACATAAAACAACAAGGACCTAAAGATAAACGACCCCCCCAAAAAAAAAAAAAAAAAAAAAAAAAGAAAGAAAGAAAGAAAGAAGGAAGGAAGAAAGAAGTAGAAGAAGAAGAAAGAAAGAAAGAAAGAAAGAAAGAAAAACACACACACACGCGGTAGTTGTGTGGATCATGTGGATAAAGCCTTGGACATTTAATTCAGAGTTATCACGTTATTGGTTCGAACTCGGCTTTTCTTCATATAGCAGATGCTTACAAATGCTAAATGCATGCACTCTGCGTAGGCACACACGCGCGCGCGTGAACACAAGACACACATAAACACACGTGCATGTGCATATATATTTACACACACCCACACACACGTGCGCTCGTGCGCGGCGCACACACACACACACACGCGCGCGCGCGCACACACAATATTTCGTTGGCAGCCTTCAGTCTCCTAAGACTATGGAGTTGCTCTCTAGGTGTTAATTCTGGTACAGAGTCGGTTGTGGCTGGCCAGTCCGACACAGGAATGACAGTCCCTATGGCAGAGGGCACAGAGAAGTCGGACACTGGTCTGTCTGCCTGGTCTGCAGCCTTTCTTTTCATTCTCTTTGCCTCGTGTTAGGCCTTCTGAGCAAGTGTCTCTTCGAACTTAGACCTTTCTGCAT
>CM060327.1:19307854-19317854 GCA_030674155.1 Stramonita haemastoma | reverse complement strand
TTCCCCGGCAGCTTCAGGAGAAGGACCTCCGCTCAGTGTTCGAGGAGTTCGGGCCTATCCATGAACTGACCGTGCTCAGGGACCGCCTGACGGGCATGCATAAAGGTCAGCCACCTCCCCCCCCTCTCTCTGTCTGTCTGTCTGTCTCTTGTCTTCTCATTGTTTTTATTTTATTTATTTTAGTTTATTCTTTTATATCCAGGATAATGGAATAAGCGACTCGAGTGCTTTTATTTTTTTTTTACATCCAGTCCCTGTGTGTATGCGGTTTTGTAAATCTTGTCATCTGTTCCCACCGGCACGCAATGGCCTACCTTTTTACGAAAAGCGGAACAGGATTTAATGTGTGTGCAAGATGTTCTGCGTGCGTTCGCACACGGGGCCTCGGTTTATAGTCTCATCGAAGACTTTTGGGGGAGTGGAGTCAGCACTGATGTTAACTCCAGGAAAAAATGCCTCGAACGGGAATCGAACCCGGGTCGTCAAATTGCGAGCGCCATGTCCTGACCACTAGGCTATCCTGTCCCCAGTTGTGTCCTGTTGTGCTGTTGTGTCTGTAATGTGTTGATGTACAGCATGGAAATGTATTGTGTGGCGTTGTCTCATCTTCTATTGTATTTTTCCCTTTTAAAACTCTGTTATCATTTTTTGGGTTAGCTTTGCAGGTCACATCATGAAGTAAACTTGAAGGGTTCCGTCTGGCCATGTTTTCATGCATAAAGAAGCAGCAATCTACGGGGTAAAAAAGATTGCTGTGGTTGAAATCCACAGTGGTTGGCAAGTTGGTGAAGCATCTGTGAAGCACGTTTCTAGCAGATGTGTGAGAATTACATAAGGAATATGTTCAGCCATCTTCATGGGGAACACTGAACCAAGCTGGTGTATATGATATTGTATGGTATTGTGTTGTCACTGTATTGTATATAGTAATGTATTATTTAGTATTCATGATCATAGCAGAACTTCTTTGTGTGCCACAATAAACTGGTGCCACAAATGTTCATTTTTTCTTTTCTCCAGTTCTGTTGAGGAAAAAGTAGTGGAGGAAAAACAAGTGCAGGTACCGAACTTCTCAATCATTTTGAATCATTTTTACCACAGCTTCTGACGGTAAACGTTTCCATTGTGTCTCATTTTTTAAACTGTGTTTTTTTTCTTCTTTTTGGTTATGGCAGTGTTTTTTTCCCCATGATTTGTTTTACAGGAGCAGCTACCTTTCTGGCGTGGGTTCTTTTCCGTGCCTTACATGCAAATTAAACACGAAACCTGACTTACTGTTTCGTCTTAAGGACCAATCTCCACTCATGGTCTAATGGATGGAAACAAAAGACTGGCTGTGGAGGAGATTTGAACCACGGGGCTGTAGCTTTCTAGATGGATGCATTACCTTAGACCTGCAGACCACCTTGTTATGTATCTTGTTGTTTTGTGCACTGGGTAAAATGTTTCAACAGAACTCTACACGTAGCGTGCTCAGTTAGCATCTGACCAGTTGTGGAAAAGGTCAATCACCTGTCTTGCCAGTGACGATTTTTCTGTTCTTGTCTGTTTTGTTTAAGTTTTTAAATGTCAAATGTTTATTACTTTAAAAAACCCAACAAACAGCATAAGCAACAACTGCAAAGCCAAAAAATCTTTGTGTGAAAGAAAAGAAAGTAAGAAGAAAAAGAAAGACAGACGGAAAGACAGACAGAAAGAAAGAGACAAAACCCCCCACGTATTCCAAATGATAACCAAGAATCGATACAACTTTTTAATGAACAAGACACAACAAAATAAATCATATTTAATTTTCTACCCTTCTATTGCTGTGCTTGATGGCACTTGTTCTCAATTTTTCATTCTTTCCTCCGACTGGTAAAAAGAAGAAAAACACACTCTCTCCCCCCCCCCCCCCAAAAAAAAAAAAGAAAAGAAAAAAGAAAAGGCGAACACCTCACTGAACTGACTGCCTCAGACTTTTCGTTTTTGTGGCGACAGATATAGTCTAGAGGTGGGTATAAATATTCTCCCCAATTATTCCAATTAGTTCTAACTGTAAGGATTTCAGTGGTGTTTTTTTTTAAATAATAAAACTGTCTCAGATGCAAACATATGGGTTCCTACCTATGCTTTTTGTCATTTTTTATTTTAATCTTATTGGTGTGCTTTGTTTTCCCGAGACGATGTATCAAGTGATTTACTGTTTGAATCTCTGTTTATAAACACACACACACACACACACACCCACACACACACACACACACACACACACACACACACACACACGCACACGCACGCACGCGCACACACATATGTGTCTCTATATCTATCTATATCAATCTCTATATCTACCTACCTACCTACCTACTACTACCTACTACCTACCTATCTATCTATCTATCTATCTATCTATCTATCTATCTATCTATCTATCTATCTATCTATCTGGGAATGTGAAAGCTCAGTAGTCAGAGCACTTGCTCTCCCCAAGATAAGGATAAGCAGTGTTGAGCGTGTTTGCCTCGAGGAAGGGTGACTGTTCGTGCTCCTTGGCTTCACTACAGTCCCCCAGTTCA
This sequence comes from Stramonita haemastoma, assembly GCA_030674155.1. Classification (NCBI taxonomy): domain Eukaryota; kingdom Metazoa; phylum Mollusca; class Gastropoda; order Neogastropoda; family Muricidae; genus Stramonita; species Stramonita haemastoma. The sequence continues at coordinate 19,315,296 of CM060327.1, read as the reverse complement.
CACAGCTGTAAATGGGTAGGCCCTACCTGCCCTCTTCAGGAAAAGGGAAGATACGCAGTGAGGGAGAAGAGACAGGAGCTGCCCTCAAGATGCTGGCCCCTTAAGAAGTTATGGTTTGTGATGGCTCGTTCCTCATTGAGTGATTAGGTTATGGGACCCCTCCCCCCATATATATATATATATATATATATATATATATATATATATATATATATATATATATATATATATATATATATATATATATATTCCTTTCCCTTTTTTCCCTGGTTGAGTGCTTTTCTCTGTTGCAATATCTTCTTGCCCTTTAGAAAAAAACAACTAAGCATCTCTCTGAGAGCAATCATGAACAAATCCCCATACTGATACGTCCTGCTTCTGTTGTTACCACCTGTGTGTGTGTGTGTGTGTGTGTGTGTGTGTGTGTGTGTGTGTGTGTGTGTGTGTGTGTGTGTGTGTGTGTGTGTGTGTGTGTGTGTGATTATGCTTTCTTTAAAGAAGGGCGTGCCGATCGAATGACACAACATGAGTTTACTATCTTAGATCTAAGAACTAATGACAATGGTAAAAATCTCCTTTGAATGAATAATATATCTATCGTCTTTTCACAAATGTGATATAAAACAACAACAACAAATGAAAGCAACGGTAACTCACAACGTTGACAACAACTCATAGGTCTTCCAAATGGTGATGCTATCATTATTTCCTGATACCAACAAGAAAAGTATCTTTGTTACTCATACTGTCCTTAGCATCACTGAATTTTTTAAAATGAAATCTTACAATCTCCCCCCTCAAATACTTAGCGCGTAATATAGGACCATCAAAAAACATGTTTTATAGAAATTACGTTGCTGCGCATACAGTCTACAGATTAAAAATGCTATGTTTCGATGACATGAAAGAATGACCCTTCTTGAATAGTTGAGGGCCACAGATTTGTCTAATAATGAACACAATCATGTCATTTGCTGATAATATAAATTGCATGAAAAAGAGCAGGACGAGTTCAGTGTACCTGGATTTGCAACTCTTTCACTAGCAACTCTATCGTGATGCTTTGTGGATTAAAAGAGAATGAATCTTCTTCTTCTTCTTTCTTCCTTGTTGTTTACTACTACTACTACTACTACTACTACTACTGCTGCTGCTGCTGCTGCCTCTCTCTCCTCTTCCTCTCCTCCTCCTACTACTACTACTATTGTCATCATCATCATCATCATCATTATTACATTATATTATATTATATATTCATCATCATCTATCATTCATCATCATTTTCATCATCATCATCATCATCATCATTATTATCATTATTATGTTATCTCCCACGTCATGTTACATACAGATCTTCCAGCGTCTTAGAAGCTTTCGTGCGCTTACGAACGCTGAAGATTGATGAAGGATGTGTGTGTATTGAAGACCCCCCCCTAATGTGATTAGCGCTGGGTGGGCTCAGCCGGAAAACAGGAACACACACACCCGTGGTTTGACTGGCGCATTGGCTTACAGGCCGGCAGGATGTCTGCTAAATGGATTTGGTGGCATGTATCCTGTTATAACTAGCCGTGTCTGGAATATTCCACGGCGTTGTGACATCCTTGGCAACCAGAAAAGTGACGTCTTTAATAGGAGGGAAACTCTGAGCAAGGAACATTCCACAGGCCCCCACGTCACGCAGGATGTGTCTTGAGCAATATTGGAATAAAGTTGGGGATAAGAGATCATCGTTTTGGACTATGTTGGAATAAAGGGGTAACTAATGTCTTAGACCTATACAATGGCGGAGTAAAGGGATGCAATTATGGGAAAAGTCATGGATAACTATCCTTCTGCATAATTCTGGGATAAAGTAAAAGATAACTATCCTTTTACATAATACTGGGATAATTAACTATCCTTTTAGACAATGCTGGGATAAGGTGAGGGATACCTGTCCTTTTAAACAATGCTGGGATAAAGTAAGTGATAACTATCCTTTTAAACAATGCTGGAATAAAGTGAGGGATAACTGTCCTTTTAAAAAATGCTGGGATAACGTCAGGGATAGCTATCCTTTTGAACAATGCTGGAATACAGCGATAACTATCCTTTTAGACAATGCTGGGATGAAGTGAGGGATAACTATCCTTTTCATCAATACTGGAATAAAGTACGGATAACCATTCTTTTAGACAATGCTAGGATAAAGTGAGGGATAACTATCCTTTTAAACAATGCTGGGATTAAGTGAGGGATAACTATCCTTTTAAACAGCGCTGGGATTAAGTCAGGGGTAACTATCATTTAGACAACGCTGGGATAAAGTGAGGGATCACAATCCTTTTACACAATGCTGGAATAAAGTCAGAGATAACTATCCTTTTTCAGAATGCTGGAATAAATGAAGGGATAACCATCCTTTCAGACAATACTGAAATATGATGCCCTAATAAAGTAAGCGATACAACGTAATAAGGGAATCAGTGCTAAAATGAAATAAGGCGGTATGGTGCTGCAGTAAAGGATATAGTCCTGGAATAAATTAAGGGATACAATGTTAGAATAAAGTAATGGATACAGTGCTATAATAACGTAAGGGATGTAGTGCTATGATAAAGGGATACAGTGCTGGAATAAATTACGGGATACAATGTTGGGATAAAGTAAGGAATACAGTGCTGTGATAGAATGAAAGATTCAGTACACTATAAAAAAGAGAAATATGCAGTGCTATAACAAAGGGACACAATACTCGAACATGGCAAGGGATGCAATGTTGGAATAAACTAAGGATACAATGTTACGATGAAGTAAAGAAAAACTCTCCTTTTAGACAAAACTGGAATAAATTCAGGGATCCAAAATGGGCACAAAATAGGAAATAACCATCGTTTTCTACAATTCTATAATTAAGGGATACAATGTCGGAGCAAAGTTAAGGTATACAAATTTTGCAATAAAGTAAGGGATAACTGCTTGTCTTAGACAGTGTCGAAAATATATCAGAAACGCAACGTTGCAATAAAGTAAGAGATACAATTTTGGTACAAAGTAAGGGATACCAACGTTGCAATAAACTAAGGGATACCAATGTTGCAATAAAATGAAATACAATGTTGCAATAAAGTAAGAGATACCAATGTTTATAATAAAGGAATACAATGCTGAAATAAAGAAAGAGATTCAATCTTTCAATAAAATAAGGGATAACTGCTTGTCTTAGACAATGTTGGAATAAAGTATGGGATACATTGTTTGAATAAAGTAAGGGATACATTGTTGGAATAAACTAAGGGATACATTGTTGAAATGAAAGAATACAATCTTGCAATAGAGTAAGGAATACATTGTTAGAATAGAGAAAGGTATGCAATATTTGCAATAAAGTAATCAATGACTATTTGTCTTCGACAATGTTGCAATAAAGTAAGGGATACAATCCTGCAATAAAATGAGGGACAACTATTCGCCTTTGGCATTGGTAGAATAAAGTCAGGGATAATGAGACAGAAAACAGTCTCTTCCTGTGCATATAGCAGATCTATAGATACCTCACTGCTGGAGTAAACCAACCAAGTGGCTAGACCTTCAGACTCATGAACTGTGGGTAGTCTAAAGAGTAGACCATTCCTGCTAGTAGGAATGAATAACACCTCAGACCGCCCCCCTCTCCCCACCAAGAAAAACCCCAACCAAACAAACCACCCAAAACACACACACACACACACACACACACACCACACACACACACACACACACGCACACACACACCACACACACACACAAAAGCAAATATACAAAACAAAAAACACAACAAAAAACCCAACACCCTCAAAAAAATAACAAAAAACTGCCCCCCCCCCCCCTCCTGCACACCAGTGTAGTATGCAGACATCATGTTCGTAGCCGCAATGCTACTTTAATGGTGGACAAAAAAAATGATTGCATACACAAACTATCCCTCAGTAAACCTCAAAAGTCTACCAAGGAAGAAAAAAAATCCTGTATACATGTTTAACCCCCCCAAAAAAAAACACACCCAACAACAACAAAAAACAAAAAGCAACAAAAAAACACGAAAAAAAACCCTAACACGCCTCACTTTTCAACTCAGTGCTTAAAGGTGTGTGTGTGTGTGTGTGTGTGTGTGTGTGTGTGTGTGTGTGTGTGTGTGTGTGTGTATGCGCGCGCGCGGCGGTGCATGTGTGTGTATGTGTGTGTGCGCGCACGCATGTGTATGTGTGTCCCCTTTACAGTATCTATTCATTTGATTTATCAATTCACTTGCATCTTTTTTTCTGTTTTTTGTTTCTTCAATTACATTTTACGCTGTTCATAATTATTTTTGTCTATTTGACTATTCACTGGCTTCCTATGTCATTTATATTTCTTAAGTTCATCTATATTGCTTCAATTTTCAGTTTTTCTAATCCAGAGTCAGAGACTTCGGTATAACAAGTGTCTGCTGCAATCAAATTTTAATTAGCTCTTTTTACAATTATGACGTAACTGTAGAGGCAATAACGTAATTTATCGGTGTGTTGTGTGGTGTGTGTGTGGTGTGTGTGTGTGTGTGTGTGTGTGTGTTGGAGTAGAGTGGAGAGTGTGGAGAAGAGAGAGAGAGAGGAGAGAGAGAGAGAGAGAGAGAGAGAGAGAGAGAGAGAGAGAGAGAGAGAGAGAGAGAGAGAGAGAGAGGAGGAGAGAGAGAGAGAGAGAGAGAGAGAGAGTCGTGTGCGCGAGTGTATATATATTTATATATATGTGCGTACGCACGCGCACGTATGTGTGCGTACGTACGAATGTATTATGTATGTGCGTGTGTGTGTGTGGGGGTGGGTGGGGGGGGGGGGGGTGAGGATGGGAATTGTGGCTAGTATGTGCTCATTTTGATAAGGTTTAATTTTGGGGGGTTGCACTTTCTAATTAGACAGATTGAACTTGTTTTTTCACATAGCTACAGCTGTACAACTATAACTACACCAGCAGCCACACCGAAGAGAAGACTATGGAGAAGAAAGAGGAGGAGAAAGATAGATCAAAAGGATGTAGTTTGCTTATCAACCTACAACAAAGACAGCTATGTGTGTTTTTGGAACCCAAGACACAATAATACATCAAAACATCCACGGACATCACTGCAGGTACCCCTGTCCCCTTACACACGCATGCACACACACAACAAACACGCACGCACACACACACAACACACACACACTAAAACATACTAACACACACACACTAGCACACACACTAACCCCAACACACACACTAACACACACACACATACACACACACACACAGATGCGGTGCACAATCATTGAAAAGCACCACACAAAAACGGGGATACGCATTCGAGCAGAGGAGAGAGGAGGGGGGGGGGGGGGGGGGGGGGGGCGTGGGAGCCAGGAGAGGAAATCTACAGGCACAGGTTCTAAGGAAGTGAAAAGGGACAGTTTGGCCAGATATTTGGAAAGAAGGTATTGATTCAGAGATCCCAACATGGGAAGGAAGCCGCTTCCAGATATGCCTGATATGAAATGGAGCGTGGACCAATTGTTTGGAGATGAACAGATATTGCAATACTGGAAACCGGAAAGTAATGAGCAGAACGTATTATTATTAACATCGTCATCATCATTGTTACTATTATCATTATCACCATTACCATTATTTTTTTATCAGCAATATAATAATTATTATTATCATTATTATACTAGGTAAAGTCATAGTTGTATTATATGTCACCACAGTGCTGAGCTAGTAATATTACATACAAAAGACACACACACACACACACACACACACACACACACACACACACACACACACACACTCTCTCTCTCTCTCTCTCTGTCTGTCTGTCTGTCTGTCTGTCTGTCTCACACACACAGCCTTCTGAATGGGCTTAACAGATTATCACAATGAACTATTCTCTCTGTCTCTCTGCCTGTGTCACACACACAACACACACACACACACACACACACACACACACACACACACACACACACACACACACACACACACACACACACATCGTGTAAGTGCAGCCACACATACATACATACATACGTACGTACGTACGTACATACATGCATCAATCCATCCATCCATCCATCCATCCATCCATCCATCCATCCATCCATACATACAAAGACTGCCCACAGATACACTCAGACGATCAAAGAAACTCTGGGAAGAATGAAGGATCGGAATGGAATGAAGAAGAAACGGTTATAACATCAAGTGTTCGATATCCACCATGAAATGAAGAAAGAAATCAGATGCCAGAGCGTTTTCGTGTACAAAATAAGTTGCTCCAAGCAGAGAAAAAGAGAGAGAGAGAGAGAGAGAGAGAGAGAGAGAGAGAGAGAGAGAGAGAGAGAGAGAGAGAGAGAGAGAGAGAGAGAGAGAGAGAGAGAGGGGGGTGGGGGGGTGAGGGGGTGCTGAAAAGAGAGAAAATCTGACTTAGTCCTACTTGCCTTTGTTGTTGTTGCTGTTGTTGTTGATATTCTACTCTAGGAAATCCTGAAATATTGTTCTTGAGTCAGGGGAGTAGAGATGGCAAGGGCAGGGTAGAGACGACAACAACAAGACAGACAGCACAAAGGCAAAAAACTATAGAAGAAAAAAAACTTAAACGTGTGAAAATAAACATTTTCGTGTTCTGTGTCTGAAATATATCAGTATTAAACTTGGGTTTGCATGTATTTATGTATGTATGTATGTATGTATGTATGTATGTATGTATGTATGTATGTATGTATGTATGTATGTATGTATATATGTATATATGCATGTATGTATGCATGTATGTATGTATAAATGCATGCATGCATGCAAGCAATTAAGCAAGCAAGCATGCATGCATGCATACATGGACATATTTTGCTCATATGTTCTGTGTATGCGTTTTTGTGTGTGTGTGAGCGCACGCGTGTGTGTGCGTGTATTCATGCGAAATGCGGGCGTCTTTTCCTGTTCATACTGTGTATGTGTGTTTTGCGCGCGCGTATGCGTGCATGCATGTGTATGCGTTAGTGTGTGCGTACATGCGTGCATGTGTTTGTGCATGCATGCATGCGTGTATATGTATATATGCGTCCGCGCGCGCGTGTGTATATTCCAGCTATTTCTCAATATTCTCTACACTTCCTCTGCAGACAGAGAGAGGAGTGCATTAAGCAAGTGGATGAAGGGTGGGACTTGGGATGCTATTGATCTTAAGGGCCGGCAGCGCCCTGTGGATCAGGGGACGGGATGTGTACGATCTCCTGGGTCAAGCTGTATGTACGGACCTGTCAGTGTCTTCATACCCACTATGCATATATATGTATATACACACATGGTGTAGGGAGGATCATATAAGCACGTTCTTATATACCCCCATCATTCTTTTTGAACGTTTCGTGGTTCTTTTGTTGTGTTCTTCTTGTTTTTTTGTTTTTGTTGTTGTT
>CM060327.1:19207854-19290354 GCA_030674155.1 Stramonita haemastoma | reverse complement strand
GTGTGTGTGTTTTGTTTGTTTGTTGTGTTTGTGTGTTGTGTGTGTGTGTGTGTGTGTGTGTGTGTGTGTGTGTGTGTGTGTGTGTGTTTGTGTTTGTGTGTGTGTGTGTGTGTGTTTGTGTGTGTTTGTCCACGCATGTGTGTGTGATAGTATTTAGAATGCTTAACAATTTAATATGACCAAGTCCGAACAGAAATATTTTTCGTTCCGAAGCCAGAGCTCCGATGTTTATCAATGGTGATATTTTGCGTTTGCAACCGTTCACCCATGATTAAGATAGTTCAGGGATCAGAAAGATGTGAAAACATGACACAGTGTGATTGCAGGTTCCTTTTTCTCTTAATTTTGCCAACCGTTCCTACAGGCACACACTGGCTTACTCTACCAAGAGGCGCAACGAGTTTTAACGTGTGCCCAAGATGTTCTTTGTGGGTTCGTACACGGGACTTCGGTTTATAGTCTCATCCGGGTTTTCGGGGAGTGGAGTCGGTACAGATATTTACTCCACAAGTAGGCATCGGTCAGTCTCGGAAGACTATGGAGCTGCGCTCTAGGCTCTAGAGCGCAAAGCCTGGGTAAGTAAGTATGGAGGGCAAGCTGTTACCCTTGCAGCAGACCCCCCCCCTCTCCACGTCGCTGGAATGGTACATTGGAAAGGCAATCGCCGATACGAATGGTTCCAGTGCCGTCGCAGGAGCCGCCAGAACGTTGCCCTATACAGCACCGAATCACCCTGTGGACTCCAACTCCCTGATTTTTCTCAGGGGTTGTGTATAAACACGACATTTGTGTGCATGCTGGTTTTTAAAAAAATTATTTTGCTACCATTTGTCTTAACTCCAAAGGATTTTTTTTTAAATCTCCTCGAAAGGGAGAGTCGGTGGCGGCTCGAACCTTCGCGGTCAAATCGCGAGATCAACGCTCTAACCGCTAGGCTATTCCATGCACCTAGGGGCAGCATTTTAAAAATTCGCATCACACCAGGAATAAGTAAATGCACCATGCAGTTAATGTTCAAACACAGCTAACCCCCCATCCTCCCCCAAAAAACCCCAACCCTAAACAAACAAACAAAAGACCCCCAATAAAAAACAAAACAAACAACAAAACAAACAAAACCAAATACAAACAAGAATGAAAAAAAACAGTAAGCAGCGCTTGAAGTCTGTGTTGTTTTCATAATCTGATAGCAATTGAAGTAGTGGGTTTGAGTCTCTGTTGACGTGCCCGTTCAAAGTGGAATTTTTCCTCCCTTGGAGTTTACACTGGTACCGGCTGCCTTTTTCCAGAACATCTCTCAGGTGAGATTCTAAACCGACATTCCATGTGCGAACGCACACAATACATCTTATACGTTCGTTTTAACCCATCCTCCTTTTGTTTCATCACGCGTCAGAGCTATGGCTGATGGGATGGATGAAACCTTGAGCCATTTCTGGGCACAGGCAAAAATATTAGTTTTCATTTACTTCTAACCGCGCCCTTTATTCTGTTGAATTTGAAGGAAACTCACCACAGAGAGATCTTTATAGAGAACATGAATAGATAATGCTAAATATGGGTTTGAAACAGAGCGTCTGCGAGAGAGAGAGAGAGAGAGGAGAGAGAGAGAGAGGAGAGAAGAGGAGAGGAGAGAGAGAGAGAGAGAGAGAGAGAGAGAGAGAGAGAGTCAGAGACAGAGAGAGACAGAGAGACAGGAAGAGAGGACAGAGTGATAGAGAGAGACAGAGATCTTTATCTGTTAGGGTTATAGTTAAGTATAAGATTTTTTTCCAAGACAGCGAGGGGGAGAGGGGAAGGAAAAATTGGAGAGAGAACATAGAGGAAGAGAGAGAGAGAGAGAGAGAGAGAGAGAGAGAGAGAGAGAGAGAGGGGGGGGGGGTGCAGAGATAGTCGGAAAGGCAGGTAAAGATGCAGGGAGCGAGGCAGACAAACAGACAGACAGCTAGAGGAAGACAGACGGATATAGAAAGATATATAGACAGACAGACAGACAGATAGAGAGACAGACTGATAGACAGACAGACAGAGAGCAGCGGCAGCAGCAGCCAACGGATCAATATTGTGCTAATGCTCCGCCCTTTCTATTGTCGCTGTTTAGTTCATGTGTGTAGATGAACGGAATCACTGAGATGAAGTGCAGATAAACATCTTGGTCAAACCATACTCTCTCTCTCTCCATCTCTTTCTCTGCACCAACACCTCTCCATCTCTCTGTGCTCAAAACGAGGATGTAAACTGAATGGAACTGAACCTGCTCCCAAATGTTCCTCTCTCTCTCTCTCTCTCTCTCTCTCTCTCTCTCTCTCTCTCTCTCTCTCTCTCTCTCTCTCTCTCTCTCTCTCTTCAAACATATTGCTTGTGCTTTGGTGTTTATACTTATTCCCTTTTAGAGGGCTGGATGAAAAAAAGTCATTGTACTTTATTACCCTCTGCAAATAAAATTTCCTCTCTCTCTCTCTCTCTCTCTCTCTCTCTCTCTCTCTCTCTCTCCTCTCTCTCTCTCTCTCTCTCTCTCAAAAGACACATTTTTGTTTCAGGCCCTTCTTCACTTTTTTCTCTCTCTCTAGAACCTTCTTCACCAATATTCCTTTTTTTTCATTTTGATGACATAAAAAGCAGATAACACACTTCTTGACACTGCCAATTGAAATAACGAACAGTTTGAATACAGAGCTATAGACCCACAATAAAAGGAGTTTTCTAAACTCAGGGAGTTTCTCAGCAGCGGGGAAGCTGCTGTTCATCAAACGGTTGCTGGGTTGGCTGCTCAAAGCCGCCTTGTGCCGGAGGGCAGAGGTTAGAAGGAACGGTCTGTGGGCTGTTTGTCCAATGTGATGGGTCTGGCTTTACAGATTACACTCCCCCTCCAGATGCCTTTGCTCCTACACGAAAATCTCTCCGTAATGGTTCACGATTCTATTCAGCTCTTGTTTTTGTTTTTCGGTGTTTAGGATGCCTGTAAGCCTCAGCAGTTTGCCCCCCCCCCCCCTCCCCATGAGTGGCCTAGTGGTTTGAGCATTGAGCTTGGGATCTGACACCATCGAGATGGCTGTTCAAAGGGTTGTTATCCTCCTAGAATTAACATCAGTACTGACTCCACTCCCCTAAAAGTTCTTCGGATGAGAACTATAAACCGAGGCCCTGTGTACGAACTCACGCGGAGCAACTTGCACATACGGTAAAAACTTAAAGGTGGGCACACGGTCGCATACGCAACGTTTCACCATTGATGAACCTCGAAGCTCTATAGCCGAGGAACAAAAAAAGCTACAGCAAACAAAAAAACCCGCAAACAAAAACCCCCTCGCTGAGCCACACTTGAAAAGTAGAAAGTGAAGTTTCAATTGTAAATGGCTCCAAATGTCACAGTTCACCTCACGAGTACACGACTTATATCAACAGTCTATAAAAATTGACTTCTCTACTTGAGAGTGTGATGTTGAATGACAGTTACTTTTTCACCAGCAGGTGGGAACTCTCAAGGATTCGATTTTATAGGCTGTTTTCACACTCTATTCATCCTTTTTATTGTGCTGTCAGTGCCGCTCCAGTTTTAAACAATAGTGAACGAGAAGAGCACACTTTCAACACAACATACTAGAAGGGTGTCATTACTGTTTGGATTAATCTGATCTTAAGCTGACACAAGATAGTGCACGAAGGATCTTTATAGCATAGTGACACATCAAGTATGCTTCTCAGAATGTGTGCAAGTGTAGTTACTGAAACAAATCGACGTGATTAACGAGGGAAATTATGCGCACGCACAGTATGTCATTTCATATATCTGGAGTCAATGTTGCGGTTACACCTGTGTGTGTAAAGATTTTTATGCCCTTATCAGTCATGCATTTATATATGTACTTATTTCTAAAAATTCCTTTTTAAAAAAAACACGGCATAAACAGTACTAGCCTAACACTAGGTTGAGCGTCAAATTCTCTTTGGAGCTGACAGAAATGTGATTGTAGTTTCAGATGGCTTTGAGCTTTTAGAACGATACAGGCCTGCGATTTAAAAAAAAACAAAACTTTTTTGAATCTGCCATCTGTCACATTCACTTCCACAATCTAACGCTTTTCATCGTCTTTACTCTTGAGGTACTTGTTCTTGGCCCTAGTTCAATGTTCATAGTGTTGGTTGTCATCAGTTTGATCTTCTCTACGTTGGAACCCACACCCTGCAACAGGCGTATGTTCAACTCCTGAAGCTGGGTAGTACTGACGGCACTGGTAATATCCTATTTTTAACGTGATATATGTATGTTAAATATGTATAAACATATTTCTCCCTTCAACTGAAAAAGGTTACATGCCTGAACTCTACATTATTAATACGTGAGCAGCGGTCTGCTTTGTCTGTGGACGAGAGGAAACTGTGGATTTGTATGGGTGATGTCAGCACTAATGCACTTCAGGAGGCTTGACCATACACCTAAGTGACACACATTTGGTGTTAAACCCTTCCACAAGTTCACTAAAATTTTACAATCAAGCCGGCGGTGTCGTAGGCAATGCATAAGTTCGTGATAGTTTTGCCCTCAGGGATAACCATTTTAGGAACAGACAGTCGAATGGCATGCCACATATCAACAGTTCTACAGAGCCATTATTGGCTAATTGTTTTCAGCCAACATTCTCCAATTAGTGTATATGTGTTGGCTAGACAATGTCAGCTATATTCTCAGATTAGCATATCGTAAAAAAGTGGATTGTGTGATCCCTGTCTTCTGACAGGATTCATAAAACACTCATTCAGTTTGGGGGTAGCAGTCGGCTAACGTTAAGAACTTCTATAAAGGCAGCTCGCAGACTAAATCCACTGCAAATTTACTGCAAGCAAGCAAGCGTGTTTGCTCGCGTGCGCGCGCGCGCACACACACACACACACACACACACACACACACACACACACACACACACACACACACACGGGCACGTACACACGCGTGCACTCACAAGCACACTGATTCATATCCACATCCATCTATGTGCTGATGCCAGAGACAGGGAGAGAAAAAAGGCGCACAGTTAGTTCAGTTACGAGGCTGATTACTTAACAAGTCGGTGGCAAGAAGCAGGAAACGTGTTTGTTAGAATCTTGAGTTTTCTTTCTTTTAAGGATTTTCAGGTTTATGAAAAACAAGAAGAAGGAAATGTCCTAAAGATAGGTTGTGTGCATGATGAATTAGAATTTAAATGTGTGTCGTTTTCGTTCTCTTTATATACAGCGTGTTCAAACTAAGATATGGACTTGCAGTCTGTGGAGGGCCGACCGAATAAAAAAGGCAACAGAAGGGCATTCAGGAATTGTGGTCTGGATCCCCCCCCCCCCCATCTTTTCCCTAACATATAAGAAACTAAGGGCCCAAACCGTTTACTAAAAGGGGGCTTCTTCTCTGAATGACTGTTGTCTAGTTTTGCCTACACAGTTTTCTTCTGTCTTTATTGATTTGGACTTTAAGTCGGCAATTTAAAGGAAAAAAGTTTCACTTTCAGATTTCGAAACCCAATTCCAAAGAGAAAGCACAGGCTCAATTCTACACATATGAAACTGTAGAAAAAGATCCCTGCTCACACCGAGGCACTAACAGTAAATGCGGTATCGGCATCTGTCTGAGAGTACTGATACTAAACTACTTTTTCCACTTTGCTTTCAAGATTCGTCCTTCACTCACACTCTTAAATCAAGAAATTTGGGGGGGGGCTATATTGTTGATGGGGTGCTCAATATTGTTGTTACCGTTATTGAATTGATTAAGAAAATGCGCACTGCAGCACTGTGAGACAATGTTAACCTGAACTAAATGTTGTGGAAATGCAAGAAATTGTAATGGTAGTGCCGTCCCCGATGACCAATGTCTCTTCGTCACCTCCGCTATCTTTAGTACATACCAGAAATTAATAAGATATGAGTACACTGCTATGAGGAACGCCAGCTGTGGCCCATAAACAGTGTCTACAGAATCCTACGATTAATACACCTACTGGCAATTATTGATTAGGCAGTCATTATTACAGAGGATGAGACAAAGAGAAACAGGAAGACATATTAATATCCAAGCAAAGGGTGTGGCTGTATATTGTTGGAAGCTGATGACAAATGATAGTTTCAACATTACAACCAGGATTTTTTCCCCCAAAGAAAAGCAAGTGTCTATAATGAAGAAGAGGGGAAAGAAAGTAATATCGCCCGATTGCTGTGATGTGTGCAAATTGGAGCGAGCTAAGCTGATAAGAATTTTGTTGAATAATTCTTTGAGAGTGACTTTCCGAAGTTTTTTTTTTCTTGACAGTTTTGAGGATTTGGTATGCATATTAACCTTCCCCGTACGTCGCCTCGGCCTCGACGCGCTGTACCTCCTGGGTGTACAGCAACCCATACTTTTATTGAAGGCATAACCCGCTCCCATATCTCCTGGGTGTGCAGACACCCATACCGTTAGTGAAGGCATAACCCGCTCCCATATCTCCTGGGTGTACATACACCCATACCGTTAGTGAAGGTATAACCCGCTCCCATATCTCCTGGGTGTACACACACCCAGGCTGTCTGAAAAGGAACTAAACCTCTGCCTTGCCTTGCATGAATCACTAAGCTCTTTCCCTACATCCTGGTTGCATAGCAACCCTATGACTTTGAAGAGCCCACTGTACATCCTGGATGTTGAGTAACCTAATCTGCATACAGGGGAGTCTGCCTTTATGTGTAAGGTTTGTAAGAATGGAGAGTGCTCTTCCTACGAAAGATCTAGTACTTGAGGTGCATAAAAGGTATGCACTCAAAATATGCCCGTATGCACTGGAGCTATCCGTAAAGAAAAAAAAGGGCTTGTTACTTTACTGTGCACCTGCATAGATTTGCAGTCTTATGGCCGTTGGTTTACCACTGAGTTGATAGTCAATAGTAATAATAATAATAATAATTATAATAATTATAATAATTATAATAATAATTGTTATAATAACAATACTACTACTACTACTACTACTACTACTACTACTACTACTACTACTACTACTAATTGCATCAGAACATCTTGCACACATGTACGATCCTGTTCCACTTTTCATAAGAGTAGGCAATCATGTACTGTGGGAACAGATGACAAGATTTACAAAACTGCGTACGCACGGGGACTGGACATAAAAAACCCAAAAGTGCTTATTCTATTATCCTCATTAAAAAAAAAAAAAATCATAATTACGTGCACAGATGCACACGCATACATACACACATTCAAAGATATGTGCACAAACACACGCACATGCATACACACATGCCATCCACTTCAAAAAAGAAAATCAAAGCTTATTCAATGAATCATCCAGAAATAAAAAAAATAGACTTTGACCGACTTTGACTTGGACACATGTATGCACGCATGCATGCATGCATGCACGCATGCATGCATGCATGCACACAGGCATGCATGCAGTCAGACATACATGTGCCCACGTTCGCGCACCCACGCACGCACACGCATGCACACGCGCGCACACACACACACACAATTTGCACGCACACGCATGTGCGCGCACGCACCCATGCACACACACACAACACACAATTTGCCTCAAACTCTCAAAAGTACTATCTGTAGGGCCTACCACCACAGCTTAGCAGCCAGCAAAAATTCTCAGTACAAGGACAGGTGTCCTAGCAACCAAGATGTAGGGAGGCCACAAGGTAGTGACGTCATTCTGATGTTGTAATGAGTAACCCTTCTTTCAGCGTATGGGTGTGTACACACCCAGGACGTACTGGGAGTTTAAATGCTAATTAAGTGCATTTCTAATTAACACAAACATATCATTTTCAGTGGAAATGTAGATCAGATGTTTATTGACAAAGTCATGAAATTTCAAGGCTGTAGGTTTGATAGTTTTTGAGTTACAGAGCAAAATATAGGGGTCTGGGTGTACACACACCCAGAGCGTATGGGGAAGGTTAAAAAAAACCCAGCCTTTCAGGTATCATGTTGGGGTTCAAGAATATTACAGATGATTTCTGTACCTCACAAGTAGGATTCTGATGTAATGAAAAGTGGAAAAAGGTTTGGCAAGCATTCCGGGTGGGTCCAACACACGTTCTCAATTCTCACAGGAACCCACCCTCTGGCTCCCAGCCATTCTTTGGTACTGCCTATCATAACGATGTGACATAACGCGTTTCTTTTTTGGTCTAACCTGTCTACACTCATCTGTTTCTAGCGTTTATTTACACTCTGTCGCTGCGCTAGTTTCTGACTAATATGTTTTCAGGTTTTAGTTGCTCCCTCTTTAACAATTGAACGCATTTTTTAAAAGCCAAGTTTGCAACAAAGCAAAAAACTGACTGCTAATATGCAGTCTTCTTTTCTTTTCCTTTTTGGGTATTGTTCCTCAGCTACAGCTCCGAGGTTCACCGATGTTGAGATTTTGCGTATGCTACAGCTTCCCCCCCCCCCCCCCACCACCATTAAGGTATCGGCATTCCAATTTCAGGCCTATTTTCTGATGTACAGCTAAAAACCATTACTAGTAAAACCATCACTAATCAGCCTAATTCTCACCTTTCAACCAAGCGAACCATGCATAATCTGATTATTTCGGTGACCTGACGTCAGCATACGGTTAGAAAACTGTGATTATGTCTTAATTACCGGCGTCAAATCAAACGCCGATTATCGCCTTTAATTAAAAGCTGTGCTGTGTTTTGTGTTTCATCTCTTTCTGTTCAGATGCAACGGTGACAAAGACACTATCGTTTTAAATAGATAAATGATAAAAAAGTAACTTTTGAGAATGTGATTGCTGTAAAATTAAAGTACAAAAAAAAAGTCAGCGACTGTGGAACAGTAGTGCTCGTGCACTATGTCTCCTTCTCTCCCTGCCTTTTGCCTCTCTGTGTATGTGTGTGTGTGTGTGTGTGTGTGTGTGTGTGTGTGTGTGTGTGTGTGTGTGTGTGTGTGTGTGTGTGTGTGTCTCTGTCTCCGTCTCTCTCTCAAGACAGACAAAGAGAGAAAGACAGAGAGAAAGACAATTCTCTCTGTCTCTCTCCCTCTCAAGACCGACAAAGAGAGAGATAGAGACAGAGAGAGAAAGAGGAAGACAATTTTCTCTCTCTCTCTCTCTCTCTCTCTCTCTCTCTCTCTCTCTCTCTCTCTCTCTCTCTCTCTCTCTCTCTCTCTCTCAGAGAAGTGCTGGCCACGCGCTAAAAGTATCACTTGTGGTCAGGAGTTTCTAATAACCATCGCTAGGCCTACCGACACTGTTCAGGACGCGTTAAGTTCGTGACCAACCTCATTTGCCACTGTGTGGACGGACTTGCATGTCGCCTGTGACACCCTTCAATTCAGTCAATGCTTCCTTCATTTGATGCGGAAGAGGGCGGTGCCCGTGTAAACGCCTTGCCCGTGACCTATTCTGAAAGTTGGTCGGCCTCAACAAGAATATATGCCTTTTTTTTTTTTTTTTTTTTTTTTAATCATGGAGTTTATTTTTAGAAGAGAGTGGGTAGGCGGGTGGGTAAGGGGTGGGGGGGGGGCGGGGAGGAGTTGGAGAAGGGGGAGGTAATTTGTTACGACATCTAGGAGAGAACAAAACATCACTGTTGACTTGCGTGGCTATAAGTATATTTAGGAAACGCATGAAGTAAGAAAGGAAGAGAGGAAGAAGGAGAAGAAGAAGAAGAAGAAGAAGAAGAAGAAGAAGAAGAAGAAGAAGAAGAAGAGAAGGAGGAGGAGAGAGGAGGAGGAGGAGGAGGAGGAGGAGGAGAGGAAGAAGAAGAAAAAGAAGAAAACAGTGGGTATTAGTAATCCGTATACATGTTGTGGAAGTACTCCTCTATTTTTCAATACCATATTTCTCTGTATGTTATCAGTTATCTATACGGTGTGTTTGTAAACAAGTGCAAACAATGAAGAAGGTGATATAATAAAGATAAGAATATCACTTCATCCAATAGATTATACACACCAAAATGTCTTACATGCACTCCTTAGCAATTTATACATCATCACGTTTTTGTGTTACTGCAACTCAAAGACATTTTCGTTTTAAACTGTCGGAATGTAGTAATATCGTAGAACCAAACTCTAAATTCTAAGCGAGCTCTTAACGGCTTTGGTCACCAAATAGCCTGCGATAGTTAGGACTGCTTTCATTCTGAACGACTTGCTTCCCTAGCTAGCAGTAAGGCAGGGATAGTTCTCCTGGGACACTTTTCTGCCTGACATAATGTCAACGCTGACCACAGCATCATTCCCTTCAGCTGTCAACTGGACACTTCGGGCCGCACTCCAGCTTTAGCTCTTTTTTTGGGGGGGTCAAGTTTTCTCTTCCACAGACAACTACTTAGTATTTTACTACTAGTAGTAGTACTTCTACAAGTATTTTAAAGGTATCAACAACATGTATTGTAGAACTGTTTTAAGGGCAGGGGTTCAAAGAAATATTACTGACGCCTGGTAGTCATGAAAAGTTGCAAAATATAATCATCTGAGGATTGCTTGTGTTCCTACACCTATGACCCCGCCCATGTATATTATTGTGGTTGGGGGGGGGGGGGCTTATGGAAGACCAAGAAATGAGGGGGTAATGTGTATGCTCAAAAACATTCTAAACTTAAAATTTACAAAATGTATCCAAAATCACAAGAGTTGTGAGTCAGGAGCAATTCTTCTACAAAATGATCCCTTTTATTTTTTGGTGGATGCACAGTTAGTGATGTATGTGTGTGTGCGTGTGTGTGTGTGTCGCGCGCGCGCGCGCGTGTGTGTGTGTTTGTGTGTGTGTCAGTGTGTGTGTGTGTGTGTGTGTGTGTGTGTGTGTGTGTTTGAGTTTATATGAAAAACATGATATAGGCAAAAGAATAAAGCTGGAGTGCGGCCACAAGGAAGGTGTTACTCATCTACACGAGGGACACAACCCACTATGTGGACTTAACAGTTGTGTCAAAGAGGGCATGGCCAAACTGCTTGGCAAGAAAGGACTTGAGAGTATTCTCTAAAAGGAGGTAAAAAATTGCACTGCATGATACAAAAGAAATGTGTTAGAGAATAAGAAAAGAGGTAAAAAGAACAACTTGTTAAAGAAACAACAACAACCCCCCCTCCCCAACAAACAAAAGCAAACAAAAACCAAACAACAACAAAAAAAAAAACAAGTAAAAAGAATGATTTGTGAAAAAAGAAAAATGATAAAAAAACCTTAACAGCGACGATAATGATAACAATAATAATGATAATGATAATAATAATAAAAACAATATTATCAATAAAAAATGTCTCGAATTCATATAGCGCCCAATCTTGGAAAGCAAACAAATCTAAGCGCTTGCATTCGAACCATTTACGCGCATGCAATCGTCCACAAATAATAGGATTAATAGATATCAAAGCGAAATGGGTTGCGAAAGAAAAAGCTTTTTGTGTTAAAACTGGTCTAGGAGAAGCACTATTTGTCCAACAAAGGAGAAACAAGTAAAGCTTGTGAATATTTAAGTTTAGCCAGCCAGAAATTTTCTCCAAAAACGTCGGAGTATTGAAAACAAAACGTGGATTAAATTCTGATGCAACAGACATAAATGAGAGATGAATTAACAATGCATATCATGATGTTTTATTCCGAGCTTTTATTAACAAACTTTTAGTTATTAAACCTGACTGACTGCACTAACGTATATCCTTAATTATAGAGTCCACTTTTATTATATAAAAAATCCAATTAAAAAAAAGCGATAACACGTGACATGTTGAAGAGGTGAAGAATTATATACAATATATGAGTTGTACCTACTAGCATTTCAGTCCCGCAGCTTTCAAAAAGAAAACAAACAAACATACAAACATACATACATTCAAACAAACAACACAGCAAAGAACGAAAGAAAGAATTTGCATTGAACATCACTTCCTAGAGATGGGAATAGTCTATAGTTGGTACGAGTTAAAAGTTTCTGAGTGATTTCCCTTGTTCCAAAACAGTTGATACAATTATTTCTTCTATTATGTATAATATGCATGCCAGTAAATGTGTGCGTGTTGTGTGTGTGTGTGTGTGTGTGTGTGTGTGTGTGTGTGTGTGTGTGTGTGTGTGTTGTGTGTATGGGTGTGTGGGTGTTATGCACATAAAAATCTTACAGGCGTTATCACCCAAAGCAACACTGGGCAAGTTATTCGTTGTTTTCTATCTTATAGCGTCCCACTGGTGCTATCTCCCCTTTATTCACCTCAACATCACCATCCATTAAACCAAATGTTCCCCTCCTCTAGACCCACCAGTCGACACAGCATTATCTATGTTTGGATGCCGTGAGGCCACTGACAAAAACAAACCCTGCACTCCTGCTACGTCAACTGAGCGGTGATACACTATGGCATCTTCTGACAAAAAAATTACATATCTAACATAGAACACCACCTCAGCCTAACCAAACGATAAAACTGCAATGTCACAAGGCCAGACTCGGTGAGAGAAGCTTCAGACTGGTGACTGTCACCACATCCTAGCAACGACATCAGCCTCCCCACCCCACCACCAATGTCCCTGGTCCCCAGAGACTCAACCTCTTCCAGCTTTCCCCCTGAACAAACTGACGGCACAGATGGTCATATGAATTCACAATAGGATTCACCAAAGTCGGTCGCGCTTAGTCAAGTGTCCGAAGACGTTGAAGCCGAGGTGGCCGTGAGACCAGAACTCCAGGGACCGCAGACTGAAGAACATTCTTCTTTATTACTGGAGGATCCATGAAGATGAGAATGGTACTGATAGTTCTATTGGGAGCAAACGTTGTAAGACCGTTTGATTGGAGTAGTTAACTTTCTTCTTTTTTTTATATTATTGTTTTAATGTCAAAATGGCCCCAGATATAAGACAAATGCATGGTACTAAAGTAAATAAAGCAATCACACTGTATAAGTCACACATTATATACACAATAGTAGAGACTGTATGGTCCTAGTCTTTTCGCTGAGGCCCCTAACACACTTCAAATTCTAGGTGAAGGTACAGGGTAAATTTTCGCCATCCCCCCAAAAAAACCAACCAACCAACCAAACAAACCCAAAACAATGCAACAACAAAAACCAAAACAAAAGAAAGCAAAAGCACCTTTTCTTGACAGCAAGCAAAACATCTGAATACATGGCTGCGATTAGTACAAACTTTGTGAAAACAATCATCGCAAAAAAAAAGTAATCAACTGTCTATAAAATGTGCTTTCTACAGAAAAAAACTGTATTCTTAAACATGCTTTAGACTGATTTAAGTTGGTTCTTATTCTATCATCACGAAAATTACATGAATAAAAAGCAAACATAAATAGCATAGCAATAAAGAGCTAAGAGCTAATGCTGTGCTCAACGACAACAGCATCTACCATCATGGCGGTTATAGTATTTTTTAAAATGTGATGATAATAATAATTAGAAGAAGAAGAAGAAGAAGAAAAAACAACAACAACAAACAAAAAACACAAAACATAACAACAACATTGGTTAATGTAAACAATGATGACATATTGTTGCGCCTTTTATTAAAATCAATAACGCTAAAAGCGCATTACATGGGTATGGTTAAAACAGCAACAACAACAACATCAAGAATTGCTAATTGTCTTGCAATACATCTTCCACCAAACAATTCTCATATGCAAGAAACGAAAAAAGACAATTCTAAAATCACAGTCAAACACCATCACCCTGTTATACACCTTCATCACTCACACAAATCCAGCTCAGACTGCATGGACATTTTATAATTACAAAAATAAATCAGGAAAACTAACTACGTAACCGAGTAGATCTCACAGATACAAACGTTTCATCATGGGCTTACATTCTCCAAAGCCTCTGATCTCACCACTGTAATGTAAAAAAGTAACGAACACATACATCACAATATCAATATTTACAGTTTTTATTACAAAGTCAGTCTATTGACGTCAGTCTATTGAAGATCTTACGTGTAACTCAGCAAACAAAAACATCATTTGCGTTTGTTTTTATTATCACACGCAGGGCAAATCCATCGTGTTTTGAGTCGTTAGTAGTCATGTAAAAGTCTGTTGTTAGTAGTGGGAGAGCGGGCACATGGCCTTATTTTGAACAGGTATCAAGAAAAAAAGATAATCATATATCCCTGTCAAAATACACCTTCCATTTCAAGAATTATCATACCTTTTATGTCTGACACGATCACCGATTGCGCTCTTCTTTCTCTCTCCCTCTCTCTCCTTCTCTCTCTCTCTCTCTCACACACAACACACACACACACACACACACACACACACACACACACACACACACACACACACACACACCACTGCGTTCGGATAAGACAAAACCGAGACTATAAACCGTGTACAAACGCAAATTATCTTGCGCACACGTTAAAACCTGTTTTGCTCTTCGGAAGAGTAGGTCATACGTGGGAAAGAATAACAAAATTTACAAAACCACAAGCACACAAGGATGGATGTAAAAAAAAAGAGAGAAAAAGTCCCCAACAAAACACCAGTGCTTTGTTTCACGATTCCCAAACTAAAAGAATCACAATGTAAAATAACTGATACATATTTACACAGACAGAAATGAGAGAGAGAGAGAGAGAGAGAGAGAGAGAGAGAGAGAGAGAGAGAGAGAGAGAGAGAGAGAGAGAGAAGAGGAGAGAGAGAGAGAGAGGAGAGAGAGAGAGAGAGTGAGGGGGGAGGGAGAGACAGAGAAGTGAGGGTCGAACAGAATTTTTTTTTTTCATTTTTTTTTTCAGGGAGAGATAACGGTATTGTTTTAATCTTGACTGAGTAACGGAAAACAAACTCTCTCTCTCTCTCTCTCTCTCTCTCTCTCTCTCTCTCTCTCTCTCTCTCTCTCTCTCTCTCTCTCTCTCTCTGTGTAGGGGTGAGTGAGCGGCGATCAATACTATGGGTGTGATGGGTCTGTTTGCTTTCTCTCCAGTTTTTCCACAGAAACATAGCCACAATCCGCTCCTGTGGCACACCGCCAGGGACAGCCAGTCTCCCTGGATTCATTCCGCCCATTGTGCGGGGCTTCAGCTGCCTTAAACGGACGTTTATCCACAAAAGAAACGTGTAGTCATAATACAAGCGCGCGTGCAGGCATACGAACTCACAAACACGCTCGCGCGCGCGCGCGCGCCCCACCCACCCACACACCATGAATACGTGTGTGTGAGCGTGTGTGCATGTGTGTATGCATGCACACGCGCGTGTGAGAGTGAATGCTTTGCAACAGACAGACAGACAGACAGACAGCACACACATATATATATATATATATATATATATATATATATTATAAAATTTATAAGCAAAAAGTACAGAGCTAGTCTGTGAAGACACCTGAATATTTCGGCCTGAAGACTATCTTCCAACATCTACACACACACACACACACACACACACACACACACACACACACACACACACACACACACACACACACACACACACACACCATGTGTGTGCGCGTGTGTGCGGTGTGTGTGTGTTGTGTGTGTGTGTGTGTGTGTGTGTGTGTGTGTGTGTGTGTTGTGTGTGTGTGTGTGTGTGTGTGATTTCTTTTTTTTTTTTTCGAGGAAAATAGAATAAGCACTCATGCGTTTTTTTTTACACCCAGTCCCTGACTGTATGTAGTTTTATAAATGTTCTTATCTTTTCCCGCCGGCACACAATGGCTTACTCTTCCTAAAAGTGGAACAGGTTTTCACGTGTGTGCAAGATGTTCTGCGTACGTTCGCACACGGAACCTCGGTTTTTAGTCGGGGGAGGGGGGGGAGGGGGAGCGGCAAAGATGTTAACTCCAGGGGAAAATATCGCCTGGAACGGGATTCGAATACGGATCAGCAGATCACGAGTGCAATGCACAACGCTCTAACCAATCAGGCTACCCTGTTCCCCAGAGAGAGAGAGAGAGAGAGAGAGAGAGAGAGAGAGAGGAGGAGAGAGAGAGAGAGAGAGAGAGAGAGAGAGAGAGAGACGAGAGAGAGAAGAGAGAGAGAGAGGAGAGAGAGAGAGAGAGAGAGAGAGAGTAAACAACCAGTTTAATGTCCGCTGTAACTCAAAACAGTAAGCAACATCATCAGGCAGAGGCTAACACAAAACAGGTCTGTCATAACATTATATCGTTATTCTCTATGACATTATAACAGAAACATTAAAACGCGCCATAATAACAAAACAATGACTTTGAAAATGTCCTTTAATTTCTACAGTAATTATTTTTATTTTATTTAATTTGTCTTTTTCGACAATGATCTCATGTAAAATATAAAAGGGAATGGATGGTAATAACAAAGACATCACAACAAAAGCTAAATACAAACGGGGACAATTTTGAGTCGAGGGCAAATAATCATTTGTAGAATACTCCCAAAGTCGGAATGCAGCTATCTTAACGGTGGGCAATAACATTCACATACACAAAATTGTCACCATTGGTAAACCTCAGGTTTCTAGCCGAGGAACGAAAAAGAAATGTACAAAAGTTCGCTTTCTCTGGATGAAAAAAATACTTATTCTATTACCCGCAGAAAGAAAACAGTTTTGTTTCCCCCTCTCATATTATAATAATAATAATAATATAATAATAATATAATAATATAATAATATAATAATAATATAATAAAAAATAATAATAATAAAATAATAATAATATAAAGTATGATAACTTTAATGTTATCAACTCGCATAGTTGCGCACAGGAGTTTGTAATTTAAACCTTTAACCGTTTGATAACATGAATAATATAACAAAATTCTACCTTTTTTTTTTTTTAAACTAAAAACTAGAGCGTAATGGTTTGACATTTTCATTTTTTTTTTCTATGTCTGAGCTTACTACTTAGACTCCGTCTGTCTCTGAAGTCCATGGCTGCACCTTTTAAAGTCACTCCAGTCTTTGTTCAATGCAACGCCTGAAGTGGTTAAGCAGTCCTCTCTGTGAATGGCAGGCATATGTAGACCCTGCTTGTAGTGTACTGGATCACAGCTCGCAGGTCAATGCAGGAAGCCATTTTCACAAGCTTTGCTTAGGCGAGAACATGTAAAGAGATGACAATGAGCTGCTACCTTTTTCTTGCCAAACGGTTTTCGGATCGTTAAAGTGGCGACGATGAAACAAAACGTTTGTTCTAGTCACTCATTCTGAGACGGAGTCTACAATGCATCATGCGTTGTTTCGTTCATCGAGGCAGAAACGTAAGGGCAACACGGGATCTTCAAGTGACAAAATAGCATTTCGGAGCGCTTTAGAAGTTGCTGGTTGTGAAGTATCCTTGAAGATGTGTACTGAATGATGGCAGAGTAGAAACAGATTTTCCATAAATTTCAGTGCTTCTGTTAGACGTTTTTAAAGGCCTACATCAGCGACATGGGCTGTTTTCTGAAACAAGACCCGGAGAAAGTCGTGGCAAATAAAGTGGGTCTGCATTACTGACCATTTTATTGTGGTACACATGGTCAGACCTTGCTCTTCCATTCTGAAGTAGTCAGCATCTTAACTCTTTGTGTAGTTTTGCTGCGCACCTGGATCTATGCGAGGTTGCAAAAACCTTTTCAGTTGGTAGTATGAAGTTTTCCTTTTCATGATCCTTCATGTAGATTTACCAGTTTTTGCATCCCACACAAATCAGGGCAATAAAAATGAAATGGCATACATTATCTACTCATAGTTTTAAAAGATTTCTCTCAAAGTTTATAGTTAAAGCTCTTCTGACACCAATGCTTTTGCTCAAAAGCACGTTGCATCTGTGGTGAACCTTTGGCTCAGACTCAGGAAGTGAAAAAAAAAGGGGGGGGGGGAGGGGGAAGCCTGTATAGTAACATTGGGTGGTCCGTCATACAGGTGGATGGATGGACGAATAATACATAAGAGCTTCTCACACAAACAGCAATAAAAAAAAAATCATAAATTACTTTGAGAGACAGAGCTGTTTGCAAAAGGAATATTACCAACAAAAAAAAGAAAAAAAGAAAATATGATCGGATATTAAAGAGGCAAACAAATCTAAACAACTTGTCAAAACAGAAACAACGTCTGAAACTCCCCTCCCATACCTGACTGTCAAGCCATGCAAAACAACTCGTAAATTTCTGTGAATTATGGCCTGGGATTGAAAAGGATGCGAAGAAGATTAAACCGCCAATGGAACGAGTCGTCAGCTCAGCTGAATGCAAAGGGAACATTGGCAGACAAATTAGCACCGACACCCGCAAAAGACGCTGAAAGGAACGACCTTTACAGGGATCTCCTAGTTAGTAACTTTTCCTCACTACCGATCAAATACTGATATTGAACGACATACTAGTAACGACAGAGAAACGAGTGCGGTTAACCAACTAACGCTTGAAAAGTGACTTCTCAACGATTTTCCTTCTGGAAGAAAAAAAGGATAGGGCCTGAGAAAAGGATTAAAAAGGAATCACATAATTATGCAACTTCGATCTTTTGATTGCTCTGTGTGTTTATGTGTGGATTGAGAGGTGGTGAGGGGAGAAACGTACGCGTGCTGTATGACTTTGAATCCGACTACCATCAGCCATGGTAACAAGCCAAAACGATGGATCAAAACAGCTGTAAGAAGGGCAAGAAGTAACAGCAGTCGTTTCAGACTGCTGTCGAGAATGTCAAAGCACGAGCTGGCAGTTCATTGGTGTATATTTGCATGCTCAGCACGTTCAAATTGATTGACAGTCGTGGCGAGCGCTCATTTGCAAGAGACAAGGGTGAAAGCTGGGCGGGTTGGTTGTCTAAAGAATGTACGATTGAGATCGAACCAGTGCTGTGCAGACACATGGGAGGTGTGTGTGTGGTGTGTGTGTGTGTGTGTGTGTGTGTGTGTGTGTGTGTGTGTGCGCGCGCGCGCGCGCGCGCGCGGCGTGCGTGCGTGCGTGCGCTTCTCTCTCTCTCTCTCTCTCTCTCTCTGATCAGGGCAAGGGCCCTATGAAAAAAAGTATGCAATGCTTACTCTGTAACCCTTGAAAAATAAAGATTATTCATTCATTCATTCATTCATTCATTCATTCATTCTCTCTCTCTCGCATATTTTCTTCCAGAACTGTCTACCCTCAGTGTACACTATTCTGAAAATTTTGGGACTTTTTCGTTTATGTTGGGGATGGCTGTCTGAAGAGTCAGCGGGAGGGAGGGAGGGAGGAGGAGGAGAGAGAGAGAGAGAGAGAGAGAGAGAGAGAGAGAGAGAGAGGAGAGAGAGAGAGAGAGAGAGAGAGAGAGAGAGAGAGAGGAGAGAGAGAGAGAGAGAGAGAGAGAGAGAGAGAGAGAGAGAGAGAGAGAGGAGAGAGAGAGAGAGGAGAGAGAGAGAGAGAGAGAGAGAGAGAGAGAGAGAGAGGCCCATGATTCGAGGACGGCTATCGAGGTTAATGACAGCCTCAGTCCAACGACCTTCAAAGGTCGTTCCACTCTCAGACTGTGAACTTGATGTAAGAATAGTTTCTACAGTTTCTAACGCAGCGTTTTAAGGGGCACTGTCGGACACAGGACGATGGGGCGTTGTGACGTTATTGATATCTGATTTGGTCGATCATGGGACCCTTGGAGTTGTGCTTGTAAAGCCAAAGACTATTTTCCCTTCACCGTACTTCTTGAGAATCCCACTGAAGAGTGTTGGGGCTGATGAGCGTGTCAGTCACGTTTGATGTTCTATGATGCGTTGTTACAACCCATCTGGCATTACCTCTTTTAATATATCCTTTCTGGGTTCTTTAAGTTTTCACTTTAATAAGGATCACAGACTTGAATCACAGGCTTGACTACAACGCTTTAGGGTGAGACAAACCCCGGCCTTGTAAGCTTTCACTTTGATGCTGATTGGGCCAGCTTTTGTGTTTTAAGAATCCGGGGTTCTGAAGGCTGTGCTGGCAAATTTAGAACTGCGTTTTCCAGTTCATTGGAACTGATAACTACCCACCGGATTGTTGGATAAATTAGTATTATGTTTTCCCATTCTTTGAAGATTTTTACTTCCGGAGTATTGGCAAATTTACTTCTGTTTTTTTCTTATTTAATATGTATAGTAAGTCCCAGATTGTTAGCAAAACTTAGACTTGACTTTTCCAGTCACTGTAGATGGCAAAGCTCAAGAGTGTTGACAAATTCAAATAGCGTTATTGGCGAAATTAGAACTGTATTTTCCAATTCGTTGTAGATGGCTACTCCTGAAGTGTTTGCAAAATTATAACTTTTTTCTCTCGTAAAATTAGAATTGTAATTTCCCATTCAATGTAGTCACTCCCATATCGTTGGCAAAATTTAAAATGTGTTTTCCATTCAGTGAAGAAGGTAACACTCTGATATTTTATTTTGGTTGTGGTTATGAAACCTCTAGCAGATAGTCCGAAAAGGGGTCATGTGCCTTCAAAAGCCAGAAGTTATATTTGGTCAGGCTGTCAGTTTGTCTAGGTGTTGCTTTTACTCCGTTTCGCTGTTTGTTGTTTTTCAGCAGGCTGTGTCATCAGCAAACAGTCTGGTTCTAGCAGATTGGCCGTTTGGGATGTCATTTATTCAAAAGAGGAAGAGGTAGGCAGTCAGAACGGACCCCTGTGGGACTGTGGGTTGTACTGGTACATTGTCTGAACCGGCTTTGTCAATGCTGACTGTCTGTTGTCTGTCAGACAGAAAGTTGCTGATGCATTTGCTCAGCTGCCCAGTGATGTTGGGAAGCATAGTGAAGCGGGTTACGAGTGCAGAATGATACAGATATTGTTTTTTTTGTTGCAGGTATTCTGTCTCTCTTGCTCTGCACCCTCTGTCTATGTGTATGTCTGTCTCGCTTTCTCGCGTGAATGTTCCCATGCGTAGAAGCGAGCTTAAACACACACACACACACACACACAACAACACTACAACACACAACATACTATATATATATATATATATATATATATATATATATATGTATTATATATATATATATTCAGTTTAACCCTGCCCTTTGCCATAAGAGTTTTTCGACATTCTGAGATTATATGAAAACCTGGTTGGGTCTGCCCTTTACCAAGACTGCTTTCTGGCCTTTAACAACGGAAAACTTGCTGCTTTTGGTTGTCCTTTACCCTGAGTGTTTTTCCTGCATCTTACAATGAAAATATCCTGATTTTCGCTGTCCATTACTATCATCATTTTCTGCTACCCATTAGATATCACAAGCTTTTCCCTAGCCCCTTCAAAGTTTTACTATGATAAAAAAAACCAAAATTTCCCTTGCCCCTTCAAAATTTAGGTAACAGATAAAAACAACTTTTCCCTTGCCCCTTCAAAATTTCACAGCAGATGAATAAAATTTTCCCATGCCCCATTCAAAACTTAGCATATAAATAAACTTTCCCTTGGCCCCTTCAAAACTTAATTAACAGAGAAAACAAACTTTTTCGTTGTCCTTTGAAAACTTTACTAAGAGATAAAAAAACAACAACTTTCCCTTGCCCTTCCAAACTTAAATAGCACATAAATTTCCCTTCCCTGTCCAAAAGTAACTAGCAGATGAAATGAACTTTCCCCTTCAAAATTAAACTAGCAGATAAAATAAACTCCCCCCTTTGCCCCTTCCAAACTTAATTAGCTTATAGATAAACTTTCCCCTTGGCCTTCCAAACTTAACGAGCAGATAAAAGAAACTTTCCTCCTTGCCCCTTCAAAAAAACCAGCAGATATCACAGATAAATTTTTCCTTTGGCCCTTCCAAACTTAACTAGCAGATAAATAAACTTTTCCCTTGTCTCTTCAAAACTTGAATTGAATACCACTTTCAGCCACAGCCAATTTCTCTGTGTGAAATTCAGCTGCTCTTCCCAGGGAGAGCGCGTAAGCAGTGCCTTCCACACATTTTTTTGGTTTGTTTGGGTTTATTTTTATAGTGAATTTGTTTCCCTATTAGGGGGTTTTCTCTACACAATTTTGCCAGGGAAAACTCTTGTTGTGGGTTCTTTTACGTGTGCTGAAGGCGTGTTGCACACGGGTATCTCGGTTTATCGTCTCATCAAAAAAAAACAACTTGTACCCAGACCACTGTTCAAAGTCTAATGGACGGAGGCAAATCTTTGGTATACACGGGAATAGAACCTGCATTTTTCGCTTTCTAGTCAAGGGCTTAACCACTAGACCACCAATCCAGTTGCTCTCCTTTATTGCCTATGTGTTGAGAGTACTGAAGGAAATGGGTGGGGGAAAAAAGGGTGTAAGTAAAGGAAATGACATCTTAACGAGTGAGCAAGCAAATCAATACAGAAATACCAGCTGCATGGTGAGAACAGATATGGATTGGTAAAGAAGCCATCGACGGTTCAACGAAACTTGAGATATCGGAAGTGTCGGAGGTGTGACGTGGGAGCACGTGCTGGTTTCTGATTGGTGCTAATCTACATACAGCCGCACCTGTAACTGGATACCCGCATCACGCGCAGATCACGTACAGTTACTGAAAGATGAGAAGAGTGGTTGGAGAGAGAAAAGTAACTAAGTTAAATGTACACGAACACAACACACACAGACACAGACACACACACACACACACGCGAGAGAGAGAGAGAGAGAGAGAGAGAGAGAGAGAGAGAGAGAGAGAGAGAGAGAGAGGAGAGAGAGAGAGAGAGAGAGAGAGAGAGAGAGTTATTACTGTTACGCAAGGATAAGGATTTTAGGCGAAGCCTGGTTTTACAATCTGTCCTTATAAACATGCATACATCAAAAGTCAATGGAAATTTATATGGAAATGAAAAAAGTTAAGGGGGGATCACACACACATGCACAAACACACACACACATACACACACGCGCACGCACGCACGCGCGCGCACGCGAATATCAAATAACACAAAAAATCATGTCAAAATCTAAACTATACACTACTTTCAATCTAATCTTTAAACTTTAAAACGAGAGAGAGAGAGAGAGAGAGAGAGAGAGAGAGAGAGAGAGAGAGAGAGAGAGAGAGAGAGAGAGAGAGAGAGAGAGAGAGAGAGAGAGAGAGAACCCTCCACTTCCCCCTTGAAAACACACACACACACACACACACACACACACACACACACACACACACACACACACACACACACACACACACACACACACTGCAAAGAACAAAAAGAAAAAAATCGAAATTTCTTTTCCCGTTGCCTGTAGTTATTTTGCGGTCGGTGCGTTCCATATTGTGCAAAGCTACATCTGCGTTCAAGCTGGATGATCAGCTTAGACAAAATCAGAATTATCCTGCCCATCCCCGCCCTTCTTTTCCTAGCATCCTCTTCTTTTTTTTTTTTCAACATACACTATGTCAGAAAGTTTTCTTTCTTGATTTTGTTGGTGGTGCGGGTTTTTTTGTTTTTTGTTTTCGTTCCTCGGCTAGAGCTCCCAGGTTCACCAATGATAAATATTTTTTTGCGAATGTGTATGTTTATTCCACTGATTAAGGTAGCCGCATTCCGGTTTGGGGGATTTTCTTCCTCTTAAGATGCTTTAAGTAGATCGTGGTCTAGAGGTAAAATGCACCTGCCTAGAAAGCGACAAGTCCGGGTCGGAGGTATGCAATGGTTCGAAACCCGTTTAGGCCCGAAACTTTTTCCCCATCCATTAGACCATGAGTGGTGGTCTGGGTGCTAGTCTTTTGGATGAGACGATAAACCGAGGTCCCGTGTGTTACAATTATTTAGCACACGTAAAAGAACCCACGGCAACAAGAGAGTTGTCCCTGGTAAAATTCTGTAGAAAAAACCCACTCTGATAGGGAAACAAATACATTTGCAGACAGAAAAAAAGTAATGGATGGCGCTGCATTTGTGGCGACGCGCTCTCCCCGGGACAGCAGCCTGAATTTCACGCAGAGAAATTTGCTGTCACTTAGAGTTGTATTTAAATAATAATGATAAATTCAAGACTTTCTTACTAACTGTTTGGGTCACCTGGAATCATGGATCACATTCTCATCTTTCGGTTACCCTCTTTCAGTGCTTTCTGTACAGCTACGTATGACTGAATAGCAATCGGGGATTTTAGCATTGTTCTTTCCTTGACTGTAAATACGATC
This sequence comes from Stramonita haemastoma, assembly GCA_030674155.1. Taxonomy (NCBI): domain Eukaryota; kingdom Metazoa; phylum Mollusca; class Gastropoda; order Neogastropoda; family Muricidae; genus Stramonita; species Stramonita haemastoma. The sequence goes on along the minus strand of CM060327.1, from coordinate 19,266,314 downwards.
ACAGTGCTTGGTTTGGTTTGGTTTGGTTTGACACTCTGTGTGTGTGTGTGTGTGTGTGTGTGTGTGTGTGTGTGTGTGTGTGTGTGTGTGTGTGTGTGTGTGTGTGTGTGTGTGTGTTGTGTGTGTGTGTGTGTGTGTGTGTATGAGTGAGTGTATGTTACAGAATGTGAATGTGTGTCAGTATGAATGTTGTTGTTGTCGTTGTGCGTTCCCCAGCTTAACACTAGAGGTCACCCAAAATGTGCTCTTGGATTCACTCATCCCATCGGGGAAAGCACTGTGAGATTGAAATTGCACACTTAATGTGAAGTTTGCGTGTATGACTGCTTTTAAGAAGAAGAACAACATCAACACCACCACCACCACCAAAATTATATAAAAAGTTTAAAAGAATAAAGAAAAAAAACGACTCAAAATAGAAACAAACGACACTCTGCAAAGAATTAAAGCTGTTTAATATTACGTTATCTTATTGATCGTTCTTCCACATCCATACATTTATACCAATTTTCTCTGTAAACTGGGCACTCATTGCCGTTAGCAGTGACAACAGTGTCAACAATGACACCCTTATCTTTCCTCTGTGTTGTGTGTGTGTGGTGTGTGTGTGTGTGTGTGTGTGTGTGTGTGTGTGTGTGTGTGTGTGTGTGTGTATGTGTGTGTGTGTGTGTGTTGTATGTATGTAATTATGTATACATGCATATATCTATATACATACATATATACATACATACATAAATACACATCTATTCCACATCGTCATTAATGCTGTTATATATATTATATATATATATTATATATATATATATATATATATATATATAAACATCTATCTAGATCAATTAATCAAAGGCAGATCAAAGACCCTACCATGAGAATAAGACCAGTGAAAAGCATCGAAGCCAATCTGTTCAAAGAAATATCGCTGACTCTAATTTCAGCTTTACAAAGACCCCCCCCCCCCCCCCAGCTATCTGCTTGTATCTGTCAAAAGTAGTATGGATATGTATTACTGATACATAATTCAAGACAACAGCCAACCAGGTCAATGATTTCAAAGAAAAATCAACGGTTTTAATTATTATGGAAAAGACATATGACAAATAAAGGATGGGTGGTCTAGAAATATTGCGCCCATCTAGAATGCGAGAGTGCGGAGTTCGATCCCGTTTAAGATCGAGCTTTTCCCCCATCCTTGAGTGGTGGTCTGGGTGTAGTCTTTCAGACGAGACGATAAACCGAGGTCCCACTTGCAACACATATTCAGTGCACATAAAAGAACACATGGCAACAAAAGAGTTGTCCATGCCAAAACTTTTTTTAAAGGAAAAAGTCATCCTCATTGAGAAATACACAAGCAAACAGACAACATTTTAAATGGATGACGCTGCTCTTGTGGTGATGCTCTCTCTGCGGGGACAGTAGCTTGAATTTTACACAGAAAAATTAATGTCAATTTGACTCGTGAGTTAAACACCTAATCACATAAAAGGTTACATCCACAGAAAATTCTTAAACACAAGAAGATGAGCAGGGTAAGACTGGAACCAACAGAAAGAAACAAAATCAAAGAGAAGAAGAAGAGAAGAAGAAGAAAAGAAGAGAAGAAATGAAAGAAGAAGAAGAAAAGAAGAGGAAAAGAAAAAAAATGAAGAAGAAGAAGAAGAAGAAAAGAAGAGAAGAAGAGATAGAATAAAGAAGATAATAACAACACAACAACAAAACAACAATAACAACAACAGCAACGACAACAGCACAACAACAACAACAACAACGACAAGAACAAGCAATCGAGATGTATGATGAAGATGGTGTTGATTACAACGACGGCAATGACAAGAACAAGTGTGATTACGATTAATTAGATATTGTAATACACATGATTCAGATCGAAACAGCGTGAAGGCACTGATGATGATGATGATGATGATGATGATGATGATGATGATGATGATGATGATGGATGATGGTGGTGGTGGTGGGGTTATCATGACGTGATGATGATGATGATGATGAGGATGATGATATGATGATGATATGATGATATGATGATGATACGACGATAAACGACAATATGATGATATGACGACAAGGTGATGCCGATGTTTCAGGATGTGCTTTCCTGACGTACTGCACCAGGGAGAGCGCCATCAAAGCTCAACAGGCTCTGCATGAGCAGAAGACACTGCCTGGGGTGAGTCACCTGCCTTTCTGTCTGTCTGTCTGTCTGTCTTTGTCTCCCTGTCCGTCTATCTGTCTGTCTCTGTCTCTCCCTCCCTCCACTGTCTCTCTCTATCTGAGCCTCCCTGTCGGCCAGCCCGAAACCAGTTTCTCCCCCTGTCTGCTGGAGTGGTGTCTATCTGCCTGCTGTCTGTCTAGAATTGTTGTCAATCCGCCAGTCTACTTTTCTATTTGCCTTTCTGTTCTCTGTTTACTTGCTTGTCTGTTTGTGTTCTGCTGCTTTTAATTTTTTTTTTTTAAGATGTTTGTGTTGTCTTTCCATTGTCTTTCTGTCTGTCTATCTGCCTATCTTCTCGTATGTCTGTATTTTTCGTCTTTTTTTTTCTCAGTGAGGTTTGCCTCTATGTGTTCTGACGTTTACTTGTCTCCGTGTTTTGTTTTTGTCTTCCTCTATGCCTTGGTGTTTTGCTGCTCCATAGCTAAGTATCTATCTGTCTGTCTACCTGTCTGTCTGTCTCTCCATCTGAGGGAGTGTGTGTGTGTGTGTTTGTAAGTGTGCACGCGCGCGCGCGCGTGCATTTTAATCTCTGCCAGTTTGCTTGATTCTCTGTATGTATGTATATGTATATATATAATATATATATATATATATATATATATATATATATAATATATATTTCATCTCAATTCAAAATGTTAAAATCATCCACAATTTAATAAAAGGGGCAGTAGAACATGTGAACAAGCAATTGAACAATATCTGACTTTAGATATCTGACTTTACACACTATAGTCTTACACAATGCATGAAAGGATTCCAATGTGTCATCTTCTATCTCTATTTGTCTGCTGTCCCCTTTTTGGACCGGGCCCCATCAACTCTACTGCTAGACAAAAACAAAAACACCGTCCCCATCCCCCCCGCTCTCTGAAAAAAAGTCTCTCTCTCTCTCTCACTCTCTCTCTATCTCTCAAGAATATACTGGTTTAAGCCTAGAGTCTTGTGTTCAAGTTCTAGAATAAAAAAGAAGACTTCTTTGCAATTATTGATAACTCTGAAGTGCTAACACCTTTACTACACACACACACACACACACACACACACACACACACACACCACACACACACACACACACACACACACACTCTCTCTCTCTCTCTCTCTCTCTCTCACTTAACACACACACACAACACTTAACACACACACACACACACACTTACACCACACACACACACGCACGCACGCACGCACGCACGCACGCACGCACGCACCGCTACTGCAATAATCCCACGAACCCATCAACGATACAACCCTTTAACAAAAGATACTGTTAAAAACCACAAACTAAAACAAAAAAAACCCACTCTCTCTACTACTTGACATCCTTGTCAGTCTGTCCTCTATCATTCTGGCACGGGTGCTGGAATGAATAAAACATTTAACTTCTTACCCTAAGAGCCCTAAAGTCACTGCATAATTGGGGTCTCGGCGGCGCCTGGCAGATTAGGGAGTGGGGATATTTACGATCCTACAGTCAATTCGTATGCACACATGGCAGTACCTTCCCCGCCTTTGTGTCAAGACGCGTGTAGAAGATCAAATATGCACGTTAAAGATCGGGCCCGTAACTCAATGTCAGCGTTTGTTGAATTGCAGACACAACGTAAAATATCCAGCATGAAGCTAGGGCTTCATTAGTGCGAGTGATTTTGTATTGATTAAAGCATCGATTCGAGGATTTTATCGGAAAATCAGGTTTGGGGGAGGTATCAAAAATGAAATTAAACCGGATGCTTTAGAAGTTTATGCAATATTGAAAATGCTACATGCAGTCTATACATCTTCTTAGGAAGTGTGAAATATTGTCTTATTCGAGGTTAATCTCAAGTATTTTGTTTGCTCCTGAAAAATGAAGCATTTCCAAAACAGAACATGCTCCTGACGCCAGTCACTATCTCTGGAGCACGTTTTTTTTTTTATATTGACCTGTTTTGAATACTCACTGTAACGGTTCTGGCGCCGACAATGTGTCAGCAAAGTCTGTAAAAATGTGTTTACAGACACGTAAAGTAATTGACATTACAAAGGTCATTTCTCGCTCTACCATTGATTTTTTGTAATTGTTAGAATCTAATTGCTTAGTCACATTGTTTCACTTTAATTGGCTTTCCCCCCTCTTCTTCCATTGTTCATTTATCATTTATTTACCTATTTATTCATTTATTTATTTTATGCATTCGAGAAAAAAAAGTACAGTGAAATGTCTCTAGGAATGAGGATGACTTTTACACAAATCAATTCAAATTGCAAAAGGATGGGACGTGTATGGAACATTTCACACACAGCAATTTCTTCTGTGGAAGCTGGAAACTGATACCCACTCGTCTGAAGTTTGCTTGCAATATTGATGCGATGTATCTACCTATCTACACGTCTTGCTGCTTATGTACCTGTCAGCCGACGTTCTCCTCTCATCTGTCTGATCTATTTACATACCTTTCTTTTGATGTAAATTGTTGTTTAACCAGCAAACACACTTGTGATATTACCTTAAACAGGTTTTCTTTCTTCACGTTTCTGTCACTGTTCGATTCTGTTATTTGCATTAATATCAGTTGTTGGTTACTGTCCTGATATAGTATACACAATACTCATTTATTTTACACAATACGCTTACGCTTTAGTACTATAATAGATGGTATACTTTTTTGTGTGCTTTTTCTGTTCATATCAATGCTTATTAATTTGAATCAGACTGGTGCTATATTGTTATGGAAGTTGGCATACCATTTTCGCTGCTCTCTGTGTCTTTCTGTCTGTCTGTCTGTCTCTTCACTGATATAATGACACTCTGCTCGCTGACATTTTCCTATTTGTATTTAAGATGATAATTATCAATTTTTTTTTTTCCAAAAGCGAAAAAGTCTTAACTTTACAGTCCAGTCTCTAATAAACCTTTACTCTTCAAGGTAATTGAAAAGGTAGACCTTTGGCAGCTCTTTCAAAATCTCAGGAAGAATAAACTATAATTAGTTTTCCATTATGGTTCGTTGATTGCGCGCGTGCGCACACACACACACACACACTCACATTATATATATAATATATATATATATATATATATATATATATATATATATATATATATATATATATATATACCATATATATATCATATATATCATATATGTACGATTGTATATATGTATGTACGTATGTACATATGTACGTATGTATGTATGTATGTATGTATGTATGTATGTATGTATGTATGTATGTATGTATGTATGTATGTATGTATGTATGTATTATGTATTGCCAAAAAAGTCTATTGAGAGACGCGGAAGGCAGCAGATTTAGACCACGTTCGGGTAACTGCGAACGCCAATCTATAGAGAGATGAAAGTGTATGTGTTGTTAAAAAGTGTTTGTTTTTTTCCTCATAAAATAGTAGTGTAGAAAAACAAGCGCAAGTGACGAGTGACAACTTCTCCATCATTTCCCAAATGATTATATATGGCAGCCTGAATTCCCCTGACACTATTAAGCGGCAGAATTCGAAAAAAAATGAAGCTGTAACACATTTTCCCGATAACTGCAGGAGAGAAAAAAAAGACCAGTGTGCAGGTCAGACAGATAGATAAAAGAAATGTACTCAACACCTAGATCTACCTAAGCTGAAGTATGTGCTGGCGTTCCGTTCTACAGTGACAGGCTCAGATTGGATGGTCGTTTCTTACTGTTCACATTGTAAGCTTAATCCAACGGTACTGCTTTGTACTTTTTTATGTTTAACAAATGTATGTGGTCTGCTCTTTTGTAATAACGACAGTTGTGCGACAGCCAACAATGCAGTCTCCAGTCGCGTGGATAACCCGGTCTTTTTCATAACAATGCCTGTCCATTTTCTCGAAGGTGCTTTCTCTGTGTTTTTGCCCCTCCCCCCCTTCTCTCTCTCTCCTCTCTCTCTCTCTCTCTCTCTCTCTCTCTCTCTCTCTCTCTCTCTCTCTCTCATCATCCTTTCATGTTGTGTTAATTAGCTCAGTTTCTGTGTTATATTACAACAACAATTTGTATTCAGGACACATCGTTTTGTTTTCTCTCTTTCAAACGTTTTGAGTAACTCAAGTCACTTACGACCAATATTCTCTTTGGTTTCCCTATGTTTTGTGTTAAGATTGTAAGGCACCCAGTAAGAAGTAACGCTTCCTAGGATCAAGATCTCGGTGAAAAAATGTTTTAGAATAGTGTCATTGGATCAATGGTCAATAATGAAATACCCGCCTGTTGGAATTGAAACTTTCTTCTTGCTGTTAGGCTGTGAGAGGCGATTTGGGTGTTAGCCTCTTAAACGAAACGATAAACCAAGTTTCCCTGTGAAAATGTCGCATAGCGGACACCCCCCTTACAAAACAAAACCCAACATTCAGCCCCCCCCCAAAAAAAAAACAACAACAACAAAAACAAGCAAACAACAAACAACAACAACAAAACTACACCCCCCCCCCCTTCATAGCTATTAGAGGGTTGTCCCTGCCAACATTCTGTAGAAAAAAGCCACAGAAAAACATACAGTGTAGACAGAAAACTGATTCGAGTCGATGGCGCTGCTCTTGTGGCGACGCGCTATCCTCGCGGAGATTAGCTCGAGTTTCATGCACAGAGATCTTCTGTGACTGAAAGTAAAATACACTATAATGCAATGCACGTCGATACTGCCAGCATTATTCTTATGTTGTGTATACAAATGTTTAGCTTCTGCCTTACTAGCGTAGCGACAGTATGGATCTCGCCCTTGTTCTAAGTTCTTACCAACCAGTTTGTTCGTTTTGACCATATAAACCCTTGGGTTTTGTTTTAATTGTTGTTGTTTAACATAAATTCATCCCGTCATATTCTGACTGTTGATATCACAAATACTTTCAAATCTTTGTAGATTTCCTGTGCGTTGTTCTCCGACTTTTTTTTTTTTTTTTTGCTTTCATAACTTTTTTTTTATACAGTGTTTACTGAAAAAGTCTCAATTTCAGGCTCGGTGTGAAGGTGACGTCACGTAATTCTGTCAGGACCAATCAACGACATCTTTGCAAACGGTGAAAGCGGAGTGTCTGAGCCTTTGATCACATAGGAACTACGCCTGCGAACCTACGCAACTTGCCGTCAGAGGGGTCTGCCTATTAATTTCTGAAAGTACCTCGTGCGTCTTTTCAGACATGGGTCTTGACGTAGAACATGGAGAGGGCCGTGAGAACAGGTAGATTAACGGGGTGGATGGGTGGCTATTCCCTCTTTGTTTTTCACATACACACGCATCCCTCCCTCTCTGTCTGTCTGTCGGTCGGTCGGTCGGTCGGTCTGTATCTCTCACTCTCTGTCTGTCTATCTGTCTGTCTGTCTGTCTGTCTGTCTGTCTGTCTGTCTGCCTGCCTGCCTGCCTGCCTGCCTGCCTGCCCTCTCCTCTCTCTCTCTCTCTCTCTCTCTCTCTCTCTCTCTCTCTCTCTCTCTCTCTCTCTCTCTCTCTCTCTCTCTCTCTCTCTGTGACGTCCTTTGTATCTCTTACTTCGAGCTTCAAAACCTGCTGACAGATACCAATTATCACGATTTCTTTTTCATGTAACCAAAATAAGAAATCAGATAGTTTATATATATATATATAATATATATATATTTATATATTTTTTTTAAAGAAACTGATTCTTATGTTGATCACACTGTTGAATATGAACCGCTTGAAATGCACATGTTCCAGCATATATACTTACGATATAGATGTGTTACTTCTGTTGTCATAACCGTTTTGATACATTTCTTCATACATATTTATATATCACTTATGTCATATACCCACTCCGTGTACCCAATATGCTTTTGTACTGTGGCCTAAGGCCGATTTACAATTAAGTCTGGGGTCAGCACACACACACACACACACACACACACACACACACACACACACACACAACACACACACACAAGCAGCACGCCGCGCGACACACACACACATCTCTCTCTCTCCCACTCTCTCTCATCACACACTCTCTCTCTCGCTCCTCTCTCTCTCTCACCGTAGGTTAGGAATGTGCATAATTCATTTTTCAGTGACAAGAATGTCCTTTGTGCATATAATGATATATGTTCATTACGATGGAAATCGATTTTCATCCTTATTAGATATCATATGATTTATCACGGATATGCTGTAATGTCAATTTCTAATAAAGATGGAGAATGAAGTGGAAAAAAACCAACAACAACAACAGTAACAAAAGCAAGCGCGCACACAGACACACAGACACGCGCGCGCTCGCACGAGTGTTCATCTATTGTCTTGAAATTGCAATCTTTTGTTTTGCCTTGCCTTGCCTTACCCTCTCTGTTTGTCTGTCTGTCTGTCTGTCTGTCTATCTCTCCCTCATCACTTTCTAAAACCGTTCAAATTTTCAATTCTTGAGAGAGCTCATTATTTGAAGTTGCAATTTTATTTGCATTTATTCTACGGCATAATCTGAATATTAATTCTACTTTCTTAAGTTTATTCTTCATAAGTTTTGTCTTATCTATTCTAAGATAGACAGACAGACATACACGCACAGACAGACAGACACACACGCACAAACACATACACACACACGCGCGCGCAAGCACAAACACGCACGCACGCATGCACACACACTCACAAAGTTGCCTGTCTAAATCACACACATACACGCACGCACACACGCAAGCACGCACGCACACACACAAACACGCACGCACACACGCATACACAAAGTTGCCTGTCTAAATCACACACATACACACACACACAAACACACACATACACACAAACACACACACGCACACATAAACACACACACAATGTGTGTCTAATATCACTTCGAGTGAACAGACTTTAAACTGAAGAAAGTACAATGTGTGCACGTGTAGGCACATACGCACTGATGGATGTGCACACACGCACACACACGCGCGCGAACTGTACGGCACAAATCCAAACATTTTTGTTTTGTTTTGTTTTGTTTCAAATCTATCCCCCAAAATTTTCACTTAGTCAGACCTATAGATTACAAAGGGTGTAGTGTGTCTACATGCACGTACTCACGCATATCCATCAACAAAGCACATGGGTACATACACCTGCATGTACGTGTTTTTTTTTGCACACACACATGCGAACACTCGCAAACACACAAGCCATAGGGCTTTGAGGCATTACTAGCGCACTGAAGTTATGCTCTTGGTTCAGCATCTGCTAATGTATTTTAAACAGACGCGCTTTTTTTCTGGATATTTTTCTTTCTTTTTCTTCTTCTCCTCCTCCTCCTCCTCCTCCTCCCTCATCATCTTCATCATCATCATCATCATCATCATCATCATCATCATCATCATCATCATCATCTTGTTTCTTCTTGTTCTCCTCTCCGACCTCCTTTTACTCCTTTTAAGGGTCATTTTGCACACAGCACTGAAGAGCTCTTTACCAAGTTCCTTCAATGATGTCAGTTGTAGGCCGAAGCCTGAGTCTCTGCAAACGAGTTCCCTTTCTATGACGCAAAGCCTGATTTGAGGGGACGGGATAGCCTAGTGGTTAGAGCGTTGTGCTCGCGATCTGACGGCCCGGGTTCCAGCCACCACCTAACCGCTCATTCCTGGGGATTTTCCCCCTGGAGTTAACACCACTGTCGACTTCATTGCCCAGTGAGTCCTGCAGATGAGATTATAAACCGAGGACCCGTGTGCGAACGCACGCAGAACATCTTGTGCATATGTTAAAACCAGTTCTGCTTTTTGGAAGAGTAGGCAACTGTGCCGGTGGGAATTGATGATAAAATTTACAAAACTGCATGTACACACGGGGCTGTATGTAGAAAAGCACACAAGCGCTCATCCGTTATCCTCGAAATAAAGAATCTGGTTTTTTTAATTAAAAGATTTTTTAAAAATTGAGAAGAGACACACTGCACCTCATCTTTACCCACCGTAACTCCCTCCCATCCTTCCCCTTTCGACCTATACTTTCCGTGCCAGTCGGTTTTGGGAATGTCGTGTAGCACATATGCAATATTCTGCATGTATTGATGCCTCTTGGAGATGGTGAAACTGAAATGTAGCTATTTAAATCATATTGGCGTTCTTTCTCTTTAGCAGAAAAGGCCACTTTCCGATTTTCGCTGTCTGTGACAGTTTTCTTTTTCTTTTTCGTGTTATTTTGTTTAAAACAGGAGGATTGCGAAACATCTCTCTGCCTTTATCTGTCTGTGTGTTTGTCTGTGTCAGTCTGTCTATCTCTCTCTCCCTGACTCCCGTGTTTCTTTCCCTCACTTCTTGCTCTCTTCCTGACAAAGATTGATTTCCCATGCCTCTTTTACACACACACACACACACACACACACACACACACACACATACACGCACGAACGCATGCGCGCGCGCACGAGAGAGAGAGAGAGAGAGAGAGAGAGAGAGAGAGAGAGAGAGAGAGAGAGAGAGAGAGAGAGAGAGAGAGAGAGAGAGAGAGAGAGAGAGAGAGGAATACACAAACATTAGCCCTCATGAACATGCGTGACTTCGCAAGCACCAGACGCACACTCACTCACTCACATACACACACACACACACACACACACACACACACACCCCACACACACACACACACACACAAAGACACACACACACACAAAGACACACACACACACACACACAAAGACACACACGTACACACACGCACGCACTCACGCGCGCGTGAACACAACACACACACACACACACACACACACACACACACACACACACACACACACATATACACACACTGTAGTGTTGGTCTGCTAGTTATTTAAACAACACCCCCAAAATCTGCATCTGTGAAACGGGTGCTACTAGACTGTGTGTGAAAAGCACTAGACTTTGCTGGCTTGGAGTCTGTTGCCAGTTGAAGGCTAAGGGATTCTCCAACCGTATTGTGCCTCGGAAGAGGATCGAAACCAAGACACGCAAGCTGACCCACCTCTGCAATTATCGCTTCGCCAAAACGGCTGGTTGGCAGCCTGTTTATTTTTTTCCTTTTAGTACCCCCAAACACTTCTGTCTATTTCTCTTTCTCTTCTTCCTCCTCGTGATTTCTTGTCCTTTAACTCCTTATTTAAAAAGTCCTTGGGTAACTGCTCTGAAATCAGGCAGTGTGACTTAGGGCAAGTTGAACCTGACAGGGGGCGGGGTAGCCTAGTGGCTAGAGAGTTACGTTACATTGACGGCCCAAGTTCGAGCCATAACCTTATCCGTTCAAGGAGATTTTTGCCCTGGAGTTAACATCAGTGCCAGCTCCACTCCCTCGAAAACTCTGCAGATGAGACTATAAACCGAGGTCCAGAGAGTAAACGATCGCAGAAGATCTTGTGCATATGTTAAGCCCGTTCTGCTTTTTGGAAAAGTAGACCATTGCGTTTGATAGAAACGGATGACAATATTGATTTAAAAATCGCATGCACATTGGTGTCGTGCTTAGACACCATAAACGAAGTATGAATGCTGCTACTTTCACAGTGGGTAAAAACGGCTGCATACACAAAATTTCACTATCAGTGAACCTTGGAGCTCTAGCCAAGGAACGAAAAGAAAGAAAAGAACCTGGCCAAAACCATCCCTTCCCAGTTTGCAGACTGTATGTTAGGTATGTTTGTGGCATATATGCCACCAACCATAACTGGTTTACTCTTCGACGGAAGATTTTCTTTCTCATGTCTCTACCGTATCCTGTATCTTTGCTTCACTATCATCCAGAACCTGAAAGATTTCCCTTACCACCATCATTTGTATTTCCTGAAAACGTCCTTTATTTCCCACTTATTACATTATCAACGCCTTACATCTTTCGTTCATTATTTCTTTAATACATTATATTTTTTGCTTTACTTCCTCCTATACCTACCTACCTACCTTCTATATATTTTCTTCATTTCCTCACCAGCAACCTATATTTTTCCGCGATTACTGTGTCTTTAGGTCACTCTCCCAGCGCCCGTATCTTTTTTCCTTCACTACCCTCCAAAACTGTTCCTTCATTACCTCTCCTTTACCCTAAACCTTTTCCCCATTGCCTACCCAAATACCCCCATATCTTGCCCGCATTCCCTACACAAATACCCCTATACCATTCCCTCATTGCCTACTCAAATACCCCTATAATTATCTTGCCCTTGTTACCTACACAAATACCCCTATCATTATCTTGCCCGCATTCCCTACACAAATACCCCTATATCTTTCCCTCGTTACTCACACAAACCCCCCTAAATCTTGCCCTTATTATCTACACAAATACTCCTATAACTTTCATTACTTACCCAAATACTCCTAAACCTTACTCCCATGACTTACCCAAATACTCCTACACCTTACATTACTTACCCAAATACTCCTATACCTTACACTCACTACTTACCCAAATACTCCTATACCTTACACTCATTACTTACCCAAAATACTCCTATACCTTACACATTACTTACCCAAAATACTCCTATACCTTACACTCATCACTTACCCAAATACCCCTATTTCTTGCCCTCATTACTTTCCCAAATACTCCAATGTCTCTCTCTCTCACTAACTACCCCAAAACGCAATATATCTTTTTCTCATCATCTACCCAAATCCCTATACCCTTCTCCCACTACCTACCCAAAACCACCTCATCATTCCCTTATTATCTACCCAATAACCCGGTATTATTCTTTTCTCTTCTACACCGACACCACTGTCATCATTGTCTCACTATCCTCTGAACATCCTTTATTTTCCTTCACTATTTCTTCGACATCAACTCGTTATTTTCCTTCTGTGCCTCCTCTGTCCCGGGCCGATGGCCTGGTTCTATAGATTACTTGACCTGACTTGACTCTACCTCGCCTTACACCTGTCTCTTCACTACTTACCTAACCCTGATATATCATCATCTTCCTTATACCCCTGTATTACTCCCTTCCCAATACCGCTATATGTTTCTCTTTAATTACCTCTTCCAAACACCTGTATCACTTTGTTCCCCAACACCCAACTATCGCTATAATCCCCAACACCCATGTATCATTATAATTATCACCAGCACGCCTATACTTTTATATCCCCAACTCCCGTATAGCATTATATTTCCGGCACCCCTTTACTTCAAAATCCCTATATCAATGTATCACTAACATCCCTGTATCTTTATATCCCCAACACCCATATGGTATTGCATCACTAACACCCCTATAACATTATATTACCTACATCATATATATCGTCTTATTTAAAACACTCAGGACTATATCTTTACATCCCCAACACCCCTATATCACTACCTCCCCAATATCATTATATAACTCCCTCACCAACACCCCTACACCACTATATCCAAATATGTATGTCACCACCTTCCCAACGCCCCTACATCACATTATCCAAAAACACCTTTATTATCATATCTGCAACAGCTATGTGTCATCACCGACCCAACATCCCCATATCACTACCTCTCCACCACCCCTATATCACTACCTCTCCAACACCCCTATATCACTACCTGTACACCCCCCCTATATCACAACCTCTCCAACACCCCTATATCACACCCTCCAACACCCCTATATCAATATGTTATCAACTCCCTCATATCCTTATATCCCCAGCACCCCTTTATCACTACCTCTCTAACACCCCTCTATCACTACCCATCCAACACCCCATATTATTATATCCCCAACACTGAAACCCTATATCATTACATCCCCAACATCTCTATATATTATACCCCAGATTATATCACTACCCTAACACCTCTATATCACCATACCCCTTACATAACAAACACAACCACCCTCTAATCACTACCACACCCCAACATACCCCTTATCATCATATCCCCAACACCGATATCCCTATATCATTATATCCCCAACATCTCTTATATCACCACCATCCCTAACACCCCTATATCACCGCACCCCCCCCCCAATTTCACTACTTACTTCCCCACCGCCTCTATTCTTTCCCTAATTCCCCCTACCCTGTATCTTTCTATGGTTGCCTCTTCAACTCCCCCACCCCCCACCCACCCCGCTTCCCCCCACCTCTCCTCTGCTTCCTCTCGCGCTATTCTGACGTCCACGTCTTCTCGCCTCCATTCATCCCCTAAGCACCACCACCACCACCTCCATCCTCACCATCCCCTTCACCACCACCACCATCGCCACCACCACTCATTACATTCTACACACCTTCATACCCCCCACCATCCCCTGTTCCCCTCATCTTTTGGCATCCTCCCCATCACATCATTCCCCCCATGTACGTCATGTCTTTGTGTTCTCTCTCTCTCTCTCTCTCTCTCTCTCTCTCTCCTCTCTCTCTCTCTCTCTCTCTCTCTCTCTCCCTACCCTTCCCAATCCTCGTACCCCATACTATTCAAAACGTACCCAAAGCATTTCTCTACCACCATCTCACCCCACCCCACCTACCCCCTTCTTCGTAGCTTTGCTCCCACTCCAACCCCCCCAACCCCCCCCCCCCCCCCTCCACTTCGATCTCGTCTCCTCTACTCTCCCTGGTTTGCTATTTTCTTTACAACTTAACTCTGAGAAAAACACACAGCTCAAGAGACGAAACCGGATCAAACCAACTACTCAATACCACTGTTACTGATCCTTCACTACCTCTCCCTGTTACCCCTTCCGAAACGAACTCTGACCCCTGTATGTCTGTCTGTTTGTCTGTCTGTCTTTGCCCCCCCCCCCCCCCCTCTCTCTCTCTCTCTCTGTCTCTCTCTCTCTCTGTCTCTCTCTCTCTTACTGCACTTATTCACCCACCCAGTCATTCACACCCTGTACCTCTCTGTCACTTTCTTATTCTCTCCTTCCGTGTCCCTACCCCCCACCCCCACCTCTAACCCCCCCCCCCCTCCACCTCCATCCTTCCATACACCTCCACCCTCTTTCCCTCGTCTCCTTTTCTCACCGTCTCTCCTGCTCATACAGACATAAAGCTTTTCTACAAGACAAGTTGCTTTCAGTGCCAGCAACTGTTGCTATGGGAACAGGAGGCAGGAGAGATCGATGAAGAGTGAATAGCGGGGAGCTGCGGCCTCAAGTTGGGGAGGGGTGGGAGGGAGGGGGGTGGGAGGATGAGGGTGAGGGGGGTTAGGAGGGGGGTGAGGGGTGATCCTTCCCCCACCTCCTCCTCTTCCTCCCCCCTGTCTTTATCACTGGCCCAAAGATCGCCACCACACTGCCACACCGCCCTGTGCCAAACATTTTTGTGGGTAGAAAAAAAAAAGAAATGAAAAAAACTGGCACACACTCAGCACCAAACATTTTGAAGGGAAGGGGGGAAATGTCTACTACCAATGCCAAAACTGTCAATGAAAAAACTGCCACGTCACAAGACCCGGCCAGAGCTCACCATTTTGGAACCGAGAGAAGGAAAAAAAATGATAGCACACATTCAGTGCCAAGACACTGTCAAGGAAAAATGACTACATCCAGCGCCAAACATTTTAATTAAAAACTGCCACGTCACTACTGCTGATTATTATTATTTCCTTTTTTTTTTTTGCAAAGGGTGGAGGGGTAGGAGTATAGGTAGGGAAGAGGTGGGAAGAGAAAAAAAAAGGATGAAAGAAAACGTGGCACATATATCTTGATGTTGGGGAAAAAAACTGCCTAGCATCAGTGACAGCCATTTCCCTTGAACACATGCCACGTCATTGGTGCTTTACATTTTAGGAGAGAGAGAGAAAAAAAAAAAAAACAAACCTGGCAGACATACTGTACCAAACCTTTTGGGAGAAAAAGAAAGAAAACTATCAATACACTTCTATCTGGCATAGTTTTTACACACAAAAAAGCATACAGCATCCAAAATTTTAGGACGAAAAACTACATCAAATCACTAGAACTACACTATGTTATAGAAAAAAAAACACCTCTATACAGTTGTATACCTATCTGGAAAATAAAATAAATAATATTTTTCAGATACTGAAAAAAGAAACACAGCACCAAAACGTTGAGTGAAAAAAAACCCTCCATAACAGATACTGACTTTTTCTTTTACAGAAAAAAGACTTCCCTTGGCACAGTGCCAGTGGCAAACATTCTTTGAATTGAAAAACTGCCATATTGCCACTGCCAAACACTGTCAGAGAATAACAATCTGCCGGATCGCCAAGGTTAGACATTTGATTGACAGGGCAAGGGAGGTGAAAGGGGGGGGGGGGGGAGAGGGGAAGAAGAAGAAGAAAACAAACTGCTTTTATCGACGGTGCCCCAAATTTATTTTTGAAAAAACAAACTGCTAACCACCAACTGCAAATATTGGGAGAGAGGAGGAATCGTTGTGTGTGTGTGTGTGTGTTGTGTGTGTGTGGTGTGTGTGTGTGTGTGTGAGTGTGTGAGTGTGTGTGTGTGTTGTGTGTGTGTGTGTGGTGTGTGGTGTGTGTGTGTGTGTGTGGTGTGTGTGTTTTGGGGGAAGGGGGGGGGAGAGGAGGGAGGAAAGGGAAGCTTTCCACATTCCACCTGCGCCTGACATTTTCAGAGGAGAAACAGTCACAACACCAGTGTCAAACGTTTCTGCTTATTTGTTTGCTTTTTTGTTTTGTTTTTATTTTTAATGCACACAGGCAACACCAACCATCTGACATTTTAGGAGAGAGAGAGAGAGAGAGAGAGAGAGAGAGAGAGAGAGAGAGAGAGAGAGAGAGAGAGAGAGAGAGAGAGAGAGAGAGAGAGAGAGAGAAAAAACTGGTACACTGAGTGCAAAAAAGAAAAAAAATCAAAACAAAATAACAACTACCCCCCCCCCCCCAAACAACGCTACTCCTTCAACTCCCCCCCCCCCCCCCCTTTTTTTGCAAAAATCTATGGCACACAGAGAGCGCCCAACATTAGGGATGGAGGGGGTTGATGGGGTTTTGGGGGTAGGGGGGCACAGAGACAGTGACGGACATTTTTTCGAAGAAGAAAAAAAACCCTACTAGCACAGCAACAGGGTTGAACTCTTTCGAAAGAAAAACAGAGCAGCACAGCGGTATTCTTTGGAAGGGAAAACTAGCACACGTGCAGGTAGTGGCGAATGTTTTTTGGAAACAGAGAAGTGAATGAAATGAATGAATGAACGAACGAACGAACGAAACGAACGAACGAACGAACGAACGAACGAACGAACGAACGAACGAACGAACGAACGAACGAACGAATATGCAATTTGTGGAGCACCTGCAAATCTTCAAATCCAGGGATGTGATTGTGGCACTAGACGAGAAGGAAACTAAAGCAAGCAAGCACGCGCGCATGCATGCACACACGCACACATGCGCGCACGCATACACATTTTTGAGGGGTCTAAAACCCCTTTTAGTGATAGAAGAGAAGGGAAGTAAACTGAACGAAGAAGAAAGAAGTAGAAGAAGAAAGAGAAGAAGAAGAAGAAAGAAAGAAGAAGAGAAGGAGACGAACAACACCCCGCCCTCCACCTCCTACCTACCCCCCCCCCCCCCACACACACACACACACACACACGCGCGCGCGCACGAATTAGATGTGCACACACGGATTCATAACTATTGGGTCGGAACTAAAAGGGGTTTCCGGTGAGTTTGGAAAGAGTTTGTAATGTTAGGCTAATTTCTTCGACATCATTGAGCAGCGCATTCCACAAGATGATGGAAATGCAAACGGTAATATCTGCTTGCCTTAGAGTTTAGTTTTTTAAAACTCGTGAGCAGGAACAACAGAGGCTTGTTAGTCAACTGGGAGCACGATATACCACTTAACAAATGACTAAGTACTTTCAGTTTTAAACAAACCTGTACACAGGGCATTAAAAAAAGTAAAACCAATATTAAAGTAAAAACAAACAAGCAAGTAAACCTTGGCACACAGGCACTGACAAACATTTTTGGAGAACAAAAAAAACAAACAAAGAAAGGGCAGCACGATTGTAAGTGCTGATAAGGACTGTGAAGAGAGAAAAATCATAATACCCTACCTACCAAAAAAAGTTATACAGATTGGTGCAAACATTTCTGACTGAAATTGTATGGCATAAAATGTCACACACTGAAAATATATCTGGCAGTGCAAAGGATGGGGTTTTGTGGTGTTTTTTGGTTTGTTTTTTTGTGTTTGTTTGTTTAGGGTTTTGGGGGTGGGGTGGGGGTCTTTTTTGCAATAAATGGAATACAAGCTTATCCCCACAACCATCACCATAAAAAAGCACAGAAGCAACGTCAGTCACGTTTGTGGGAAGCAAACTGGCACAATGGAACAACGCCAAATTCATTTCAGGGGAAATGTTTGCACAGTTGTACAGTACCAATCACTTTTGGCTTGTTGATGCTCTTCTGTACATGTGAATAATTACGTATGACTTTCTGAATCCAATGTTGTTTAAACCAATTACCATGAGAAGGAAAGGAAAGCACAGAAGGACAACACCATTCGCTTTTGAGGGGTATACTTTTAAATTCATTTTCAAGATAATGAATAGGCACTCGTCTTTTATACACCCAGTCTCCTTGTGTATGCAGTTTTGTACATTTCATCATCTGTTCCCACATTACACATGGCCAAGTCTTCTAAAGGGAACTGGTTTTAACATGTTCACAAGATGTTCTGCGTCTGTTCACTTACAGGACCTCTGCTTATAGTCTCATCCAAGGACTAGCATAGATGAACAGAAACAGAAACTCTGAAGCAAAATGTTTACACAGAAGATGATAGCACAGTACAGCAGCGCCATTCACTTTTCAGGGAAATCTCAGCACAGGAGGGTAGCAACAGACACTTGGAAAGGGAAAAGTTTGCTCAGAAGTGCGTCACCAATCCCTTTGAGCGGTAAAAGTTAGCACGGTAGAGCAACGCCAATCTCTTTTGAGGGGAAATCAGCGCAGTGTGGCATCACGGATTTCTTTGCTGGGAAAAGTTTGCACAGAGGCCAGAACGATCATTCTGAGAGCAACAAATTAGCACGACAGAATAACTGAAAACTTAGCACAGTAGGGCAATATCAATCGCTGTTGCGGAGAAAATTGCAAATTTGTACAGCACCAATCCCTTATAGGAGAAGGGGGGCAGTGGGGAAAAATTCGCAAAGAAGAGCAGTGTCAATCTTCTCTGAGGGAGAAAATTTGCACAGAAGGCAGCCTCAATGCATTCGGGGGGACACAGAGAATTGGGGGGGGGGGGGAGGCAGGGAGAATTATAGTACAGGAGGGCAGTATTAAATTTGAAGTGAAGGGCTAAGTAACACAGGGGGGGGGGGGGGTAATTAACACAGCAAGGAAGCACATGTCCATATTAGTGAAACAAAAAATTAGCACAGAAGAACATTGCCAATCACTTTAGAAGAGGAAATCAGCAAAGAACGTCGGTGTCAATAATTTTTGGAGGGAAAATCGGCACAGAGGGGTAGTGTCATCATTTTTCAGATGGGAAATATGCACATTATTATGCAGTATCAATCATTGTGAGAATAAAGATTTGCACAGAGACGCCATGTCAATCCTTTTTTTAGAGGGAAAACTTGCACATAAGGAAGTATCAATCATAGTGAGAATAACGATTTACACAGAGAGGGTGTCAATCGTTCTTTAGAAGGAAAATTTACCCATAAGGAAGTATCAATCTTTGTAAGAATAAAGATTAGCACAGAAAGGCCATGTCAATTATTCTTTAGTGGGAAAATTTGCACAGAAGTTCCTCATTTTTGAGAGGGAGAACTTTCACATAAGGGCAGAGTCCATCATTTTTAGAGGAAAATTTGCACAGAAGGGCAGTATAAATCATCCTGAGACAGAAAATGTGCACACAAGGGCCGTGTTAACCTTTTCTGGCTTTAGTTGGGAAATTAGCGCATAAGAGCAGTGCCAGTCATTTTTGAGCGGGAAAATCAGCAAAGGCAGACAGTCTTGGTCAGTTCTGAGGGAGAAATCAAGTTACCAAAGCGGGGCAATGTCAATTATTTCAGAAGGAAAATTAGCTCAGGAGTGTGGCACCATTCCTTTTAGAGAAAACAATCCATGGCATATAAATAGCACAATCACTGAGAACACATGATACACCGACACTGCAAAACAGATTTGTGAGGGGAAAGATTTAGCATAAAGGCATTGCCATATAATTTCATATTGCACTATCTTGTGTTGTATTGTACCGTATTGTATTGCATTGTATTCTTCAATAATTTTTACAGAAAAGTTGGCAAAAAGCCGTTCCAGTCACATTCTGAAAAACGAAAAAATTGCAATAAGCATTACCACACTTTTAAAGGTGTGTGACTATCTATCTATCTATCTATCTAATTATCTATCTATCTCTCTCTCTCTCATCTCTCTATCTCTCTCATCTCTCATCTCTCTCTCTCTCTCTATATATATATATATATATATATATATATGGAAGAACAAAAGAAAGAAAAGACTAACACACGTGCAGCACCTGACATTCTTCTGAAGAAAAACATAACTGGACTAAAGAGTTTGTTGTTTTTGTTGTTTTCACGAGGAAAATGTTGCAGGGGAGTATCTCTTTTTAAAGGAAAAACAAAATACACATTGTTCTCGAACAGAACCAAACAGATTATACACGAAAAATTTCACAAATCCCTTACCAAAATTTTTTCTATTAAAAAAATATATAAAAAGTACGGATATGCGGCAAAGCGTCAAAGATTTTTTAACGAAAAAAAAACCTGAAACACATCAGTGTTGAGACTTTTAAAGAATAAACACATTAAACACAAGCAGCGACAAAAGCAGTGACAAATATTTCTGGAAAAAATACTGACACACCTGTACGTCAAACACATTTCAAAGAAAATAAATACTGGCACAGATGTACGTCAAACATTTCAAAGAAAATACATACTGGCACTTTATAGCGCCAAAGACATTTAAAAGAAAATGCACACTGGCACACATGTAGCGCCAAAGACATTTAAAGAAAATGCACACTGGCACACATGTACGCAAAACATTTAAGAATACACTGCACTATAGCGCCAAAGACATTAAAAATGAATGAAAGACCAAAACATGAAATCACACACATGTGTACACACAAAGCAGTGGTAAACACTATTGGAAGAAAGATACTGACACACATGCAGCTCCAAAGACTTTTTAGAAGGAAATAATGGCACACAAACAGCAGCAAAGTCTGGTGTGTTTTTTACACGTTAAAATGGCACACAGACAAAACAACGCCAAATACTTTAAAGTACGCAGGCAGTGCCAAACACTCTTTAGAAGAGAGGGGGGGGGGGGAAACGGCATTTGGTAAGCACAAAACATATATCAAAAGTAGACTTCATAAAAAGGGTACAAAGTCAACGTTTAAGACCCTTGAGATGAAGACAAGACACCCCCCCCCCCCCCGGAAAAAGAAAAACCAACCAACAAACCAGCAAACAAACAATGCGAACAATTCTAGCATTCTGGTACTGTTAGCAGCAAACAGTTCTACAAACAAAATATGGCACACAGGCTGTACCACAGAGAAAAAAATACAACCTACAGGCAGCAACAAGCATTTTTAGGGGGGAGGAGGGGGGGAGGCTGACACTGACTCAGGCAGCACCATAACACAGACACACACATTCACACTGACACAGACACACAGACAAACACAGACACAGACACAGACACACACACACATTTGTCCTTCAGTTTTGTTTTGTTTTCTCCTACAGCTAACTTATCTTCCCACACAAAGACGTGCTATTGATAGCCAAATGGTCAGCTTTCCAGCGCTGTTTTCAGTGTTGTATATTTTCTTCTGTATTTTTTCTATCACTCTCGCCTATTGCACGACGCTGCTTTCCTATTTTGCCACCGTGTTCCACAGTTCTAAATATGGCTTAGTGTGAGTTTACAAGCTGTATTATTAATATAAAATGGAGAAGGTCTACAGATGTAACAAACAGGGTTAAAGATCCATAATTGTTTTCCTCACCAGCATGAACATGTGCTAGAAATCAAGTGCATAAAAAACCAAAAAAATTATCGAATAATCTTATCTGGAAGTGTCTTAATGCTGGACACGTGTTCCATTAGTGTGGCTGACTAAAATAGAAAGTTACAAAGACTTATTTACCTACATATGTCAAAACAAATATATGATAGAACCCTGCGCAAATTGACAGTGGAAGTTAGAGTTGATTTTGACACTATAGCGGATTAAAATTTTTGTGCAATTTTATTTTAATGATAGGATAGGGTCCTCTGAAATTCATTTGCTAAGACGGATCAGGAGATAAAAAATATCTCTTGTTTTGGGGACAGTGTGACTGTGGCTCTGACATGTGTCTCAGCAGGTTGTTCTATATCGACTAGGGTTGCTTATTTTTGTGGTTTGCGCTATGGCGACATCGCTTCTTCCTAGTTCTGGTTCCAGCTACTGTTCCTACCGCATGTCAGTGATCTGTCTAGCAGATAATGACTTTCTATTCGCTTGAGCTTTTTATCTTTCATAGATCTCCACCCACATCTTTTGCCGAGGTATCAGAATGGTACAGAGTCAGCATGGTACCAATTGTCTAAGTCTGATTTCTGTTGTTTCTCCCGATGAACATCGGATGCTTGGAATTTTCCAGCATCAGTATAGCATGTAGTATGTAGAAGAGAATGCTCTGGGTCTTCTTCTGAGTTTCATGCCCCTCGGGAGTTCAGGTAACGGGAATTCCCTATGGATGAATATCATAGTTCGAATTCACAGTATAAATATCGTCTGTTTTTTTTTTTTTTTTTTTTTTTTTTTTTTTAAAAGAATCTTTACTGTTTGTTACCTCCTTTTCTTCACTGTTGCTTTGGTGTATTGCTGTAACTTGTTATGGATCTGTGAAATTTCAGCAAAGTCTTTTGTTCTACTCTGCAGGCCAAAGTCATAAACAATGACCGCAGGCGTCAGAAGACATTCAGCCTCTGCTAACTGAACTGTCTTTGTCGGGTGGGATTATCTCGGTCCACTTTGGCTGTAAGTCGACAACAAAGAAATATTTGTGACAAATCCTCTCAAAGAAACCCGTTTTAGTACAGTGCCAAGAGTATTTTAGTGTTCTGGAAGGCTGATGAGGCTCTGGTGCATTATCTCCTTTGTCTGTTGTAAAAACCATTGGTCCCTACGAAAACCTTCTATCAATCGTAAAGAAGCGTAAACTTAAATGGTACGGGCATTTCACGAGATCAAAGGGACTTGCAAAAACAATACTGCAAGGCACTGTCCAAGGAGGAGGGAAAAGAGGCAGACCAAGGAAGAGATGGGAGGACATCAGCGAATGGACAGGCCCAGAACAACAAAATTTTTTAGAAAGGCAAAACAGAGAGAGGAATGGAGGGAACTGGTTGTCAAGTCTTCAGGGGTGCCCCCACGGTCGCCAGACTAAGGACAGATAAATAGATAGTATATTGTACTGTTTTACATACTATATTGTACTGTTTTACATTTTCTTTTCTAACAGTCCATGCCAACAAGCATTACTCCTTGCCAGTGTCCTTGACGCAGTGTAATCTGTAAGTCCTGTGTAAAGCATGTTCAGGATGTCTGCGGCAAAAACTGTCAGGTTACTTCAGGGTGCCCGGCGTCGTTTAAGGTTTGGGTCTATCTATGAAGATTTTGACCTCTGGTCTCTTTTGAATTACATTATCAATTAATTGCAAACAAAGCCCTTCATCCAGATATTTTTTTACGCTCGTCTACATACTGAATCAGTCATAGAATAGCCAGTCAACGCTTTTCTGACCTCCAGAAACCAGAGAGAGCGTATTCATTGTTACCACTTTTTTTCGGGAATATATGCGACACCTTATGAATATGGCACGGTTCTCATCCTGAAGTATTGCAGATAAGAATCAAGCTCATCCAAATACTTTGTCTTCATACTGGCTAAAAGGGGGTTGTAATTTGTGGCTATGATGATGCGTAGCAGTTCAGTATTAATTCATCACAAAACGAATGGAAGCTATGGCTTATCTTCAATCAGGGAATATCCCTGCCCCGTCAATATGAGGGATTTGGGAGCATAAAACATAGGCTTTCACTGTCCATCAGTTTTCCAGAACAATATTCCTCCCAGGTCTTGGTGAGATTTATCTGCTGAGATGCTCGTTTCTCTCTGTGGTTCTTTAACAGACGTTATTTCTGTGGTCTTCCAATAGCCGTTATTTCTGTGGTCCTTGAACAGACGTTTTTTTCTATGTTCCTTTAATAGACCTTATTTCTATGTTCCTTTACTCGACATGAGTTCTGTGGTCCTTGAACAGACGCGATTTCTGAGGTCCTTCAATAGACGTCGTTTCTATGGTCCTTCAATAGACTGTTAATTCTGTCGTTTTCCAATAAACGTTATTTCTGTTGTCTTCCAATAGACCTTATTTCCGTTGTCCTCCAATAGACATTATTTCTGTTGTTTTCCAATAGACGTTATTTCTGTTGTCTTCCATTAAACGTTTCTGTGGTCATTCAATAGACGTTATTTCTGTTGTCTTCCAATAAACGTTTCTGTGGTCAATCAACAGACGTTATTTCTGTTGTCTTCCAATAGACGTTGATCCTATGGTCCTTCGATAGACGTTATTTCTATGGTCCTTCAATAGACGTTATTTCTATGGTTCTTCAATAGAAGTTGTTTCTATGGTCCTTCAAAAGACGTTATTTCTATGGTCCTTCAAAAGACGCGATTTGTGTGGTCTTCCAAAAGACGTTGTTTTGGGGGCTCTTTGGTGGCTGCTATTCAATCTGTGGTCTTCTGATAGCGTTGTTATATCCGTTTTTCTTCAGCAAGCATTCTTTTGTTGTTTTTCTATAGACTTGTTTACCTGTGGTACTTCAAACGAACTTGCATAGTTTATTCTTTAAAAAACGAAGCTATTTCTATGATATTATTTCAACTGACCTAAAAGTCTAGATCCTCCAGTAAACGAACTCAAGTTGGTTTTTTTTTCAATAAAGGTACAGGATTTTGTCATTCTTTGACAGATTCCTGTGGTCCTTCAACAGATATTATTATCATTATTATTATTATTTTTTTTTTTACCATAGTCCTTCAAAGTGTGCTGTTGCTTTTAATGGGTCTCCAACAGATACTATTTCTAAGGTTTTCTATCTGGAAGTGTTGTCCCTTGTGTTTCTTTAACACCCTATGTAAATACCGAGGTCATTAACTAGATGTAGCTATGTTTACGGTTTTCCAACAAACAGGTTACCTATGTGGAATTTATGTAGACACTGTTAGTTCTGTTCTAATCGTGTCGTTTAACTGGTGTTGGTATTTCTTTCGTTCGTCCTTCATGAAACATTCTTACAGATACCATAATTCTATATGGTACTGAAACAATCATTGTCACTTTTTGTTCAAGACTTTTCCCCTCATTATGATACTCTGACGTAAAGAAAATAACAGCAAAGCATAATGTAAAGCTCTAAAAACATAAAACGCGGAAGTCTAATCTATCCAGATGTGACACTTTCTAAATTTCATCTTTGTTTTCTTCTCTTTTTTTTTGGCGGTTTTTCCAAGACTGCTTTCCCCTACTGACCTCTCATACTGACCTAGAATCAGAAAATTGCTCCCCTCCTTCCACCCACCCACCCTCACACTCTCTTGTTGACCCATCTCTCTCTTTTCTTTCTTTCTCTCTCACTCTCTGTCTCTCTCTCGCTCTGTCTGTCTCTGTCTCTCTCGTTTGATCTCTCTCTCTGTCTCTTCTGGTCTCTCTCTCTCTCGTTGATCCATATACTCTCTCTCTGTCTCTTCTTCTCTCTCCTCTCTCTCTCTCTCTCTCTCATCTCTTCTCTCTCTCTGTCTCTCTCTCTCTCTCTCTCTCTCCAACTACTTGTTGAAGCTGGCCGAGTGTTCGGTTAAAGGCAATAGGAAAAGAAAGGACTGGCGGGTAAAAACGGGCGGCGGGGGAGGAACGTGGAGTGGGAGAGGAAGGTGTGTGTGTGTGTGGGGGGGGGGGGGGGATGGGGGGGGGGGGGGTAAGAGAGCGGGGCACACAAGGTGGGGGTGTGAGGAAACTGTCCAACACCAACCACCCTTGATCGATCCATCTCAGAAGAGAGAGAGAGAGAGAGAGAGAGAGAGAGAGAGAGAGAGAGAGAGAGAGAGAGAGAGAGAGAGAGAAGAGAGAGACTCTGTGTGTGTGTGTGTGTGTGTGTGTGTGTGTGTGTGTGTGTGTGTGTGTGTGTGTGTGTGTGGTGTGTGTAAAGACAGAGAAGAAGAGAGAAGAAGGGGTGAAGTCTGTTATCAAAGCTGGCATCGATCGCCTGTTTGAGGAAAACGTAAAGAAAGAAAAAAAAGTGTGTCACTAAGACAAAGCTTCCAAGACACTGCTTCCACGGGGGAGGGTGGGACGTACGTGGGCAGTTAAGACGGACAGACAAGCAGGCAGACAGAGAGCCCAAGAGACGCCCGTGCAGGCGCGCGCGCGCGCGCGCGCGCGTACGCACACACACACACACACAGTGTCAGTCAGGAAGAAAAGTTCTAGCAATTTTCAAAAAATAGTAAAATAGGACACGAAATAAGTAATCTAAAATAATGGATTTGCCATGACACAGAAACAGACCAGACAGGAAGAAAAAGACAGTTGTGGGAGTGGAGGGAGGGAGGGAGGAGGAGGGAGAGAGAGAGAGAGAGAGAGAGAGAGAGAGAGAGAGAGAGGAGAGAGAGAGAGAGAGAGAGAGAGAGAGAGAGAGAGAGAGAGAGAGAGATGGAGGGGGGGGGGGAACGAGGGAGGGACAGAAAACAAAGGCAAGACAATGATAGACTAGACAGCAAAGAGAATTACACACATACAGTACATGGAGAGGGTCACGCACGCACGCACACACACACACACACACACACACACACACACACACACAACACACGCACACACACACGCTCACACACAGATATATATATATATATATATATATATATATAGATAGATAGATAGATAGATAGATAGATAGATATAGATATAGATATAAGCATATAGATATGTATATATAAGCATACATATATGACGACTGACTGACAGAGAGAGAGAAGAGAGGAGAGGGGAGAGGGAGAGAGGAGAGGAGGGAGAGAGAGAGAGAGAGAGAGAGAGAGAGAGAGAGAGAGAGAGAGAGAGGAGAGAGGAGAGAGAGATGAGAACAGAGACAGACAGGGAGGGAGACAGGAAGGACAGGATGCATCGATCTTGGAAGGAGAGTGGACACACCTGTGACCGCCCCTCATTACCCACAGCCGCGAGCTGACCACTGGGACTGTTCACTCCATCATACAGCACACTTACACACTCTGACACACTGTTCACCCATCATACAGCACACTCACACCTGACACCTGTTCACTCCATCATACAGCACACTCACACCTGACACACTGTTCACTCCATCATACAGCACACTTACACTCTGACACACTGTTCACTCCATCATACAGCACACTTCGACACCTGACACCCTGTTCACTCCATCATACAGCACACTTACACTCTGACACACTGTTCACTCCATCATACAGCACACTCACACCCTGACACACTGTTCACTCCATCATACAGCACACTTACACCTCTGACACACTGTTCACTCCATCATACAGCACACCACACACTCTGACACACTGTTCACTCCATCATACAGCACACTCACTCTGACACACTGTTCACTCCATCATACAGCACACTTACACTCTGACACACTGTTCACTCCATCATACAGCCACACTACACTCTGACACACTGTTCACTCCATCATACAGCACACTCACACACCTCATGACACCACTTTCACTGTTCACTCATACAGCCATCATACAGCAACCTCACACACTCTGACACGTCACCACATACAGCACACCCTGAACACTGTCACCATCATACAGCACACCCACACACTCTGACACTGTTCACCATCAACAGCACACCTGACACACTGTTCACTCATCATACGCACACTCACCACTCTGACACACGTTCACTCCTCATACACACACTCATACACCCTGAACACAGGCATGCTGCTTGATAGGCTAAGATTGCGGCTTAATTTAGTCTTCAATTATTCCTTCATCTGTCCTTCCTGCCTTGGCATATAGACAAACAGATATACGTAGGTGTAGGTGAAGGATAATGGCCATACTCTGAAGACGAAGATTTTTTTTTAACTTAAATCTTTATTCAATGTAGTGGAACATAGAATATGGTATGTATGCACAAATTTATTAATGTGCGTGTGCCCAACTCCTGTATGCACTCACAGTTACATGTATGTGTGCTATGCGCGCGCGAACACACACCATGCGCACACACACTCACAAACACTACATCACTCACCACACACAACACACACACACCACACACACACAACACACACACACACACACACACACACACACACACGAGCCAGGTGTAAAAATAATTCTTGTGAAATAAATGTTGCCTTATCTCTGCATGAGGGATATAACTTGCTACAAAACGCTTGCTGGAAGCATTTCAGAAAGAAGATAAATGAGTCTGGCTATTGTCCGTATAATAGCCGCACAAGCAATGTGATAGATTTTCAAAATGCTTTAGTATGTAACAAAGTTTCTGGTTGGTATAATCGAAGAAATGTGTCATCCCTCATTTATAGATTTAAACTAAACGCATTCAGGACAAAATACGTGAAAGATGTAAACTGTATTTGTGGTGAGAAGATTACAAATAGTCATGTCATTTTTAATTGTGATCATTTAAAAACATTTTTACCTGCTGTACCTAGTTTGTCACTGGATCAGATTTTGTCTGAACCTTCTTTGCTGTTGGACATTGTGTTAACGTTGAAAAGAAGTCCAATAATCCAGTTTTTGTAGTGTTAGGATTAGTTTCTTATTTCAGCATTTTTAAATGACATTTTTCAGTTTATTGTTAACTTTTTCAGGTTTTTGTTTTGTTTTCTTTTGTTTTTTGTTTGTTTGTTTGCTTGTTTGTTTGTCTAAAATCACGAAATGTGAATAGACGTTAAACTGAAGATACACACACACACACACACATGCTTCGGATGAGACTATAAACCGAGGCCCGGATGTGAACGCACTTAGAGCATATTGTGCACATGTAAAATCCTGTTCCGCTTTCCGTAAGAGTAGGCCACTGTGTGCCAATGGGAACAGATAACAAGATTTACAAAGCTGCATACACAAGGGGAGTGGAAGTAAAAAAGCATGAGTTCTTATTCCATTATCATCGATATAAAATTATAAATAAAAAATAAAATATTTCTCTCTCTCACACACACGCACGCACGCACGCGCGCGCGCGCGCACACACACACACACACACACACACACACACACACACACACACACAGACCTGCGTGCATGCACACACATACTTTTTTTCCAAATCTTTTCAAATATGATTCCTAGCTCTGGTAAGTGTTTTTTTTCTTCTCTTTTTACCAGTTTTAATGGTTTCATGTAAGGCTCACAAAATACACTGAGAAAGTGATAAATGGTCTGAATGTGTGGAAGAAAGAAACGTAGATGAACACACACACACACACACACACACACACACACACACACACACACACACACACACACACACACACACACACACATATAACGAAACTTGCGAAGAGGGCTGAGTAGAAAACGATAGAGAGAAAGAGGAGGTAGACGGGTGCATCGATCTTGGGAAGGAGAGTGGACAACCTGCGACCCCGCCCCTCCATTACCAACAGCCGGTCTGAGGGCTGAGCCACTGGGGGAAGCTGTTCACTCCATCATACAGCACACTTACACACTCTGACACACTGTTCACTCCATCATACAGCACACTCGCACACCCTGACACCCTGTTCACTCTATAATACAGCACACTCACACTCTGATACACTGTTTGCTGTACGATCCATCAAACAGCACATTCACTCACAGACTCTGACACATTGTTCACTCCATCATACAGCACTCTGACACACTGTTCACTCCATACAGCACACTTACACTATCACACACCTTGTTCACTCCATCATACAGCACACTCACACACTGTTCACCCCATTATACAGCACACTCACACACTGTTCACCCCATTATACAGCACACTCACACACTGTTCACTCACATCACACCTATCCACAGCACACTTACATTCTGACACACTGTTCACTCCATCATACAGCACACTTACACTCTGACACACTGTTCACTCCATCATACAGCACACTTACACTCTGACACACTGTTCACTCCATCATACAGCACACTTACACTCTGACACACTGTTCACTCCATCATACAGCACACTTACACTCTGTTCACTTCATCATACAGCACACTTACACTCTGTTCACTCCATCATACAGCACACTCACACACTCTGTTCACTCCATCATACAGCACACTTACACACTGTTCACTCCCTCATACAGTACACTCACACACTGTTCACTCCATCATACAGCACATCCACACACCCTGACACACTGTTCACTCCATCATACAGCACACTTACACACTGTTCACTCCATTATACAGTACACTTACACACTGTTCACTCCATCATACAACACACTCACACACCCTGACACACAGGCAGACAAAAAAAATAAGGGCCAAGCTGCCTGATGAGGCCCAAGATCTCCTGGCTTAAGCCTCCTTTCATTCCTCATCCTGTACCAGTGGATAGACACATAGACAGAGGTACATGAAGATGAGATGAAGACTTTGGCGTTTTACAAGGATCAAAGATCTTCTCACTGCATCTTTGTACAATACACTTACATGCTCGCATGTGCTCATGCATGAAAGCCTATAAAATGCGAGCATAATGCACGTACACACATGCGCATATTTTGCTTCATATCACAGTTCCTACCTGAATTTTCAAAGCGTGCCTGAGACATACACAGAGAGTAGGAGGAAGAAAAATGAAGGGGGAGGGGATGAGAGAGAGAGAGAGAGAGAGAGAGAGAGAGAGAGAGAGAGAGAGAGAGAGAGAGAGAGAGAGAGAGAGAGAGAGGAGAGAGAGAGAGAGAGGAGACAGACAGACAGACAGACAGACAGAGAGATAGAGAGAGACAGACATAAGAGAGACATAGAGAGAGACAGACAGAGCAATAAAAGTTTACAGCCATTAAGCTGTTACAACCTGTTTGGCATGCACCACAAAGAACAAATTTAACACAACGGGATTTGTCTGGAACAGTCTGTTTTGTCAGCTATTCAAGCAAGACACGTCACAGATTCAGTATCCATGTGTGGGATATAGACTTAAGAAAATGGGCTTTGTATCATCTGAGGTAGAGCAGAGTTTCCATAAAACCTTTGTCTGGCTGTCATGGTGTTGAGGGGGTTTTTGTTGTTTTTTTTCGTTCTTTGGAAAGAGTTCCTAGGCTCACCGATGGTGATATTTTGCGAATGCAACCGGTTTTACTTACCATTACGATAGCCACATTCCGACTTCGGGGATATGTTTTACAAAGGTAAAATCATAGTTATGACGACACTGTCGATGAAAATTTTAATCAGATGATAACTATTCATCATTAACGACGACAATGACAACTTGAAAAGAACGACGATAAAGATGATGATGATGATAATAATGATGATGACGACAACGATGACGTCGATGATGAGACTGGAACTACAACCAGACCACGGAGATCATTAACAAAAGCAACAACAAAGGTAGGAAGATAGGGAGGAGGAGGAGTGGGAGGGAACGATGGAGAAATAGAATTACCAGCTCATTTCAAAACACAGTCGGGAAGGAGTCTGGTTATTACCGTGAAATAATCAACACCCGCCCCTGCCCTTTAACGTGCTTCCCCATACGCTTCATTATGGTCGTGTGCCAGTAAAAATTCCTGTCGTTCAGTCTTTAGCCGGTCTTTTCTGTCTGTGTCCGTCTGTCTTTTCTGCCTATATATCTGTTTTGTGTCATTTTCTGCCCGTGTCTGTCTTCTCTGTAGATCTCTTGTCTTCTGTTCTTTCGTATGTCTGTCTGTATCTTTGTCTCTCAGAGGGCTGGATGAGAAAAAGGTTTTGTTGTTAACCCTCTGAAAATAAAATGTTGTTCGTTCTGTTCTGTTCTGTTCTGTCATTATTGTTGTGTATTCTAGACAAGAGCTGAAAGAGAAAAACAGAATACTTGTGTGTTACCCTTGCAAACCATCTTCATCATCTTCACCAACGCATTGTCTGCCACCGTCTGTGTTTCTGTTGTATGTTATCCTAGCCAATACAGATCACCACCCTCATTATCTATCTGTCTGTCTGTCTGTCTGTCTGTCTGTCACACACACACACACACACACACACGCGCGCGCGCGCACGCACGCACGCACGCACGCACACACACAGAGTAAAAGGAATAAGTTTAAAACATTAACACAAAACGCACTCGTCCAGATCAGCACCTGGTTTACAAGATTCCCAGATAAATCAAGCCAGAAATTCTATCCTGCTTATCCACGTTTAGATCTGTTTAAAACAAATTTTAGCTTTCGTGGGCTCTTAGTGTGGAACTCTTCTCCACCACTACTACACAATATCCTATCTCCACAGCTTAAAAAAAAAAACAACAACAACAAAAAACAGAAAAAGTTTCGTTTTGCTCCAGTAGCTGAGGCTTTTTGTATTTGTTTTCGTTTTTGTCTTTTTATTTCATTTTTCTTTTTTTTCGAGAGGGGGGGGGGGGGGGGGGGGAGTATTTTTTATGCATACATCCTTACAAAAAAAATATGCCCAGTCCTCACCCCAGTTCTGCTCTGCATTTTTTCTTAACAAGTTGTGTATTTGTGTGTTTGGGGATAGGGATGGGAGAAGGGGTGAGAAGTTTGTGTGTGCATGCCTGTTCAGGCGTGCACATGCTTGTGTGTGTGTGTGTGCGTGTGTGTATGTGTACTTGTCTGTGTGAGCGCATACTTGTGTGGTGTGTGTGTGTGTGTGTGTGTGTGTGTGTGTGTGTTTGTGTATGTGTCTGTGTGTGTGACAGCTTGTGTTTGTATGCTTGTGTGTGTGTCGCGCACGCGTGTGTATGTGTGTGTGTATGCATACACCGTGTGGATGTTTTGGTTTGATCATCCGATCATTTTGTCAACTGTATTCAAATTCAAATTCTTCATCTCCCCTCATCCCTTTAGAGATAGTTTCCATAGTCTTATGAGACTGAAGGCTGCCTATACCGGAAGGTTTTACATATCATGAAAAAAAAATACTTAACAATATACATGCATGATTTAACAAGACATTTCAACACAATACCATAGAACACATTTTTGTTTACATAATATTTCAAATATTTAACATTTTTACAAGTTATTTCCGACAGTGTTATTGATTTTTACAATACTGAGCAGATTCTTCTAATTTGTTGAAGAAAAGAGTTTTTCGAAACTAAAAATATTTGTGTGAACTACGTGAAGCATAATTTAGTCTCACACACACACACACACACACACACACACACACACACACACACACACACACACACACACACACATACACACACACACACACACTCACTCACTCACTCACTCACTCACACTCAAACAAAAGCATACACACATACATGCATACAATGCACACACGTACGCCCGTGAGTGTATGTACACACACACACACACACACACACACACACACACACACACACACACACACACACACACACACAGAGCGCGCTCACATTTATATGTAATCTTCAGGGCGCTCGAGCGCTTATATACACGCTCACAATCGAACGTTTACATGTCGGTATGCATAGTGGACTGGTATGTATATGCACATACACACATCACAAGAAGGCTGGGCAAAGTCCATTGCACTGCCATAAAGGAAATAACCTGCATCAGCAAAGTTTGAAGCACGGCTGTATTTTCCGGGGTTTTAGTGTTGCTGTTGTTGGGTTTTTCCCCTGTTCCACGGCCAGAGCTCCGAGGTTTTCCAATGGTGTGATTTTTGTACATGCGTCCGTTTTTGCCTACCATTAAGTTAGCTCCATTCCGAATTCGGGGATGATATCTGAACACAATACCAGTGTGCATACGCAATTTTAAGATATGTTTATGGACTTTTTGTTTTTTGGTTTTCCATTTTACTCGCACAAATGTCTACTCTTTCGAAAGGCAGAGCTTGTTTAAACGTGTGTGCAAGATGTTCTGCGTTTGTTCGCACAAGGGGCCTCAGTTTACAGTCACATCTGAAGGACTTTCAGGGGAATGGAGTAAGTACTAATGTTAATTTCAATTGGAAAATCTTCTTGAACGGTGTGTCTTGGTGGTGGCTCGAACTCGGGCCGCCAAAACGCAGTGTTTTAACCACAAGACAGGATAGTCATCCGATTCCATCTGCAGTTGACAAACAAAATCTATAGTCTTACGTAACCACATATGTGATATAACACGCAAGCGGCGTAGCTAGCATAACACCATACAGTCACAACAGTCTTTTTTTTTTTAATGGTGTGGGGAAAACTGACGTACTTCTACTGATTTGACATCCTGGTTTCTGGTATGTGGAGGTGATAGATTTCTGGATCAAAAGTTGGGGATCAGTTTTAATTAACGGACAAACATTATCACGTGTTCTGATGAAGCAAACTGTCTTCTGTTCAAGGGTCAGAAGCCTGGAGACCCTGCCATTTAGAGACCATCCTCGTAGCTAGAGGCCAGTTTCTTGAAAATCGATTACTGTGGTTCAACTGTCGTTGTTCCAGCTGTCTTGCATTGTTTGACGAAATCGGGTTTAAAGAAGCTAATTACTGTGAGCCGACAGCAAATTATCCGATCCACAGAAATGTAATCACCATGACGCCCTTCCTCTACCACGGCGTTTGCGCAGCCCTTAAGCTGACAACGACATGCGAAACACCGAGAGATAACGAATGGTCGACCATCAAGGAACTACGATAGCGTTGGTATAGGCGGTCTTTTGAGGGCAATTCACTTCAAAATGAAAGAAAATGTTCAGAATGAGGAAGAATTCCTGCTGGACCGACTCTTGATTTGTAGAAGGGTTACGATATCAAGCTACATACTGGTATTAGTGGGTGGATGAATAGGATTACCCCCTTCATTCTCTATGCAGTTAAAGCAGGTTTACCTAAAAAAAAAGTTCATCAGAAGTAACTTAAGATTGACCTTTTACTGCATTTTTAGGAAACGATTCATTTAACCTACAATTGAGTGCGGGATAGGCATCTCACACATTAAACTATACTTTCAGTTGTATGGTAGGTTAAAATCTTCGGATAACACAAATAATGTGTCCATCAATGAATCGACCGTGCTTTCATTAAACTGGCCGCATGTTTTCTTACCTTCACTTCCCGGACTATGAATCTGATGGTCACTCATCAGTCTGCCATTATCAGATCATAGGCATTTTTGTAATGGTTTTTGGATTTTGCTTGGAAGCGATATACCACCCTTCCAATATGGTCGTCATAATTTAATTCGTCTGTGAACTTTTCACTTTTGCATACAAAGGAGCATAATCATACACCTCATTTTGACTATGTCCTTATGAATTGATTCAGGATGTAGTCCTTTTTTTCAACTTGAAAAGATTTAGGACGCAAAATCTTTTCAACATAATATAGAAGGTAAGATCTTTTCTAACATGAATACAATTATAAAGTAAGATCTTCAACGAGAATGAATTTTGTAAGTTAAGGCATTGTTTCCAACATAGGTAAGCTTAGAAGTTGAATCTTCCTCAACAAGAATGAATTTAGACGGTAAGACTTTTATTTCAACATGAGTGGATTTAGAAGAACATTGATGGACATTGTATCCGAGTGGTCAAGACCGTTTAACTTCAATCCAATGGGTTCATGAAGTCATGGGTTTGAATCTCGGCGGCAAGGTCTGGTGGATCAAAGGCGGAGATTTTATAACGTCCTAGGACAACTTCAAGAGCAGACCTGCCAGTGCCTTTATTCCCTTCCAGTATATACATACAGAAAATCAAACATGCACGTTAAGATTCTGTTATTCATTTCAGGGTTCGGTGGGTTTTCGGAAACACAAACATAGCCAGCATGCAGCCTTAAAATGAAATGAACTGCTCTAAAGCCGGCTGTGGCCAGCAGGCAGGCCTGCAAAATTACAAGCACAGGAGAAGACCAGGCACTATGCACCCCACCCAGTAGGAACAGGAAAGCAGAGAGAGAGAGAGAGAGAGAGAGAGAGAGAGAGAGGAGAGAGAGCAGAGAGAGAGACGAGAGAGAGAGAGGAGAGAGAGAGAGAGAGAGAGAGAGAAGAGAGAGAGAGAGACGAGAGAGGAGAGAGAGAGAAGCTTCTTCAACACACGATGAATTTAGATGACTTTTTCCAATATGAATGGATTCGGAAGATAAGATCTTTACCAACATGAATACATTTTGAAGGTATGGATTTTTTTCCAAAGTGAATGGAGTTAGAAGGTAAGATTTTTTTTTCCAAATGAATGAATTTAAAAGTTAAGACTTTTTAAAATTCCAACATGAATAGATTTAGAAGGTGAGGTCTTTTCCAACATGAATGAATTTTAAATATTTAGTACAATTTCGAAGGTTTTTCTTCAACCTTAATGAATTTATTGGCAACATATTTTTCAACATGAATGGATTCAGGAGATAAGCCCATTTTGCCCACAGATACTTCAAAAGTTCTGTTCCAGAGTTTCTCTATTTTGACCTAAAGACAGTGGTTGGTAACTCTGCGCGCATGCTACGTCATGCCCGGCTTGCCATCTTAAAAGAAGCATGTGCACTTGTGTGCTGAATTTTGTTTGAGTAACTGGTTGAAATTCATGGTAACTCAATCACGTAACTGCCACGATCAGATCATGGGTGTTTGCAAGTTTCGGTACTTTGCTGGGATAGCCCTGCCAAAATGTCGTCACCATCAAAACTATTTTTATAAACTTTTTTCTACCCTTGGACATCTTTCCATCCAACTAATCATCTCTCCACCCATCCAGTATGCAAAGAAAACTGCAGAAACATCTACCCATCATTACATTCACACGTGACGTGAATCCATCACAAACATACACACAAACATATGTACAGACCACACCAGAGCAGGCTACAACATCTTTTCTTGCCATGGAAGCACAGGAGGCTTATGCATGCATGTTTATGTACACACAGGAGAGTCCTGTCACTCTGACAGATAAACATGCATATTGTTTTGCCAGGTTAGATAATGATTTTACTGTACAACCTTCTGGAGAATCTGTCTACCTGACCTGCCCGGGAATTCCCCAGTCCCGTAACCGATTACTTTTGTTGTTCTTTTCTGTGAGGGAGGCTGTTCTGGGGTGGGCTTACAGTACCCAAAGAAAGATACTGTCTTAATCTTGTTACCAACGATGCTTCGTCTCTGGTTCTCTCCAGTGCTGGCGCATGTAGGGTATGGTTTTTTGTTGTCTTTTGTTTCTTTTTCGTTGGGTTTTTTTCCTCCAAAACCACCAGACATGGGTGTTTAAGACACGAGTTGAACGTTCAATATGTTAGTATATTTTCTGCATGGGCAAATACACCTGAAGGGTTGAGGAACTGGTAGGTCTGTATGTAACTTTACCTGCAATATTTGGCTATATGAAAATGCCACCATAACTCCCATCTGCCCGTCCATTCGTCTGTACCACACCATCTCACATGCTTGCACACATAATATATTTATACATACATACATACATACAACATACACACACACACACACACACACACACACACACAGACAGACAGACAGACAGACAGACAACAGACAGACAGACATCAGAAACATACATACATACATACATACATACATACATAACCCGGCAAGGTGCAGCAAGGGTAAAGAAGCAGCAGTGCCCATTATGTAGATGGGGGGCCTAAGCGCTCTCTAAATACCGTTCCCCAGGGAACTCTAGCGCACTGACTCGCTATACGATATACTGCCTTGTTTGTACTGCCACTACTACTACTACTACTACTGCTGCTACTGCTCTCTCTCTCCCTCCCTTCCCTCCCCCCCCCTCTCTCTCCCCCCCCCCTCCCGTGTCTGTCTGTGCGACTGGGTCTCTAATGTGTCTGTGTTATTGCAACTATTCTACAAACCACTGTCTGTGTTATGTCTGTGTTGTTGTATCTATTCTACTGTATTTTCACTGTTTATTATTGTTGTCACAATTCTATAGACTACTGCATCTCTACCAAAGTTTTAGTTGTATCTATTGTTATTCCACTATTTTATATGTTAATTTTGTCTATATTGTTAAAAGTATAAACTTATACTACTCTTTCTCTACTGATGTCTATTTTTTTATATCCATTCGACTGTAATTTAGATTATGGATATGTTGCTGTAACTGTTCTGTATATTGCTATATCTGTAATGTTGTTTATTGTTCACATTGGTTATGTCTATAATTATTGTTCTAAATATTCTATACCAATGAGCATCTACTGGCGTTTATACGGTTGTATCTATTCTACTGTGTTTATATTGTTTCTGATGTAATGTTATATGATTATGTATAATCTTCTTCACTCCTATTTGTAATCTATATGTCTATAATCCTGGGGAGGGGAGGGGTTTCCTTACTGCCGTATATTTACTGCTGTGTCTGTAATGTCGATAAACCATTGTATAAAATGTCTTAACTATTCTGTCTATACTACTTACCAAACTTAGTGAAAGGTTATTTGTTATGCAGTTTCAGGTTGCTGTGGTTTACCTGTGCTGTGTATATTGTTATGCATATATTTGCATCTGCACTGCTGTGTAAACTGCTGTATCTGTACATCTGTTTATACTGGTTTTTCACTGCTGTTGCCTATACTGCTAAGTCTGCTGTATGTATATGCTATATACCTACTGCTGTGATGCTGGTTCCTCTGCAACTACTTCTCGCGTGCACAAACTCCTGGAAGTTGGAATGAGGCTTCCTTAATGGTGGGCCAAAACGGTTGCATACGTAAGAATCACACCATGGTGAACCTCGAAGCGCTAGCCATGGAACGAAAACAAAACAAAAGATTAGGAAAAACAAAGGAGCAGAACTGTCTATGTCCATCATTTGGTACTGAAGCATCTGTACTAAAGCTCCTCATATCGATAAACTTCTTCTTCGAACATTCAGACACCAACTGCTGTTGTCTGTCATATGAGAAAAAATGCGTTGCGCTGCCGTTGGTTAAGCGCCTGGCAAGTCAGACCCAGCTCATCCGAAAAACATTGATATCTTTTAAGACTTTTTTTTGGGGGGGGGGAGAGGAAAATGGACCAAGAAGCCAGAAAATAGACAAGACGGAGGTG
Organism: Stramonita haemastoma; assembly: GCA_030674155.1. Classification (NCBI taxonomy): domain Eukaryota; kingdom Metazoa; phylum Mollusca; class Gastropoda; order Neogastropoda; family Muricidae; genus Stramonita; species Stramonita haemastoma. Next base: position 19,226,825 of record CM060327.1, on the reverse strand, counting down.
ACAGGAAGAAAAGGAACAAGGCAGAAACAAAGAGATGGATAGACAAGAGGGAATTCCTGGCACATAATTTCCAGATTGTGGGGATGCCATTATACTGACAGACCCTAGGTATAACCACGGGGTACTTCAATAAACTACATGCTACAATCTGAATGACCATTTTGTAGTGATTTTGATGTAGGCTACTAGTTGATTCACGAAAGAATATAACTTCTGTGCGCGCGCGCTCGCGCGCGTGTGTGTGTCTCTGTGTGTGTGTACCTCTCTGTGTGCACTGAATAGTCCTTCTTAGAAGCCAAAAAACAACAAAAAGAAGGAAAAAAAAAAAGAGTAAAATATAGATAGACAGACAGAGCACAAATGAAGAAGTGAAAAAAAGAAGAAGAAAAAAGAGATGAGCACAACACAAAAGTTCAAAGGATAGACACACACAGAGACGGCCAGACTCCAGGAAAGAACAGACAAAGCAGCTGGAGAGCAGACTACCAGAGACTGGAGAGGGTAGAGGCAAGAGAGAGCAATCAAGCAGGCAAGCACGTGGAACATTTCAAACCCTCGTCTATGTAAATGAAGCAGACAACCTGTGTATAAATACCTCCTCAAACTCCAAGGGCGCGCGTGCGCTAAAGAAGAATGCCGATGAGATAATTGGCCAGAGGCCCACAGACGGTAAAGCCACTGCACAGTAGGGGTGAGGTACAGTCCTGCTTCCAGCATAGTTACCAGGAAAACGGCCAGTAGTACTCTTACAATACTTTTTTTTGTCGGGATAATATGTTTTCTTTCATTATTGTTGATGTTATTGTTGGTTTTTAGCTTGAAAATTTTTGTCGGGGGAAAAAAACCAAAACCCAGAGAGCAAGCAGTAGCGAAGAATATGTGCGAGGGTCAATGTAATTCTACATATATAAAAAAAAAATTACAACAACGAAAGAAAAGTGTAAACATGCACGCCTCGTGAGAGGGCCATAGAAAAAAAGACAGATTCCCCTTCGCCCCTTTTTTTCAACATATAAATGTTGTTGGAAAAAAGCAGGGAGAAAATGAGTGGCGAAGAAATTTACAAAGTTGACAGTAATCCCACATGTACAAAAAACAAAAACAAACTCACGCACACACCACACCACGCACGAACCACGCACGCACGCACGCACGCACGCACGCACGCACGCACGCACGCACCACGCACACACACACACACACACACACACACACACACACACACACACACACACACACACCACACGTGTGTGTACACGAAAACTATGCACTCATCATGGCAGCCATCGCCAAAAGAAAAGTTTTTTTTTCGACACAAGTAGAGTCTAGTGGAGAAAAAAAACAACGCAGAGAAGTAAGCAACAAAGAACGTTACGAAGGTCCCAGTTATTCCACACGTGCAAAAACAAAACCCTAAACAAACAGAGAAAACGTAAACATACACGCCTCGTTTAAGACTTCGGTAAGAAGTTGTTTTTCCTTTTTTGCACCCTACAAACTGTGTGCAGACAACACTAGAGAAGTGAGAAGCAAAGACTGTATATGATGAAACAGAAATTCGATAGTAAAAAAATTATCAAAAACAACAACAAACAAAACAAACCACAAAACATACACGCTCATGGGCGCCATTGCAAAGATAATGCGTGTCTTTTTTTCTTTCTTTTTTTTTAACGCACCAAATTTAGTAGAAAAAACGAGTTGCGAAGAATGCATATGACGGTCACAGTAACTTATGTGTACCCGAAAATGGTAGAAATGATAATAAAACGAAAATATTAGAAAATACAAACATAAAAACGTAAATATGCATGTCTCTTGGGAGCCATCGAAAAAGATATTTTTACCCTTTTTCAACACAAAAATATAGATTAGAGAGTTAAAAAACCAAAAAACTTCGACAAGGAAGCGAGAAGCTAAGAATGTGTAGGACAGTCACAGTTATTCTACATATGCCAAAAATGGAGGCATAATTGTTCATATGCTATCCTTACACTAATTGATGCAATAAAAAGACACTTTCTCTTTCTTTTTTTTCTCAACCCCAAAAAGTAGATAGAGAAATCAGAAAGGAAGGAAGAAGCAAAGAATGAGTACGAGGATCACAGTGAATCCGCCAAATCCAACCAAAAAAAACACATACAGATGCACATCTGTGGTGTCTATAAGCTGGACATCTTTGTGGTAACTAGAATAAGACGTTCAAATGCACGAACTGCATAGTACATCGCTTTATATCAACACACATGAAAACAAGACCCAAAAATAACGGCAATAAAAAGATATCAAATAAATAAAACCTATTTCCAGACTGCGAACACAAAACGAGTACTCAATTTTCGAACACACAGTGTGCGACAATCCACAGGAAGTTTCCAGACCGGGGACAGAACCTCTTATCTCCTCTGAGTCTGTCCACTTCACGACAACAACCACTTAACGACACAACACACGTATCACAGAAGCACACTCACGTGGGGAGGACGTATTTTCAATTCTCCAGAAGTCCAGTCAGGTGTGATGTCACCTGCTATTCCCACATCTTCCATTGCCCAAGGAAGTAGCTGGCCATCGCTGCAACAAAATTATAGAGTTCATAAGGTAAACATTTTCAGTGCAAGGAGAAAGTGTATGTATACGAACATAAAAGAGGGGGATGTTTGCGGCTGACGTAACACCCTACCCAACTTCAGAAGAGTTGAATATACGCCCATAAGGTGGATACACTTCTTACCTGAACGTTTACAGACTTTTCTGCGTCCTCACGGTTTTCAGTTTCTTAAGGCGGTGTCATTGAGGAATTAATAAATAATTATTAATCAAAAATAAACCCCCTCCTTTATCTGCTACATCATTTAAGAAATGCAAGTCTTCCAAAGGAAACTACAAAAACGAGGTATTAGGTGCTAATACGCATATAACCAATGTGCAAACGTACATATTATGCATTTTTAAAAATGCAAACAATGCAACAACAAGAACAACAACAACAACAACAGTATCCACTGTTCGTAAAAGAGTATATTTCCGTTATGAATAGTCATCGACAAAATAAACGTATCAATCAGTTAGAACATTATAAAAATGTACATCAAAACAATGAGAGCTGGGGGGTGGGGGGAGGGAGGAGGGGGAACGAAGGGAGAAAAACAAAGGTTAAAAAAACAAAACAAAAATCTTTAGGTAGATCTTGAAAGATGCGAATGAATGACTGACTGTATGTATGGTTATAGAACACATAATAATCTCTAACTTCATCGGTGTGTATCATCGCGTTAGGAAAGTGGAAAGTGTAAAAGGAGGTGGTGAAAACGAGAAGAATAGGATTCAGGCTGGGTGGCATAAGACATAAGCTACTGAGCAAGGGTCGTGCACTAAACATGACTACGTACACAGACACAGTTTGTGTACTCATTGCTGTCAAAAAGGATTCTCCCATTCTGATGATACATGTGCACACTTGTTCGGGTTTTTTTTTGTTAGGGTTTGCTTTTCTTCTTTTTGTTGTTGTTTATGTTGGAAAGGTTGGAGAGGGGGGGGGGGGGGGTCCCGAAGTTCAGCAATGATGAGATTTTTGCGCATGTAACCGTTTTCGCCACATTCCAACTTTAGGGATGATGTCTAAACACAACACCAATGTGTATGTGTTTTAACGTGTGCGCAGCACACACAGAGATACACAGATACACACACGCGCGCGCGCGCACGCACAGAGAGAGAGAGAGAGAGAGAGAGAGAGAGAGAGAGAGAGAGAGAGAGAGAGAGAGAGAGAGAGAGAGAGAGAGAGAGAGATTGATTGATTTTTTATTTTCTTCTTTTATTTCGAGAAAATAGAATAATGCGCTCATGTGCTTTTTACATCCAGTCCCGCCTGTATGCAGTTTTGGTAAATTTTGTCATCCGTTCCCACCGGCACACAGTAGCCTACTCTTTCGAAAAGCGGAACGGGTTTTAACGTGTGCGTATGATGTTCTGCGTGAGAGAGGGGACAAAGACAGAGGGAGAGAGAGACAGTACAGAGACAGGGAGACAGAGAGACAGACTGGAGGTATACAAAGAAACAGACAATCAGTGAGTTATAAACCTGACGACCGAGTCAGAACATAGAGGAAAGAGTAAGACAGACATTTGACTTTAACTTCTGTAATGTTGTTCAGTGTACAATGAATGTATAGCAATGACTTTTGCGGGATGAAAAGTTGCTTCGTTAACAACAATGGTTTTGATTTTTTTTTAACTGTTTACAACGAAGACTTGGGTTGTTCAGTGTACAACAAGGACTTTGGCTGTGTAAAGTTGTTCAGTTTATACAACGAACTTTGACTATGTAAAGTTGTCCAGTTTACAGCAATGACTTTGATTTCTTTTATTGTTTACAACAAAGTTCCATAATGTTTAGTGTAAGACAATGACTTTGGCTGCAAAGTTGTTTTACCAAAAAAAAGTCTTAAGTTCGTAAAGTTGTCCTTTGTACAACAATGACTTTGGGTTTTTTAAATTCTTCTGTGTACAAATATGACTTTGGATTTTTACAACTGCTTTGTATAGCACTGGATATGGCTGTATGAAGTTGTTCGATTGTTAATAAATTTGTCCATCAACTTCGATTCTGTGGTGTTGTTAAAAATTAACAACTTCAGTTCCAAAAAATTGCTAAAAATTACTTTGGCTCTATGAAGTAATTTGACTTAGATTCTGTAGAGTTTTTCTTTAACTTTGGCTGCGAAAAGGCATTGAGTGTGCACTAATGAATTTGGTTGTGTACAAGGACGACTTTCGCTCTTTGGCATTAATTGTGTATGGTTGTTCAACAGACCACAGTGACTTTGCTTCTGTAATGTTGGTTACCACAGTGATTTTGGTTCTGAAAAGAACTTTATAGAAGTCATTCAGAATAGTGACTCTGGTTATATAGTTATTCAATATAAAACAAAGGCATAAGTTTCAAAAAGAGTTTCTGTTTACAACCGTGATTTTGGTTGTAAAAAGTTGTTCACAATAATGAATCTGGTGTCATAAGGTTGTTCTGTGTGCAATAATGACTTTAATGATAACTTGAAACTTTTCTGTTTCTTCTATGGTAATAAAGTAAAAAAAAAAAAAAAAAAAAAAAAAAAAAAAAAAAAATCATAAAAAATCGGGGTCATTCAAAGTTATTTCCTACGCAATCTAACTTTTTGATGTTGCTCTTTGCACAACAAAGACCATCATCTTCACAGTGAAGTTCACGTATTATATGAATATCCATAACGCTGTAGCTATGGAATCAAAGCTATCTTTGTTGTATGATACGGTCCCCATTGTACACTAAACAACCTTACAGAACGAAAGTCATGGTTGTACACTGAACAATTGTACAGAGCCGAAATCACCGTTGTACGCTTAATAACTTTACAGAGCCAAAGTCAGTGTTGCACACTGAACAACTAAACAGAGCCGATAACATTGTAATACACTTAATAACTTGACAGAGCCAAACTCATTTTGGTACACTGAACAGTTTTACAGAACCAAAATCACCGTTGTACACTCAATTTTACAGAACCAAAATCATCGTTGTACACTTAATTTTACAGAACCAAAATCATCGTCGTACACTCAACAACTTTTCAGAACCAAAGTCACTGTTGTACACAAAACAACTTTTACAGAACCAAAATCTTTGTTGTATGTTGAACAAATTTACTGAATCAATGCCATTATTTTTATTATTATATATAAAATTGAACATTTTTCACAGAACCAAATTCATAGTTTTACACTGAAAAAAATCGTACAGACTTTAAACCTTTGTTACAGATTGCACAACTTTACAGAAGCAAAGTCGCTATTCTGCTCTCAAAAACAACTTTGCCGAACCAAACTCATTGTTCTACTCAGAACTCTACCGGACTAAAGTCCTTGCAAAACCGAACAACTTTAAATGACCAAAGTCACTACATTTCCTGCTGCCATTTCTGACGAATCAGGGTTGCCATGACAACGGTTTTAAGTGCTGCAAGCAGTTAAAGAGCAGGCAGTTCAGCGGATATTGTACCCGTATAACTGTAGTGGGGGATGCCCTTCCTCTCTCTCTCTCTTCTCTCTCTCTCTCTCTCTCTCTCTCTCTCTCTCTCTCTCTCTCTCTCTCTCTCTCTCTCTCTCTCTCTAAAAGCTTGGGCGCAAACATGTGCATGCGGGTGTGTGTGTGTGTGTGTGTGTGTGTGTGTGTGTGTGTGTGTGTGTGTGTGTGTGTGTGTGTGTGTGTGTGTGTGTGGCTATATGTTCTGTGTGTATGCAGAAGTGGTGGTGGGGTGGAGGTGGGGAAGCAGGTGAGGAAGAACGGTAGGTCTGATGGAGAAGGGGGGAAGCATTAGGGAGGCTGAGAGCACAGGTGAGGTGGGAATTGTTTAGGTGTGTTGAGTTTGGTTTGGTTTGGTTTCGTTTGGACTGGTTTGTTTGTTTTTTCTCCTTCAGGTTAAAATTGGTCTGTACAAAAAAGCTAGGCGACTTTTTTTCTTAACACTCCAGATGTTTGCATCACGAACCTGTTGTCTTGTGTGTGTGTGTGTGTGTGTGTGTGTGTGTGTGTGTGTGTGTGTGTGTGTGTGTGTTGTGTTGTGTTGTGTTGTGTTGTGTTGTGTTGTGTTGTGTTGTGTTGTGTTGTGTGTGTGTTTCTTTTGTTTTTTGTTGTAATTTAGTAATAATCAAGTAGACTCAAGCTCTCCCATATTCAAGATCTAAATACTCCCGTCAACCAAGCACTCCCCTTACCCCACCCCCCTACACGCATATACAAATGCGCATTTGTATACACATTTTTGCAACTGGTAAAAGAATAGTACATAAGGAGCTCGAAGGTTGACCATCGCAATGGGCTTTGCATTTATCAATTATCTTCTGTGCTGATTTAGAGCAACTCGCCAAGGTACTCTGCATGTCTTCAAAAGTCGATGCTCTTCATTCTCACACAGTTTTCATAGAGAGATGGGCTAGCATTCCTTTTCAAACTTCAAGGTGCAGTCTTGGTCTTTTAACTGATACAAACTGATGACCACATCAGTCAAATCTGTCAATCTGCCAACCATAAACTGAAGAAAACTGCAGCATTCTGCACCTTTCTCACTATGAAAGTTGTCATCTAGCCGGCCACATCCCTAATAGATCGATCAAATCGCCTTGACTGCTGTTGTTGACTCTTTCATGGTCTGTTTTTTAGTTGTTTTTGTTTTCATAATTGATTCAGAACAATGCTACCTGCTTGCTTTTTTAGGAAATCAAAGGGATATCATGTCACCCTACTTTTGGTTTATCTCCATGGCTGTCAATCGCATCTCGAGAAAAATTCCAGCCTTAGCACATAGAATTTTTGGTGACTCTTGGCCATTTTATATCTCTTCTCTCCCTCAAATCTATCTTCCTTCTCGTCATCTGTTCCGTGTTTCCCCCAAAATATTTTAACATTTTTGGCCACATATATTTTGTTATCAAGTTCCCGTTGATGTTGTAGTTGTTCTTACTCTGTCCGATCGTCATGTTCATATAAAGCTGAAATTTCAACCTATCAACCTCTCTGAACTGTTTCTGTATAAATTTGCTTGAGATTTGTGAACGGACATTTGGTGTTCTTTGAGCCCAGATCATCAAAGTATTGATTGGGCAATATAAAGACGTTATTAATATTATAATTTACCTTGATATTGCTATTCCTATTCTTAGTATCATTGTTATTAGTATCATCATCTTCTTAATCATAATCCTCATCATTATCAATTTTGCTATTGTTTACTATCCTTATGATATAAGAATAATGTTCCCCTACATCACCATTCCACCCCTCTCTCTAACTTAAGAACATACACTGAATATCATCATCCTATAACACCTTCAGAAACTGAAAGACACACGTACAAAAAGCTGAAATTTTGCTTGCTTTTCTCTTTCCTTGTCTTGTTTTCAGCCTCAAGCTTGGGTTCCTAGACGGTTAGAGTTTCTATATCCCAAGAATCTGGATTTTTGCAAGGATTTTTCCTTTAAATGAGAGAGCCACTTCATGTCACTCTCACAAAACTCATGGTTTGTGTGCTCCAGTTTTCAACGTTGTTACAATGAGTAAGCCGGCATGTTTGTTGTGAATAACATTACTGTTGCAGATGATTATCAATAAACTGCAGGGAATTTTTTCCAGCAAATGAGCGAAAACCATATGTGTGACTTTCAATAAGCTGACATGGTACATTGCGTCTTTCAAACAAATAATCATTGACTCTGAGACCTTACAAAAAACCCAAACTGTTAGAATTTCAGTTTCAGCTTTCGGATCTTAAACATCATGCATATACAATACACTACCCCCATCTGCTAAGTAGATGTCCGATCAATAATTGAAAAAAGTGAGTGCACTGGTAATGTCCCAGAAGTACACTAAATACATTTGTATTCCAGTCCCCCTAACACCGAAGTAAAATACAAGATATGTCACATGCATTTTTTAGCTTGCCATATATATACTCAAAGGAGTTAATCTGAGAAATCACGAGAAAACCTTAAGAGGAACCTTAAATCATCAGGTTTCGCCAAGACTTGAGCCAGCGATTTCACGACTTAAAATAAGAAGTCAGTCAAGTGCTTTACTATTCGGTCAATGTGTTCCAGTAAAATATTGTTGATTACCTTGCCATTCTATCGTTTTAAATTTCATTTGCGTATTCCATCTTAAGACAGCATACTCAATTGCCTCTGCATGCAAATAACTGTTAAAAGACTGAAAACGAATATTATTAAAAATGTAGTACCACATGCTTACTCTTCTGTTATCTCAGTTTACCGAATTATTTGACTGCTGGCGCTCAATACGAACAAAGTTAGAGGTTCACGTAAGAGACCTGTTATTATATATACGGTATTGTATACCACTTTCAACCACAGTAGATTTCTCTGCATGAAATTCAGGCTGCTCTCTCTGGGGAGAGCATGTCACCACAAGAAGAGCGCCACTCATTCTTCTGTATTTTTTTTCCTGCATGCAATTGTTACTGTACCAAATATTCTGTATGATTACTACCAACATACAATGGCATTCTTATGTAGCAAAAACATACTTGTCATTTTACAGTAGGAATGCTGCTGAAATAATGTTGGAGCCACCGGGATTAACCTTTGCTCTGAACCGACGCACAATAAACATTATGTGACGACAAACCACTTCCAGATTTTCGCAGCGGTTTACGCTTGCCACAATTCCTATGCCTTCCACGTTAAGTGGAGATGGGTGGAAGGGGGAAGGAGGGTAAGGAGGAGAGCAGGAGACAGACAGACAGACAGACAAGAAAAACAGAGAAACAAGAGAGACTATCTAATAAACAACTGACTTCACCCTGTATTCCCAGAGAGCAGCGATCATTAAGTGAGACTTTGGGGAGATGGAGATGGGAAGAGACTGACACAGAGAAAAACATAGGACTAGAAACGCGCGCGCGCGCGCGCGCCACACACACACACACACACACACACACACACACACACACACACACACACACATACACACACACAAACACACAGATTTCCCCTTTTCGGAAGAGTAGGCCATTGTGTGCCGGTGGGAACAGATGACAAAAATTAACAAAACTGTATACACACGGAGACTCGATCTAAAAAAGCACATGAGTGCTTATTCCAATATCCTCGAAATAAAAAATAAAAAGAGAGTGTGTGTGTATGAATAATGCTTATAGAGACAAAAAGTCAGACAGAAGACAGACAAGACAGAGAGAGAGGAAGGGGGGGGGGGGGATGGAGGTACATGAAATCAATAAAAGTAACACTGTCCTCTGAAAGACCAGTTGTGGTGAGGTACAATTTGTTGACGTGTAGGATCTCTCTCTCTCTCTCTCTCTCTCTCTCTCTCTCTCTCTCTCTCTCTCTCCCTACACACACACACACCACACCACACACACACACAACACACACACACACACAAACAATCACTCACTCACACACAAAACACACACACACCACACCAAGCGCGCACGCGGGCGCGCGCGCGCGCACACACACACACACACACACACAACAAAACACTGATGTGTTTCTTCATGCTGATATTAGTTTTAAAAACAATCAAAAGAAGGAGTGTTCCTATAACATTATTATTATTATTTTGGCTTAAAAGTAATTCATTCAGTAGATGTATTTACAAAATAAGCAAACAGCAATACAGCAGAAAAAGGCATCAAGTTACAGCTTATTTCAAGCCCACCAAATGGCAAACTAACATTTGCTGCTTATGCAGACAAGTGCAGTGACCTTTATTGATACACGTACACAAGGTGACATTTAATTTTTCAACCTCAAGCTTAGTTTTCCAGAGAAAGACCGTTTCTAAGGACACAAAGAACATGCTTGTATGTAGGAATTGTTCTTTCGAACAAAAGCATACTACAGTATCACAACATGAACAACAAAGTTGATGCTTTGTTTGCTCCTAATTTCTTTGTTTATTTTTGTTTGTGTTTGTTCGTTACCACAAGTAAACTGACATTTTTTTGCTGTGAATTACTACACTCTTGCTACAGATTACTATGGGTAAACTGTCTTTATCTTTCCAACATATTTTGCACATTATCATCCCTGGCTATTAATAAGTTGATATAGTATCATGTTTTCCGAATCAACATGGCAGATAACTCAAAACTCATTTCAGTTTCAGTTTTCGAATTTTAAAGATATATATATATTCATTCATTCATTTATTTATTCTTTTATATTGAGGATAATGGAATAAGCACTCATGTGCTTTTTACATCCAGTCCCCGTGTGTATACACTTTTGTAAATCTTGTCATCTGTTCCCACTGGCATACAAAGGCTTACTCTTACGAAAAGCGGAAAAGGATTTAACGTGTGCACAAGATATGTATATGCAAGCACTATACCCTACCCCACACACCATGATAGCCAGCACTTAACTCTGACTGACCAACAAAAAAAAGAGTGTTGTAAATTCCCAGATGCATGCTTATTACATTCGTGTCTCAATCCATTAAGCACTAGAATGATGCAAAGGATCTTTTACATACACTTTTTAAAATTCGTGCTTATGTAGTGTACACAAAAGATGTAGAAGTGCTGACAAGTCTGCAAGACATCAGAACAATGCCCACCACTAAACCATTAGGTGTCACTAAAATCTGGACCAGCAACTTTATGATTCTTAAGAAGTCTGTCAAGCAACCTACTATTTCCTTAAGGCATTTATATCAAAAGTCAGTCATACATGTTTCTCTATTCTACCTTGCTATTCAATTATTGACTTGGGTTTATCATCATTTTCTAAAGAGAACCTTTCAAAGGAAGTCTCTCTGCGTGCAGGATCACACATAAAACCCCATTATAATTACAGAAACGGTAGAGAGAAGTAACATACATGCAGATAAACATCATCACATATACAAAGCAGTGGTTTAATGGTTATTATTAAGTGGCGGAATACAAAACATTATTCAAGACAGCCGCCATGGCGCAATGGTTAGCTCCTTTGGGTTTCGAACTGGAAGGTCGCGGGTTTGAATCCCATAAGAGCATGGGGATTTTTCGGACTTCGCCGGCTCCTACCCAGAGTGAAGTGTGCTATGGGCTCAGTGGGAAGACTGGGACCTCACAGTCGAGCTTCATCCACTTTACGGATGTGAGTTTGAGAGGTTTATCTGACCAACAAACACTGCAGGTGTCTGTATCTCTTGGGCCCGGTTGACGCAAGGATATGACAGGAAGTGTAGAGTACAACCCTGTCAAGTAGATTCAAAGTATATGCACTTCCACAGCAGCAGCACTACGTTATTCTCATTATCATGACGTGGTGGCACATTTAATAATAAGTTACAAAATGTTGACTTAGTTGGCCCTTTGCCTTATTGACCACTCCTCTGTGCCTTTGGTGAGTTTGAGTCAAAGCCTTTGGGGTTGGAGGTTCGTTCAGGGAGGTCGTTGGAGGGTGTTGTGGTGGTTGCCACCTCGGGTGAGCAATTCACTCAGTCTGGCTCCGCGACTGAGCTAATACTATCGTTAATAGGGGGGCTTAGTAGGTGGTGTCCTGCGTATGTTAGCTCAGAACAGTTACTGTCTGTAACTGTATTTGTTTCCCTATCAGAGTGGCTTTTTTCTACAGAATTTTGCCAAGGACAACCCTCTTGTTGCTGTGGGTTCTTTACGTGCGCTAAATAATTGTGTAACACACGGGACCTCGGTTTATCGTGTTATCCGAAAGACTAGCACCAAGACACCACTCGTGGTCTAATGGATGGGGGAAAAGTTTTGGGCCTGAACTGGATTCGAACCACCGCACACTCCGAACGGGACTTTTCACTTTCTAGGCAGGCGCGTTACCTCTAAACCGACCGATCCACTGTTACCTCAGTTCATCAAATTCTTTGGTCACATTGAGTACCCCAACAGGAGGGAAGGGTTTTAATGAGAAATATGTTACTGTTTTAGATGAACGGTATGACTTCCAACAACACGCCGTACCATCCTTATTATTATTTTTAATTACCTGACATTTCATAGGAGGAACACGGCTGAAACGATGCTGGAGCCACCAGGTTTAATCAGTGATCAAAGCCTAAGCACAATAAACATTATGTGTCGACAAACTGCTTCCAGATTTTCGCAGCGGCAAAGGCTTGCCACAGTTCCTATGCCCTACACGTTAGGTGGGGACGGGTGGGAGGTGGAAGGGGTGAGGAAGCGGGAAGGGGGAAGCAAAAGACAAAACAGACAGACAGACAGACAGACAGACAGACAGGCAGAAAGCAAGAGAGACTACCTGACAAACAGTTGACTTCACCCTGTATTCCCAGAGAGCGGCGATCATTAAGTGAGACTTTGGGGAGATGGAGATGGGAAGAGACTGACACAGCGAGAGAAAAAAAAACATGGGGACTAGAAACCCACGCACCACGCACACATGCACGCACACACACACACACACACACACACACACACACAACACACACACCCACACACACACTCTCTCTCTCTCTCTCTCTTCTCTCTGTCTGTCTGTCTGTCTGTCTTCTGTCTGTCTGTCTGTCTGTCTGTCTGTCTCTCCATCTCTCTCACACACACACACACACACACACACACACACACACACACACACACACACACACACAGAGTTTCATATGCAACACATACAGAGACAGACAAAAAGGTATACAGAAGAAAGACAGACACACAGACAGACAGATAGTGTGAGAGGAAGGGGGATAAATGAAATCAATAGAAGCGACACTGTCGTCTAAAAGACCGGTTGTGGCAGGGTACAATTTGTTGACTGTGTGTGATCTCTGTCTGTCTGTCTGTCTGTATGATCTCTGTTGTCTGTCTATCTGCGTGATCTCTTGTCTGATTGTCTGTCTATCTGTCTGACTGCCTGTCTTTCGATATCGTTGTATTTCTTTGTGTTGAAATACAGACGAGGCAAAATCAAAAGAGAAGTGTTCTTAAAACTTGCATCAATATGTTGACTGTTCTTTTTGTTATTATGAGTATTGTTTCTATTTTTTCAACCACTAATTGTCTTTCTTTTTGTTCCTGTCAAGCAATCGTTGTTTATTTCATAAGGCCCATCTGTCATTGCATCTTAACACATTGGGTTCATCAAATATAAGGGATTTTCAAGTTTCCACTTCAATCACATTAATATGTAAAAATAATATATCCATAACCTATGCGGCTGTAGCAAGATGTCAGAGACCTCAACTTCTCCAGGGGCCAGCAAGTTGAGGGTGTCGCCCATCTCCTCTCCCTCACTGCTTTACCTTCCCTGTCCCTAAAGAAGGCAGGTATCCATTTACAGCTGGGTGAACTGGAAAAAACTGAAGCCAATGCACGCAGTCACTCAACCAAGAAGTAACCCCTCAATGCTGCTTAACCTTAGTTAGGGAAGAACGAGTGCTCTGACCATTGAAGTGAATATCTTCAGAAAAAATAAGGTCACCTGAAATTAAGTGATCAATGCTTTCCATATTTATAGTTGGTGTGCCATGCTCCTGTGGCTTATGCAAAAAGTCAACAGTGTTCTGTATGGCAGTACTGCACTCGTCTGGTAGGTGACAGGTTCAAGGTTCAAATCCCCACCAGAACCAATAACCCGTCTTTTCTTAAATTCAGTTGACCATAGGTGAGGATCTAGATGCTATTTTCTCAAAAAAAATATTCAAAATAATAATAGAAAAAAGAACCCACGGCAACACGAGAGTCGCTCCTACAAAAATTCTGGTGAAAAACTCCCCTCAAAGGAAAACAGAAATACACACAGTACTTTTTTTTAAATTATTATTATTTCAAAAGTGTGTGCCATTTTTAGCCACAAGGTTCCTCCAAGAAGAGCAGCCAGAATATCCCGGCTATATCTGCGGCTACAAATGCGTCTAGATGTGCTATACGGAAAGGATAGTGTGCGGTGATGAGAAAGGGTAGGGAAAGAGAGAGGAGAGAGAGAGAGAGAGAGAGAGAGAGAGAGAGAGAGAGAGAGAGGAGAGAGAGAGAGAGAGAGAGAGAGAGAGGAGAGGAGAGAGAGAGACAGACAGACAGACAGACAGACAGACAGACAGACAGACAGGACAGACAGACAGACAGACAGACAGACAGGGACAGAGCGTGACAAAGAGAGACAAACACAGACGAAGATAGAGAGGCAGAAAGACAGACAGAAAGACAGACAGGCGCAGAAGGGTTGGAGGGGGTTGAAGGGGGATGAAGCTACTACACAAATATGGTAAAAACTGAAGTGGACCCCCCAAACACACAACAACAACAACAACAACAAAATACTGAGTGATAATGAAAACCATATTAGACTGGAAACAGCCGAGTCTTTGAGGATGGGTTTGAAAATGCGGAGGTGTTTGCGATGGGAAGAGATGAACATCATTCTAAACAGAGAGGACCAGAAACAGAACCAAGGCCGACAGTGACCTGTATCGATTCTCGACATGCTTAAGCTTAAGCACAGTGGTTCGACGACTGATCACGCAAATCCAGATGGGGGGTAAAGATAAAGACAGAGGGTGGATGACACTCCAATGTGTGTGCCAACTAAAGAAAGAACGAAAAAAAAGATTGGAAAATTTAGATAGTGTGTGCCAACTTAAGAAAGAAAAAAAAAAGACTGCAAAATTAGTGAAACGGTGGGTGAAGACACTCACAGAGGGATGGACGAAGCCGTTTTGTGGATGTGCTTTGTAAAGGAAGTTACTGATTTTACAGCAGGAATCTAGATGAGGACAGGAAGATGGATTGTGATTGATTTGGGGATTTTTTTTTTCTTCTGTCGGGCAAGTTCAGTAGCAGAAATTGTGTGTGTGTCGTGTGTGTGTGTGCTTTGTGTGTGCTTGTGTGTGTGTGTGTGTGTGTGTGTGTGTGTGTGTGTGTGTGTGTGTGTGTTGTGTGTGTGTGTGTGTTTGTGTAAGTCACGGCAGATTTCTCTGGATCATATTTTGGCTGTTCTCCTCGGGAACAGCACATCGCCATAGGAGCCGCCCACCTTTTTTTTCTTTTCCTACCTGCTTGCATTTTTGTTTCCCTATTGAAGCAGCTTTTTTCTACAGAATTTTGCCAGGGATTACCATTCACGTTGTGCGTTCTTTTACATGCGCTGAATGCGTGTTATACACGGGACCTCAGTTTATTGTCTTAACCGGAAGACTAGCACCCAGACCACCACTCAAGGGCCTTGGAGATGGGGATTTTTTTTTATAGCTCAAACAGGGATCGAATAAGCACTTCTCGTTTTCTAGGCAGGTACGTTACCTCTAGACCACTGATCCACCATGTGTGTGTGTGGTGTGTGTGTGTGAGAGTAGAGAGAGGAGAGTAGAGAGAGGAGAGAGAGAGAGAGAGAGAGAGAGAGAGAGAGAGAGAGAGAGAGAGTGAGAGAGAGAGAGAGAGAGAGAGAGAGAGAGAGAGAGAGCCACTTCAAATAAATCTCACAAGAGAATATGATGATAGCCATAGGATGTGTGTGTGTGTGTGTTGTGTGTGTGTGTGTGTGTGTGTGTGTGTGTGTGTGTGTGTGTGTGTGTCTTCATTTAACGTCTATCCACTAAAAAGTGATTTTAGACAACGAGAGAGAGAGAGAAGAGAGAGGAGAGAGAGAGAGAGAGAGAGAGAGAGAGAGAGAGAGAGGAGAGAGAGAGTGAGTGTGTGTGTGTGTGTGTGTGTGTGTGTGTGTGTGTGTGTGTGTGTGTGTGTGTGTGTGTGTGTGTGTGTTGTGGTGGTGGTGGTGGTGGTGGTGTTCTCGTTGCTGCTGCTGGTTTGCTTTGTTTTTGTTCCTTTTAGTAAATTGTAAAGACGTGGACAAATGAATTTATTTAAAAAGGCTAAAAACGTAGCCATATTTGTCCATTCAACACAACGAGAAACACTGCAAACTTAGAAATTGCATCGGCAGCTCTTATTGTTTCAGTGTGTGGGGTTTTTTTTTTTAGCTTCTCAAGCTTTTATAACGCTTAACTACTGTATAATCCAAAGCACTAATCAAGTTGTCCTACAGCCTGTGTATTTTTCTTGACACTACCCACCGAGGAACATTGACATAGATCGTGGGATTTTTAACGTGCATTTTTTTAAATTATCCTTTTCATTCTTGTATACACTAGGGGGATTTAAGCATCTGCAGGTCTGCAAACACATAACTTGATCTTGAATTTGAAAAAAAAATCTTGATTCACTAGTAAACATGATTATACAAACAGCTGTTGTACTCAGTTGTAAACAGCAGCGATAATGGTGGTCAGGATTTTTGCATTTCTGCGTAGACAATGACAAAGAATATCAGGGTTATCGATATGACAGAGCATGGGTAGGTATCAGTATTGGCGTATCACTGTGATTGAGTTAGCTAATTAGTCTCTGCGAGCACTGCTTGAGTCTTTAACACCATTTAGTTTAACGTGTTCTCAAACCTTCAGTTTTGAATATCGACAATACAATTTGGCATGTTTAACTATCAAGAGAAAATAACTTTGCACGTATTAGAATAGCTGGTAGATTTTCGGAAACATCTTCAGGTTCAGAATCAAGAGTGTGCAATAACTTTACTGAGGTAAATGACAGGAGCCACAGGAGCAGTGTGGAGAGAACAATGCCCGGAAATGACCCCTGGGGAAGTCTGTACTCCAGTTTGTCTGGCTCCAAATGAATTTTGTGAACGAGAACGGACTGAGGATGGTCACTGAGATAGCATCAGAACCAGTGGAGGGCTGGGCCATTTAACGCCACATGTTTTCTAAAGGCCAACAGAGAAGGATCGGATAATCGATGGCGTCAAAGACGGCTGACAGGCCGAGAGGAGTTTGGGAGGGGGAGTAGGGGGAGAATGGATGGGATGGGGGAGGGAGAGGGGAGGGGAGGTCGTCACATGTAACAAAGTCCAGCCAAGACATATGTTGGCAATATCGTCATGATTATTTAGTTAAAATATAACTGTAAACCGTTAAGCACACTGTCTTCACGTGTTTAGTCATTTTGTTTATTATCGTATTCGTGTGATTCTCAAAATGAGTGCATTACACTGCCCTTCTTTGTTTAAATGAAGCGTGTCTGCAGCATTATCATTTTCATGTGTCCATATGAAACCTGTGTGTTTTACACAAAATTGATTAATTTAACAGTTCATTTGGTTGGTTTTTTGGTTGATTGGTTGTCCTATAACCCGTACCAGAACATCTGTATCGTTAAGAGCACCTTTTTGTAAAACATCAGCAATTACCTTAAACCTTGCAATTTTGTTACAAACAGTACAAATAAAATAAAAAATAATCCATTTGTTTTCTTGCTTGTTTTGTTGGTTGGTTTTCCTACGCTGTGTGCAACTGGATAACCACATTTCTGCATGATCTGCTAACCTTTCAATTCCAATGATTTGGCACACACAAAGGCACAAGTGTTGGGAGACAATCAATCCACACATCATTTCCATCTGAACAATTTTCTGACATTTAACCAATTTCAAACAAGCACGAAGTATGCATTTTTCCTAACTTCAAAGAAATGTTTTAAGACGAGCAGAGGATTAATTAATAATGGCTCTTCATAGCTGGTAAGCACTTGAGATCTTTATCGCATCGATGACTGGTAGGCTCTGCATTTCAGCCATAACATGTGTTTTCTACTATCTTCTCACTCGTTTGTGACGTAACGTTAAACAAAATCATTCACTCTGGTTTAAACATAATGTATCCAGTAAGTATACACATAAGCACGCAATAACCCAGTTGGGTAAAGATATTAAGCTACTTAATAATTATTGTAAGCCCCACCCCTGTGGTAAACGTTTACTCTGAGCGTTGCTCCAAACCTTTTTGAAGTAAAGTGAGAGAAATCGCGTACTTTTGTTAATCTTTTTACTTTGTAGACTAGCGGTTGGTAAAACTGTGTCCTGCACTATCTTGTCATTAACCTTCTCAAGTAACTTTCATTAAGATCGTGTTAAATGTTCTATTTATCGTCAACTTCTTTAACATTAAGTAGAATCAATGACATAGGGTTTTTTTTTAAATAATGTATATAGTGATCACATACAGGGATCACATCATTAATAAAGAAGCGAAAACCAGAATCAAAAACGCCATTGGACCATATGAAGAGCTTCTGTCTTCAGTGAAAAATCACAAACTACAGTGGTACCTGCACGTCACACGAATATCTGGACTGGCCAAGACTTTTCTACAGGGAACAGTACAAGAAAGGAGACGAAGAGACTGAGAAAACACTGGAAGACATCAGAGAGTAGACTGGCCTTGGATGGAACGATTTGCCATGGAAAGCAGAGAACCGCGGGGAGGAAGGAAGCTGGTCGAAAAATCTTCATTGGTTCCCCTACGGCCCAAGGGACTAAGGGATAGATGAAGGTGAAGGAAGAATGCAGTTATACTTAGAGTAAAATTGCTCATTCTGTGTAATCTTACTACTTTGTACATAAATAGAAAA
>CM060327.1:19202854-19205354 GCA_030674155.1 Stramonita haemastoma | reverse complement strand
AAAGATAGAACGAAAGAAAAGAAAGAAAGATAGAAAGAAAGAAATCTACTTACTGCTTTGATCCGTTTACATTCTGTCTTATCTCTTGTTCCGATGACAACCCTTTAAGTTGATTCTTCTTTTCGAATAACTCATCGTAAAAGTTATTCTGTATTTCCTGTAAAATCGAACGGTTCTGGCATAAAAATCTAGATGCTTGAAAATGAGCTTAAAAACGGACGGTTCTGGCATAAAAATATAGATGCTTGAAAATGAGCTTAAAAACAGACGGTTCTGCCATAAAAATCTAGATGCTTGAAAATGAGCTGAAAGGAAATGGCCACAGAACAGTGACCCTCTTCATAAGATCACTTCTAAATAAACTGCACTCCTCTTCTTTATACGAACGTTAACTTCAGGCTCTGGAACCAGACACGATGCCTTTTTGTTTTTCTATCAATCTCTTTCTCTCTCTAAAACACTGGCGTCAGTGTTACTAGATATAAGAGTATGGGATCCCTGTTCAGGGTCTTTGCTACTTTATTCAGTTGATTTTAGAATTTTATAAAAGAGGTGTTTAAAAAGTATGGAATATACCATATTCGCCACACCATATTTTCCAAAAAACACATCACATTTGCCTTATGTTTGACTTACCACTTAAACCAATACCACTAAAAGCAAAGCGCTTTGTGAAACCTTTGCTGTGTGCTGTTTTTATTTGCTTCCCTCTTTCTTTGTCCAGTTTCTGCAACCCACCGAATAGTGACAGAAGGAATCTTTTTAAAAATGCGTATTGGAGACCTGCACGCGAGTACTCGCAGAATAAAATAATTGAAGGCACTAGTGGATGAGGACATAAGTTGACTAAGGGAGTCGTAAGATCTCATGCTCTGGGTTACATTTATTAGGCACAGGCGAGACTCAATCCCAGGATCTGCAGGAATTAGAAGCTCAGCATCTCGTCAACCAGGCTATTGAGCCTAAAGCTTCGTCTGCTGCGAACTTCGAGGGATTGGCACAACCCACCGCCTTCTCTCCTGTGTCACAATAAAAGCACAATTTCCTATTCGCTTTGTCGACTCCAAGTAACGTATTGTGACTTCGTTCTCCCAAATTGTCTAAACAACCTTCTAAAAACAGTAGCCTGACTTGCTTCTCTGAAATTGTGTAAACAATCTTCTCAAACATTAGTGTAACTTGCTTTTTCAAACTGACAACCTTCCAACACTATATGGACAACTCGCTTCTATTCAAAACATAAGTGCAGCTTGCTTATCTCAGACTGTCTAAACAGCCGTCTCAAAACATTCGTATAACTTGCTTTCCTATAACTTCCTAAAAACAGTGTGTTTTGCTTATCTCAAACTGTCAAAACAATCTTCTGAAACATCAGTATAACTTGCTTCTCTCAAATTGTCAAAATAATCTGAAAACAGTATAACTTGCTTTTGTGAAACTGTCTAAACAGCGTTATAAAAACATTAGCATAGCTTGCTTTTCTCAAACTGTCTAAACAGCGTTCTAAAAACATTAGTATAACTTGCTTTTCTCAGTTTTAACAGCCTTCTAAAAACATTAGTATAACTTGCTTTTCTCAGTTTTAACAGCCTTCTAAAAACATTAGTATAACTTGCTTTCTTAGTTTTAACAGCCTTCTAAAAACATTAGTATAACTTGCTTTTTTCAGTTTTAACAGCCTTCTAAAACATTTAGTATAACTTGCTTTTCTCAGTTTTAACAGCCTTCTAAAAACATTAGTATAACTTGCTTTTTTCTAGTTTTAACAGCCTTCTAAAAACATTAGTATAACTTGCTTTTCTCAGTTTTAACAGTCTTCTAAAAACATTAGTATAATTTGCTTTTTTCAGTTTTAACAGCCTTCTAAACATATTAGTATAACTTGCTTTTCTCAAACTGTCTAAACAGCATTCTAAAAACATAAGTATACCTTGCTTTTTTCAAACTGTCTAAAGAACTTCCTAAAAAAATAGTATAACTTGCTTATCTCAAACTGCCAAAACAGCCTTCTAAAAACATTAGTATAATTTGCTTTTTTCAGTTTTAACAGCCTTCTAAACATATTAGTATAACTTGCTTTTCTCAAACTGTCTAAACAGCATTCTAAAAACATAAGTATACCTTGCTTTTTTCAAACTGTCTAAAGAACTTCCTAAAAAAATAGTATAACTTGCTTATCTCAAACTGCCAAAACAGCCTTCTAAAAACATTAGTATAACTTGCTTTTCTCAAACTGCCTTAGCAGCCTTCTTAAAACATCAGTATAACTCGCTTTTCTCAAATGGTCTGAATAACCCCCCAAAACCATTATAACTTCCTTTCTCAAATTGTCTAAATAACCGTCTGATAGCGTTAGTATAGTTTGCTTCTATTTGCTGAACAACTGTCTGAAAATATCGTTATAATTTACTTTTCTCAAACTGTTTACGCAGCCTTTCATTCTCAATACATTATGGAAACTTACTTTCGAGACATCGACGTGACAAGCTTTCAAAAATTT
>CM060327.1:19182854-19192854 GCA_030674155.1 Stramonita haemastoma | reverse complement strand
TATCTCGTACAGAGATCGCATAAACAACGAGGAAGTGAAAACCAGAATTGAACACGCCATGTGTCCGTATGAAGAGCTCATGATTTCAGTGAAGAAACTCAAACTAAAGTGGTACAGGCATATCACACAAACATCTGGACTTGCAAAGACTGTCCTATTGTATATAGGGTACAGTACAAGGAGGAAGATGAAGAGGCAGACAGACAAAAACAGTGGGGAGACAAAATAAGAGAGTGGACTGGCCTTGAGTGGAACAACATACTTCGGAAAACTGAGAGCCGCAAAAAGAAGCTGGTTGCAAAATCTTCAGTGGTGACCCAACGGTAGACTAGATTATGGGACAAGTGATGGTGAAGTGAAGTGAAGATGTTCTGCACGCGTACACACACGGGACCTCGGTCTATAGTCTCGTCCGGAGGACTCTCAGGGGCGTGGAGTTGGTACTGATGTTAACTCCTGGGGAAAATCCTTGAACGGGTGCTTCGGTGGTGGCTCAAAACCTGGCCATCAGATCACGAGTGCAACGTTCTAACAACCACTAGGCGATCTCGCCCCCATCTCAGGACCTAGACACATAACATCATTTCTGCCCTACAGAGCCTGTGATACGAGGAGTTAGTTTTATTACTTTGAAAAATAAAAGTTAAGAATTCGTCCAACGATAATACTGAAAATCAAAGCTTATGAATGGAATCATGGCTAGCCTCGCCTAAAATTCCGTTTCCCATTCAAGTACTGACTATACAGACAATAGTCCAACACTTCGTCACTCTTTAACTATGATACCCTTCGAGCAATCACTTCGTTTCTCCTCTGATCCGATTCATTTTACAGCCATTTCTACACACTGAATTTCATTACTGCATGACGTCGGCTGTTTCGTACTGTACAATTCGTCTTATTAACATTTAAGGATACAATTCGCCTTTACATTTCATGACACATAAGAATAGCTCATGACTGTCTGATATCTCAATTGGCAGAGTGATTAAGAGACGTGTTTTTATTTCTTCCAGTTCAGTTCTTTCAAATTCCATATAAAATTACCACATTTTGATGACTTTGGTAATGTGTGGGCTCTTGCAGTGGAATGTGGTGTTAGATTAGCTGATTCCCTACAGTTCTGTCTCGTGGTTCAATGGACCACTTCCCTCATGGTCTGTTCCTGCTTAAAACCTATCTCTTCTCTTCAATTCTGTAAGTGGGGCCTCCTTTTTTTTTCCAAATTGTGTAATACTTCCTTTTTCCTGTACGCTAGCTGTAGGATGTTTATGTCTTAGACGAACGACTTAAATGTGTGGGTGGAAAGGGGAAGGAAAGCGAGGGTTATGTCTGTGTTTTACGTGTGTGTGTGTGTGTGTGTGTGTGTGTGTGTGTGTGTGTGTGTGTGTGTGTGTGTGTGTGTTTGTGTGTGTGTGTGTTGTGTGTGTGGTGTGTGTGTGTGTGTATTTTGTGTGTGTGATGTGTTGTGTGAGTGTTGTATGTGTGTGTGTGTGGTTGTATGGTTGTGTGTGTGTGTGTGTGTGTGTGTGTGTGTGTGTGTGTGTGTGTGTGGTGTGCGTGTGCGTAATGCGCGCGTCTGTGTAAGCATGTCTATCGATCTAGCTGATAATTTACTCTCTGTCTATCTGTCTGTCTGTCTGTCTGTCTGTCTGTCTGTCTGTCTGTCTGTCTGTCTCTCTCTCTCTTGTTTTTCCTCTCACGTTCTGGATACACAAATCCGGTGCATATACAGCCCAGTTCACGTGCGCAGAGTTATTTGTTATTTCCTTTTTTTTCAAACTTTATTATTCAACTTTTGTTCACGTTGCACAATTATAAAAGTACAAAACATCTAAACGGTTTTGTTGAGAGAAAGAGTTTCAATTTCAACAAAAAAAAATAGTTTCTAACCTTACAAGTGTTAACAATATAAACAACATCTAAGCATGGAGGGTGTTTTATTTACACCTTTTGCAATGACCATCACTACACTAGATCACTCATTCAGCATTAACGTTTGGTGTTGTGTGTGGTGTTTTGTTTGTGTGTGATGGTTGTTGTGTGTGTGTGTGTTTGTATTTGTGTTATTTATTTTATTTATTCATTTATTTTATTTATTCTTTTATATCGAGGATAATGGAATAAGCACTCGAGCTTTTTTTCATCCAGCCCCCGTGTGTATGCAGTCTTGTAAATGTCATTTGTTCCCACCTGCACACCATGGCCTACTCTTCCGAAAAGCAGAACAAGATTTAACGCGTGCGCACGTGTGCGGTGTGTGCGTGCGTGCTGGTGTGGTGCGTGTGCGTGTGCGTGTGTGTGTGTGTGTGCACGCGCGCGCGCGCCCGCGTCAGTGTTTACAGCTACTGCAAACCTGACCCGTGTGTGTCAGTGTTGTTTACAGATGCTGAAACCCTGACCTTGTGTGTGGCATCGTTGTTTACAGCCAATGTAAACGTGGATCTGCCCCACTGCTGCTTGTAACTTCACTTGTGTTAGCCCATCCTAGAGTTTTCCTCACCAATTTGTCCCGTCTTCATTGGCTAACTGATGTATGCTTTAATAAGTCGTAACTAGATGCTGCTGTGCCCCTCCAAACACTAAAAATTAAATTGGGGGGGGGGGGGGGGGTATTGCTTATATGTTACCAATAGGCAATACAGCGTGCACACGAATAACAACACTCATACACGCATAAATGCACGCGCAAAAACACGCACGCACACACACATGCATATATACATATACGCACGCACGACACACACCACACACCACACACACACACACACGTTGTTTGTGTGTGGTGCGGTGTGTGTGTGTGTGTGTGTGTGGGTGTGTGTGTGTGTTGTTGTGTGTGCTTGTTGTGGTGTGTGTGTCTGTGTCTGTGGTGTGTGTTGTCGTGTGTGTGTCTGGTCTTGTTATGTTGGTTATTCTTTGAGTGAGGGTGGGTTTCCACAAAATGAGAGATCACAGTTAATCAGTCATGTCAGAAATCATTTCCGTTCAGCGTTTTCTGGTTCTCCCCCCCCCCCCCTCCCATCCTACCTCCTTTCTCCCCTCCTCGTCCTTTTTCTTCAGTTCTTAGCTGCTGCTAGCTGCTGATTTTCTTCTCCTATTTCTTCTTCGACTACTTCTTTCCTTTTCTTCTTGCATTCTTCTTCTTCTTTGCATTCTTCTTCTTCTTTGCATTCTTCTTTTTTTTTATCCCTCCTCCTGCTCCTCTTCCTTCTCCTTCTACATCATCATCATCTTCCTCTTCTTCTTGTCCTTCTGCTTGTTCCTCTTCTTCTTCTTGTTCTTCAGCTGCTTGTTGTTTTCTTCTCCTATTTTTCCTTTTTCCTTCTTCTTCCTCTTCTTCAGCTGCTTGTTGCTACTTTTTCTTCTTCTGTCTTGTCGTGTGCAAAGTAGTATTAGGCTGCCTCCATACAATTTTCTGTATTGAAGTGTAGAGCAGTATTAAGCTGCCTCCAAATAATTTTTTGTATTATAGTGCAGAGTATTATAAGCCTGCCTCCAAACAATCTTCTGTATTGCAGTGTGTAGATTGATATTAGGCTGCCTCCTTACAATCTCCGCGGTGAAGTGCAGAGTAGTATTAGATTGTCTCCATACAATTTTCTGTATTGTAGTGCAGAGTAGTATCAGGCTGCCTCCATGCAATCTTATGTCTTATAGAGTAGAGCAGTCTGTATTGTAGTGCAGAGTAGTATAAGGCTGACTCCATACAATCTTCTGTTCTGTATAGAGTAGTATTAGGCTGCCTCAATACAATCTTCTGTCTTCCAGTGTACAGAGTAGTATTAGGGTGCCTCCATACAACCTTCCGTATTGTAGTTCAGAGTAGAGTTAGGCTGTCTCCATACAATCTTCTGTCTTGTAGTAGTACAGAGTAGTATTTAGGCTGCCTCCATACAATCTTCTTTCTCGTAGTACACAGTAATTCAAGCTGCCTCTACACAATCGTCTCTTTTGTAGTATAGTTATCAGGTTGCCTCCGTACAACCTTCTGCCTTGTAGCAGTGTGTAGCAATCAGTCGACTCCTCCTTGCAACCTTTTTTGTCTTACTGGGGATGGGAGTTTCACGCTACCTTCCTTCCCTTCATCTTCCAAAATATCGTCTGCATCGGTCAGATCACTGAAGAGGAATGTTGACGTTAAACCTAAGTTATGGGGGGGGGGGGGGGGGGGGAGAGCTAAAAGTGTTCTGGCTCAAAACCTACCTCTTCAGCTCTTCAGGCTGTACCCCATTTCCAAACTGTAAAATTACTTCCTCTCTCTTCTCCACTGGCTGCCAGTGCGCTGATTGTGTATTAGGTGTGTCTGTGTGGTGTGTGTGTGTGTGTGTGTGTGTGTGTGTGTGTGTGTGTGTGTGTGTGTGTGTGTGTGTGTGTGTGTGAGTGTGTGAGTGTGTGTGTGTGTGTGTGTGAGTGTGTGTGTGTGTGTGTGAGTGTGTGTGTGTGTGTTTGTGTGTGTTTTGAATGTGTTTGAGTGTGTACTCTTGTGATTGTGTGTGTTTTGAATGTTGAGAGTGTACTTTTGTGATTGCGTATGCATGTTTTTGTGGCAGGTGTGTGTGTGTGTGTGTGTGTGTGTGTGTGTGTGTGTGTGTGTGTGTATGTGCGTGTTTGTGTGTGTGTGTGTGTGTGTGTGTGTGTGTGTGTGTGTGTGTGTGTGTGTGTGTGTGTGTGTGTTGAATGTGTTTGAGTGTGTACTCTTGTGATTGTGTGTGTGTGTTTTGAATGTTTGAGTGAGTACTCTTGTGATTGTGTATGCATGTATGTGTGGGCAGTTGTCTAAGTACCCAAGTATCCATGTTTTATTCATCCATTCTCTGTATCTCTCTTTCGGTTGTTAAAATTTATTATATCTGTTGGTGACATTGTTCAGAAATTTATGTTGTTGATATCTTTAATGTTAACAGCATCCTTCTGTACAATATTTAATATCTCTTTTGTTGCATTTATACATACATTTCCGCAGTTGACATTCAACTTCTCTACTATCAACATTACTCCACATCTCTTTTGATGTAATTTACATATCTCTGTAGTTGACATTACTAACACGTCTCTGTTGCTGATTTTTCTTCACACATCTCTGTTGTTCATTCACACATCTCTGTTGTCCATTCACACATCTCTGTTTTTGACAAAATCAGCACATCTCTGTGGTTGAGTTTATTCATATTAACTCTGTTGTTAATATTCCATTTCCTCCGTCATTCAAATTTATTTTCTGATTTTCTCTGTTGTTCGACACTTCTCTTTTGTTGACATTATTCGTGCATCACTTTTTGGTGACGTTATTTGCAGATGTCTAATGCTGACAGTATGTAAATATTTCTCTTGCTGACATCCTTGACGTTATTCGTGCATCACTTTTTGGTGACGTTATTTGCAGATGTCTAATGTTGACAGTATGTAAATATTTGTTTTGCTGACATCATTGACATTATTCATGCATCACTTCTTGATGACATAGTTTGCAGATGTCTAATGCTGACAGTTTGTACATATTTATCTTGCTGATGTCATTAACATATTTTTGTTGTTGATATTATTCACATATAATTGATGATATTCAACCATCTCTATCTTTCTCCCTCTCTATATATTTTTCCGATGAAAGGTAGGTGTTCCTATGTCCATACATACAGCTACATACAGTTAGGTAGTAATCACTCCGGAGTATGAGTGTGCGTGTGCGCTTTGTGTGTGACACATATGCGCCAGTGGCTGTGTACTTTAAACACAATTATGGATGGATGTCATGGATAATTATATGAATATTCTTTGTTTATGAGTATAGGAAACGGTTTCCTTGAAAATGTGAGGCTGAATCTATACTGTTTTATGAGATGATGGTTTACATGCTTGTTTGTAACCCACATGAATTTCTCATGATTTTGAGATGATAAAGTGTTGGTATCTGTGCCATTCCTCATATTCAAAGCTCTCTGTTGCTTCACACTCTCTGTTGTTGACATTCTTCGCAGTCCTCTCCTCTCTTGCTGACACAATTCACATATCTCTCTTGTTGATATTCAATCAGCTCTTTCACACTCCATATTCAAATCCCTCTACCACTTTACACATCTCTGTTGTTGATATTACACCCCCCCCCCCTCCCACCCACCACCACCACCACACCCCCTCTACCTTGTTCGTCGACATGAAAACATTTTCTGTCGTTCCCATTATTCAAATTCTCTTGTTGTTTACTTCATCTCTTCGCTGTCTCTTGTCTTCCACGTCGCCTTAAATATAATTCCCGAGAGCTAGCTCGCGGTTGTCCATTACTCTCCCCCCTTCCTTTCACTCCCTCCTCTCCTCCCCCCTTTCTCCTCCCCCCATCCCCCAATCCTCAAATCCACTACCCCACCTCCTCCTCCATTCCCTTTCTTTCCCCCCACCACTGCCCTCATCCTCCTCTTTCTGTTCCAGCAAAACCCTGACAAATCAACAAACAATCGGCTTCACCCCCACGACAACTCTCTCTCTCTCTCTCTCTCTCTCTCTCTCTCTCTCTCTCTCTCTCTCTCTCTCTCTCTCTCTCTCTCTTCTCTCTCTCTCTCTCTGTGTTCTCTCTCTCTGTGTGTTTCTCTCTCTCTCTCTCTCTCTCTCTCTCTCTCTCTCTCTCTCCTCTCTCTCTCTCTCTCTCTCTCTTCTCTCTCTCTCTCTCTCATGTAGGCCAATGCATGCATCATAAACTGACATGTAACAACACCAGATTGTATTGTGAGATTCGGCCCCGTCGCCCTAAATTTTCCTTTTTCTTCTATTTCTTCTTCTTCTTCTTTTCTAATCTGTGCGTATTGTAAGAAAAGTGTGCTCGTTTCTACCCCATCTTTTTCTCTCTATCTGTCTTTGTCTCTGTTTCTCCCATACTACATATTATTTATCTGTATGTCTGTCCCTCTCTCTCTTGTGTTTGAGTGAGTGAGTGAGTGAGTGAGTGAGTGAGTGATGAGTGAGTGTAGTGAGTCTGTGTTGTGAGTGAGTGTGTGTGTGTGTGTGTGTGTGTGTGTGTGTGTGTGTGTGTTGTGTGTGGTGCGTGCGTACGTACGTACGTAGTGTGTTCTTTAATACCTGCCTACTCGCCGCGCGTGCACGCACGAACACACATATGTTGAGCGCGTGCATGCCATGCCGCACGCACACACACACACACACACACACACACACCATATATATTATAATATATATATATATATATATATATATATATATATATATATATATATATATATATATATGTTTTACAACTGGTACGATACCTCTGCGCTCACCAGAACCCCAAAAATCGATTGTCTTGAAATTCAGCTGGCAGAATGTGGTTGCCATGGAAACACAGAGAGAGAGAGTTTGGCATCTGGCTTGGAGTTTAAACAGTCAGGTGATTTGACTTCTGCTTCCCTTCCCACCCACCCCTCTTCCCCCAATCCCCATCTCTCTCTCTCTCTGTCTCTCTCTCTCTCTCTCTCGTCTCTGTCTCTGTCTCTGTCTCTCTCTCTCTCTCTCTCTCTCTCTCCCTCGAGCACATACATATTCATGCTTTCGTTCATTTGACTTCATGTTCCCCAACACATATATCAGAAGTACGTTTGTGGCGAGAACTAATTGTTAGACCGGGTTTCTAGCCGCCTAAAATCTTTATCCATGCATATTGACAATTTTCTTCGTTCTTTATCCACAAGACCTGTGTGTGTGTGTGTGTGTGTGTGTGTGTGTGTGTGTGTGTGTGTGTGTGTGTGTGTGTGTGTGTGTGTGTGTGTGTTTCAGTTTGCTTCTCTCTCTCTCTCTCTCTCTCTCTCTCTCTCTCTCTCTCTCTCTCTCTCTCTCTCTACATATCTGCTGCCGCTCTCATTTTTATCTCGCTCTTTGTGAATTCATGATTGCTGCGCTCTCATTTTTTTGTGGTGTTGTGGTCGTTTGTGGTGTGTTGTTGTGTGTGTACTTGTGTGTGGTGTGTGTATGAATGAAGTGCATGTGTTGTGTGTGATGTGTGTGTTTGTGTGTGTTGGTGTGAGAGAGAGAGACTGACTTTGTGTGCGTGATGTGTGTGCGTGCGTGCGTGTGTGTGTGTGTTGTGTGTGTGGTGCCTGTGCGAGAGAGAGAGAGAGAGAGAGAGAGAGAGAGGAGAAAGAGGGAGAGAGAGAGAGAGAGAGAGAGATGTGGGTTGTGTGTGTGTGTGTGTCTGTGGTGAGTGAAGGTGTGTGTGTGTGTGTGTGTGTGTGTGTGTGTGTGGTGTGTGTGTGAGAGAGGTGTGTGTATGTGTGTATGTGTGTGTGTGTGTGTTTGTGTGTGTGTTGCATGGGTGGGAGGGGGTGATGGAGGCAGCCGTTGTTCGTTGTTTTTAACCACTCTGCATTCATTAAGACTACAGATGGTTTTGCAGATAAGCGTATAAATTAGTATTAATTTTTTATGAATTCCTTTTTATCTTCAATAAAAAAGAAACAAAAGCTAACCGATTAAGTTATTATAACTTTTTGATTTTATCAAACTTGCTCATATGAAATACTACCAAAAAAATATGCAACGCTTTTCACAAACCATCAATGAATTGTATCTGTCAATATCTTTATCATACATAAGCATGATTGATTGAAATATTGTGTATTCTTCGAGGTTCTGTATTGTTCTTTTTTTTTCTGTGTAAGTTGATGACCCTCCCTTTAAGTATCGATGAGAATGAATGACTCCTATATTTTGTCATTGTACGTTACACACATCTTTTTAGTCATCACATCATCATCTTCTTCTTCGTATTTTCTACATCATCATCTTCACTCCTTCTACATCATTCACATCATCTTCTACATCATCTTTTTCTCTCTGCAAGTCACCTTGATCTTCTTATACATATTCTCTTCTTCTTATTTTTTTCCCTCTTCTCCTTTTTCTTCTCTCCTCCTTCTTCTCCCTTTTCTTTTTTTTTTCTTCTATTTCTTAATTATATATCGTTTATTATCATCCCCCTTCTTCTCTTGCTTCTTCTTCCTTCTCTTCCTCCTTATGAGGGAATCGTTTGGGCACCACAATGAAGAGTGGTTCACCACCTTATGACATTTTTATCGGTTGTGTGCCAAAGCTTGCATCTCTACAAACGCTTCCATGGCTACTCTCTACAATGCTGTCAGCCTACCGTGTCCTGCTTCTTCCCCCCCCTTGACTGTTCCCCCAGGAGCTGTGTTTGTACACCACTTCCAGTCACAGCAGATATTTATGCGGGAAATCCGAAGCTGCTCTCCTCAGGGAGAGTGCGTATCAAGAGAAGCGCCACCTTTTTTTTTTTCTTCCTGTATACATGTGTATTTGCTTCCCTATCAGAGTGGCTTCATTCTACAGAATTTTGCCAGGGACAACTCTTGTTGCTGGTGGGGTTTTTTTACGTACACTCAATATGTGTTGAACACGGGATCTCAGTTGATCGTCTCATCCAAAAAACCAGCAGTAACCAGAAACCACTCAAGGTTTAGTTGGGGGGGGGGGGGGGGGGGGGGGGCATAACCGAGGATCGAACTCGCACTTCTTACTTTGTAGGCAGGTGCTTTACCTCTTGACCACCGAGCTACCTAGGATCAAGGCCGAATGGAGCTTGCTACGTGTGTTAGATACCAACGCAGTTTTCTCACCGGATGTCAGGCCTTTCAGATAGACCAATGTATCGTCGCATGGTATTGCACCCTGGTGTATTTGTGAGCTCACCAGCATGTCACCTTAGTAACAGATCACCAGAAAAGGTACTTCCTGCATGAAGGGAGGTAGAGACGGGGCTAACGGTCTGCAATCAATGTACCAGATGGGTTACCAACGTATTACCGTATTCGCTAGTCAACTCAAACCTAACCCCCTCCCATCCACTAAACCTTGAGTGGTGGTCTGGGTGCTAGTCTTCTGGTTGAGGCGAAAAATTGAGGTTCTGTGCGCAACAGGCATTCACTGCACGCAACAAGAAAGCGCTAAAAAAAAAAACCTACGATAACGAGATGACAAACTTTGTAGAAAAATGCCA
>CM060327.1:19172854-19175354 GCA_030674155.1 Stramonita haemastoma | reverse complement strand
CACCAGGTACACAATATCTTGTAAGACAAACTAAAAATACAGAGAACCATGACAAAAGCGATAACGTGCCATAAATCTAGGTTACTGTACTTCAACCAATTTATACAGCACTACTGTCTTCCTCGTGAAAAAATGACGAAATATATCCAGAGAAACAATCCACCGACCGACTCAGAGACGGAAGACTGATGGACAGACAGAAAAGGAAAACGTTAACATTTTGGTGTGGGTGGGTAGTTACTAATGATGACATGACTGTCTTACATTACGAAATAGACAAAGAAAGAATTTTTTCTTATAAGAAAGAAAAGATAGAAAAAAAGAAAGAAAATTGAAATAAAAAGCAAGAACTGCATTGACAACAGAAAAACAGTGTGTAATTAAGGACAGCCATTCACACTCACCTACATGCCTTTAGAGGTCTTTTTATCAAAATAATGACAAAATTCATAAAAAGAAGACAAAAAAACCCAAGCACAAAAAAGCAAGCAGATTAATTGGAATCACATCACAGGCATAGTTTTTAGGACTCTGGCCAGCTTCTAACCAAACTAAAGTTTGCTTTCGGCTGAGGTCTAAAGGGAGGAACAGGCCATTGTCCACTATAGATATCATTTTCAGTGTTGTTCAAGCTATTTCAACAACACGGCTGATGCCTATGTTTCTCGGGCTTGAATATTTATAATGGCAGAAAAAAAATCAAATCCAAGTGGATCTCCACAGAATCATTATTATCATCCTCAACGCCATTGATTATCATGCATTCGGAAAAAAAAGTTGTTTGGTTCAGTTGGTTCCTTTACCCTCGCTGGTCACACAGTGACCTCAATTTCGGATGCTTCTCCACTTTTTGTCTGTGGTGAGTTTGGGTCAAAGCCTTCGAGAACCGGGGATTTCATCGGAGACAATCGTTGCCGGAATGTGGTAACAGTTACCCCCCTCAGGTGGCTGTCTCACCCGGTCTGGCTCTGCGACGAGTTATTGTCGTCAGGAGGGACAGGGGGGGGGGGGGGGGGGGGGATAAGTGAATGGTATCCTGCATATGTCGGCTCACAAAAAGGCCACTACCGAGCACTGCCACAGTGATCCAGCAGCAGTGCAAGGCCTCATTTGCTTGGTGGCCCCTTAGCGGTCTAGCATACCTTCCTGTGGGTTTGTGATTCTGAGAGTAGGACAGAAAGGTGTGATTGAGGTGGTGACATCGGAATAATCTGCCAGAAAGCCGCACCATTTGGTTCATCACAAAGGTCAAGACGGAAAAGATATACATGAACACATATATAAATAAATACATCCTTGGGTTCAGCACTGCCTCTTCTGCCTTCCTTCCATCATTCACGCATTCATTTAGTCCTACATTTATTCTTTACTCATTCACTCGTTCATTATTTTTTTCCCTCCATTTTCTAAAAAACTTTTAAAAAAACATATAGCCATTAATTCATTCCTCTATTCTTTCACTATCGCATTCATTGTTTTACTCAACCTTTATCTTATATGTTCATACAACACAAGCAATCAGTCAGTCACCATAAATCATTCATTCTAAAATTCAGGGGGTCTGTAACATAGGCCTATTAAAAGACAAGGGCTGATTGTAAAACAAACCGTTTAATTGTTTAAAGATTTTTTCAGTCATTCACTATTCATCATCACTCATTCATTAATTTTATCAGTCACTCATTCCTTCATTCGTTTGTTTTCAGATGAATCGTCCCATTCAAGTGAAGCCAGCGGATAGTGAAAGCAGAGCTGGTAAGTTGTCATTTTTTGTCAGTGCGTAAAATCAGTAAACTGCCATATCTGACAGCGTCTACACGTAAGTTATCATATTTGTCAGTGTGTAAACAAACGCCAGATCTGCTGCCATATCTGACAGTGGGTAAATGCAGCAGAAATATGTTGGTTTTCAATGAGTGAAAGTAACGAATTATGTTTATATGTGTGTAAAAGCAGTAAGCTGACGTATTTGTCAGTGTGTAAAAAAAAATTGTAAGTCACCATGTTTGTCAGCGTGTGAAAGAATTAAGTAGCCATGTTTGTTAGTGTGTTGAAAAAATAAGTCGCCATATCTGTCAGCGTGTGAAAGAATTAAGTCGCCATGTTTGTTAGTGTGTGTGAAAGAAATAAGTCGCCATATTTTGTCAGCGTGTGAAAGAAATAAGTCACCATGTTTGTCAACGTGTGAAAGCAGTAAGCTGTCATGTTTGTCAGTATGAAAGCAGTAAGCTGTCATATTTGTCAGTATGAAAGCAGTAAGCTGTCATGTGTGTTAGTGTGTGACAGCAGTAAGCTGTCATGTTTGTTAGTATGAAAGCAGTGAGCTGTCAGTTTTGTCAGTATGAAAGCAGTAGGCTGTCATGTTTGTCAGTATGAAAGCAGTAAGCTGTCATGTTTGTCAGTATGAAAGCAGTAAGCTGCCATGTTTGTCAATATGAAAGCAGTAGGCTGTCATGTTTGTCAGTATGGAAAGTAGTAAGCTGTCATGTTTGTCAGTATG
>CM060327.1:19160354-19167854 GCA_030674155.1 Stramonita haemastoma | reverse complement strand
ATTTTGCTTATTCAAATATGGCTTTGGATATGTCTGGTTAAACCAAGGTGCTGGAAATCTAAGAGTTTCTTGCTGTTTTTAGACAAAGATTGGTTGATTGTCATTGGCAACGATGAAATGATCATATCCAGACTAGTGATAAATATAGAACTCTTCGACCATTTATAAGCTTAAACCATATTCAAAGCTTGAAATGGGAATGCATTTTTAAAGAATGATGGCTAAATTCAGACCGGCTCTGTGTCAGATATAAATGTTCATAAACTTAGGTACAGAATGAATAGTGAATCTGATCCAACATGCTATTTATGTAATGAAGCAACAGAATATAAAGTACATTTTGTCTTAAGTCGTGCCTTTAATGATATAAGGCAAAAATATCTACCAGCAAAATATACCAACCAGCCTTAATGCATTTAAACTCTGTTTACTCCTAGAATGTAGTAGTCTTAATATCATTAGAAATTTTGCTCTGTACTTATAGAAAGCCTTTAGGATAAAAGATATTATGTTGTCGTAAGATCGTAAGATTTTTTTCCTCCGGTAGATTTGTTTGCATTTGTTTGTCACCGCTGTACTTCACAGTGTATTCCTATCATTATTCAGTGTATTGATCAGCAACCCCCTTCAAGTATAGACTAATGACCCTCTCTCTCTCTCTCCTCTCTCTCTCTCTCCTCTCTCTCTCTCTCTCTCTCTCTCGTTTGCACACGCGAGCACACACACACACACACACACACACACACACACACACACACACACACACACACACACACACACACACACACACACACACACACTTTAGTTAGAGTTGTGCTGTCGTGCCAGTGGGGACATATGACAAAATTTGCAAAACTAAATGCACGTGGTACTGTAAAAATGTTGATTTTATTTTTTAAAGAGAACATGAGTGCAAACTCCTTTATTCTCAAAATTAAAAAGTTTAAAATAAAGAACACACACACACACACACAACACACACACACACACACACACACACACACACACACACACACACACACACTTTGTTAGAGTTGTGCTGTCTGTAGTGGGGGACATATGACAAAATTTGCAAACTTAAATGCCACTTGGGTATGTAAAAAATGTTGATTAAAGTTTTTAAAGAACATGAGTGCAAAACTCCTTAAATTCCTCAAAAATTAAAAGATAAAAATAAAGAACCCACACACACACACACACAACACACAACACACACACACACACACACACACAACACACACACACACACACACACACACCATTTTGTTAGAGTTTGCCTTTTTTTAGTTAGATGGCCTTGGTGGAAAAAAAAAAAAGCGAGTGATGCATAGCTTATTATTTTTTGGTCTCATCTATGGGGAGAAAAAAGAACATGGACTTAGAAGTTCACACTCAGACACAGGCACACAGACACCCACAGATGCACAGACACACAGAGACATACAGACAGACACACACACACATGCATACACGCGCGCGCGCCACACACACACACACACACACACACACACACACACACACACAACACACACCAACACACACACACACACACACACACTTTGCAGACATGTTAAACACGTTCCCCTTTTAGGGAAGAGTGGGGCCACTGTACCGGTGGGAACGGCTAATCAAATTTACAAAACTGCATGCACACAGGGACTATATATAAAAACGCACATGAGTATCTATTCCATTATCTTCGAAATTAAACAATAGTAACAGTCTCAATGATAATGATAAAATGACATACAGCCGCTGCACCGTGCACACGGACACATAAGTTGTCATCAAAATTAATGGTGTGCTTGTAGCTAATGGATTAAGACTTTCAACTGCATGAACCTGGTCCAAATGGAACGTGAGTCATTAACTGCCTAGACATGCTTTACATCAACACAGGTGAAAACATGATCCCAAAATAATGGCAATCAAAATTTATTGATAAGATGGATGGAACGACCTGCTACGGAGGGCCGTGGGGAGTGGAGGAGGCTGGTTGCAGAATCTTTAGTTGTGCCACCACGGTCCACGGGACTACGGGACAGGTGAGGTGAATAGGCCTAAGATAAAAAGTCTGTCGAGACGCCGAATGTAAAATCTAGTACTCTCTTGCCAAGTACAGTACACAGCATTCCACAGAAAGTTTTCTCAGGAAGTTTCCAGATCGGGCGAGGAGTTCCTATCTTAGGAGTTCTTATCTCCTTGGAGCCTGCCCACTTTACGACAACAGCCTCATAAGGACACAACAGCCGCAAAAAGACAAGGCACGTGCACAGGTCGTGATGCTGACAATGCCTGTGCCCAAGGCTGTCTCTACCAAGCAGTGCGGTCTTCCGGCGATCGATAGGAAAGCCGTCTTGCCTGCTTACTTAGCTTGTTAAGCTTACCTACGTCATAAATGATATGCCCGGCATGGCACCGCCTCGTATTACCTGAAGTTTTCCGCACATTATTAGGGGTTATTCTCCTTTTACGCCGTGCCACTCTACCAGAGATCCATGTTTTTAGTGTAAAGTTACCAGGTGCCCAAGTGTATGTTTTAGTTTTGATTTTGTCTGTATCATACCATAACTTTGTATTTGTACATCACTCTAATCATACTCTAGCCATCTTTTTTCATCCGTCTTACCCCAAGGTGGTTTAAACCATTCCTATGTTTCCACATAGATGTCTTTTGTGGGATTTTTTTTTTTAACACAGAAGACCCTGTGTCCATGTTTTTACACAACTTTGCTGTATTTTCACAGAATATCACCCCCCCCCCCCCCTTTTTTTTTTTAAATTCATGTTACGCTCTCTCAGTACACCACATTCGGATGAGACTTTAAACCGAGGCCCCGTGTGCGAACGCACGCAGAACATCTTGCGCACACGTTAAATCCTGTTCCGCCTTTCGTAAGAGTAGGCCATCGTGTGCCGGTGGGAACAGATGACAATATTTACAAAAACTGCATACACACGGGACCGGATGAAAAAAAAGCACATGTTGCTTATTCTGTTATCCTCGATATAAAAGAATAAATAAAATAAATAAATAAAAATAAATAAAAAATAAATAAAATAAACATTATTATAATAAGCCATACCACCATGTCCTCTTGCCTTCGTTGATATACCTGTCCATGTTTTTTTTTTACCATACTGCAATATGCCTCGTGTCAGTTACGCCAATTTTCTCCAGAACCTATACTATGACGTCCATAGATTACCTATGGTATATCTTTTTATGTTTGTTTGTTGTTGTTTTTTCTAGGACAGAGTATCCCAGACCGTATCATGAACATTCTTCTGCATCTTACCACCCTCCGTTCATTTCAAGTCCCTGTTTCCACATTTGGATACCTTATTTTATACCAACCCATGCGTCCAAACCTAATGTACTCTCTGTTCATGTTAAATCTACACATCCAGAGTAGGCTACCTTGTGCTGTGCTGTGCTGATCGCGGAGATTTTGTCTGTTGGGGGGTTTCTTTACCCACAAAATCACGCTTTTCTGTGCGGTTCTGAGAATGCTTTGTGTTCTATCAGACTTCTGTCCCTAGCTGCTTCTACTCAACCAACTCATCCCAACCCCCCCATTCTCCTTCCCCACCCCAACCCCTCCCCCTCCATGACCCTACTGCCTCCTCCATGCCGGCTTTCCATCGCACTTTTCATTCCCCCCCCCCCCCCCCCCTTTTTCCAACTTTCTATGAACCGGCATCCCTCGAAGACCACGCAAGCGAAACCATTAGAGCGTCAGATGGAACTGATGAATTATTCAGGAGGACTTCATGACTACGGTGATATATAAGGCTCGGAAGACCGGACTGTCTGTCTGTCTGTCTGTCTCTGCTTCTCCGTCTGTTGCTCTCTGTCTCTGTCTCTCTCTATCTTACTCCATTCCGTTGATCTCTCTCTCTCTCTCTCTCTCTCTCTCTCTCTTCTCTTCTCTCTCTCTCTCTCCTCTCTTCTCTGTCTGTTCTGTCTGTCTGTCTTCTGTCTGTCTGTCTGTCTGTCTGTCTGTCTGTCTGTCTTCTCTCTTCTCTTCTCTTCTTCTTCTCTCTCTCTCTCTCTCTCTCTCTCTCTCTCTCCTCTCTCTCTCTCTCTCTCGTTCTGTTAAAAGCATTGACGCTGCAAGTGTCTTCTGTCCTCTATCTTGAGGTATTAACACTACAAGTGTTTTCTGTTCTTTGTCTTCAGTCATGAACACTTCTGGTTCTTTGTTTCGTCTTCAAACATGAACACTTCAGGTCCTTTGTTTCGTCTTCAGACATCAGCACTACAGATGTCTTTGTCTTCAAATATAAACAACATAGATGTCCTTTGTTTTGTCTTCAGCCATGAAACACTACAGATGTCCTTGTCTTCAGCCATGAAACACTACAGATGTCCTTGTCTTCAGACATAAACACTGCAGATGTCCTTGTCTTCAGCCATGGAACACTACAGATGTCCTTGTCTTCAGACATAAACACTACATATGTCCTTGTCTTCAGACATAAACACTGCAGATGTCCTTGTCTTCAGACATAAACACTACAGATATCTTTGTTTTCAGACATGAACACTACGGATGTCCTTTTTTTGGTTCTCAGACATAAACACTACAGATGCTTGTCTGTCAAATAAACACTACAGATGTCCCTTGTCTTCAGACATAAACACTACAGATGTCCTTGTCTTCAGACATAAACACTACAGATGTCCTTGTCTTCAGACATAAACACTACAGATGTTCTTGACTTCAGACATAAACACTGCAGATGTCCTTGTCTTCAGACATAAACACTACAATGTCCTTGTCTTCAGACATGAACACTACAGATGTCTTTGTCTTCAGACATAAACACTACAAATGTCCTTGTCTTCAGACATAAACACTACAGATGTCTTTGTCTTCAGACATAAACACTACAGATGTCCTTGACTTCAGACATAAACCTACAGATGTCCTTTGTCTTCAGACATAAACACTACAGATGTTCTTTGTTTTGTCTTCACACATCTACACTACATACTGGCAAGCACACATACATGCGTGCACATAACATGTATATGCACTTGCTCTCTCAATACCAAGCTATTTATATTATATACTGTGCGGGCATGCTCTGTCCATATGTCTCTAGGCATATGCACGCACGCATGCATGTGCGCGCGCGCACACACACAACTACACACACACATACACAAACACACACACAGAGATGGGAACGGATGACAAAATCGATAAAACTACATACACACATGGACTGGATGTAAAAGAGGATATGAGTGCTTATTCCATTCTCCACGAAATAAAAAACTTAAATTAAATTAAATAAAAGCATACGCACGCGCGCGCGCGCGCGCGCGCTCACACACACACACACACACACACACACACACACACACACACACACACACACACACACACACACACACACATGTGCGCAAGCACATGATTCTTTGAACAAATTTATGTTTCTTTGCCCTTTATCTGTTTTGTTATATTTTTGTTTCTTTGTTTGATTAACTGATGCTTTGATTTTGTTCTTTCTTTCTTTTTATTGTTTTCTTTACATCTCAATATTTCCCATATCTGACGGTAGATGTGTCTTTCCTTGGAAAAAAATTCTCAATCTGACGCCAGTAAATCTCCATACTTTTAGAGACTTCACGAAATCATTACAGCGCTTTTGGCCCTGTTCAATAATTCAAATGAGAGAGACACAGAAAGAGAAAGCGGATGGAAAGAGAGGGGGAGAGGGGAAGCGTTGCAATTCCAGAAGTGAGTGCGAGTCAAAGCCGGCATCAGACAGAGAGAGCACCGCACTGCCGTCACCATCAAGCTTAAAACATTGTTGTTGACGTCTGTGATCTTTCCAGCATGAAGGGTGTTTTTTTGTGTGGTTTTTTTTTTGTCGTTCTTTGGCTAGAGCTCCGAGGTTCACCAATGGTGAAATTTTGCGTATAGCACCATTTTCCCACCATTAAGGTAGCCTCATTTCAATTTTCAATTCAAACATTTCATTATCTCACAAATAGATACATTCACGTGGTTTACAAGCCGTACATAAAAAAGTAAATAGGAAAAACATTTATCACAGAGGAATAAAACAGCACAGTATGCAACCATTACCTCGCACACACTACAAGACAATTTCCATATCAATACCAATACCAGCACTTTATCAAAGAGGAATTCGTGTGGTCACGAGCCATATATGCATAAAAAAGATAAACAGAAACATTTATCACCCAAAGCAATAAGATTCAATCATTAAAAACAGATAGCCACGTACGATGTCAAGGATGATGTCTAAACACACTAGTGCGCATGTGTTTGTTTAAATTTTGTCATCTGGAACAGACAAGCAATGGCCTACTCTTCTCAA
This sequence comes from Stramonita haemastoma, assembly GCA_030674155.1. NCBI lineage: Eukaryota > Metazoa > Mollusca > Gastropoda > Neogastropoda > Muricidae > Stramonita > Stramonita haemastoma. The sequence continues at coordinate 19,161,494 of CM060327.1, read as the reverse complement.
GGCGCTGTGGGTTTTAACGTGCTGTGCAAGCTGTTCTGCGTTCGTTTGTACACGGCACCTCAGTTTATAGTCTCACCCGAATGGTTTTCGGAGGAGTGGAGTCGGTACCTATGTTAACTCCATCGGGAAAATCCCCTCGAAGGGCGTCTCGGTGGTGGCTGGAACCTGCGCCGTCAGATCGCTAGCTCAAACGCTCTAACCACCAGGCCATCCCGGCCCCTGAAGGCATTTGAATACAAACACATTCTTTAGAGACAGTACTAAAAACTTGGGAAGATTGTTAGACATGCAATAAAGTAAACTCCCCCCCCCCAAAAACAAACACTGCATCACAAAATGCATTTGCAATGCAGACAGTAACATCATCTAACATAGTTTGTGTGCGTTACTATAGTAAAAGTAAACATGTCTGCATACAGAGACATACAAACTATTTCTAAACCATGCGCGGGCACACTAGCACAATCAAGACGAGCTCCATCATTATTCACACACACACACACACACCACACACACACACACAATCACACACACACACACACACACACACACACACACACACACACACACACACACACACACACACACACACACACACACATGTGAATAGATGAGGACAGACTGACACCCGTTCCCACACCCATCCCACCCGTCACAAGAGTGTTATTGTCTGAAACGAACATGTAATATCAATTCGGGAAGATGGAGGTTTAATTCTGAACAGTATACTTCAGCCGGAATACACTTCAAGCAACTCATTCAGGTATCCATAGCACACTTCACGCAACACATCCACACATCCATAAGAATGCACTTCACTCGACATATTCCCAGGTCCATAAAAGAGTACACTTCACTCGCCATATTCACATATCCATAAAAAAAAACATCAATACGAATGCACTTTGTTTGACACATTCACGTACTCATAAGACTACATTTCACACAACACGTTCATAGGAACTCTGCCACAAGAATCTATATCACTCGAACATTCACACATCCATAAGCATACACTTCACCCAAAGAATACACTTCTTTTGACACATTTGCATAGCCATAACAAAACATCTCTCAAAAGTGCCCAGTACCTGACACATCTACCAGAACAAACATCACCTAACTCATTCACACGTCCAT
>CM060327.1:19142854-19150354 GCA_030674155.1 Stramonita haemastoma | reverse complement strand
GTGTGTTGTTTTTGTTTCTTTGTTTTTTTGCCATTCTTAGTGTCTTATTTGTCTCATTCCATTCTCTGGAATAAGTGATGTATATGACGGCTTTTGTGCGCGCCGGTGCGAAATATGTAAAGACATCTGTGCGTGTGCGCGTGCGAGCGCGCGCGCGCACACACACACACACACACACAATCAAACAAACAAACAAAAGTGGCTATTTCTTAATTGCACGCATTAGATTTAAACACACACACACATACACCACACACACGTGTAGACACACACACACACACACACACCACACGTGTGACACACACACATACACATACACACACGCACACACGCGCCGCGCGCACCCCACACACACCACACACACACACACACAACACACACACACGTGTACACACACATACACACACAAGCACGCACTTACAAGAACATGCACAAAAGTATGAATACATATTTGCACACACACACTGATGCACACACTTCCGAGCACACATTGACAATGTGTGCTTGCAAGCACAGCGGACATGCTACTACCATGGTCAATACTAAACATCTAAGTAACAGAACATACAGGTGATAAACGTGTTGTGTGGTATGTGTGTGTGCGTGCGTGCGTGCGGCGTGCTGCGTGTGTGTAAAATCCAGACATTTTTCACATTTTTTCTTCAGTTCTTGTATATGTTGAATAATTATGTTTTCTATTGCATGTGCACGATACAAGCTCTGAGCTTCTTGATGCTTTGAGTCATTGCTTTGTGTTGTTCAAGTATATTCTCTATTAAAGTCTGATAATAAATTCATGTAAAACGAAATCTTTGTCTCACAGTCTAGAAAGAAGTCCTTTATGTTTCCTAATAAGCTGCTTGTACTGTTGTTGTATCATGATAAAAATCAGAAGAAAAAGAATCTTTAAGATGAAAGCCAGCTACTTTAAAAAGCATTATTTTTTTTCTGTGTTTAAAATCCATATGCAACCGCATGTAAAACAGAAAATATTTGCTTTCTGTCGAGAGAATACAAATCCTTCTCCGAAAATAAAGCCTTTTTATCAGTGCTCTCTCTCTCTCTCTCTCTCTCTCTCTCTCTCTCTCTCTCTCTCTCTCTCTCTCTCTCTCTCTCTCTCACACACAACCACACACACACACACACACACACACACACAACACACAAAACACATACACATAGGCGCGCGCACGCGCACCACGCACACACACACACACAGAGGACAAACATACACACACATGCGCGTGCTCACGGTCGCACTCTTATCTGAAGCATGCAAACAGCAGCACAAGAAATTTTTGGAGCACAAAAATATTTCTACCGCTGGGGACCGGGTTGGAGGAGGGGGTCTTTGAAAGAGACAGAATTGAAAGGAAGGAAAGAGATGGAGGAGATGTGGTATTTTCAAAAGATTAAACATAAAAATCCTCACTCAATCAATCAATACGGCACACACCTCAAAGGGGGGGGGGGGGGGGGGGGGGGGGGGGGGAATCGGGGGCGGGGAAGGGTGGGATGGGAGGGGGGGAATCCGGAGTTTTCAGAAAAGAAAGGCCTGACCTCAATCAATCAATCAATCAATCAATACAGCAAGACACACCTCAGAGGGACCTTTGGAACCGGTGAATTCCTCGCGTGCACCCCATTCTTCTATCTTATTTGCCGGACTTTTTAAAACGCATGCATGTTATGTGTCCGATGGTTAAACTTTAAGGTGATGCACTAAACACTATGAGAAAATAAAAACAGATAAAAATTAAAGAAGAAAGGAAAGAGCGAACGAAAGAACAAACAATGAAGTAATGAATGAATTCCTGAGTTAATGAATGAATTCTTTATACAAAAACTTTCTCTCTCTCTCTCTTCCCTCCCTCTCCCCTCTTCTCTCTCCCTCTCCACACACACACACACACACACACACACACACACACACACACACACACACACACACACACACACACAATGGGAACCACTGAACATAATTTCGCGAAAACCGTTGATTATTGATGTTGCTAGGATTATTTTCAAATCTTCTGTAAATATTTTATGGTAGGTTTTTTCTTTGTTTGTTTGCTTAGTCTAATATCACCAAGTGTGAATAGACTTTAAATTGAACTAACAACAAACAACAACAACAACAACAACAACAACACACCACACACACACACACACACACACACACACACACACACACACACACACACACACAACACACACACACACACACACCAAGGAACCCCAGCTAAACAAACAAATAAAAAGAAAAGAAAAGACAGCTAAAGGTGAGACTGAAAATGCTTTTTAAAAAATCAAAAAGAAATGTTTACTACGACTATGCGATTGTTAGGATGGAACCTTACTATTCCTAATCATTATGTACGAGTTTCTTGGTCTAGGATGACCTGCTTCGATTGTTCGTTTATAAATATTGTGCCAGTGTTAGGAGTAATTTTACACACAGGGTCATTCAGTTTGCTGACTTGTAAAATATTCACAGTATGTGTGCATTCAGTAGGTAACTATGTGCATTGCTCTCTCTCTCTCTCTCTCTCTCTCTCTCTCTCTCTCTCTCCTCTCTCTCTCTCTCTCTCTCTCTCTCAACATAACTGATATTTTTTTATCATAATTATTTCGTAACTTATTTACGTAAACGTCATTGGTTCAAAAAATGTCAATTATGCCCTAACACTTCCAGGTGTCTTTCTTTCTCTATACGCGTACCATCAATGAGACTAGCTGGCAACAGGGCTGTTAGACTTGTAGTTTTCTTGCATCTGTCTAAAGATGACGTATTTTCTTTCTGTTTTGTTGCTGTTATTGTTGTTTGTAAACGTGGTTGAATTATTCTTGGTCAAGCCTTATGACATTTTCCTTTAAAAAGATGATGACTTGTGTGTATTTTTTTCTGTTTGTGCTTAAAACTTAATATGATTTTCATAAAGATAAAGTTCTCTGGTGAAAACAAATGTGTTCAGAGTACAGAACCTTGAAGACTTCTATACTTAATAGAGTGTCAAGTGGTTATACCTATAATTATGGAAGCGAACTGTTGTTAGCTTTGCAGGAGTAAAGATAACGTTTTGAAATCGTGTACTGATACTCCGTATAGTTAACTGTTTTTCTTCGTACTAGATCATAATAGCTGAGATCAAAGGCCGTGCTGAAGTCAATCAACAACGCACCAGTGAATGTACCGTCATTTCTGCAACTGTTTCAATCACATACTACGTTCATTTGCCGACTTTTTTTCTCTTCTAAAATCTGATTTGGTTTTTGATGTTAATTGGTTTTGTTTGTTGTCGTTTCTGAAGCGTGGCTTAGAGATAACTAAGACCTTGGAAAAGTTGGTCAATATCAAACCTGTACATTTCGTGTCATTTGTCAGCTAAGTGATTAGAGCAGTTTGCTGGGAGTTGGGAGGGGGGTTGTTTGTTTTTTGTTTTAGTCCGAATTGTTTGTTTTTTAATAAATAAGAGAGAAGAAAGAGAGAGAGCAGAAGACAAAGAAGACAGACAGACAGACAGACAGACAGACAGAGGAGAGACAGAGACAGAGAGACAGGCAGACGAAGACAGACAGACAGAAAAACACAGGCGGAGACAGAGATATAATAACAGGACAGACACACAGACCAAAGGACGGACAGAAAAGCAGATGAAGGGGCAGAGAGAGACAGAGACACATATGAAAACAGGCAGGCAATAAGAAGAGACCGACAGAAAGACAACATAGGAACAGAAAGAGACAGCGAAAAGAAAAACACAGAACAAAGACATTGTTGAACAGAAAGGAGATGGGCGTGGGGGACTATCTTCATAACCTTAAAAGAAACTAGACTCCTCTGTATTTCCCCCAGCTACCCATGAAAGCCAATCTTAGGCAGTCACAATGACAAACAACCCCCTTCCTTCACCTCCTTCTCATATTCCCTCATCGTCATTCTATCACTCGACTGCGTCATCATCAAATTCAACCTTTCCATCCTAGAAGAGTTTCTTCTTATTCGTCGTCGGCCCTCATCTTCCTCCTGATTATACCCCCCCCCCCCTTCAACACACACACACACACACACAACACACACACACACACACACACACAACACACACAACCACACACCCTCACCCCCACTTCACTCACTACCACACTATCATCATCATCATCATCATCATCACATCATCATACCCTCATCATTGTCGTCATCATCGTCGTCATCATCATCATCATCATCATTGTCGTCGTCGTCATCGTCATTCTATCACTCAGCATTGTCCTATCAACATCAACCTCTTCATCCTCGACAAGCTTCTTCTTCTTCATCATCATCATCGTCGACGTCGTTCTCCTGCCCCTCCTACTCTGCCAACCCCACCCCTCCCCCTGCCTCTACTCCTTCACCAGCCCCCACCTCCCCCCCACCCCAACTCACCCCACCCAACAACCCACCCCCTCATCATCATCATCATGTTCATCCTCATTCCCCTACTATACTGCTTGCTGGGAACAGCCTAGCAGCCTGGCAGTCGGCCTCAGGCACAGCAGCAGCAGCAGCAGAAGCAGCAGCAGCAGCAGCAAGCAGTATGAGAGAAAGGCAAGGATCGATCAATACCTGCCTCCTTCCTTTTCTCCCTCGTTCTATTTTCAGCCTCCTCACAAGGAAAAAAATCGTTTAATGACATCGCCTGTGGGGAAGATAGGGGAGGGAGAGTGGGAATGAGGGTTGGAGAAGGGCTGGGGGAGGGGAGGGGGGGGGTGTAGGATTCTGGAAGGGTGAGAATGGTTGTGGATGGTAAGGGCAGAGAGAAGAAGGGCGAGGAGGGTAAGGAATAGGGGAGGGTGGGTGGTTAAAGTGTGAAAGTCAGGTCTCTTGATGAAATCAGTTCAGAGCACATGGGTAGTAGTGGTAGTAGTGGTGGTGGTGGTGATGTGTTTGGGGGGGGGGGGGGTCGGAAGAGAAAAGTAGTAGTCAGACCAATTTAAACAGGGAAAATGGTGAAGGGAGAGGGAGAAGAGAGGATGGGGGCGAGATCTGGAGAGAGACAGAGACACCCCAAAATTCGAAGCAGACACAGAGACAGACACATTTTTTTATCAGAAAAAGGCCCAGAGACAAAGATTGAGAGAGAGAGAGAGGAGAGAGAGAGAGAGAGGAGAGAGAGAGAGAGAGAGAGAGAGAGGAGAGAGAGAGGAGAGAGAGAGAGAGAGAGAAGACACCCCAAAATCAAGATCATCAAGAAAAAATCTGACAACGAAAACCCATTTCAGAGAAACAGAATATATATATATATATATATATATATATAAAACCCTATATATATATATATATATATATATATATATAATATATATATATATATTATATAATATAATATATATATATATATATATTATAAATCAGAGACAAGATACAAAATAGATTTACAAAACACGCACACACGCGCGCGCGCACACACACACGCACACACACGCTCACCACACACACCTGCACACACACACACACACACACACACACACACACACACCACACACACACACACATACACACACACAACACACACACAACACACACACACACACACACACACACACCACACACACACACACACAAGGCAATCTGATAGACAAAATAAAGAATCCGCTAACACAGATGTACAAACAGGCATGCACGCTGGTAGTAAGAAAAGGAACAGACATGCAGACGAACAGGCTGGCAGCCGAAAAAACACGAGGACAGCCAAAAAGACCGGTAGAGGCTGATCACACTGAGAGCAGGGACAGAGACTGGGGTTTATGTGACAGGAGAGAGACGACAAAAAGATAAGAGACGGGAAAAAAAGGTGTGCTGTTGTGTGTGTGGTGTGTGTGTGTGCGTGCGTGGCTGGTGTGTGTGGTGGTGTGTGTTGCGGGTGCCACACGCGTGACGCGCGCGCTGGAAAAAAACAACAAAAAATCTTCCCAGAAGTAACACCAACTGAATAGCAGACATAATACGTGACAGAATTGGCAGTAGAGAGAGAAGTAGTAACAGCACCAGTTCTGGTACTATTAATAGTACATGGTTTTGGGTGATGGTAGCCGCAGAACAGGCAGTACCAAGAGGGATGGTAGTTCTAGGCTTAGTTCCTGTTCTTTCATTTTTCTTAAAAATTGATTTTCCACATCATTTTAACCTCTCTCTCTCTCTCTCTCTCTCTCTCTCTCTCTCTCTCTCTCTCTCTCTCTCTCTCTCTCTCTCTCTCCATGCCCCCCCCCCCCCCCCATTCTTTATCTTTGTTCATTTATTTGTTTATTTATTCTCTTGTTTGGGTTTCTTTGTAATCAATTTTGTGAATTGAAGGAAGACTGTTTTTCTTCTAATTAATAAGGACTAACACCTTTTGTTCTAACACTGAGCATTGTGTGATAAAGTCTATACTGCCTAGTTTGTGGAAACAACAGCGATAGTAACAACGCAGTTTTCGTACTATGTAATAGGTGGTGCTTTCTCTCTCTGGTAAGAGTCGTAATAGTAGTAGGTGTAGAACTGGCCCTAGAATTATGTTATGTATCGTTCTAAAGTGTCTTATGTAGTAAACATCATGGTTCTAGAACTTTGCGATCTTAAGCACTATAGTTCTTTCTCTCTATAACAGTAGTAACAACAGTAGCAGTACTGATGGTTCTAATATTAAAAAGATTTAGTCTAGTTCTGTTGAACTTTCTTTTTTGTAACAGTAATTAGAGTTGCATTGTTCATTTCAGTGTTATGTGATGCCCACATTATTCATTTCAGTGCTATGTAATCCCTATTCCTCTTGTGTTCTTTTTTTTAAAACAGTAGCCATGATAATCTTTACAGTTCTCGTTCTTGTACAATAACCGATATTTTTTTTCTTTATGGAAAGCAATAGTAGAAACAACCATTCAAGTCAAGTCCAAGATACTTTAATCATCCTATGAAAGGCAATTACAGTCGTTACGTTCAAATTCGTTCTTATACCAAAACAGAAGTTAACCATCTTTATAGTACTCTTCCTAGTACTATGTAATCCACATTTTACTTTATTTTCAGAAACAATCGTCACAGTACTCATTACTGTACTACATAATCTGTTTTAAGTTTTGGAAAGCGAGTAGCAACAATAATCCTTACAGTTCTCGACCTATATGGTTCACATTTTGTCATGCCTCCTCACGCAAAACAGAGATAATCCATATTCCACTTGTTCTTTAATGTCTTCCCTCTGTAAAAAGTGTTAATAACCATGGTTGTTACAGCACTTGCTCTTATAACATTACTTCATGTTCTAGTTTGCTGATTTCCAACAAGATGACAGCCCCAAATGTGGCCTCTGACTGTGGTCGGCGGGGCTATAGACAACACGACTGGATTGGATTGGATTGGATTTTCAAGAAACAGTGGTAACGATATTCGTTAGAGTACTTGTTCTAGCTGTATGCAGCCAACTGCCCCGAGATTTCTCCAACAATGTAGCATAATTAGTTGCTTGCAGTCCTGGTTCG
>CM060327.1:19125354-19132854 GCA_030674155.1 Stramonita haemastoma | reverse complement strand
CAGTATATCTACCTGCCCTACCAACTGTACCCTGTCTGGCTAACGATCACATCTACCTGCTTACCCCCATTTGCAATTTACCTTTAATGACTGCCTATCCTTACCTGCTTGCTTATTATCTCTGTCTGTGTACCTACTTAACGAAATCTGCTAACGATTGTCTGTGTGATTATCTACCCGTATCTATACCTACTACTGCTCTACCTTTTAACCCCTATCTGCTTTCTTCCTTTGTCTGCCTGCCTTTGCCTATCTACCCATCTCTGACTCTACCTTTCCATCTCTACCAACCTTTATCTACTAGCTATCTACCCACTTATCTGTCTCTATGCCTATACCTATACACCAGTCACTGCCTACCTCTCCTTTCATCTTCTTGTTTTCTTCCTAATCCCTCTACTTCACTGGAAGTAGCTGGCCATCAGTTTCGCCTTCTCATGTTGATTCCCATGCCATATTTTGTCGATGTCCTGTCCTGGGTTTTTTGTTTTGTTTTTGTTGTTTCTTGAGGTTTTTTGTTGTTGTTTTGTTGTTGGCTTGTTGTTGTTTTGGTGTGTGTGTGTGTTTGTTTGTTTGGGGGGTGGGGGTTGGAGGGGGGGATTTTCGTTTTTGTTCTTGGCCTTTTTTGTGGAAAGCCTACGTACCTTTCTTTATTATATGTCTACCAATACATGCCAAAACGATTTCTACTGTCTACCTATTCCTCTGTCCACCTACCCATATCAATGAAAAAATTATATCTGTAACTATCTATCAATCTCTCTCTGTGTCTACCGATTCTTGTCTATACCATTCTTACCCTTGTGGATGCCCATCTCTATTTCGTACCTACTCCTAACTACCCTCTCTTACCTTCCTTATTTGCCTACCTAACCTAATCTAGCTGACCAACCCAATCTAGGAAACCCACCTATTTACTTTCACTTGTCTAAACTGTCAAGGGTCCAAAACGAATTTTATATTCATGAAACCGAGAGACAAAATAAGGAAAAATTCTGGAAATCAGCTTTGCTATACATCGATAACTATGTCTATTGTAAACAATGGTCACTCCAACCTTCCTTACGCCTAAAAAAGCTGACCGTGTACAGAAGGAATGCCAGAATGATAAACCATTCCCATTCAATCTTCTATTTACAGGATTTTTTAATGAGAATAAAAAAGCAGGACATGGCCATGACACGAAAATTATGTCCAAAACACACCTGCCATCAGTGACAGTGATGATGAGAGCTTAGACTTATTGAGCAAAGTCATGTCGTCAGAATAGGCGTTTGATCATCATGTCTTTTTAAATTCTTTTTTTAACCACAAAAATCTGTTAAAGTCCAAAGAAAAAACGCACACTTGGGGAATTTAAAAAAATCCTGATTCTTTATCGCTGCTCCTTTGCTTTTAGTTTCAAACTTCAGTATCATGGTGTTGATGAGGTTGATGGTGATTAGTAGTTGTTCTTTGGTCCACCAGATCTTTTCCCCCAACGCCACTGTCTGTCTGCACCAGAAACGGGTCATCTTTTCCTACACAGTCAGTTCTGCATAAATGCACAGATTCAGATGATATAAATCTGAGTGCAGTGAGCATGAACAATGTGCAATGCACTGTCAGAAAATGGTAATCAATGGCACTGCAGGTGTTGTATCTGGTTATCAGATGCACTTCAAGAACACGCTGAAAGCCTCCCTCAGGCCTCTTGCCATCAACACCACTACCTCAGAATCACTGGCACAGATCTGGCAAGCATGGCGAACCCTTATCTCTAAGGGTTATCAGGCGTCAAGAAGAGAATGATGGGTGACGCACAGCAGAGGCGAGCGCTGCACTTGTCGTGAGCATGCAGCTAGCGCTCCAACAGCCGATTTCACACAACTGCCGTCATGCAGAACTTTCCCAGCCCACATCAATCTGATCATCTGCACACTCTTACAGTTACTTCAGTTCGCAATTCATTAGACTTATGTTGTCCTGGATCTGCCAAGTTGGAGACAGGTTAGCTACTAGACCTACCTATCCTTATCTCTGATCTATGCATTGGGAAACAAATGCACAAGTAGAAAGGAAAATAACTATTTAAAAAAGTGGGTGGCGCTGCCACTGTGGTGTCGTAGTCTTTCCCATGAGAAAGCTGCGAAAAATGTATGTAGTGTTATTCGATCTGCTGCTGTTTTTCAATGCTTCCCTATCTATTTCTACCAACTAATTAGTATCTCTACCTATCTCACTATCGACTGCCTATTCATTATTAATATTTGTCTTTTACATTTTTATCCTATCTACATCGCCAGACGTTCGTTCTTTTCGCAAAGCATCACTATTATGAAAGGGGTTTCGTGACTTGTTTTTGAAATAAAAAGTATTCGCAGCGATTCGACCTTAAAACAAAAAACAGAAACAACAAACTAACAACAACAAAAAAACAAAACCAGTGAAGATGCAGACAAGAAGACAGAACATGAGCAAATCATCAGAGAAACAGACAGACATTCAACAGTCAGACAGACAGGCAACCACAAGCACTGACGAAGAAGCATTCTTTCTGGGCAGAATAATGAAAGGCAGGCAGTGTGGCATTAACTTGTAGAAAAAGAGAAACCTGAACAACAACGTGTGTAACGTGCATGACTCACTCCCAGAGTCACTGTCCTCCACTGTCCTCTCTATAAAAATGAAAGAAGGAAAGAAGAGGGGGGGGGGGGAGGGGGGGGGAGTAAGGGAATGAGGGCGAGGGTCAGTGGCCAGAGGTGTGGGAGGGTGGGACGTGAGAAAAAGGTGGGGATGGGGTGGGGAATCCAGGCCACAAGAACTAAAGAGGTCACTGGGAGGGAGGGAGGCAAAAAAATGGGGGGGGGGGGTAAGGGTAGGAGATGGTGAGGGCACGTGCAGCAGGGAGAAGGAAGGGTGGGAGTAGAGATGGTGTGAGACAAGAGCACCCACAGATTATTGAATGACTGATCGATCCTCCATCGGTGCTAAAAGTAAAGACATTGGAAATGCTGTTAACTCAAGGTCTGCAACGAGCATTATTGGTCTATACATACTGGTGCACATGACTAACACAGGATGTGCATAGCTTTTATTGGACTCTCTCTCTCTCTCTCTCTCTCTCTCTCTCTCTCTCTCTCTCTCTCTCTCTCTCTCTCTCTCTCTCTCTCTCTTGTCACAGTCTGGCCAAACCAATCCAATCAAGCCGGTCACCTTCTCAATATTACCATTTTGTATAAACCTCACAAGTCAAAATAAACCACATCCCGTAAATCAGTCTTCTCCAGCACTTATCTTCACTCACATGCAAAGGGTGGCCGTTAAATTATCGCTTGATAGGCCTACCCCAACTATGTAAAGGAAACAGACCAGGCTATACCGAGAACCCTCTGCCCAATTTATCACCTCCAGACTACACACACAACACACACGCGCACGCGCGCCGCACACACACACACACATGCACACACACACCCACAAACACATGCATGCGCACGTATGCACAGGATAATAGTAACAAAATGAATATTTCAAAGCATCTGAGAAATGCACACAAAAAAACCCCTGGCCACCCGAGCAAAATGGCTTTCCTGCGCTTGTCATTGTTTATTATCGCGCTATCTCGTCATCAGAATTGCACCCATATTGATGATGCCTTTCAGATTGTGGGAGGAGGAGAGAGAGAAGAGAGAGAGAGAGAGAGAGGAGAGAGAGAGAGAGAGAGAGAGAGAGAGAGAGAGAGAGAGAGAGAGAGAGGAGAGAGAGAGAGAGATTGTAGGGCATGCTCAAAAATAAGATTTTTTCCTTTAAAAAAATGGAAAGAGATGGAATGGCAAGAGACCATTGAAAATAAACTGAACAAACCTGACAGGTGGGGTGGGGAGTGGGGGAACAGTATAGCCATAGGGAGTGATAGAAAAGAGGGCATTTCCAGCATAGAGTTGTGTTAAGGTCGTGAGGATGACCGTGTACTTAAAGAGATCCCACTGATCTTCCCTGGAATGCACACTTCGGGGCTTTCGGCATATAGGCCTACATGCGACTTGGCTTAATCCATTTTTTTCAAAGATTTTGACAGAAGGAGGCCACCGTAGCCCGTCCTGGTTGGTGGCATCCATGTTCAACACGGAAGCACAATCACTGAAGCTTCAGTGTGTCTGTATGCCGGTGTCAGGGTTGGCTTCTTACCCCTCCCTGCATTCAGCCCCCCCCCCCCTCCCCCCCCTCTATTACACACACACACACATATACACACACACGTACACACACACAGACACACACATCCCTCCTCCTCCCCCACCCCTCTTTTCACTCCATCAAAGGTAAGGCTCAGTCACGCAGAGAACTGTGGCACAAAGGGGCGATTGTAGTGTCGTAAAGTGGTTGTTGTCGTAAAGTGAACAGCTTTAATGGAAATCAGATCTCCTCCCCGGATCTGGAAACTTCCTGTGGAAATTTACCTTCTGCTTTCCTTCATCAGGTGGGCTGCTGATGCACAGAATGCAGAACATTGCGCTCGCAATTTGACGACCGAGTTCGATTCCCGAGGGTTTTTTTTTCTCTGGAGTTAACATAGATTCTAAGTGCTGTCTCCACTCTCCCCAAAAGTCCTTCGGATGAGACTATAAACTGAGGCCCGGTGTGCGAACGCACGCAGAATATCTTGCGCACACGTTAAATCCTGTTCCGCTTTTAGTAAGAGTAGGCCATCATGTGCCGGTGGGAACAGATGACAAGATTTACGAAACTGCATACACACAGGGACTGGATTTTTTTAAAAAAGCACATGACTGCTTATTCCATTATCCTTGACACAAAAGAATAAAATGAAAATGAAATGAAATGCAAATCACATGACAAAAGATTCCAAATCTGACAAATCCTGTTGTCTTAGTGAGCGTGTGAATCAAGTAAAGCAACAGATTTTCCCTAGAAAGTTAGGAAGTACACGTTTACGTTCGCAGTCTCGACTCAGGCTTGTTTTTATTTTTTAGACAATACCTATTTTTTGCCATTGTTTTGGGTCGTGTTTCCATATACGTTAACAGAAAACGATGTGCTAAGCAGTTTGGAAATAATTTCCAGTCATGTTTGGACCAGGTTCACGCAGCTGAAGGCCGTATTCCAGTTAACGACAAAAAGACCATTTAACGACACTACAGGTGATGAAAAGATGGAATAATCATCAGCGGCTGAACTCAGACGGAGAAAAGAACACAAGCTACGGGATAGTCAAGGATACACATATATATACAACTGGAGAAATTTACCTAAAGATATAAAGAAAAGATAACCACGCGTTAGTTGATAAAAAAAATTATATCAATAGTCAAGTACTGACCCCCCCTAAAAAAAAAATCAGTCAATGAATCAATCAGACAGCCCATTGACCAAGATGGTCGTTGGGGGAATAATTGGGCGGCGCGTCAGTCAACACTTTTCACTAGGCTGGTCTATCTCCTGCCTTTCGCAGCAACACAGCCATGTCAAGGCCAGGCCAATCTTTGATATTCCTCATCCAGTTCTTCATCTGCCTCTTATTCCCTCAAGTGTCCCTTGTACTGTAGGCTACTCTTGGTAAGAAAGCTGTGACGTGTGACATACCCATGCTGAGATGGAACCAGATTTGCGGCAGACTTGCAGGCAGGGATAATCATAGGCAGAGAGACAGACAGACAGACAGACAGACAGACAGACAGACAGACAGACAGACAGACAGACAGACAGACAATACATGATCTGCAGAGACTGGCAGAGATAGATAGAGCCTAAATACTCAAACAGGGGCAGAAAGACCACTGTCTCCTCAGACACAGCACCCCCTACCTATGTAAAACATCCTGTCGATAGGGTGTATGCTAAAGAAACAGCTCCTCATCAAGGGGTGTTATGCTGGGGAAAGCACAACAGTACCTCATCAAGGGTAGATGAAGCACAACACCTCTCAGTTTATGCTGGGGAAAGCACAACAGTACCTCATCAAGGGGTATTAAGCTGGGGAAAGCACAACAGCACCTCATCAAAATGTGTTATGCTGGGGAAAGCACAACAGACCTCACCAAAGGGGTGTTAAGCTGGGGAAAGCACAACAGTACCTCATCAAAGTGTGTTATGCTGGGGAAAGCACAACAGCACCTCACCAAGGGGTGTTAAGCTGGGAAAGCACAACAGTACCTCATCAAGGGGTGTTATGCTGGGGAAAGCACAACAGTACCTCACAAGGGGTGTTAAGCTGGGGACAGCACAACAGTACCTCATCAAGGGTGTTATGCTGGGAAAGCACAACAGTACCTCATCAAGGGTGTTAAGCTGGGGAAAGCACAACGAGGTGTTAAGGTGGAGGAAAGCACAACAGCACCTCAGTATGGGGTGTTAAGCTGGGGAAAGCACAACAGCACCTCAGTATGGGGTGTTAAGCTGAGGAAAGCACAACAGCATGGAATGTTAAACTTGGGAAGGCACAACACCACCTCACCAAGACAGTGGTGTAATGCTGGGCAAAGCACCAACAGTTCCTTATCAAGTGGAGTAATGCTGGGTGAAAGCACCAACTTCACATCATCAAGGGGTGTTAATCTGAGGAAAGTACAAGCACCTCATCACAGGGTGTTAGACTGGGAAAAGCACAACAGCACCTCAGTATAGGGTATTAGACTGGGGAAAGCACAGCATCTTATCATGAAGTATTAGACTAGGGAAAGCGCAACAGCACATCATCACAGGGTGTTAAACTGGGCAAAGCACAACAGCACCTCATCATGGGGTGTTATACGGGGAAAGCACAATAGCACCTCAGTTTGGGGTGTTTAAGCTGGGGGAGGCATACACAACAGCACCTTATCACGGGGTGTTAGACTGGAAAAAGCGCAACAGCACCTCAGCACTACCATGGAATCACTGTTAAGAGCGCACATTTGGATGAGAAGTTTGCGTGCACGACTGTTTCAAATACATTTACCACATAGGTAGCCATACTCCGACTTCAAAGAACCGGTTTCTTCCCTTTAATGGAGGATACAGGCTGTTAGGCAAGGAGTTTCTCGTGGATGGAGACGATCTCCACGTAACATTCCAAACCTTAACAACAACTTTAATGTCAGCTGTGGCACTTTGCTGACATCAACAGCTGACAAAGCTTTGGGCTTGGGCCATATTATGGTCCCATTTTCATGAAATATAAAATGGTAGAAGACTTTCAGGTTTAGTAATCACAGTCTCCCCACTTCTTCCATGTGTGTGTGTGTGTGTTGGGGGGGGGGGGGGGAGAATAGGATGCTGGGAGTAGGGGGGTGGTGGGGGCTCTGTATGGGAGCCATCAGAATGTGAATTCCTGTGGGGCATGTCATAAGAGGCAGGTAGTGAGGATCATTATCCTAGAGTGGGTTGGAAGTCTCACTGGCTTAACAAACGTACCTAGCATAGCCTGTTTTTGTAAAAGGGAGGGAATTGGGGGAGGGGGTGGGGGTGGTAAGCAGGGTCATATGTATACTGGATAAGGTCAAGTGTCACCAAACACAA
>CM060327.1:19110354-19120354 GCA_030674155.1 Stramonita haemastoma | reverse complement strand
TGTGTGTGTTACGTGCGCGTAAGTGTTGGCTTAAATGTGTTGATAAGAGATAGGTGGACGAGCGCAGGGAGAGTGAAAGGTGGGCAGGGAAACAAGTAAGAGGGGGTGGGGGGTTCTGATCTGTTGGGAGACACGGGGGAATAGGGGAAGGGGGCATTTTAGAGCGGAAATGGCATTCTTGCGTGGGATTAGTCTGGAATCTTTCCTTTCCAGTGTAGGGCTCTACATGATTTACACAATGTCGTATTTACATAACGGCAGTGATGTAAATGGCGCTAAAGTCTTGAGTGACTATTAACCAAAGCTACCCTGACTGATGACGAAGATAAGCCCGCGGTCATGCCAGTAGCGCTAGGCCTATCCAAGATTCAGTGGCAAGTATCCTGCCTGGTGAAGAAGTAGCCAGAGGGCTTGAGACAGGCAGGATAGCCAATAGTCCCACAAGCAAGGCGGCTTGAGGAGTGTAGCCATGTTGATTACCTCTTTCCCTGCTGGCCCCATCCCAAACAGCCCTGTTCAGCCTTCAGTTTCTTCCCTCTTATCTTGGCCCTGGCTTCTGTGCACACTGCCACTGGGAAAGGAAGGCGGTTTATGCGGATGGAGGGGGGGGGGGGGGGGGGGGGGGGGGGAGGAGGAGGAGAGGACAGGGAAGGGAGGGAGCGTTGAGTTCAGTGCAGCTAGGCCATCACACATGCAGCTGCCTGTACATGTCGTTCGTTGGTGTGTGTGTGTGTGTGTGTGTGTGTGTGTGTGTGTGTGTGTGTGTGTGTGTGTGTGTGTGTGTGTGTGTGTGTGTGTGTGAGAGTGAGTGAGTGAGGACGCAGACAGACAGACAGACAGACCGACCGACCGACCACCGACCGACACAGACAGAGAGAAACAGTGAGAGGCTGGGGGAATTATTTATTTGATATTAGCTTCGTGTGTCCGTTGTGTGTAGCATGTTCAAAATGATCTAAAGGCTCCTGCAGCCTTTATATTAAGCTTAATTCCCATCACGTTCCCTCTGCTCCGCTACTGCGTTAGGGTACAACAAAGCCGCAGATATAGACGGTCAACTTTCTGGGTATCTTTGAAAAAAAAAGTTTCGTTCGCTTCTATGTGAACGATTTATTTGTTACAATTGTATTATGATTAATGGCTGAAAGTAATGTGCCTCTAATCTGTCACTCGGTGGAGACTAAAGCCTATCCACTACTGCTAATGCTACTACTGTTACTACTACTGCAGCCACCACCACTTTCACCACCACTATTACTACTACTACTACTACTACTACTACTACGACGACGACGACGACGACGACGACGACTACTACTACTGCGTCTACTGCTGCTGCTGCTGCTGTGCTGCTCATGCTACACTGCTACTGCTACTACTACTGTAACCTGTCCACCAGTACTTGAAACACCTACTAAATCTACTGTTACGATTACCACAGTCACCACCACTGCTACCACCACCAGCACCTCTACATCTACTGCTACAACAAGTCATCATCATCGACATTTCTTAGATAAACCATTTCTCTCCTTCCAGAGGACACTCAAGCAATTGACAGTGTAGTTTAAAAAGATTTTTCTCAGACTTAATTCAATCTGCTGCTTCTACGGCATGCATTGTAAAATGAAAATATACATGTGTTTGGGGGATTACGATACACATGCACAGTATAATAAAAATTATACATAAACATGCTGGCTGGATAACGAAACAAAAGTATACCTTAAGGAAAGATTAAGCAAAACGACATCTGTATCAGTTAAAAAAAAAAATAAAAAAAGTTTAATAATAATTTAATAAAAGCTCAAGAGTGTGTTTGCAGGATCCTTTTGTCCATAGGAATGCAAACAAGCATGTGATTGTTGACGTTCCTAATATGCAAAGCTATGAAAGTGCCACATGTCTCTGTAGGCCACAGGCATGCATTCAGGCATGCGCGCGCGCACATACACATACAAACACACACACGCACGCACGCGCGGTACACACACACACACAACACACACACACACACACACACACACACACACACACAACACAAACACAACACACACATACACATCCCTTCTAAAAACCACCGAACAGTATCTGCCGTGTACGCATATTACACGAAATAGCAAAGAATCTGGAACTTTTCTCTCCACCCCCCTCCAGCCCCACTCCCTCCCTCCCTACTTTCTCCCTGCCCCATCGTGTCTTCTCTCAACCCCCCCACCCCCCCACTGGTTATTTCTCCTCCGCCCCCCCCCCCCCCTCTCCCAGGTGCAGTAAAGAAAAGGCCATGGGCCGTAAACTGCGTTCCAAAGAAGAGGGGGAGGAATGTGGTGCCAGAGGGGGGCTGTAGTTTAGCAGAAGCAGTTCCTCAGTGCCGACACTTCCTGCCTCTTCACTCCATCCCTCACCCCCTCACCCTCTACTCCCCTCCCTTATGCCAAAATCTCTTCCTCCTTCTCTCCCCCCCCCCCCCCCATTCCTTCTTGAGGATGTCCTGCCTCTACTCACAGATATCAGGAGAGAGAGAGAAGAGGGGGGGGGGGGGGGGGGTAGGTAGGCCTTAGGGAAGTGGTGGGGGGAGGGGGGTGAACAGGTAAGGAAAGCTTTTAGGTAGGATGAACAGCGTACATTCGCTGCAGCTGAAGTGGTTAGTGAAAAGTACACACTGTCTCCTGCCTTTTTTTTTTTCTGCAATTAACCCCCCCCCCCCCTCTTCTCTCTCTCTCTCTCCTCTCTCCATCTCTCTCTTCCCCACCCCCCA
Organism: Stramonita haemastoma; assembly: GCA_030674155.1. Classification (NCBI taxonomy): domain Eukaryota; kingdom Metazoa; phylum Mollusca; class Gastropoda; order Neogastropoda; family Muricidae; genus Stramonita; species Stramonita haemastoma. Next base: position 19,117,596 of record CM060327.1, on the reverse strand, counting down.
TTCCTCACTTTTCTGTCTGGAACTGTCTAGGGCCTACTGGTCTGCTGCCGCTTCTGGAGCCATTGAAAACAAGTTAGGCCTAGGATGTATCGTTCATGTGTTACTGGCATGTCTGTAACACATTTTTGAAACAGCCTTGGGACTACAGTAGCTAGCCATGAGGTAGCAAGAGGAGAGAGAGAGAGAGAGAGAGAGAGGAGAGAGAGAGAGAGAGAGAGAGAGAAACCGGTACAACTAGACTTTCGAAAATACATTATATTTATATGAAAAGTATGATGGCTTCCAATTACATTGAAAAGAAAATAACCCGAGTGCTACATCGTAACGAGTTCCTGAAAGTTAATGATAAGAAGCTTCCACAAGCCTTCTAAGATGGGCAGGGGACTTTGCGAGCCCTTAATTCACACACACACACACACACACACACACACACACACACACACAAGCCAAGCACACACACACAAGCCGCAACAACTACAAGCGTACTCTGTGGTTGTGTGTGTGTGTGTGTGGTGTGTGTGTGTCCGCGCGCGTACGTGCCTCTGTGTTGTGTGTGTGCGCGCCGCGCGCGCGCGCGCGCGCGCGCGCGTGTGTGTGTGTGTGTGTGTGTGTGTGTGTGTGTGTGTGTGTGTGTGTGTGTGTAAAGAGATGTCTGCGAGAGACAATTTTTGTCTTCGATTTCATCTATTTACTCTCTCTCTCTCTCTCTCTCTCTCTCTCTCTCTCTCTCTCTTCTGTGCTCTTGTGTGTGTGTGTGTGTGTGTGTGTGTGTGTGTGTGTGTGTGTGTGTGTGTGTGTGTGTGGTGTGTGTGTGTGTGTGTTCTATCTACATGAGCTATTTGTAGGTTTCCACGAATGAATAACAATGGAAAGCATCATTTGTTGTGTAAAATGTTAATCTTTAATCACACACACACACACACACACACACACACACACACACACACACACACACAAAACCAAAACACAACTCTCTCTCTCTCTCTCTCTCTCTCTCTCTCTCTCTCCTCCTCCTCCCTCTCCGGTTTGGCATGTTCCAAGATTTTACAATGTGTACGAATCTCTCTCTCTCTCTCTCCTCTCTCTCTCTCCTCTCTCCCCTCTCTCTCCCAATAAAACACACACACACACAGAGACAGAGTACCTCCTACTCCTCCACCCCCCTACTCACACAAAGGGACTACTGTGCTTGTCTGTAGCCTAGCTTTGAAAGACGCTATGGGAGGGGCAGGGAGGTGGAAGGGGGTAAGGGTTGGCCCCACACACTCTGTTTATGGGGGGAGGGGGGTAATGGGGAGGAAGAGTGGATGAATGAAGCGGCAGCTGCCGTGTGCCTGGTCTGGCCATGTGTGTTGGGAGGAGAAAATGGGTCGGGGGGGAGGGGGAGGTGACACAAGGAAGAGATTAAAGCAGCGGAAGAGAGTTTGAAAAGCCGGGAGGTTGGTGTGTAGCTAGCTGAAAGGATAAAGACTACGGCCACATGGCTCTTCTCTGTTGTCAGCTCGTAGGCTTCGAGGGGAGGAGGGGGAGATGAGGCCAGGAAACGAGATTTTAAACAATAAACAAAAAGGTGAACTTTTGTTCTTAGCAAGGTAGACAAAGGCACAAAAGCCAACGATGCTTATGATACCGACAGCTGGTATACAGGTAAACATTGGATGCAAGAGAACAGATGGGCAACTAGGCCTCAACCAGAAAAGGAAGACCTCTCTTCAAATTGTCCATATTTGTCCATCGTATGAAAAGTGCATTGTAGAAAGGAAGAGAAGACGAAACGTGCAGCAGAAATATTTTAGCCATTTTGGATTATATGTGTGTCCTAAATTCTTCAATACATAATCTTGGTATAAACCGACATAATAAACCACGAGGCGATAATAAAAATAAAACCTGCATGCAGGGGCAAATAGTCTTTAGGTTATGCTGCACATCAAAGCTGGAACGGACGTAACTCTTCGTGGTAAAGAATAATTTTAATTTGTTTCCTGAGATACATGCTGCTTGAAAATTGTGTTCAGTAGATATGAAGTAAAGCTTTGGCCATGTGCATGGGCTCTCTCTCTCTCTCTCTCTCTCTCTCTCTCTCTCTCTCTCTCTCTCTCTCTCTCTCTCTCTCTCTCTCTCTCTCTCTCTCATAATGCACACCCCCACAAAATTCAGTTGCCCAGAATGCGATTTAAAAGTTTGGTGATTTGTTATTTGTGGGCTAGATACGAAATTTGTCAATGCAACTGTCTGCCTTACTCAGTCAGGATGTTCACTACTAATCAGCGAGACGAAGACTTCTAACTAAACAATAGGAGAACGTACAGTCAGACACTGGGACTGACAGACAGATCGGGTGAGTAGGAGGGAGAGACAGGGAAGGGTGGGATTGAAGGAGGACGGGAATAAGGAGGAAGGAGGAGAGCAGACAGGCAGATTACAGAGATAGAAACAGACACGAAATGGGCCACAGACATGTACCTCCATATAATTATTTAGGGAAAGTGTGTGTGTCGGAGGGGGGGGGGGGGGGGGGGGCAGATCCACCAACTATCAATCCTTACTGAATGGATCTTCTGTCCAGATCCAAAGACAGTGCCGACAGCTGATTGCGTACATATAGGCCTAGTAGTAGGCCTAGTGCACTAGAGGTAACCAGATTCTCTATATCCTTACACTGAGGGAAAACAGTGACTTCTTCAGTACACATCTTTCAACAGCGCTGGACGTGTATAATCTTTTAGCTTGTACAACCCTAAGATCATGCTTGAAGTAAGCTGTGATTACCTTCTGTTTATTCTTATTTTTTCATATAGTGCTGAGGTAGCGAGTGTTTTCTTCCTTCGAGTCTTGTAATGGCTTTGGAAGCAGAAGATACTGTTGAGTAGCAATGATGGTCTTTCTTCATGTCATTAGATGATAACTGCAAATAGACAATGCGGAGATATAATCTAGCAATTTTTTGTTTGTTTTGTTTTGTCTGAAGATGGCACTGGAAGTAAAAGACAATCCTGAGTAAAGTAAGCAATGACGCACTTCACTGAGTTACTGTAGGTACATATAAGAGAGAGAGAGAGAGAGAGGAGAGGAGAGAGAGAGAGAGAGAGAGAGAGAGAGAGAGAGAGAGAGAGAGAGAGAGACGCAGAGAAAAGAGAGAGAGAGAGAGAGAGCGTATTGAAATATGAGAGCAGGAGGTGTACATGCACTCACATAATCAATATATAACACACTGTAAGACAGTGCAGCTGTTTTCGATTTGTGGTGCTTCCTGTTTAAAATTAATTGTAAAACCCTACTCCCACTCCATCTAAATCCCACCTTCATGCCCCCCTCTCTCTCTTTTGCTCGCTCGCTTCGCTCGCTTCGCTTGCTCCTACTCTCTCTAGTACCAGGTGATGAAGAGGAAAGCGTGAGTACCTGGTGTGTGTGTAATTACAGTGAAGGACGGTTCCAAAATGACTTCCGTGATTATGTACCCCTCTTGAAGCGGTCTGGGGGGCTACTAGCTACCCTTTCCAACTCTTTGGGGCCATCCACCCCCTCACCCCACTTCTGTTCCCCCCCCCCCTCTCTCTCTCTCTCTCTCTCTCTCTCTCTCCTCTCTCTCTTCTCTCTCTCTCTTCTCCCTCTGAAAAGCTTTTCAATTCAAGTGTCTCAGGAAGTCGAGGTTCGATTCTTTGACTGGAATTCTCTGCAGCTGCTACCTACAAGACTTCTTTCTATCCGGGCATTTTGCACAGCCTAATAGTAATACCAGTTGGTTCTATGAACACGAAAAGAATAGGTTTTGGTGGTTTGCGCTCTCTCTCCCTCCCCTCTCCTCTCTCTCTCTCTCTCTCTCCTCCTCTCCTCTCTCTCTCTCTCTCTCTCTCCTCTCTCTCCCATTTGTCACTAGGTCATACTTCGATGACTATTGTCACCATGTGTGATGTCACACCCAGCTGACTGATACAAATCTGATTGCCACTGCGTCACATAAAGTTGGTTGTAACAAGTCTGGTCTCTTGAGTCACAAATCTGTGTCGACATGACACCTGCCTGATTGGCACAAATCAGAAATCTGTTTATTACGGCATACCTAGTCACCACTTCTCAGCTGGTTGTCACAAATTAGGCCTAGTGTCTGTAGTTCAGTTGTGACGTCTAAAACCTGTGCCCTTACGTCGTGCCTGATAATCACAAATCTCACTGGCACTAGGTCACATCTCGCTGATTGTCACCAATCTCAATGTAACTGCACGTTACACCTAGCCAAATGCCATAACTCTGTGTCACTTTCATAACTGTTCAAAATCATACTTTGTCACAGCACCATTCCCAGCTGATTACCACAAATCTTTGTGTTAGTCAGTCACAAATTTCACAGACTGTCACAAATCACTGATTGTCAAAAATCACACCCCACTGATCTTTACAAATCTTATTGTCAGTTCATCACACCTTACTGATTGTCACAAACCTCACTCGGTGTTATTACATCACGCCTGTCACAATCTCACAGTCATTTCGTCACACTTGTGCCAACTGCCATTGATCTCACGGTCTCTACGTCATATTCTTTCCCATCGTCACCGATATCACTGTTGCTTTTACCAAAAACGGTCTCTACGTCATATCCTTTCCTATTGTCACCGATATCACTGTTGCTTTTACCAACAAATCACTCTGCATCAAGCTGATTATTATTAATCTCACCGTTACCACGTCATACCTAGCGGTCACAAATCTCACCGTATTTCAGTCACAACCTTGCTGGTTAATTCAAATCTTACAGTCGCTACGTCATGATCCTTCCAGATCCTTCGTCACAAATCTGTGGCTAATTATGTCATATAATCGTCAAGAATCCACATACCGCTACGTCTTATCTGAGTTATTACCGCTGTGTTACACCTGTCACAAATTTTGCTTTTCTGAATCATCAGGCTATGACTATTTGTGGTAAATTTGTTACAACGTCACGCTCTAAGCTGGAGATATGTTAATGTCAATATATCACTCCTGATTTCGTAGTAAATCTGACCGCTTACTCTGATCTCTTGCTGACTGCCTCTGTGTGTAACGTTCAATCGTTTCATTTCAAAACTGATAATTGGGTGAACTTTCCAGAAAACTCAAATACCAGTAATTGTACTACTGTCGCTACACCTAATTTGCACACACACACAACACCCACACACACACAACCACACACACACCACACACACAACACACACACACACAACACACACACACACACACACACACACACACACACACACACTCACTCACTCACTCACTCACTCACTCACCTCCCCCCCCCAATACACACAGACACAGACACACACAGACTCACCCCCCCCCCCCCCCCCACACACACACACACACACACACACACACACACACCACACACACACACACAAAACACACACACACACACCACTTTTCGTGGTGGGGCTTTGTCCCACGCGGACTACCGGTAGCTCCAAGGGAGGTGATTAGCGTCAGTCATCAGTCAAGGGATGTCACCGTTGGGGGACTGAGAGCAGCTGGCTGACGAGCTGGGAGAGAGGTAGGGGTCTTACATGACGTCATTGTCACTTTTTCTTTGTCACACACACACACACACACACACACACACACACACACACACACACACACACACACACACACACACAACCTTCTCAAAGTATGAAAGTGATATCAGCAAAACGAAAACAAGAACAAGATGGTGGCATGGGTAAACATTTAACAAGCAAAGTTTTTTTTTTTCTATTTTCTTTTTTTTATCATCAGTTTCCTGGTTTTCTTTTTTATGAACACATCACAAACATAGGCTCGAGTAACCCATGCTCAATCGTATGTATTCGCGCATTTTCAGAATTATTTATAAAAAATATGTAAATATATATATATATATATCTTTTATGCATATGCATATATGTATAGACGAATGCATAATTATGTGCGCTTAAACATGTGTTTATACACACCGATCCACGCGCATATAGCGCTTGGCCTAAAAATACAGGTGGCTCTAGCTTCATATTTCGTGATATCAGTAGCAGAGAGAAACATCTCCCTATTTGGGTTGGGTTTTTTTTTCGTGGTGTGGTGTGTGTGTGTGTGTGTGTGTGTGTGTGTGTGTGTGTGTGTGTGTGTGTTGTGTGTACTTTTGTACAAAGCAGGAGAACAGAAGGTGAAAATAGCATAGAGAGATTCCCGCCACTAGTCTCAGTCAACGAGAACGACCTTCGCCATTTCCCATAGCCACCTTTGTCCGTGAACTCTACCCCCCATTTCACAGTACTCTTCCTAACCAACCACCCCTCTCCTCCCTCGTACAGGTGAAGGGCAGTCTCCTCCACCCACAAATTCTTCCTTTTCAGTAACCTTCCCTCTTCTTCTCCGTCATAACAACTTTAGGGTATGTGGTTTGTTCAGTAGCAGGATATGTTCAAAGATATGTTTAGTCAACATTACTGACTGTTGTTTCGTTCTGCACTACTCTATGTTTGTACATTCAAAATATAAAAGTATGCTGACTGATTGACAATTTGAAATGTATCTTCAGAAATGTACATCACAGACTCAGATTTAAGAAAAATATTCGTAAAAGCACTAAAATGTTTGTTTGGAAAGTTTCACACTAAGGGAAATAATGCTACACTTGGTCTGATAACTTTTATCACTGCTATGCTGTTTGGCTCAGCGTATTTGAGACTGCTTTAATGACCCATTTCTCAGACATCCTTCAAGCTTTCAAATAACCCATTCTCCTAAGCACGTCTATTTGGAAAGGGCCTCCATTGTTTACGCTTATGCCTGTGCTACAGCTCAAACTGTGCTAAGTGACACCTTAACAGCCGCATACTAAACGATACCTATTCACACGGTCGTATCAGTAGGGCCTGAGTAAAGACAGTGAAAACGAAAGTTTAACCTCTTCAAAAAAAATAATATAGAAAAAAAGGAACAAAGATATGTCAATTGTTTCGTGTTTTAAAGTAACAAGAAAGACGTAACAGAGATGCACATGCAGTTGACGCACACCACCACTCCAGTACTTAATGATACACTGACTGGTACTGACAGACAACACTGATCATTAAAACAATCATAGCATAGGTCCAGTAACATACATAATGATATTACACACTCTGACACTTTTTGTAGTGACAGTGACACATTGGCAGAGGCATCGATTGACAGTTACATTGCCACACCGACAAACATCACATTCACAGTGCTCACCTGCTGTGTCTTGGTGCCCCGTCA
>CM060327.1:19025242-19110254 GCA_030674155.1 Stramonita haemastoma | reverse complement strand
GTGGTGCGTGCTGCGTGCGTGCGTGCGTGCGTGCGTGCGTGGTGGTGGTGTGTGTGTGTGTGTGTGTGTGTGTGTGTGTGTGTGTGTGTGTGTGTGTGTGTGTGTGTGTGTGCAAGACATGATGAAAGAGGGGAGACGTTGGAGAGTTTATTTTTGGGTCGCGATGTTCAGTATTCAAAGACTTCATGCTATGTGTATGTTCGACCTTGCCTTTCAATTGTTCCTGGTTGCTAGCAAAGCAAAATCATTCGCATGCTCGCGCCCTCCCGCGTGCATTCACACACACACACACACACACACACACACACACACACACACACACACACACACACACACACACACACACCACAGAGTTTTATTTTCCATTGTAAAAAGACCGTATCACGCCAGAAAGACAAAGTTGCATTTCTAAGGATGCAATAAACAAGTAAGTATATGCTAAAAGAAAAAGAAAAAAACAACAACGTCTGAAGGAAGATGGTTCTTTAAGACAGATGAAGACTTGTTTCTTGGTAAACAAACCGTTCTCGACGACGTCTGACGCACGGCAAAGAATTGTACGTATAAACGGTAAACAGTCGTACATTATGGGCCCTAGGGGAGAAAGATTTATTTCCTGTTGTTGCATGAAGCTACTATCACAACAACATTAAGAAGTGGGGAGGAAGGATGGCAAACATACATAGAGTCAGTGCATTGCTGAGAAAGAGAGCTGCATTTGCCATTGTCGAGAATCACGAAGGATGTCTCGGAGGGGAAAATTCTGTTGCTCATTGATAACTTGTACCTCCCTGACTACTGTGCTGCTGCTGCTTCTGTTCTTCTCCTCCTCCTCTTATTACCTTTCCTTTCCTTACCTGCACACCTTTCAGTGGTGAGAATGAATGCCAGGGATTCAGGTTCTTAGTGTAAGCACATTCTGACCTTGGCATTCTGCGCCAAAGGAACAAAAGACATCTTTTTTCTCTTTCCCTTTGTCGTTGGTTTGTTTTTGTTTATTTGTTTGGTTGGGGGGATTTGGGTGGTTTTTTTTGGGTGGGTGGGTTGTTGTTGTTTTGGGGTTTTTTTTGGTCACCATCTATTTTTTTAATAAAAAATTTTCAAGTTTGTAATTTTCCCCCATTGTTCTCTTGAAGTAGGCATCCAAACTTTTTTCTCTTCCTCCCCCTCCCTCCTCTCTCCTCGTACAGCTTCGGCCTGAAAATCAATAGTGTGTAGGGTGACTGGAATGGACTGGACTTCTTTCTCCTTCCCTTTAAACTCCTGCTGGAGTGGTCGTAGTGCCGCAGTACTGAATTTTTCAGGCAGTGGGTGGTGTCGGAGGCAAGCTGAACCTGGCGGAGCCTGTCCTTTTCCCCAGGTAACCGGGTGCATGCTGGGTATGAACGGATTAGCCATGTCATCAGTCATATCTGGGCTACTTCCCTTCATGCCGTGAAAGGTGTATTCTTTTTAAAACAAACTGTTTTTGTTTACCTGTACGCGTAAGATGTTCTACCCGCGTTGCACGTTGGACCTCGGTTTGCAGTCATGTCTGAAGGACTCTCAGAGGAATGGTGTCGGTCAGTGCGATATCAAACTCTAGGATTAAAAGAAGTGTAGACGGATCCATCTGCAGAGGTTAGAACCCACACCCTCAGTTCCCATCAGACCAGGAGTTCGATGCTCTAACCACTTTGGCTATCTCGCCCCACATAACGGTAAAAGTTGGGCCTAGGTTGCCATTGTGCAGTACGGGTTTTTAAAAATAGTTTTGGGGGTTTGTTTGTTTTGGATTTGTTTGGGGTTTTTTTGTAGGGGGGAAGGAGTTGGACTTAAGGGGTGTTTTGTTTTTCAGTTGTTTTTTCTTTTGGCCTGCAATACCTTTTTATATTAAAAAAAGAAGACAGATTTTCTTTCATATAATGAGTTAATGGATGGTCAGACGTACGTCCTGTGGCTAGTCAGCCAGTGTAGGCCCTTAAGAAACAAAATTTCAAGGCTGATTTCTTTTGGTTCATCTGCAGTAGTTACCATAACTTGGTATGTCCTGTAAGCCTACTGGTTGTTTCTGCAGCCGGTTATTTTCTTAGGTCAGATGAAGTTTAGATCTAATTCGATGTGGGCCTGATGGTTACTGGATTTTACAGAAATATTGTGATTGTACAACAATCAGCTACTGCTTAGACTGTGAACGACACTGGTAACGCCATCAACCTCAACCATTATCCAGTACAGCGTAAAGAGTTTGAAGGTGAGAGTTGTACGTTGTAAGTTGGCAACTAGTCATTCAACCCCCCCCCCTCTTCCCCCCCCCCCCTGCTTTTCTCTTTTCATCACTTCAATCTATTCTGGGATGCTGACAGTCTATATTGAGCAACAGCCGCCATCGGATGAATACCTGGTTGGGAGGGGGAGTCTATTTCGGGGTTCTGTAGACAAGCGGAGGGTCTATTTCTGTGTTCTGCAGACAACACCGGAGCTGCTGGGGAAACCATCCGACTCCACCGCATACCTGGCACATCTCTTTCCATATTGCCAAAACATGGGGCGTGGAAAAAACTGGAAGCAAGCAGCTAGGCAGGCAGGCAAACAGACAGACACACAGACACTCTCAACCCCCCCCCCCCCTCCCTCAACCCCTCTCAACTCCCATCCCCATACTTCTTCCCATCCTTTTCCCAAAAAAAAGGGGCAAGGGCACATAAGGTAAACAGGAAGACAGATTCGATCCTTGGTGAACCGAAGACGTGACTACAATGCCTATTGTGTGTGTGTGTGTGTGTGTGTGTGTGTGTGTGTGTGTGTGTGTGTGTGTTGTGTTAGCTCACGCGTACGTGTGTTGTGTGTGTGTGTGTGGTGTGTGTGTGTGTGTTGTGTGTGTGTGTGTGTGTGTGTGTGTGTGTGGTGGTGTGTGAATGAGTGATTGTGAGTGAGTGAGTAGATGTGTTCGTTCTGTTTGTTTCAACTTCAACATTTGTTCTTTCCACTATAAGCGAAACGCTGACGAGTGCGTGTTATGCACGGAGGCGAAAGACTCTGGTGTTGCTGTTTCGTCTCGCTGCTGTAGTAGTAGTCTTTGGAGTAAACAGCTTTCTGTGTGTTTGGATTTGAAATAGATCTGCCCCCCTGCCTCGTTTACCATTATAGCACCATCATCACCTTTGCCATCTACATCTCACCATTACGATCATCATGTCTCAGGTTTGTATTCAACATTGTTTGGTTTCGGGGGGGAGGGGGGGGGGGTGTCTTCGACATCGCAGGCATTACCATCATCATTACCATCGTTGTCATTCTCGTCCTCGTCTCGTCTCTAATCATTGAATATGATTATCATCTCGCATCATCTCGTAACATGAGATTCATTCGTCGTCATTCTCATCATCCTCATCAGTCCTCATCACCATTGCCTTCGCTACCACCCGTCACAAACACCAACACCACCACCTCCACTATCGTCGCTGCTAGTGCTACCTCTTTTTTTTTTGTCTTCCGATGGAAAAAAGAGAAAAAAAAATGTATTCATGGTGGACTTTGGCACTAGGGTGTGGGGAGTGTCTGTTGTGTTCTGATAACAGGAGAAATCAACACACACACACACACACACACACACACACACACACACACACACACACACCACACACACACACATTCACACGCATGCACGCACGCACGACACACACATCACACGCATACACGCACGCACGCACACACAAGCACGCGCACGCACGCACGCACGCACAAGAGAGAGAGAGAGAGAGAGAGAGAGAGAGAGAGATGAGAGAGAGGAGAGAGAGAGAGAGAGAGAGGAGAGAGAGAGAAAACACGACGATGGAGCTGGCTAGAGAAAAGAAAAACAACAACAACAACAAACAAATGGATAGCAAGCAAAACAGAGACCTTGGCATGATGGAACTAAGTATATGTTTGTCACGTTCTCATAATTGAGGAGGAGAAACTGATAGAATGAAAGACCAATCGACGCAAGGTTCTGGAGAACAAGAAAACAAAAAAACTCTTGGACTTCAGCACCTCACCTTCTTCACCTATCTCGTAGTCCTGTGGACCATGGGGGCACAACTGAAGATTTTGCAACCAGCTTCCTCCACTCTCCACGGTCCTCCGCCCTCCGTAGTAGATCGTTCCACCCAAGGCCTGTCCACTCTAAGCACAATAGAGGCCAATATACTTGTTTTGTATTTCTGGAGGAGGAAAAAACAAAGACAAAAAAAAATATAAAACTAAAAAAAACCAAAAAACGGACCATTGTCTTTTGTGATCAGGAGGAAAAAAAAAGGGGGGGGGGGGTTATTAAAAGCCATGGACCTTGGCACGATAGAGGCAAGTGTGTATGTTTTGTTCTGGGCAAAAAAAAACAAAACAAAACAAGATAAAGCTAGGAACCATTTGCACGATAGAATCCAGCAGCAATATCTGATATCTGGAGAAATCAATACAGAGAGAGAGAGAGAGGAGCGAGAGAGAGAGAGAGAGAAGAAGAGAGGAGGACGAGAAGAGAGAGAGAGACAGACAGACAGACAGACAGACAGACAGAGCAGCAGACAGACAGACAGACAGACCAACGACAGACAGACAAGACATGGTCCTGGGCATCGGACCTGAAGTGCAAATCAAAAGAGACAGACAACGGTGGTTTCCAATAGAGCATTCTGCTGGTGGGTGTAATCAATTGAACATGGATCTGCCAGATAAGGGATTCTGGTGGTGGTGTGTGTAATTTTTGATGTGCCAGTGGGGTGTGTGTGTGTGTGTGTGTGTGTGTGTGTGTCGCTGTGTGTGTGTGTGTGTGTGTGTGTGTGTGTGTGTTGGTGTGCGTGCGTGCGTGCGTGCGGCGCGCATGCTGGGTGCTTATTTTCTGAATAAAAAACACCCCCCCCTCTCTTCGCGTAGACAGACACTGTAGTGCAGAGGCGCAGAACTAAGGACACATGTCGTTGTATACTTTATGGAACACATGATGCACATGTTACGATGTATATAGTCAACTTTTCTTTATTGATAAATCTCATCAGGTTTTTAGATCTAGTGGATAAGTCTACCCAAGAAAGTAGTCATACACAAACAAACAAACAAAACGAAAAAAAGAAAGAAAGGCTGTAAATATTTGTGATAATCTGGTAAAGTTTTGCGCCCGGAGAGTTCATACCATGACGAAACGAAAACAAAAAGTGTGTTGCTTGTCTTGCAGAAGAAGAAGAAGGCTGGAAAGAAAGAAATTTGGCAGAAACTGTGTACCCCGCCCAGTTTTTTGTTAGACTAGACGCTCGCTCGCGCACTGGTGAAGAATCAAAAAAATACAGCTTTGCAGGTTGGGGGGGGGGGGGGGGGGGGGGGGGGGCGATGTAAGGGGAAGTTTGGGTGCAAACATTTTGGGCGAGTTTTTCGAATCTGTATATGTATGCATGTACAGAGCCCATGAACGTAAAATGCCAAGTCAGAATCTTTGAGAGAGAGAGAGAGACAGAGAGAGACAGAGTGAGACAGAGACACAGACACAGAACACAACTAGACACAACAACACAACACACACACACACACACACATCACCACACCACACACAACCACACCACCACACACACACACGCACGCGCGCGCGCGCATGCACACACACACCGTTGAATGCCAAGTCAGATTCTTGGAGAGGAGAGAGATGAGAGAGGAGAGAGAGAGAGAGAGAGAGGAGAGAGAGAGAGAGAGAGAGGAATGCAAGTCTGAATCTGTAGAGAGATATAGACAGAGACGAGAGCTTAGTGAATCGAGAGATACAGAGACAGAGATCTAGTATATATACATACAGACGGAGACATATGAGAGAGACACACCACTCAGAGAGGACACAGAGAGTAGGCCTGAGATGACTACGGTCGATGAGCAGGGCTTTGGCATTGCATTGGCCAGCAGAGAGGGCTGGAGTGTGTTATTACTGCACTGATGTGGCAATACCTCTCTCTCTCTCCCTTGGTTTTGGGCGATAAAGCTATAATATTATACAGTAGCAGAACTGAAGAATAATAAGGCTTAGACATAGGGGATTGGGGGTAAACAGGTTAAAGAAGGAGTTTTGTTTGTTATGGGGTTTTGTTTTTTAATTGGCCTGTGCGCACGCTCATACACCACACATATTCGTAAGCATGTGTGGGTGCACAAACATACACACCACGCACGCACGCAACGCACGCACGCACCACCACACACCACACACACACACACACACACACACACACACACACACACACACACACACACACACACATCCTAAAGCATAAACAGAAGTCTGTTTTCAAGAAGACAACAGTCATGTCATGTCATATCATGTCTGCCTGTGGTCCCTTCTGGGGCATAGGCCGCCAACCAGCTGTCTCCAGGCATCTCGGCTCTGGGCTAGGTGTTCCAGTTGTCCCCACGTCTTGCCCATCTTTTTCGCATCTGCATCCAGATCCCGGCGCCAGGTATTTCTAGGCCGCCCTCTCTTTCTTGGATTTCAGGTGAGAGCTTGTCTTGTGATGCTGGATACAGGTTTCCGTAGGGTGTGTCCTATCCATCGCCAACGTCTCTGTAGGATTTCTTTCTCAACAGGCTGTTGTCTGGTTCTTTGCCATAATTCTTCATTACTGAGAAGACAACAGTACAGCACCGAATAATGTGAAATGGATCAACACAGGCAAAGCCCCGACCTACATACCGTAACATAAAATTATGCAAACGTACATCTCTTGTGCTCATTATCGCTGCCAAGATATGTCCATAAAGAAACGTAGGGATTTTTGTTTTCGTCTGTTTCATTTTGTTGTTGTTGTTTTGGATAGATTAGATAAAGGTAATGTGGTAATATTTGGAGAGAGAGAGGAGAGAGAGAGAGAGTGAGAGAGAGGGAGAGAGGAGAGAGAGAGTATTTGGAGAGAGAGAGAGAGAGAGGAGAGAGAGAGAGAGAGAGAGAGAGAGAGAGAGAGAGAGAGAGAGAGAGAGAGAGAGAGAGAGGAGAATGTTAAAAAAAATGGGGGGGGGGGGGGGGGGGGGGGGGGGGGAGTAAAAGAGAGAGAAAAAATAAAGCAAAGCACCAAAATATAAGTTTTCTTCTTCGTTTTCATGCTTTTACTAATGCATTTATCAATTCCTTCCGTATTTTCTTTTCTCTCTTTCTTTTTCCCACCTTATTAATTCTTCTTTTATTTATTCAGTCGCCATCTAGACCGCACTTAATTTTTTTTTTTAAATTATAGCATGGCCAGGAAACGCAAAATAAGAATTTATCAGTGCATTCCTAATATCCTTCCTTCCTTCCTTCCTTCCTTCCTTCCCTTCCCTCCGTCCTTCCGTTTACTTTCTTTCTTCGAGAAGAGAAGAGGATTTTAAAGAGAGAGGGAAGGAGAATATAATGGAGATAAATGAGAAGAAGAGATGAAAGAGAAAGATGGTGGAAAATAATAAGGGATGGAAGGACGATGGGGGTGGTAGAGATAGGAGAAGTTGTTTGTTAGCTGTTTTTTTTCTTCTTCTTCCAGTGATGAAAGGATTAGAGAAAAAGCCACCTTGCTTTTTTGTGATGTATTCCAGAGGATAGAGAATTGACCCTAAGATGAAAGAAAAGAAAGGGGTGGGTTGGTGGTAGTGGGGGGGGGGGGGAGGGGATGAGGGTTTCGGGCGAAAATCAGGGATGAAAAAAAAAATCGAGAAAGTAAGTGGGGAGTAGGGGGATTAGTTAGTCAGGCCAGCCCCCCCCCCCCCCCCCCTTCCCCTTCTCCCCCCTCTCCCCCTTCTCCTCCCCTCTCCCCTTCCCTCCCTCCCCCCCCCCCCCCCCTTCTCCTTCTCCCCCCCCCCTCCCCTGCAATTCTCCAAGGAGACCGTCATGACCAGCCAGATCTGACGAATGATGGTGAGTGTTTGATGGTGAGAGAGAAGAGAGAAGAATAAATCTGAAGAGAAAGGAAAAAAGACAGGGAGGGAAGGAGATAGGTGAAAGTAGAGAGGGAGGAACGAGCTGTAGGCAGGAAATGGGGCGAGAAGGGGGGTGGTGGGGTGGGGGAGAGGGAGATCTGGGGAGGGGGGGGGGGTGGGGGTGGCTATGTTGCAGAGAATCGGGCAAAAGAGAAAGAGATTTATTACTAGAACAGAGGAGTGATGTATGCAGAATATTAGAAGAGAAGAAGAGAGGGAGAGTACAGTAAGGAAAATATAAAAATAGAAAGTGGTGTGTGTGTGTGTGTGTGTGTGTGTGTGTGTGTGTGTGTGTGTGTGTGTGTGTGTGTGTGTGTGTGTGTGGACGTGTATGACGTGTATGACGTGTGTGTGTGTTTTGGTGGTGTTGTTGTTGTTGTTGCTACTGTTTTGGATGGAAGTAGAAGGATCAAGAAACAAAAGTTTTAGGCGACTGAGAACTGGAACAAGGCGGTAGACTCTTAGAATAGAAAAACAGGAGTGTAACTTTATACGTATGTGTGTAAAGGGGGGTGGTTGTGAGGTGGGGGGGGGGGGGGGGGGGGATAGGAGCAACACAGGACAGAACAGGAGGCAGAAAGCACGTCCTAGGAGGAGAGCTAGAGGAGTTGTAATCCCAAATCCGCCAGTGACTAATAAGAAGTGACATATTTTCTATTATTTTATTATTCAAGGTTTCAGGTTCTAATCTACAGAATTATTCGCAAGGCATGAAACATTCCATTCCATTCTACATTGTAATCGTGGAATTTCAGAAAATGTAGGCAAAACCAGTGGTTGAGGATCTTTTCTTTTTGTCGCTCTGTAATAATAAATACAATAACAATAACACTGTTGCCGAGTTTGGGGTAGGCTACTGTTTGTCTATGGCCAATTTGTTTAAAACTTTTTGTTGTTGACGTAAAGAAAAGTGACTAGCAGCACAATAATCTATTATAAGAGCAACGACAAGCGTATCTATTAATCGTGCTCGATCAACTTAATATGCAAAAGTAATTAATGTTAGTTTACAGATCATTCTAAAAAAAAAAGTCATTGGTAAGGCTAAAATGACAGATTTAAGCAAACATAGTGTTACTGTACCTTTATCAGTAACAAAATATTTGCATTTTTTTAAAAAGAATAAAGTAACCAGTTAGATCTAGGTTTCATCACAGAATTTTCTCCAGTTAAGCTGAAAGAGGACGAAGTCACCCACTTGCTTCCTATGTATTGACCCGGATGCTAAGTGAACCAGTATCGTAAGTATCATTGGCTAGAAAGAGTGTCTGTGTCTGGGAGGAACGTTATATGCTGTTCTTGTTTATTGACTCGGAGAGAAAAAGAAAAAAAAGAACTTATCTTTGTGAGCAGGGATGGAGGACGACATCTTTGCTTGCAGAAAAGCACTGTATTTCTTTCGAACAAAAGCTCCTTGTGTCTCCACCCTTCCACCCAGAATCCCCCTGTTGTATGTATGTATGTATATCCAGATTGGGGAAGTTTATGACGCTTCTTTCTTTCTTCAGGCTAATCCCTGCAGCCGTGTCTGCCTTGATTTATGGGGTGTCTGTAGTCTACTGGGCTGTAAACAGCTAGGATGGATGGATGGATGGATGAATGAATGAATGATGAATGAACGAATGGGTGGATGAATGGATGGATAGATGGATGGATGGATCCTTTGATAAATGAATGCCGTCACTACCACTTTTAGGGCTTGTTGATTTTCAGCATTTTGTCTGTTACGATCAGCATTGTCTTAAAATAATATTCTTCTAATTCTTGCACGTTCCCTGGTTTCTGAAACAGAAGTCGCAAAGGGGGGAAAAAAAAGAGACGACAACTAAAGTTACTAGAGTCAAGATAATTGCCTGAATTGTAATATTATCGTCATCTGAAAGGGGAAAAGAAGAACCAACAACTGGAGTTGCATGAGTCAAACAATAATCTCCGCCATTTTTGTTGTTGACTGTTTCCCTTTTCTGTTTGAGATGTTCAGGTTATGTTCTTTTTGCCAGTTTGAACAGAAAAGTATGTGGTTTTAACCTTTGATAAGGTTTGCTTCATCAACTTCACTACACGGTTCTAAAAATGGTTCATTTTTAACCTCAGAAATTTTTGTAAACTAAAGATGACTTTTACTGTTTAAAAACACACACACAAAAACCCCAACAAACTTTCAGCACACCATTGAAGTGTACATGAAATTAGAAAAAAAAAATTGTAACAATAAGATATAGATGACAGCAAAAATTAAAGATCATGATGGCCAACACTGGCCATTATGTACAACCATTTGCTTCGAACATTCAAATTTTGTTTCGAAAAGGATTTTTTTTCTATTTGTTTGTCTGCAACTTTCTATTTTTTTAAATTTGAAAACAGATTTGATTTTGTTGTTATTTGTACACAAGAGCAGAAGGAACAAGTTCAGATCTTTGCCATCAGAAGTTTTGTCATTACATGTAATTTTTTTTATCATGATGAAGAAAGAGACGGTTCTTTGAAGTTATAATTTTACTTAGAAAAAAAAATTATTAGATATTTTTTTCTCCAAAATGTCATTATGAAGAACAGTTCTGGCAAGAAATTTCAGTACCAGACTTAAAGTCTCGGGCCGATGTATAATGTACATGAAATTTTTGATGCTAGGTGTTGTTATTCAGGTGTTTAAAAAAAACAAAAACAACCTGCACCTGTAGCAAAATAAATTCTGGTATGAATACACCAGTTTACATTTTTCTTGTAGACCTAGAAGAGAGAAAACAACCCAGCAAAAAATCCTTTATTTAAACCAGCAGAGAGAGAGAGAGAGAGAGAGAGAGAGAGAGAGAGAGAGAGAGAGAGAGAAGAGGGAGAGAGAGAGGAGAAAGAGAGAGATGAGAAGAGAGAGGAAGAGAGGAGATGAGAGGGAGAGATGGAGAGAAGAGAGAGAGAGAGAGAGGAGAAAAGAAACAGTCAGTGGAACAAAAATAACGAACACACGAACCCCAAAGAATGACGAAGTCACGAAGGAAACAGGAATGGGGGTAATGATGGGAGATAACGGTGAAAGAAAGGTAGCGAAAAGAACCGCGTCTCCAGCTCCAGAATCTGCCAGGGGAGAGAGAGAGGAGAGAGAGAGAGAGAGAGAGAGAGATGAGAGAGAGAGAGGATGAGAGAGAGAGAGAGAGAGGAGGGGAGGGGGAGGAGGAGGGTGAAAAGAGAGAAAAACCAAAGGAGATGGCGAGGGGCATTTCCGCGTTCCAAACTTTCAACTTCGAGCATTCGCAGTGACTCATCTCACTCGCTATTTCTTTTTTTCTTTTTTCTTTTCAATTTTTCAAAAGCTCTCTCTCTCTCTCTCTCTCTCTCTCTCTCTCTCTCTCTCTCTCTCTCTCTCTCTCTCTCTCTCTCTCTCTTCACTTCTAGCACTTTTTGTGCCTTTCCTTTTTGCCCTCAGCCTCCTCTTCCTAGCCTCGCTGGGCCTTTTCTCTCAGCTGCAGGCTTGTAGAGTTCTGATTCCATGCCAGAGTTGGGAGACTATGGAAACCCATCAACGTCGAGAGGGCGGAAATCGAATTAGCTCTCTCTGGTCTTTCCTTCATTGTAGAGGACACTATGAAAAGCCCTCAGTGGTTTTTTTTGTTGTTGTTTTTTTGCCTTTGTAGAAACCTATTGAAAGCCGTCAGTCCTTAAAGGGGAAAATTGAATCATTCCTTGTGTACTGTGTTCATTGCACGAACCAACGGGCAACTGCCAGTTTCCAGAGAGTAGAACGGAATCACTCATCCTTAGAAGGCCGATACTGCGTTCATAGTTGGAACCAATGAAAAATCAGGAGAGATCATTTTTCTGTTTTTTTTCTCTCGTCCACATGACTGATCAGGAACCTGACCTAAGCTGTACATGTTCGTATGGGGCACTAGAATTATCTCTTGTTCTTTATTCTCTTCAGAAAATACCGCTTGCTAAGGTCCACCATTCAACACAAAAGCATCATTTGATTTTACACAAAGGAATCGAAAAAACATTTCTTCACAAAGAAAAAATATTGTCCATCACTTGTGATCGATAAACCTATTGGTTTTGGCGTTCAGCTCCCTGCCACCCCCCCCCCCCCCACCCCTACCCACACCCCCCATCTTCCACCCTCCATTCCCCAAACTAGCCTCCTGCAGGCCAACTAATTCATTACACAGGAGGGACGAGGAAGGTCCAGTGACCACGAAAAGTGCACAGGAGTAGGCCTAGGCCTAACTAGTCATCCAGTTTGAACTAGTTGGTTGAAGTAATAAATCATGCCAGCCAGCACTGGTAGCGTGGTGAGGCCAGTAGTGAAGCAGAATTCTGAAGACATAACACCCCCACCCTGTGTGCAGCCGAGGAGGGTTGATCATGCATGCGGCTAGTGATGCGGTTGGTCTGGCATCTGCTGAGTGCTATGTGGGGTGATGCTATCTCAGTAGATACCTCAGTGAAGTGTAGCGTGTGTGGAGTGCCTTGTATGTACCCTGTGACTCCGTGAGGAAACTGTAAATTGTTTTGAACAGACGTCTGAACTGAAAACTGTATTATGATAGCAGCTGACAGACATCTATTCTGAAAACTATAATATGGCAGTTAACAGGATGTCTAAAGTAAAAAACTATATAATACAATAGGGCATAGCAGTTGACAGGATGTCTAAACTGGAAACTACAATATAGCAGTTAACAAAAGTCTAAACTAAAAACGCTATAACAGGGCATAGCTGTTGACAGGTTGTCTGAACTAGTAAGTAGAGCATTTAACAGAAGCTTAAACTGGTAACTAGACTATATCAACAGACATCTAAACTGGAAATTCTATAGCACTTTATCAGACAGTGTAAACTGGAAACAGTACAACAGTTGACAAGATGTCTAAACTGGAAGGTAGAGCAGACCTGTAAACTGGAAACTACACCAACAGAAATCTAAACTGGAAATTCTATAGCACTTAAAACAGAAGCCTCAACTGGAAACTTTTTTTTCCAACTGGAAACTCTATAGCTCTTAACAAAAGCCTCGACTGGAAACTCTAAACAGCAGTAAACAAGACTGTAATCAATTTCTTAGCTTTAATTAATTAATTAATTAAGCAGCAGTGAACGATTCCATGGTTGCATTGTCTTCTCAACTCCCCCCCCCCCCTATCTGCCTGGTGAAGCAGTATAACAACTCTATTCTGCTGCTGCTGCTGCTGCTGTGTAGTATGCCTGCTCTAAGTCATTGCGGTAGTGATGGTGCCGCCGTGTGTATGTTTGTGAGTTGTATACGTAGTGTGTTGTGAAGTGAAATGCAATGGCCACAGATCGATAGTGGCTTGCTGCAGTAGCAATAGCAGCAGCAGCAGCAAGTTGGCGCCGGCAAGCGACAGCGAAGGAGTTGTGTGTGTGTGTGTGTGTGTGTGTGTGTGTGTGATGTCAGAAACAAGGATCTCTCTCTCTCTCTCTTCTCTCTCTCTCTCTCTCTCTCTCTCTCTCTCTCTCTCTCTCTCTCTCTCTTCTCTCTCTCTGTGCTGACTTCAACATACACCATTGTCGCTTTGTTCGGGGAATTGATTTGGAAGATACTAGAGAAATGAGGGTGGGAGCTGGGAGTTAGTTGTTGGCGTGGATAGGGTGGGTGGATGGAGGTTGGGGGTGTGACAGTGACAGGAGGGGGTCGGAGGGGTGGGGGGGGGGGGGGGGGGGGAGAAGAGGATTTGAATGAAGGGGTGTGCGCTCTCTCATTATTTATATATTCTCTCCTGTCTCTGTCTGCTCTCTTCACCTCCCTCCCCCCTGCCTCCCTCCCACTCTCTCTCTCTCTATCTCTGCTCTCTGTCTCTCTCACTCTCTCTGATTGTGAGGTGACTCAGTGACTTGCCCCTCCCTCCCTCTGAGTGTGTGTGTGTGTGTGTGTGTGTGTGTGTGTGTGTGTGTGTGTGTGTGTGTGTGTGTGTGTGTGTGTGTGAAAAAACCCCTTTCAGAATTTCTACGTTTTATTGATTTTCAGCTTCCTAGCATGTGCGCGCACAAACGAGCATCCTGCAAGCATTCCGACAATTGTACACACTCCACCTCTTCCGTTCCTGCATAACACACACTCGCTAACTCTGATAGTCAAGACTTTACACCACTGATACCACTGATACACACATGTATGCAAACAGTGGTATCTGTTTACGACCACCACCCCCCCCCCCCCCCCAACCCCAACCCCCCACTCCCAGAGAGAGAGAGAGAGAGAGAGAGAGAGAGAAGAGAGAGAGAGAGAGAGAGAGAGGACAGACAGACAGACAGACAGACAGACAGACAGACAGATGCAATGCATTGGATTAAGCAAATTGTGGCAGCTACCAACTTTGCATAAAGTCAACAGCCTCTTTGTCAGAAGAGTACACACACACACACACACACACACACACACACACACACACACACCACACACACACACACACACACACACACACACACACACATCCTCCTTTCCCTTTCCCCCTACCTTTTCTCCCCCCCCCCTCCCTCCCCCTTTTTTTCCCCTATCTGTCATTTATCGTCATGGCAACAGCTGCTATTGCACATGGGGTGATTTGATTGGCTGCCTGTATGATGATGAGCGTTACTCGGCAATTCCTAATGGAAATGAAATGGATGGCTGATCAGGAAAGGCACGCATAGGCTGCAGCCTCTCTCTCTCATCTATACAGCCTCCTGTGGAATAATAGAAATGGGCCTATATTATACTATAGTGTTGCTTTTGCTTTGTGTGTCAATATTAATAGAAATTCTGACCGCCGTTTAGTTATTAGTATCTATATATTATTTATTAACAGGAATTGTGACAGCTATATATCTTAGTGTTATACTTTGTAGATTACTAATATCATTTGAAATTCTGATGACATGATTAAGAAGCTAAACAGACACACAGACACACACATATACTCTGTCTGTCTCTCTCTCTGTCTCTCTCTCTCTTTCTCACACACACAAACACACCAAAAAAATCAAACAAAACAACAACAACAACAACAACAACAAAACGGGACAACCTCAAAACAAACACAGAAGGATATCTGCTGTCATCAGTGTTAGTTTCTGAAGGGAATTGCTATTTTGCGCTGTCATAAAAGAAACACGAAAAACCCTAAATAGAACCAAACAAACAACAAATGAACAAAACAAATTACCAAAACAGATCAGACGAAAAACAAACAAGGGAAAACTGAGGGAAGATAGACTGGTCAAGATGGAAGACACACAGTCTCTTGAAGTACAGTCATATAACTGACAACTGGTTAAAAAAACAAACAAACATGCAAACAATCTCTTTGTATTTACAAATGCTTATAGGCATACTCGCACCTGCACGCGTGAGCACACGCGCACACACACACACACACACACACACACACACACACACACACACACGTGCTCCCAAGTAAACACACACACGCATATACATCCCCACGTGTGTGTACACATTCTCTCTCTCTCTCTCTCTCTCTCTCTCTCTCTCTCTCTCTCTCTCACAAAATGTGCTTAAGAGTAAACACACTCTTTTTGCTAAGTTAAAGCAAACTAAAATAAAAACAACAACAAACAAACACAAAATAAATAGGCATGAAAGACGTTCACTGCATTTTGGGGGGTAGTAGCAGCACAAAAAGCTTCAGAAAAAAACAAGTACGTAGCATTCAGAGAATGGGATTGACGTTCATCATGTATGTTTGACCTTTAGATATAAGCCTACACGCTAATCAATTATAGAACTAGAAAGAGGTGCAGGGGAATGGAGGTGGGAGGGGGGTATATTCCAAAATGAGACTGGCATTACTCATACGGTTTCACAACAATTGCTGATTTCTTGGTATGGATTGCTTGTTTTATTTTCGTGCACACAGAATTCCGGATTATCACAATAGATACACTATTGCCGAAAGGGTAAATGTGTTTTGATCAACAGGGTGTGTGTGTGTGTGTGTGTGTGTGTGTGTGTGTGTGTGTGTGTGGAGTGATGTGAAGATGAGGTGAGCAAGGTTAATGAGAGGTGAGAGACGATTGGGCACTGAGGAGTGAAGAATAATTACTTTCATATTTACATCTTTATATCAGATACATGAAACATCATGTGCTTTTTCATCCGGTCCGTGTGTATGCAGTTTTTGAACAATATGCTCTGTTCCACGCACAATGCCTTTTTGTAGGATAGGGTATTAAAGTGGCAAGATGTTCTCGGTTCAAAAAGATTGAGAGAGTAAAGAGAGAGAGTAATGTGACGCAGATTTTAGGTCATCAGAGTAGAAGCACGTATTGTGGTGGAAAGTGTCTAAGCCATGAGAACTATTGTGCACTCGAGTGTAATGAACTCAGTCTCTTACTATTACTGATTCATGTGTTTTTCCTCCTATTGATGTATTCGAACAACACTGTCGTAGAACAGCATGTTGGTATGTAGTGATTGGGGTATAAAAGAGCAAATATTTCCTTACAAGATGATGAAGTTCAAATAAAATATGTACGCAAATTTCAGTGTCACTCCATCTTGAACGGGGAATGGCATGCAGCTGGACATTTCTGCTCCATGTCAGATGACATCTGTTTTGTTTGTTATTGTCCATCGTGATCGACGATGACACCGAAAACAGCAGAGGAGGCGATGTGTTTCGGATATTGGCAGAAATTGATTTAGTGGAGATGCCTTGCCCACAGTACATTTCCACTTCTCGGCGAAGTGGGCATATGGACGTCAGCTTGGAACTTCCTCAAAGGCCAATACCCCAGGGCTGCAGTACATACGATTGTGCAAGTTAGAATCATTTCATAGGGGTCTGTAGTTTTCATGGAGTAAAAACTGGCTTTAAAATCATAGGAAGTATGATTCATAGACTGTTGTAGGCTTTCTTCAGGATGGAGGATGGTCTTTTTTTTCTTCGAGGGTGGAGGATGGGTTATGGTCATGACCGTTGGTTTTTCATCCTAATGTACAATGGCTTTTTTTTTTTTTTTTTTTTAAATCAAAGGACGTCTAAATCAGCAGACTGTAATATGTCTTCTCTTTAAGGTGTAGGATGGCGTTGTTTTTTTTTTTCTCCATCAAGATGTTGTTTGATTTTCGGCATGAAATATAATGGCTTTTTATGATTGCAGATGGCTCTTTGCAGGATATAAGGGATGGCTTACATTTTTCATGGTGTTAGATGACATTTCGAGTGGGGACGTAAGATGGCTTTTGATTGTGATATAGGATTTTTTGTTGGTCATAATGGTGTGCTGACAGTCCCACAGTGTCCTATGTTCTAAACAGCAAGTAATTATAGATGAAGCAAGCCAAACTAAAGGGAAGTGACCGACCCCCCATCCCTAAAAAAAGGACACAAAAACCCCAAAGGAAAACAAAACAAACAAACAAAAATGAATCACACACACAAAAACTCAACTCAAATTTCACCCAAACAAAAAACTCCAAATGACCAACCTACAAATCAAAACAACTAAAGCAAAAGGAAACTAAATCAAAAACAAAATCAACCCCCAAACAAACAAAAAAAAATTAAATCCAGCACCACACAAAACAACAAACAGAACAACAACAACAACAACAAAACACACAAAAGAAAAAACAACAAGCCAGCCAACAAACAAACAAAAACTATTCTAAAACAAACAAACAAAAAACACCAATAAAGACAACAAGCCAAACCAGATAAGTTCATTGATAGATGAAAGATAAGAGTACATTATTTTATAGATTATATTAGTATGGAAAGTAGAAGGTATGATTATATTCCTTAAACCTCACAGTAAAAAGAAATACAGACTTAAAAAAAAAATTAACTACAAAAGTTATGTAGATTGAAGAACCGATAAAACTGTACAACTATGGATATGATTATGAGGGGGGGAAATGTACAAAACAGGAAGTTTCTACGTATTAGCAAACTGGTCAAAGAGTAGAGGTATATAATTATTTATATAAATCTAAGGTAGAAGGGTGTGATTTAGATAGATAATTTGTGAGTGTAGGCCCAAGTTAAGATCGCTTGAGTGATGTTGGAAGAGGTTTATGTCAAGTGTACAGATTAAAGTTTTAATTAAGCTTCTCCCAACATTTTAGCTAGTACGGGAATCCCAAGAACTAAGGTGAATAGCATAGCCTACTCCTAGACCAATGCTTTCAAGGGTTTGAGAGCACACTTCAGCACTCAGCCCACCAGATAGTTATTTTTTTATGATACACTTCAATTCTTTTCTTTACACATAGGATCTATCACAACAAAAATACTATTTTCGGTGGGAGGGTTTTTACAAGGAAATAAGAAACAAAAATAGATTTTTTTTCGGCATATCCTACGTAATAACCCAGATAGTAGGTGTTTACATGGAAAGGTCAATAATTCAGCTTGTATAGATATAGGTAAAGAAAAAAGAAAATAAATGTTATATGGGCAGAGATGTTGGGGTGATGCACACAGACATTATAAACAAGAGAAGTGCGCACTGTGTGGAGTGTGTCAGTGTGATGTGTAAAGACTTAAGAGCAAAGAGATCTAATTTGGGGCAACGCTATAAACTAGAGCAGTTTGAGTAATGTGAAGGTGCGCTTGTGTGATGTGCAGACTCAAAGCGAAGGGATGCAGTTTGTGGGGCAATGTTTTAAATTAAGCTAGGGAAGACTCATTAAGGGAGAACGTTTAATTATGTTCAAAAGGTTTGTGGTAAAGGGAGATGCTTTAAATGAGAAGCACGTGACCAGGAAAGATGGTTCTAAATGGAGTTTCAAGGGATCTGATGTTTGAAGACGTTTTTAGATGTAAGGGTATGCTGTGAGAGGGTGTGTTAGGCTTACAGGGTGTGTAATGTGAGGTGATAATTATTGTGTTAAGACAAGAAGGTGCATGTGAACAGAAGTTTCAGACAAGATGGGAGTGATAGGGAAAGATCTTGACTGTCTATGATAAGACTATTTTTAGATCAGAAATGTGTGATGGGAAGAGATAATTATTTGAAAGGGTTTTGATTGGAGGAAATGTTAAGTCAAGAGGGTATTATATATATATATTATATATAAAAGAGATGTTTTAGTCCAGAAGGATATGATAGAAAGATGTAATTATTTTAGCTAAGAAGGATATGATTGAAAGATATGATTATTTCAGCTAAGAAGGATATGATTGAAAGATATGATTATTTCAGCTAAGAAGGATATGATTAAAATAAAGTTTTTAGTCAAGAGGGATGATAAAAAGAGATGCTTTTAGCAAAGAACAATAGTCTTTTTATTATTTTTATTATTCTTTTATTTCAATGATAATATATAATGTGAAGAAATGTTTCTAGTCAAGAAGGATACGATATAAAGAGATGTTTTAAGCAAGAAGGATGTAATTGAAAGAGATAATGATACTTTAGGCAAGAAAAGTATGGTAGAAAATGTTTAGAAATGAAAAGGAATGAACTGTAAGACTGGAAGGAAGTGAAAAGGGAATTTTTTTTTTTTAATATAGAAAAGGATTGTAATATACAGAGATGTTTCTGACAAGAATTAAGATTGCTATTTTAGACTTTAAGAATATACTTTTGAGAGGATTGTTTTATACTAAAAGGATGTGATAAGACTAGAAGTTTGTGATAGGTCATGTTTTAGAGTAGGATGTGATAGGATATTTGTTAGACTAAATGGGCATGGTATGAGGTCATGTTTTATACAAGAAGGGTGTAATTTGAAGACAATTATATTGAAGACTAAAAGTATGTGATATGAAGATACATTTTAGGCTGTAAAGATGTGATACAATTATATGTTTTGAAAGAGGGGTGTGTGATATAAAGAGATGTTTTAGACAAGAATATGGACATAATTTTCAGACTTAAAGTGTGCCTACGATATGAGATGATTTAGATCAGAGAAAGAGAGATATGAAATATGTTAATGGAAGTGTGTAATGTAAAGAGATGTTTCATTACTGGAAAGGTGTAATATGAAGAGATGTTGGAAGACTAGACAGAGTAATGTGAGATGTTTTGAAACTAGAAAGACGTAATTTAGAGAGATGTTTTAAAAAGTGGAATTTTATCATCTAAGAGCTAAGATATGGGGAAGCGTTTTAACAACTTACGGGTTTGATAGTGGCAAGGATTTTAAACTGGTAGGGTTAAATACAGGAAATGCTATAACGCTACAAGAACTGATATAGGCTAGGATTTTAAACTGATAGGATCTAATAACGGAAGATGTAAGACGAGAGGGGTGTGATATGGGGAGAGGTTTTTGTGGTGTGTGCAGAAGATAGGAAGCTGTTTGTGGGCATGCTGAACAAGCAACAGACTGAAGAAGACGTGCGTCAGTTGTTCCATCCTTACGGCGCCATTGAAGAGTGCACTATACTACGGGACCAAAACGGAAACAGCAAAGGTAAGTGTTAGTTCATTTCTGAGTAAGAAAGAAATATAATTAATGAATGGATGAAAAGTAAATACATGAATGAATAAATAAATTTAAAAAAATATGCATTGTATTATTATGCAACAACATCTAGGTACAAAGTTGCTGGGATTTAATATTCTGTACAGGTGTTTCAGCTTACTGTGCTAAAAGATGTGTACTTTAGAAGTTCTATGATTTACTATATTAACTGCAGATGCTGGCATTCATGGCTTCATTAGTGGCTGTGGCAAAGGCTGTATCTTATCCAGGTACATAGACAGACAGGTGTGCCAAATTTTACAGAGTTCTCACAGTTCACTGTACTGAAGGCTGTATGTATGTACATGTCTGACTAGGGTGCTGTGGTTTAGTTACTGAGCTAAAGGCTAGACATGTCCAACAACAACAGAGTTTGTTTGATGCACCTGCTAAAGGCTAGACATTTTTTTTTAATATTGGAGACTTTTTTGTTTTGTAATTATTTCTTTAGTTATAATTTATCACCTGTTTCTTTTCTTTTTAAAGCTAATGCATGTAGATGTTTAACTGTATGGAGGTTTTATGATTCATTGAGGGGGTGAAAAGTAAGGTCCAGTGCAGAACCTAATTTTTAGAGTCAAATCTGCTTAACAGAATCTGAAATCAAAACTTGCTTGGATTTCTTGGAAAAAGGCTTATTCTGTTGTATCACTTCTGTTACTGGACTGTGATGAAAATGATAATGGTATTGCAGACTGTAGTTTTGTCAAAGAGTTTTCATTCTGTCAGGTGTTAATTTGCTGATGCAGTATTAATTAAGAATTCAAGGTCAGGCATACCTGAATCTTTTATTTCCACCAAAAATGGCATTCTATGTATACCTCTAATGTTATTGGAATGTTGTGATGATGATAGTTTGTTCGTGTGTGTTTCAAGTTGTACTTATATAGCAAGTTTTCATTCAATCCAAAATCAAATTATCGATGATAAATTCAAACAAAGGATGATAAGATACTGCAGGAGAGTGCTGTGTTGTTGATATAATTATAAAACGTGAGGAAATGGTGTTTTGTGTTGCAGGCTGCGCTTTTGTCAAGTTTTCCTCACATTCAGAAGCTCAAGCAGCCATTAATGCTCTTCATGGCAGTCAGACGATGCCGGTGAGTCTTCTCCTTTTATTACCTTAGACTAACAAAACAAAATGTCCACCGTCTGTATAGAAAATGTTGTCTAAAAACTATCCTGATAAACAACAACAGCGACAACAAGCAAACATGAAAAACAAGAGGGAAAGAAACCTTGGGTTAAAAAATCATTATACACTCACACAGGGATTGGAGGTTGGGGGGGGGGGGGGGGGGTGAGGGTAAGAAGAAAACAAATCAGACAATGAAAAAATCAGCACTGTTCTTATGATGTTCTATTCTCAGTCCTGTTATTTCTTGCTGTATTCTGATTTGTGCCATTTTGTATTTCTCTGTTCTTTGTTGTATCAACCCAGATCACATACCATACCATACATACCATACCATACCATACCATACCATACCATACCATACCAACTACCATACCATACTACCATACCATACCTATACCATACCAATACATACCATACCATACACAAGCCTAACATACCTTATGATACCTTACCATATTCAATTTACCTTGATACCAAATCATACTGCACCATATCACACTCTACCCTACCCTACCCTGCATGGCTTACCATACCTACCCTATCCTACCATCACACACACACACATACATGCACACGCACACACACGCATATGCATGCGCGCACATCACACACACACGCACGCACGCACACACACACACACACACACACACACACACACACACACACACACACACACACACACACACACACACACCACCACACACACACAACACGCACACACAAAGCAAGCAAACCTTAGCCAATTGGTGAGCCTAATCACATCATTTACTTGCAAGCAGCGGACTAGTTGCTATGGCAACGTGTGCGTAAGTTTATTGAACCAAAAGGCAGTGAAGGGGTGAAAGAGGGAAAGGAGCCCGAGTGCCAGTCTGTCTGTCTGTCTTGTCTGACAGCTTGTCTGCCTGTCTATTTGTCTGTCTCTCTGTCTGTGGCTACTAGAGCCCAGGTGCAGAGATTTTTTTTGAGAGGGAAGAGGGGGAAAGTGGCTTGGCAAAAGATGGAGAGGTAAGGGTGGGGGATTGTGGTTTTCAGAAAGAGATGGTATATATTATCTGCGTGCTTGTGTTTTTGTGGTATGTTGGAAAATGAGAAAGAGAGAGAGAGAGGGTGGATATCAGTAGTGTGGCACAAGGGAATGATTAAGGATGGGGAGAGGGGGGGAGGGAAGGGGAATGAAGGAGTATATTTTAGATTATACACTGTTTGATGATAGTCCTGGTTGCTGTATTTAATAGCTGTGTGTGTGTGTGTGTGTGTGTGTGTGTGTGTGTGTGTGTGTGTGTGTGTGTGTGTGTGTGTGTGTGTGTGTGTGCACGCATTTAAAGGATGTGAGTTTTTGCATTGCATGCTTTATGAATATTTTTGTTACAAAACATTACATTACAGTAAAGAGTATGTCATACTGTGTGATCATACATTGTGCAAACTAGTATGTCTTTGTGCAATATACAGTATTATAGGTGCTAAATAATAGACTACACATTTTTTTCATATTGCAGTAAATAACATCTTGTGCTACATAATAGCTGCAAAAAAGATATTAAAGCAACAACAAGAAAACTGAAACTACTCCCACCTCACCAAAATAACAAAGAACCAACCAAACATACAATAACAACCCCCCCCCCCCCCCCATAAAAATGAACAAAAAAGAAAACGAAAAGAAAATACAGCCCAAAACATTGATATCATATGATACTGAATAAAGTTATGCACCAAAAGATAATGAATAAAAGCAACCCTTTATTCTTGGTAGGGAAATGAAACAGCAAAAAAAACAATACCCAAAGCAAAAAAAAAAAAAAAAGAAAACCCACAGAAAAAAACCCACTTGTGTTACATGATGACAAAGAAAAAGACAAAAAAAAACCCACATTGTGTTACTACATAATGATAAAGAACACTTTACACCACAACAAAAAATCAATAACATACCACACCTTGCACATGTTCATGATAACAAAAAAACCCCCAAACAAACCCAAACCATTGTGCCACATGATAGTAAATAATAATTCAATGTAACACGATAAAGAAATCTATCAAGAAACTGCTTTCCATGCATAGGTTCAGAACAAGACCGCAGGAAGCAGTGCAGATCTCGAGTCAATAAATGCTTGCATCAGCAGCATCAAAGTAAGTGACTGACCAGCATGAACATAATACACACAGGCAATAATAAAAAGATCATAAAGTTAACACAGCACTCACGTGCACATACACACACAGAGGATAAACAATTTGGATGTCTGTCTTTTTTTGTTTTTTAAAAATAAAATCTACCTCCCATTGGCTTTTTTCAGAAAAATGATCACTGTTATGTAGTCACAGTATGGGAAAAAACTTTCTGCTAAGGTAACATGATTATTTTGAGATCCTTTCCACTGTGTTAAGAAATTTATATACCAGATGATGTACCTTGTGGCACATGACAACGCATTGTTCAACATACAAAAAGTGCATTTTACATTATCATGCCTAATGGTAGACAGAATGATATAGTAAAGAACACGTTTTACAGTAAATAACACAGTATTTTTTATGCAAAGAAGGCATTGTATCTCACGATTGTAAGACATTGTGTTATTTGATAAGAAAGAAAACATGATAGCTTTTTATACATTACTTGTATAAACCGCTGAAGTTGGACTGAGGCTACTTTTATGATGGACAAAATCGGTATCTCATGCAAAATCTCAGAGGAAGTAATAATAAGAGATTTTTGCTGAGGTGACCATTTTACCCCACCATCAGGGTAGCCACATTCTGACTTCAGGGCCAAGTAGTATCAACCTTTGACCTTGCTGTTTTTGCATGACACCGTGTGACAGGGTGCCTCCTCCAGCCTGGTGGTGAAGTTTGCCGATACCGAAAAAGAAAGACAACTGCGTCGCATGCAGCAAATGGCGGGACCTCTTGGATTGCTCAACCCTTTTGCCCTCAACCAGATTGGAGGCACTGCCACCGCCTACGGGGCCTTTCCTCAGGTACTGCCTCTGGCCCTGTGAACATCACTGTGACTTAAGGCCGCATCACACACAGCAGCAAGTTTTCAAGTGGACAAGCCTATGTCTTGGGCAGACACGTCCTTCTGCATATGTCTGCAGCCTTGGCAGACATACACAGAAGGATGGTGTCTTGTCAGGACACTTCTTTGCCAGCTTGAAAAGTTGCTGTTTATTAATGGCCACAGTTTTGCCTCAGGGCTCTAGTGTTCATTTTTGTTTTCAGTCAAACTGTTGCCACAGCTTTTGTATGAGCTTTTTTGTGTTGTTCATCTTTTGGATATGTTGTTTTATTCTGTGAATGTTGCTGTCAAAGTTGTCTTAAGTCTAGGACTTCTCCTGGACAGGAAAGAAGTGTTGGGAAGGGAAGGAAGAGTGAGTGAGAGAGAGATTAAAAAAAAAGAGGGAAAATGTCGTAGTGTTTTGCTAGATGTGTTTGGCGTGTTTTCTGCACCTTGTTTAGATGTGTATAGTACTACACCTTCATGTGGTGTGTGACATCTTTTAGTGTGTGCAGACTTAACTTGAAGAAGATATTGCATTTACCTGCTTACATGTATATGTCAGGGGAGAGAGAAGGTGATTGGTTCCCCATTGAGGACATCGCTGCAATGGAGATGCTGATATACAAGAAATCACCTATACATTTTCTTTATGTCTAGCTGATAAGGAATTTTTTTTTTACAGATAGGCTTTGTACAAGAACCAGAAATAAGGTTCGACTTTGTTCAATAACTTGGTGTGTATGTTCATGTTTATCTGGTGGTGGTGCAAAACAAGTGGTAGAACTTGTAAGGAGAATTGCCATGTGCATATACATTGTTGAAATATTATTTCCTTTTCTTCTTTTTTTTTGGTTATCAATCCTTGGCTAGAGCTGTGAGGTTCAAAATAGTGAGATTTTGCATATGTGACCATTTTTGACCACCATCAAGAAAGCTGTACCCTGACTTCAAAGATCATTGTCCTTGATATTTTTAACAATCAAATTTCAATGGTGACTTAAAACTGAAACAGTTGTTCTATTGTTTCATTACTTTTCTTTTACATGGCTTTTAAGACAAATTTTGTGGTTGCAAACTACTTGAACTGTATTTTATTGTTGGGTAATTTTCAAATTTAGTTTTATATCGTGCTTGGGGATCCTGTTTTGTGTGATGGTAAAAGAAATAGGGTTTGTAATGGACCTCTATTATTGTATGTAACTGGACAAAGACTGATGATATTTATGTTCTCTGAAATATTACTATGGAATTTAGAATCAAATAATCAATCCAATGCAGTCATGATTCTTAAAATCCTGTGCTGGAAATGAAAATAATTGATTGAAATCAGGACACCAGCCTTTTAACAGATTCTGCAGGAAGAAAAAAATTGATACATTTGCAGTTCTGTTGTCAATGGTAAACAACAATTTGTTCGGGAGCAGCTATTGCCTCTTAGTGATGTAGCTGGCACAAGTCTTACTTTTCATTTAGTTTTATGTTAGTTTGTTTTCCTTAAAATTCATGTGGCATAAAGTCTATAGTCTCTCTCTCTCATATAATTTTTAAAATTTTATTTTTATTTTTTATTGTTTAGATAGATGGCTTGATGAAAAAAAAAGCATATTTATTGCTTACTCAATGTACCATCTGGAAATAAAATTTTGATTTGATTTGTTTTGATCTCTCTCTCTCTCTGTCTCTGTCTCTCTCTCTCTGTCTCTGTCTCTGTGTTCCATAATTATTTGATTATTTTGTAACATAATGATGCTTGT
Organism: Stramonita haemastoma; assembly: GCA_030674155.1. Taxonomy (NCBI): domain Eukaryota; kingdom Metazoa; phylum Mollusca; class Gastropoda; order Neogastropoda; family Muricidae; genus Stramonita; species Stramonita haemastoma. The sequence continues at coordinate 19,083,980 of CM060327.1, read as the reverse complement.
TGATTTTTCCATTTTCTTTGTTATTAGTTTGGTTTTTACTTGTTGGTACTGTTATAGAAGGCTGGATGTAAAACAAAAAAAAGCTATTGTCATATTCATTTCTTCACCTTCTAAAAATAAAACTCAATCAATCAATCAATCCAATCACTCACTCACTCACTCACTCACTCACTCACTCACTCACATCACTCACTCACTCTCTCTCTCTCTCTCTCTCTCTCTCTCTCTCTCTCTCTCTCTCTCTCTCTCTCTCTCTCTCTCTCTCTCCCCTCTCTCTCTCTCTCTCTCTCCTCAGAGAGGGGGGACGGATAGCCTAGTGGTCAGAACATTGCGCTGGCAATTTGACGACCCGGGTTCGATCCGGTCGAGGAAATTTTCTTCCTGGAGTTAACATCAGTGCTGACTCCACTCTCCCCACTCTCCCCAAAAGTCCTTCGGATGAGACTTTAAACCAAGGCCCCGTGTGCGAACGCACGCAGAACATCTTGCGCACACATTAAATCCTGTTCCGCTTTTCGTAAGAGTAGGCCATTGTGTGCTGGTGGGAACAGATGACAATATTTACAAAACTGCATACACACGGGGACCGGATGGATAAAAGCACATGATTGCTTATTCTGTTATCCTCGATATAAAAGAATAAATAAATAAATAAATAAATAAATAAATAAATAAATAAATAAATAAATAAATAATAAAAAATCATTCTCATTCTTTTCTTTTGTATAATTCTGTCATCTCTGTGTTGTCTTTCTTCATAAATATTCCTGTCTCTCATTGCCTCATCCTCCTGAACATTCTGTTTCCCTCTCCCTCCTATATGCCGTCTGCTACCTGTTTATATTTCAGGTATAACAATATCTGCAGAATTTGTTGTTGTTGTTGTTGTTGACATGTTTATTTTAATGTATTAATGTAACAAAGATACATTATGCTCTCTTCACTCCCTGGGTCTGAAGAATTTTTTTTCTTGCTTGCAACATTTTACCCAGTCTTTGAATTTAGTCTTTGGTTTACAAAAAGGGGAAAAGAAATAAACAAAACTAGAAGAAAAAACAAATTAAGAAACTCCCTCAAAAAACCCCACAGAAAACAACTAAAGCAAACAACAACAACAACAACAGAAACCCCAAAACAGTTTGAGCCTTCTCTATTTCTCTTCTTTCTTGAAATATGTATTTTATTCCTTTTGTCAACGTTTTTTTTTCTTTGGTTTGTTTAATCTTTTTCAATACATCCCTCAAGTCAGGAATCTGCTATATTATTGTTAGGCAAAAATGGTTGCATACCCCAAATCTCACCATCCATGAACCTCAGAGCTCTTGCCAAGGAACAAACAAAAATCTGTTTCAATGCATCTGTGCTTTGTTCAGTCTATTTTCAGTCATAATTGGGTTCAACATGTCTTTTCTGTTAAAAAAAAGTTTTTCATTTTCAGAAAATAATTTTTTTTAGTCTTGTTCATCTCTATCAATTTATACTAGGTTTTCCTTTCTGTTTGGACAGTTTCTTTTCTCACTTTTTAAAAATATTATTTTAGCATCTCTTCTGTGGCCTATCTGTTCTTCACTGATCTATAAAACAAAACTTCATTTCATTTTACCTTGGGGCTCTTTCCTCCAATTGTCATTGCTTTTACTCTTCCTTCTCTTCCTTTTCAGAGACATTGGTTATTTTCTCTCTTATCAGGTTAAATACATCTGGGTTGTTGTTGTTTTTTGATTTTTTTGCTGATCTGTTTATATGAGTTTGTTGCTTTCACAGTTTCAGCTACATTCTCTATTTTCTTTCTGTTTGTTTTTGGGTTTTTTTTTTGCTCACACATGTAGACTTATGCAACATTCACATGTTCTTGCACACACAGAGGCATAAAATCATGCGTAAGAACATTTCTTTTTCTGCCTTTCCTTCTCCCTGTCTTCCCCTTGCACACACACACACACACACACACACACACACACACACACACACACACACACACACACACACACACACACACACACACACACACACACACACACACACACACACAGACTTTGAGTGGGACAATTGGGTTTTTTTGGGGGAGTTTGGTGATACTTGCTACTAACAACCTGATACCAAATTTTCATGTGGTTGTAATTGTTTGCGTATGTGTGGATTGATTGTTTTTTAAAAAAAAAAATAAAAGTCAAGCATGGTTCATTATTTGACTGTGTGGACAATGTGTATGAAAGAATGTTGGGGTTGTACCTGTATGTTGAAACGTGTGGGGGTTGATGGGAACGTGTGTGTCTGTGTATGTGTTCAGGTGGAACAACCTTACGAACTGTCGCGTATGGGGTCCTTCGATTCTCTCTCTCAGGTGACTATAACTTTATTTTTCCTCCAGCCCTCTCCCATTTGAAACTGCTTGTAGACTTGCTGCCTGAACAATTACCTCCCATGCCTTGTATTCGCCTCCCCTGATGCTGATAGTAGCTTGCTGTCATTGCCTCTTTGAGTTAATGATTTGACTCCCCTGTATCTCTCATGACTAGTGCTGTCCTTACCCCAGCCGTCTGCCTATTGATTCTTTCCCTTGTTGCTTTGTGTCTGATTAAAGGTCACACTAGCTAATTCCATTCTCTATCCCTGCTTATGACTTTTAAGTTTTTGCCTCCCTCCTCCCCCACCCTTTTCCCTTGTTTCTTTTTATTGCTCGTAGAACATGTAGTCATCATCCCATTGCTAATTATTTCTTTTTGTTTCTTGCAAAACTTGAAGACAGTTTGGTTTTCTGGAAATTATTGACTGCTATTCTTCCCCCGTCTCTTCCTGATGATTGTGTGGACAGCATGAAGCCCTTTTCATACTAACCAAACCTATACCTCCCATCCTCCTAACACCTATACTGTGTCATGTTTTGTCTTGTCCTTTTCTCTTTCTTTTCTTTCTTCCTTTTATTATGATTTTGGCTCTTGCTGGAATTGTTGGAGGTAGTAGTAAGCAGATGCTTCACTACAACAGTTGAGCTGATGTTTTGCATTTTACAGCAGAAAAGACTCAGAACTGGTTAAAAAAAAAAACAACAACAAAAACCAACCCACCACTAAAAAACAAAAACATTTGGCTCAAGAATACAAAAAAACAAAAACAAAATAAAACCAGAGGGAAGAGCAGAAAATATGGCAGGCACAGCTGCCTGGTTGCTTTGCATAATGGATCATGCACTGTACTCTGTTGTACACTGCATCGCATCTCCTTACGCTTCAGGGTTGTAGGGAAAGCCATGGTTTACTGAGCTGTCAGGAGTGCTTGGCACTTACTTAGCTGTGTAGAAGTGCTGCAGCTGTGGTATGTATGTACCTGTGTCTGGAAATGATGCCATCTAACAGACCAGCTCATCAAAATCGTGTGTAGAGAAGAATTGTCAGTATGTAGCCATAACAGTGGCAGGATTGGGGGGGGGGGGGATGGTCATACTTGTTGACATATAAGAAGCCAGATAATCAAATTGTGTCCAGGAAAGAAATATATATAGATATAGATTATATGAAAGTTGGAGAATGAAAAGATAACAGTGGAATGCTAATGATGTTAGCAGAACTGGCTAGTCATCAGATTATGGGCAAAGAAGAAATGCCAGTCTATAGAAACAGCACAAGCAGGGAATGTTGATTGAAAGAAGCTGGTACCTAACAGGAGACTAAATGATATAATTATGGGAAGCATATGTGAGGGTTCAGTTCATTCTTTCAATTCCTTCTCACTTCATCTATTTTTGTTCTGACTTATTCTTTTCATTCTATTTGCTTTATGAAAACAAATCTTGTCAAAAGATATGTTGAAATTGCATGTTTGAAGACAAAACAGCCACACTGGAACTGATATCTGCTTATATGCCTTTTTCCTTTTTAAATTCCTCCATATTTTTATCATGCATGCTGTTTTCATTTTCTCCTTTTATTTTCATTCAGTTATTTATTTTTGTTGCTTAACTGTAAAGCATGAATTATCTTTTTCTTGTGTCTTTTTTCTGAATTATGAAGCATGAAATATCTTTGGGTTTTCTGGGACAAATTGATGCATTATGTGTTTTCGGTGTTTAGTAGTAGTAGTAGTAGCAGCTGTAGAAGGGATAGTTGCTGGAGTAGTAGTAACAGATGTAGTCATAGCAGCAGAAACATAGCAGTAGTAACAATCAGTTACAATGGTAGTAGAAATAGAAAATGTGGTTGGTGTGCCATAATTATTAGCATTATTTAAGCATGCATATTATTATGTCACAGGCAACACAGATATCAGTGATAAATCTTATCAGCCTATTATTAAATGGGTACTGTTAGCACCATGCACAGTGTATGCATTGTTATTATTATTGTTGTTGTTGTTGCTGATATTATTATTATTATCATTGATGTTGTTGTCATCATCATTATGTCTATTTTATTCAATATTGTTATTGCTAATATTATCATCATTATCATCATCGTAATTATTATTGTTATTATCATAGCTATTATTTACATTGTTGTTATTTTCACACTTTGACCACAAAACAAAACAAAAAATGTTCGTTTTATGTTGGTTTCTCTCACCCCCCCCCCCCCCCCCATCATTCTGTCTCATGAATAGTCATCACAGTCAATGAATGAATTGATGATGAATGATGAATGAAGAATGATGAATGAGTGTGAGTGAGTGAGTGAGTGAGTGAAGTGAGTGATGAGTGAGTCAATGAATAGTAAATGAATGAGTGAATGAATAAGTGGTGATGAATGAATAAATGAATGAGTGAATGAATGAATGAATGAATCTGTGCTGTTTTTCTAAGGTAGAGGTATAGTTGAACATGTGCCAAATGCTTGTGTTTTTTGGGGTTGGGTGTCATACTGTATGTAATGCACAAACATTCTTATTGGCCTTCTCCCCCCTCCCCCCTGCCCTTCCTCCCCCCCACCCCCTTTCTCCCTTTTCTTTTTATTCTCCTTCCCCATTGCCTCTCCTTCTGTGTGTGTGTGTGTGTGTGTGTGTGTGTGTGTGTGTGTGTGTGTGTGTGTGTGTGTGTGTGTGTGTGTGTGTGTGTGTATTGGGGGTTTTGTGAATGTGATTCTTTGCCTATACTATATTTTTCTTGGAAATCTCTCTCTCTGTGTCCACACACACACACACACACACACACACACACACACACACACACACACACACACACACACACACACACACACACACTCACTTACCACTCACTCACTCAGTACATACATAGTACATCTGTGTTGTGGTGTGTGTGTGTGTGTTGGGTGTGTGGTGTTTGTGTGTGTGTGTGTGGGGTGTGGGTTGTGACAGAGAGAGAGAGAGAAAGAGAGAGAGAGAGAGAGAGAGAGGAGAGAGAGAGAGAAGAGAGAGAGAGAGAGAGAGAGAGAGAGAGAGAGCGCACTGCTCAGTGTGAGCATAAAAAGGTGTAGTGTTATGCATAGGTGTGTGCCAACATGTGAGTAATCACACATCCGCATTCTCAGACAGAGAAAGGTCCTGTGCATAAGTCTATCAGATAGAGAAAGATTATGGTTTCTTTCTTTGTAGAAATGAAAAAGGCTTTTAGAATTTAAACAGGCCCCACAAACACCAGATGCTTAGAAATGTCCATTTTGGTAGTAATTGATAATGGTAATAATAATGATGATGATGATGAATATTACAATGATAATAAAATGATGATGATATGATATGAGATGAATGATGATGATGAAAAAGATGATGATGATAATAATAATAATAATGAATAATAATAATAATTAATATAAAAAAAAAATAATAAATAAAATGCTGCTGCTGATGATAATAGTGATACAAAATATTAATAATGATAGTGATGATGATGAAGGTATATGATGTTATGCATTCATTCTGTGTACTGTATCCTTTTCATAGGTAGCTGACAAGAAAGTAGGGCTATAATTTATCTTCCTCATAATTACATGCATAGGTAATGTGCTCTTCATGTGTAGAGACCATTACTTACCTCCTCCATACATAAATATGCATGAAGTATGCCTCTTCATATACAAAAGTAACGAATGACTGATTTTCTTTATGTAAGTCCTGCAAATTATTTATGTCGCTCCTTTCAAATTTTTAAAAGTGTGTCATTTCATCCACATCATATTTTGCATCCAAAATGTGGTACTTGAAATTGAAAAAAGTGTATATCAAAGGTTATCAATAGAACTTTAAAGATTGAAAATCCACAAAATGTAAAATATTTCCATCAACTAGTAAAATGACCAACTAATCAACCAAAGCCCCAAACAGTATGAAAATGTGAAAGATTATTAGAATATAATAATAGATAGATATATAGATAGATAATAGATAGATAGATAGATAGATAATAGATATATAATAGATAATAATAATAATATATATATATATATATATATATATATATATATATATAACAACATCGTAAAGATATTTTGTGTGTCCCAATAACCTCCATACAGCACAGTTCATGATGTAGTACACTATATAGAAATGTTTTCGTGTGTGTGTGTGTGTGTGGTGTGTGTGTGTGTGTGTGTGTGTGTGTGTGTGTGTGTGTGTATTTTATGGTGTGGTACCAGAATTTGAGCATATGTTTCAATCAAATTCTTTGGTATATTGTCTTTGGCACACATTCTCTCTCTCTCTCTCTCTCCTTCTCTCTCTCTCTCTCTCTCTCATCTCTTCCTCCTCTTCTCCTCCTCTCTCTCTCTTCTATTTTTATTTATTATCATTTATCTTTTACTAGCCTTCTATCTAATCTTTCTTTTTAATCAGGCTTCTCTAAAAAAATTTTTCTTAACCAGTTTTTCTTTAACTTTGTTTTTCTGTTGTCTCCTCTCAACCTTTTTTCTCTCAGCCAGTCTTTCCTCAAAAATGTTTTTTTCCATATTATGCCACTGGCCCAGTTTGTTTGTTTGTTTGTTTGTTTTTGTTTTATCAACCTTGTTATTTTCCCTCTGCATCTCCCTTTTTCTTAACTAGTCTTTCATCAGCTTTGTTTTTCCTCTACTAGCCTTCCCCCTCAACCTGTCATTCTCAGTCAGTCTTAATGCAACCAATATTCTTTCTGAGCCAGTCCTCGTCTACTTTTATTTTGATCAACTAGTTATTCCTTATACTTTGTTCTTCCCCAGCAGTTTCATTCTATTCTTAAACCTTGTTCAATTCTTTTCCCTGTCTTTTTTTCTTCAAAACCTGTCTCATGTGAACCTTGATCTCCCTGGCCCCTCACCTTCCCTTCCCCACACACCCCTTTTTTCTTCTCATCCTTCTTCATCTTCTTCACATCCCCCTCCTCCCCCCCCACCTTCCCATCTTTGTCAGGTCTGTCTTATGGGTCTGCCAACCTCATCCTTCTATTCTCATTTCAAGGCTTCTTTTTAGCGTGGTGCCTTTCTTTTTTCTTTCTTTCTTTCTTTCTTTCTTTCTTTCTTTCTTTTTTGTTTTGTTTTGTTGGTTTGTTTGTTTTGAAAACTGTAATGGACCTCTTGTTTATTTGGCTGTGGTTTTGGCATTGCTGTAGATGATAGTTTTTAGTTGAAGTTGATGACATTTAATAGGAAGATTATTGTATTCTAAGACAAAATTTTGGTTATAGCAATGTGTCAGTTATTTTACTCTGGCATTGTGAAAATCTTTTTTCATCTTCATATTAATCCTTCTTCTTCTTTTTTAACATTTCTTTGAATATTCTTATTCTGTAAAATAAACCCTATTAGCAGTAAGCCATGGTGCATGTGAATTTTAAGAAATTACAATTTAAGTTAAAGTATGTTTTAAAAGACAAGTACAGATGTTATATATTTATGATAATGCTAGAATAACTTTCCTTGAAAATTAATCTTTTTGTTATTATTTGATAATGTACATACTTGGTTATGGTATTTCCTCACTCCAGTAAGACTTGTATTTTGTCAAAAACTTGTATCCTGCTGTATGGAATGTCATATTGCATGTATGTACCAATGTATATTGTGGGTGGATATGGGTGTGGATTGCAGGTTGGTGGTCATTCAAGGAGAACAGTCATGTAGTGTTCTCTGCATATTTGTTTCATACTTGTTTTTATTGCTCTGCAGAATGTTACATGTATTCTTCTCTCTGTGAGGCATTGACTATGTCTGTATCTGTAATTAAAAGTGATTTTTTATGAATGTGTTTGATGATTGTTTTTTTTCTAATATATTGATGAACTGACTTGCTAAATGTTGATGGTATGTTTGTTAGTTTTTGATGTGGTAGGTTTTAATACATACATATGTTACATGTTGTGCTTTTTTTTTTCTCCATTGTGGCTACCAAATAAACTTTTACCAGGGAAGTCCTCAGAACATTTGAAAGAAGGGTTTTTTCAGTGAATGAATACTGAAAATAATTTCAGTAGATTTTTAAAAAATACAGTAAATATGAGGAAATAGGTTACTTTAAAAAAGAACCCTCTTGGATATGTTTTTTGATATTTGTGAATTATGACAAAGTCCCATTTGAGAATTTGCATGAATGTGACACAGGGAAGCACTGAAGTGCTACAGATTGCTGCAGCCTGCACAATGATAAAATTGAAGAAGAAAAAAAAGAAAGAAAAAAAAAGAAAGAAAAGGGGAAATAAAGAGATGGAAAAATGAAAACAGAAACAATCAATGTTGTGAAGACTTCCGAGTGGATGAAATGGGTGACTTTGGGTGTGTGTGTGTGTAGATGATAGATGGACATGTTTAGCCTGGTGTGTGCTGTCTGTGGATATCTGTTCACTCACTAAATGGATTGTTCATAAATCACCAGCTCTTTAGTATTTTATTTTCCTGTTTTTGTTGTGATTAAATTAATCCACACATTTTTTATTAATGGTGTTTTAGTTTAGTATCATTCTTTTTAAGTTTACAGTAGATGTCATCATCATCATCATCATATCATCATCATCATCATCATCATCATCATCATCATCATCATCATCATCATCAATTATTTTTGTCATGGTCATCATCATCATCATCACTAGTTATGGGGTTGGAGGTTTTTTTCATCATTATTTTTTTTGTACAATGCAGAAGTCAGGCTTGTTTATGTTGTTATAGTTTTGTTTCCCTTTCATTGTTCATTTGTGTATATTGGTTGATGGTTGTTTCTTTGTTTTAACAGTGTGTACACATAGAATGAGTGTCTACTTTCTTTTTTTTTTTTTTTGGTGTGGATTTAAAACAAATAACCGGGCATCACAGTTGTCAAATCAAAAACTGATGGGAGAGGTGGCTCCCCTCACAGAGTGTGCTGCATTTCAGACAGAGAATTCCTTTGTTTCCATTGTCTGGAAAACCAAACAGCAAGTGGCATGAAAAATTCTTGCTTTGGGTTTTTTTTTATATATTATCATTTGTTTGCTTGCTAGTTTGTCTGTTTGACATTGTTGTTTTATACTCGGGTGTAACAGCTGAAGAAAGCTCTAGAAATATCTACTATGGTTATTTAAATGTTGTATATTTCTTTTAAATGTATTATCTTTATGAATTAAAACCAGAAAGGTTTGAATGAAGGCAAGACCCCAACATTTGCCAGCAATGTCAAAGATGTTCATTGCATTTATAATTTCCTGCACTGATAATTTCTTAAATGAATTTGTTCATAAGTGTGTATATAAATTATGAGAAATGAAATTTCCTACATTGAAAGGTAGTATCTTTCCCCCTACTTGCCTTTCTGTACAAAATTATATGAGCGCCTCCCATTGCGTTAGTAGATTCTCCCCATTTCCACTGGTTTTGGATATCCTTCATGTGTTGTAATGTCAATTTCAGATGCCCCCGTCACTTATTCTGTTCAGATTTCTCTGATAGCATTGTAGGTGTTCCCATGGTAGGTTGTTTTAGAGAAACATCAAACTCCCAGCTTCTTAACTGTTATGGGTTCTCACCATCTGTTTTAGCTACCTAATACTCTTTCAGTGTTTTGGGTACCTCCCCCCTCCCACCTCCCCTTCCCCATCTGTTTAAGTTACCTTCAACTCCCATCAGTGTTTTGGGTACTCCTCCTCTGTTTTATGTACCCAGAGCTTCTATATTTGTTTGACCCCCCACCCCACCCCACCCCTCCTCCCTCTCCATCTCATACTCATAGCCTCTGTAGGTATTTCCATCCCATGCATTTGTGGGTAGTGGTTTTCCTGTGACTGGTTGGAATCCACCAGCAGCCATTCCAACCAGTTTTGTGTTTAAGTTCTTATATTTTCTCTAAGTGTCGTGCTGATGAAGACTGTTTATTGAAGTGGTAAATCAGAATTATTCTTAGAAATCATACCAAATTTTCAATACACTTTCCTCCCTCAACCTATTCCTAAATGTAGATGCTGAATCCATTATTATGTTTAACACTTAAATATACTTTGAAGCAGTTATGAAAATAGACATTTTTTCAACATTACAGAATGTTTTTCTTGTAATTATATAAAGCCGCAACAGGAATTAGATATTTGATTTTAAATAGCATAAGGTGTAGACTGTCATTGTGAACTTTTTGGAAGATGACAATGAAGAAGAAGAAGAAGAATGTATCCACAAAAATACCATCAGAAAAATGAAACAGACTCTAGGTTTGAATCAAACTATAACCCCCCATATATTATGGGGTTTTCATCCTCTCAGTCAAGGCAGTGAGTTAATGGGTTTGTTTTGCAGCTCTGTCTTTTGTCCCTTGCTTTCTAGGCATGCCACTTCATTAAAAAGGAAGAGGTTTAACAAAGAAACATCGTTGGGGATATTTGGTAACAGCTGTGATGCCTGGTGTGGCTGGCTATGAGTGTGATGGTGTGGATAACCGGGTGTTGTGCGGGAGCTCACTGTCTTACATGTCTCACTGCACATCCATTATCCCCCTTGACAGCAGCCATAATTATTTTTTCCAAAAAAAAACCAAAAACTTCTGAAATATATTTCAAATACAGGCTTCTGGAAGACAACCCTATATGAATTTATGATATTTATTCAAACAGGCTTTTGAAGTGATATTTCTGACAGTATAGACCCAGAAATATTTATTGTCTGTAAAAGATATCTGCAGTTTTCTCTGGCATAGATTCATGTAATGCAGTCAAGCATCACCATTAAAATGCATTCCTAGATAGACATTTGAATGAAATTCCAGAATTAACTTCTTGATTTACATTTTACACAATTTGAATTATTAAAGTCTATACCTATCTCTACATTACATCTACATATTTTGAACTACATTCCAACATTGAGTTACAGCATTCTGAAATACTTTCCAGCATAGACTACTGAGTTTATTGTAAGGTTACAGTCTTTATTGCATTCCAATAAACAAAATGGTATATGCATTCTAATGAACACTTTTGAATTGCATTCTAAACAAAGACTTCTGAAATATATTTCAACAAAATGTGAGGATCTTCAAAGTTTTACCTGTTTCACTTTTGATTATTAAAGCAAAATAACAACACCAAAAAAATCAACATTTTTTTTATTCCCCTTTTTTCTTCTCAAATATGATCCTGGAAATGACCGAAAATGGTCTTTTCATGTGAAATCAAATAGTTGTACTGGTTATACTCATTACTCTTTCAAACATTCTCTTTTTGTGCAAGAAACAGTGACTAAATGAACAAGAAAGAAGGAACAAAAATAGAAATTGAAAAAAAAACCTTATCAAATATACTTAGCAGCTGCTCCCAGTAAACTTTGCAAAACTACCAAGCGTGGAGCCATAATATATTGGTAAACTTTTGAGGAAGACATCAAAGTGTGGCGCTGCTGTTGGGTGGCCATGGATGTGCACTGGGTTAAGATGACAGCAGCTAAACGACCTTGGCTGTTTGACCTTTTGTTCCAGGGCCCTCTGACCCTGCTGTCAGATACGGGGCTCCTTCCAATGAAATTGGAGGTACTGTACCATTACCACCACTACTATACCATAACCACGGCTTCTTACCATTACCACCCTACCGCTGCCTGTTCTCTTTTAATTCATTTTTCTTTCTGCCCCTTTTAATTACTGTCCAATTCATGTCCTTTTTCTGGTCATGTCTTGTGAAGAAGATTGTGACTGTGGGCTGAGCCAGCCACTCCCATACGTAGATGAACAACTTAGAAGTCTGTGCCCATTGTCAGTGTTTTTTGTGGAGAAGGATGATGAATGAGGTCATGCCTTTACTATAGCTGATCAAGTTGGTTGTGGTCAGACAGTGCTCATTGTGTGGAGTGACTGACAACAGGCCACACCCACAGCAGTGATCAGGGCACATTCACCATAGATAGATCGTGCTTGATAATCAGGGCACATCCATTACGAAGAATGATTGATTTTGGGTTATTGCCCACAGTAGAGAGTCACCGAGCAGATGGCCTACTTCCATAGCTATATTGCTGCTCTGTGCTATCCGAGTTATATGTATAGATAAACTGGAGTCAGTCAAGCTGATTTTTTTTTGAAAAATTCAGTTGACTAAAAAAATCTTTGAAGACTTAAAGAAAACAAGAGGGCGCATTTTTTTTCCAGTCTGATACAACCACCACCACCCCCCTCCTTTCAGATAGTGTATTTATTCCATTCTTTCGAGGCATTTCCCCACCCATATGGTAAGTGCTGGTGTTATTTTTCTCTTCTGACAATGTTCCTCTTATGGTGGTGTAATTGACAAAATTTTTAATGCTGGGTGTCCCCCCCCCCCCCCCCCCCCCCCCCCCCCATTTTTTCTTATTTTTTTTTTTTGTATTACAGGTTGTGTTCAGTCAGATGATCAGAAATAACTGAAGAATTAGGAATAAACTACAACTTACTGGACTTTCAGGGTTGCTCATTTTGGATGATCTTTTCTCGCTGAATGACTGTGGGTTTTCTAGTGGTGGCCAAGCCTTAGGTAGTGATGGTCGGTAGATCAATACTGCTCTGCTGCAATTTTTTTCTACTGTATTTGCATTTTCTATCTTTTAGTAATCACTTTAGTTTATTTTAGATCCTGCATTATTCATCTCAGGGAATTCGAGGTGTTTTTTTTTTTCTTCTCATCTGCCTTTCTATTGTCCTCTTTGTCTGCCAGACTTTTCCTGTCCATCTACCTAAAGTGGACATTGCAAGGACAAGTGCTGAAATATATTAATGATACTACTGGCTTAACAATGTTGTTGTTTTACCTCCATCCCTCTCTTGACTTTGCCTCACTTTTTCTTTCTTTACTAGCTTCTTATTAATTTTGCCCCTCCCTCCCTCTCACCCTCCCCTTCTTTCTGCAACTCATATTATGAAAGTAATTTCCTCATGAGTACTCATCCAATATTAGATGAAAATGATTAGTCATTTATTTGTGCATATTGGGAAACATTGCTGCCTTAGCTTGCAGAAAGATGCAATCATGTCCTTGTGTGCTACTTGTAGTATGTATAGGGGTGAAAAGCAGCTGACAATCCTTTTGTCAGTAATCATTATCTTCTTCATTTCTGATTACTGCTGTTGTTGACTATTGTTATTATGGCAATATTTGTTTAAAACAACAACATAATTTTTGTCTTCAAGCACTTGGTGTTGGACAGAACTTCCGAATGTTTTTTTCATATGTACTGCACTATTTTGGTCATTGATAAATTGCATGCATTGTCTAACACAAAGCTGGCATAGCAATGACAACAAGGATCATATGCTGAATTTTTTATTTGCTTTTTATGATGTTTGATACCAAAAAGGTGAAACTCAATGCTTACAAAATTGTGGACGTGATGGCAACATTCGGAAGTTCTTCGTTTGCTTTATTTACTGGCATGTGTTACTGGTTTGTGTATGTTGTGGCTTCATGTGCTTTTTGCTGTTTGATTGCTTCCTGGTCATTTGGTATCTCAGTTGTTTGCTGTGTGGAATTCATTTTTCATTTACAGAGAATGGTATGACCAATGGCTAGGACTCATGGCAAGTGCATGAATGTTCATGCCTAAAATTTGTAAAATATTGAAACAGACTGGCCAGGTCCTTCTGTACTCTACCTCGAACAGGAGTTATCCTCTTCCTCCTCTTTTCAGACACCCCCTTCCCTCCCCCTCAAGTCCTATGATGGGCTGACCACAGTGGAAAACTCAAGTACAATGATAGCTTGATTTTCTCCACAACACAAGTTGAATAAAATATTTAAAATTTTAGCATTGTTCCTATTGAAATGTACATAGTAAATGACTCCCCCCCCCCCCAACACATACAAACACACAGTACACCTTCCATGCCACTACCAGGTTTTGTTTTATGGCTTACTGTCAAACTAAGTGCCAGCAGGTGCACTAGTATTGGTCCCACCCCTACCCTGACACCCCTGTCTGCCCAAAAATCAGGGGAAGTGATTTAGCATTGTTGCTTTGTGCAGCTGATGTGAAGTTGTCTGCCTTATGTTGATCACTGACTCACAGGTGAAAGATGTCGCCCTTTGCTGCCCTTTCTACACACTGACTTTGCTTGATCAAAACAAAACAAACAAAAAAGAAAATGGTGAATATCTTGAGTCTCTATTCATTAAAAAAATTGCTGAAAGTTTTCAAGAAATCATACATTTGCTATTCCATTCTATTTCAGGAGAACCAAGCCAGGATTAAGGAATGAATGATGGTTGTCCTTGATCCTTGAAAAACCGTCATTGTTAGGTTGGGAGATCAGTAGCTACAGCTGGTTTCTTCCCAGCTGTCACCTAGTAACGCTTTCAACTCAAAAAGAAACTGTTCATTAATGTGTTGTGACCAAATCAATTGAACCCTAAAGAAATTCTCCAACAAAACATGAAAGAGTCTCAATTTGTGGTCTGATGATAATCCCTCCATTGCAACTGAGGTCAGAGACACTATTCCTGTAAGGGAAGGGATCAGGAGCAGCTGGCACCAGGATGAGAGCAGTGAGGATAGGTGGCACATTATGGAAGGATGTAGGAATGATCATGTTAAGCAGAAGGGGACCTTGGTAAGGTGTGTCAAGGGTTTGGAAGACTTTGGTAAGATGTGTTCTAGAGGTAAAGACTCAGAAGGGTATGTTTGTGGAGAGAAGGTCCCAGGGAAAAGTGTTTGTTTGGGCAGCAGAGGGGGCCATTGTTCACTGTTGCTGTTGTCCCTGCTGCTCCCCACCTCCTCCCACTCTCTCCATCTGGTACCCCCACCCCCTCCCTCCCCCTTTCCCCCTACAAGAAAAAGATGCAAAAACATATAATCAATTTCCTGTGACCCAATAGTAACTGTTCATTCAAGTGCTGTAGCAAAGCAGATTGAACAAGGAAAACATGAAACTTTATTACCATTCATCCAGCCACAGACAGTGCAAATGTTCATATGATTATTTGGTCTCACTTGCTCCACACAGTATTCAGTCCCTGCCGCCATGCATATTTTTGCCTCTATTTTTTAATATTTCATTTTACAGTATCAAGACAACAACTGACAATGTTCTGTATCATGCACAGTTCTTTCCAATCATTTACTCTCAGTGTATAAACATTACTGTCCATTGATAAAACATGGCTGATGAGTAAACAAAATTCTTTTTTTCAGTTTATACTGATTCTTTACAAATCTCAGAGCAGTATTCTTTCCTGTAACACACACAAAAAGCATAAATTAAAAGGTAAATGCACACTTGATTTGATATAATTTGAAGCACTTAAGTGAGCAAGATAATTGTTTCAGCTCTTGGCCGTCCTGGCATTTTTTCTGATATAGAAAATTCCTGCCATCCTTCACTCAAAAACCTAGTTTTAGCTTCATTTCAAGTGCACCAAAATGATTAGTCATGGAATTGGATATACACAAACAGAGTCACACCATAAGATGACAAGATCACAAATAGCATTCATCACAAACTGATTCGGTCATGGAAATACATAAAAATTCCCAATGCGCTACAAAATGATTGGATAATGGAAACTCTTGATAAAGCCAACATGTTCCAACATATCAAAATGTTAGATCATAGAAACATACAATTCAACACATGTAACTCTATATCAAAATATTAAAATCCAGGAAATATACAATTACCCAGCATGTACGTCCAAAAAGGGCCATAGAAACAGTTTTCCTGTGAAATTTCCATTCAAAACAGAAGGAATAATCAGAATCCTGCTGTGTCCAAGGTGTAACCTTGTGCTCGCTATCCTGTGTACCCCCTAGTGTCTATGCTGTCGATCCAGTGTTGAAGTGGTTTCGCTCTGCGCTGTTCCTGCCCCTATTAGACACCCAGTGTCGAGTTGTGTTTCTGTATGTATGGTATGACCACCTATGTACACATTTTAAAGTCTGTGCATAAACATTGCAGACACAATGTGATTTTTATTATTTGTGTCTCAGAATGTGAATACAAACCTGACCACACACACGCAGTATATAATTAAAGATTTAGATATATATGTCCAATAGCTGATGACTACCTGTTAGAAAACTCCTTCTTACAAAACCAGTTTATTTTCTTCAAGTTGTGTAAGTTTCATATCATAAAATGCACTTTTCCTTTCATTGTCTCCCCCCCCCTCCCAATTCTTTTATAAAGATCTATCTCCTTTTACTCCATTGATGAAAACTCAGTAATGGCCTTGAACCCTCAACATGTATACCTTTGCTGGCTGATATTGTAAATGCCTTGTTGTGTGTGTGTGTGTGTGTGTGTGTTGTGTGTGTGTGTGTGTGCGCGTACGCATATGCGCTATATATGTATATGTATGCGCTGCGCATTCATGTACTCCAATATTGCTTATCATCATCGCAAATGCCTGTAGGACTATCATATGCAATAAAATGAAATGCAACAGTGATGATGATGATGACAATGAAGATGATGATGGTGAAGATGAAGATGATGATGAAGACAACGACAATGATGGTAATGATGATGATGATGATGATGAGATGAGAACGATGATGATGATATCATTTCAGCCTGTATACACCAAAGCCTCCACACTGGCCTCTCAGCAGCTGATGCAGCACCAGGTGGCGCTCATGGCAGCGGCACAGGGCACCTACGCGGTGGCTGCCAGCCCCCTCAACGTGCTGGGCTCCCAGATGCAGGGCCTGTCTGGTCTGACGGCTCACAACGGCATCGCCACCGCCGCCATCACTCCTACCACTGCCACCCTGGCCTCTGGTAAATACTGTGCTTTCATCTAAAAGCTTAAAGACTGTACTTTCATTAAAAGCTACAGCTTACTGTAAGCTGCTGGTAAACACTGTTTTCATCTAAAAGCTTAAAGACTGTACTTTCAGTTAAAAGCTACAGCTTACTGTAAGCTGCTGGTAAACACTGTGCTTTTATCTAAAAGCTTAAAGACTGTATTTTCATTTAAAAGCTACTGCTTATTGATGGATCCTGGTAAACATTGCTTTCATCTGAAAGTTAAATGACTGTACTTTTGTGAAAAGCTACAGCTTATTATTGTAAGCTCCTAGTAAACCTGCTTTCATCTAAAAGCTTAAAGACTGTATTTTTATTTAAAAGCTACAGCTTATTGTAAGCTGCTGGTAAACACTGTGCTTTCATTTAAAAGTTAAAGCTCATCATTGGCATCCAAAAAGATTGTACTTACATTTAAAAGCTACAGCTTATTGTTGGCTCTTAATAAACACTGTGCTTTCATTAAAATGTTTAAAACTTAGTGTTGACCTCTGGTAAACACTGCTTTCATCTGAATCCTAAAAGCTCATTGTTGCAACTAAAAAAACTGTACTTTCATTTGAAAGCTACAGCTTATTGTAAGCTGTTGGTAAATAGTGTGCTTTCATGTAAAAGTTAAAAGCTCATTGTTGGCTGCCAAAAAGACTGTACTTTCATTCAAAAGATGTAAACTTAGTGTTGACTTTTGGTGAACGCTGTGCTTTCATTTAAACATTAAAAACTTTGCTGGTCTCCAATAAAGACTGTGTTTTCATTGATAAGGTAAAACTTATCATTGACCTTTGGTTCAGACTGTGATTTCATTTGGCCTTTTGCTCAGACTGTGTTTTCATTTGTAAGTTGAAGCTTATCATTGGCCTTTGGTACAGACTGTGCTTTCAGTTTAGAACTAAAGCTTATTGGATGTCTAGAAAGTACCCATTCATCTGTAAAATGATGGAGCATGGTCTGGGCACTGGTCTGTTTGAATGAGATGATAAACCAAGGACCAGTGTGGAACATAGAGTAAGAAGTACACATGAAAGAACTGAGCCAACAACATTTTATGCCCACACTCATAAAGAAATAAATGCAGGTCTACAAAAAGAATAGTGAAAACAAAAAGAAAGAAAGAAAGAAAGAAAGAAAGGGGCAGCACTTGTGACAGCATGCTCCTCTTGGAGCTGCCTCTTGTCATAAGTAGAGAATAATTTCTGTCTCTTGGGACAAGAGCAGTCATTGCCCAGTGCAGCAATGCACTCCACATGTGTGGGTTTGTTCAATGGCTCAACTACATGGACCCCGAATGACACTAATGTTATAGGCATGTGTTATTGTGCTGTGCCCTAATAATTATATGTGATTTAAAGGTGTATATGATGATTGTGTTGTCAGGCACTGCCACAGCGGCCATCAATGGGCCCCTCCCAGCATGCTGTCCCCAACAGCAGTGGCCAGCTTTCAGGTGCCACCGGCCAATGGTCAGGCCACAGAGGTGTATGCCAATGGCATTCCTCACTACACTGGTCAGTGTTTGGTCTCTCCTTTTGTTCTTTGTGTGGGGGTTCTGTGGTCTGTGTGTGTGGATGGGGAGGGGGATGATTGTGTGTGCTTGTGTGTGTGTAGTGGGTGAGTGAGTGGTGTGTGTGTGTGTGTGTGTGTGTGTGTGTGTGTGTGTGTGTGTGTGTGTGTGTATTCGTATTGCACCTTACTTACTTTTCCACTGTCTATTTTAGACAGGTGGGGGGCATTTTGATGAATTTTGTATTTCAATTGATAATAAACTATAAAACTATAAGCTTTCTTCTGCCTTATATGGAAGTATGAAGGTGTAATTTTGTTTCCTTTTGCTTAAAAAATGCATTAAAAAACACGTTACCCCTCATCCTGACTACCAATTATGATACAAAAGGGGTAGATTTCTCATTGTATAACTTTTTGGAGTCTAGTATTTCGATTTGTAATAACTTTTTATAGAATTGTTTATGTTGAATAGCTTTTTTTCTCGTCAAATTAGTAATGTATTTGGAAGTAAAAATTGAATTACTACTGTCTGTCCAAAGATAGTCAGTGCCCACCTTTTAATTGTGATTGAATGAATGATAGATTGCTCAAGTGGTATTGTAACAAACTGTCAAGAACATGGGTTTTCTTCTGACCTTGATTAAATTAATCTCTGTACAGTTGGAGATGAGCAATTTAAACATTTTTTTTTATAGAATATGTGAACACAATTACTAAATAACAACAAGTTTTATTTATGAAGTGATTGATTGGTTGCTTGACTTTCTCTATTGAATGGTGATTGTTGATTGATAGATCGGCTTACTCTATTGAATGGTGATTGATTGATTGATTGACTTACTCTTTTGACTGGTGATTGGTGTTAATTGACTGGTTTGACATTACTCTTTTGATTGGTCTGTTCCTTCCTCTGCAGCTGCTGCAGCTCAGGCAGTGACCAATGGAGACCCCCTACAGCAGTATGCAACCATACAGCCATATGCCAGCATTGGTATGTTGCTTCTTCTTCTTCTTCTTCTTCTTCTTCTTCTTCTTCTTCTTCTTCTTCTTCTTCTTCTTCTTCTTCTTCAGCTGCCCACCCAAGACCTCTCTCAGACTCTAGTTTATATGCACATACAAATGTACACTGCAGTTTGTATCATTCTTTTTTTCCAAAGACTAATTCATTAGTTCTGTAATGAATGTCCTGAAAGTATTATAACTACTACGTCATGTTAAGGTGTCCTTTTTCCCTGGCTATTTTGGTAGTAAGTTTTAAAATCTTCATAATTGTGAATCTCAGAGTACTAGCCTAGGAACAAAGAAGAGGTTTCCGGTAAATGGGCAACGTCTAAACATGTAGAACATTTTAAGATAGGTATTCAAACTTGCTTCAGAGCCAAATTCCTCTATGGTCAGTATGTTGTATTGTTCAATATTATGCTTCATTGTTCTTTCTCGTCCTTACACTAGTCCCATAAAGAGTGGTTGGTTGGAGCACAGACAAAAATGCCACCTCTCCCCTATATGTTAGTCATGTGTCAATGCCTGGATCTTGGCAACCAAAAAAAGGTAAAGGTAAAGGTGTTCCATAACCTAGGTGGTTGTAGGGGAGCAAAGCATCTGCTTCTCTAGGGGCGAGCATATTGATGGTGGCGCCCATCTCCTCTCCCTTGCTGCTTTACCTTCCCTGACCCTAAAGAGGGCAGGTACCCATTTACAGTTGGGTGAACTGGGGAAACTGTACTGAAGCCGCAAAGGGACACCCATCCAACTGGTAATCATGCTCGATGCTGCTGAACTTGACAAGGGGAAAGCAAGGGCTCTGACCACTTAGCTATCCCGCCCTCTCCCGAAAAAAAAAAAAAAGTTTAGTAACTATTTCCTGATGATGCTGACCCATCTCTTTCTGTGTCTGCCATGCCTTCTGCTGTTGTTATGATGTACAAACAATAAAAATCACACTGTCTCTGTCTTCAGCAGCCTATCCGGCAGTGTACGGGCAATTCCAACAAGCTTTGACCCAGGGGGCGGCACTGCTACCCACCGCTCAGAAAGAAGGTGAGAGTGGTTATCCTTGCTTGCACCTTCCCCCCCATAGTACTACTGTACATACTTCAGACTGACCTTGGCCATGTGGTTTTTAGTCATGATTACACTTACCAACATATTGACAAACTAAAGTCTCCACGCTTACCAACACATTGACAAACCAAGCCCTGTCGTGTGTCCAGTCCAATATCTGTCACAGACTAAGTGTGCTGGGTGTGTCAGTGTGGACGTGAGTGTGTACATACATGTTTGTATGTGTTTTTGTGTGTACATGTGTGTGTGTGTGTGTGTGAAGGCATGTGTTGATGGGGTGCATCATGTCAGTGTGTTTGGATTTGTATGATATATATGTTCATGACAAATACGTGTTCTAATCGTGGGCTTATTTCTGTAACAGATTTTTTGGTTCTGTTGTAGGACTTTGTGTGTGACTGTGTGATACATGCGTGTTGTAGACAGTTCAGTGTTTTGTGTTCCGGTGCTGCCACGTGTTGTTTGTGTATGGTGTAGAGGACTGGATGTGTGTACAGAAAAGTGCATTGCAATTTGGGGGTGGGGTAACTGTCGTCCATGATTGCTTGGTTTTCTGGTTTTTTTGGAGGAGTGGTTTTGGGATGTGTTTTCCCTGTGTACCAAGTGTATATGTCTCTGTATCTGTCAATGTGTTGGGGGTTCTGCATATTTCACTTTTTTTGTTTTTTTGTGCAAAACAGGAATTTTTTACTCTGTCCCTGTCTCTCTCTGTCTTTCTGTCTCTCTCTCCAATTTCCTCAATTTTTTCTGTTTTTCTCTTATGTGTCGTCTTCGCACACTGCTCGACTTCTATGTTGAACCATGAATGTGACTGCCTGTTGGCATGTGCGTGTTTCTAGTGAAAGTTTTTGGGTTGTTTTTGTTGTTGTTGTTGCTGCTGCTGTCGTTGTTGTTGTGATGGAAAGAGCAGTTTAAAACTAATACTGTCTGTAGGTTTGTGTCGTCTGACACACAGTACAACTTGGACACTCTGATGTCAATGTCTATGCCTGTCATGTTTGTGCATTTTTGCATGTGGGTGATGATGAAAGCAGGGACTAGGGGGCCAGTTTAATGAAAGACAATGGCAGTTGTTCTCTTTTGCTCTTGTCCTAGCTGACTCTTGCTGTCTAACAAAATCGGGTTTAATGAAGATGATCACAGTTAGCTGACTGCAAATAATCCAACCCATGGTTGTCCAGTTGCAGTGAAGTCTTCTCCCTAATGCTACACTCTGTCAAACTGTCAAGTTGATAAAATCATCACAAAAATAACAATGAGGTAGTGAGAGATCAACAAACTATAGTACTGACAAAAATAAATGTTCATTTCTTGACTTTTGAAATAATGAATGAGGAAAGGATGATGGAACTGACATTTTTCTATTTTGGTTTGTCAGTATTTCATTCATTTAACAATTTTCAAAACTAGAATTGCCTGAGTGACCATTCCACACCAATCTGAAGTGACAGTGCTACCATCATTGTTATAAAACCATCTGAAGCCTGATAAAAAAAAGTGTAAATCCAGGCACAAAATATCAGTGCAATTGTGAAAGCAATGATAGATTCTTCTGAGAGAAACCAACCGTAACAATCTTGCTGTGAATTGTCCATGGATTATTGCAGAGTAGTCCGTGTCCTCACCAGACCAAAGATTTTTATCTTTGGCCTCAGTTTTGGGAGATATCGATAAACAGTTTGTTAACTACAAGTGTCGAGTGTGATGATATGCATCGTCTTGCACGTCAAGGGCTAATTACAGTTGTCAGGCAAGCTTTGACATTCAGCCAGCACAACAGTTGCCATATTATCCTCAGTCAGGCTACAGTGCTTTCATTAAACTGGCCACAGTGAGTGTGAAGCTGCAAATAGTTCAGACCAGGGTGTGTGTTGTGTGTGTGTGTGTGTGTGTGTGTTGTGCGTGCTGTGGTGTGTCTTTTGTGTGCCACAATGCAATGCAAGATATGTTGTGAACTTATGGTGATGCATGTGAACCAATGACATTGTTTGTGAAAAAAGAGTGGATCAAAGTATGTTTAGGAAGACAGCTGGGATCTATGAAAGAGATGAAGTTATGATATAAGATAGTGGGGACCAAGGTGTTATATAGGAAGGGGACCGGGGTTGTGGGAGCCATGTGAATATGTGGACAGGTTTCATCAGGGGTCAAAAGAAATGCGCGCCACACACCCCACACACACACACACACACACACACACACACACACACACACACACACACACACACACAACATAGTCAGCGCCAATAAGATACACTGTAGTGGGAAAGACATTTGTGAACAGATGTTTAGGGGGATGGCAGCTTGGACCAGGTCTATCTTTACTCTTAGCAAAGGTGATTGGGACCATGCGTGTGTTTAGGTGGTGATTTTGGGACTAACAATTTTGTACAAGTGATAATTTAAACTAGGTTCATTTGAGAGGTGACATTATGAAATCTCATGTGAGTGAAAGGTGACAGTTGTGGGACCAGTTGTATGTGGGTGAGGACAGTTTGGACACGTGTATGGGTTCCAAGCCATTGGGAAAAGGAGCAGTATGTAATGTAAGGGAAAAGAAAAAATAATGGGGGGCGCTGCACTAGTGGTAATGTACTCCCCTGGGGAGAGCAACCCGAATTTCAGGCAGAGAAATCTGCTGTGACATAAAGTGGTTATAAAATGAAAAAAAAAATGACCAAGGGTGTGTGTGTGTGTGTGGATGACGACAGTGTTGGAATGAAATGTATTTGGCTGGGTGTGATGATGACAGTAATATGAAGCAGTGTGCATTGTAGGTCATGTGCCATGAACCTGTGTGTATAGCTGTCAGTGGGGATGGTGGTTGTGTGCTGTCCTGGTGGTGTGGGGATCTGGGTGTGGCTGTCTTGATGGTTCATGTGGAGGGGGGGTGGCGGTGTGTGCTGTTTTGGTGGTAACACTGTTGTCTACATGTATGTCTTGATGGAGGATGGCTGTCTAATCTGGTACATGCCTTCATTCTGCTTCTTCTCTTGCAGATGTCTGTTTCACAGAAAAGCTAGGTATTCAGAAGCAATGCCCCATTTTTTTCTCTCCATTCTCAAATTCATAGCCTTATGACAGATTATAGGTATACAGTGACCATCTGTACCCACAAAAGACTTAGGTATTAACTTAAGATAATAAGATAGTCTATTCCCCATGCAAACTTAAGATAGTCAATTCCCCATGCAAACTTCTCTTCTTAACATCTCACAGAAAAATGAAGTTGTCGAAGGGATCCTCTTTCATTTATTAAAGATGTTCTTGGAAAGTGAGAGGCAGAAGAGCATGCTAGCTTCCTAAGCTCTGTGTTCATCTATTCTAATGAAAAAAAGATATGCAGAGTGTCCAAAAGGTTTCCCTTGCATCCTTGTTTGTAGTGTATCAATAGTAGGACAGATGTATAGGGCACAGAATGCAAGTTTGAATGACTTTGGGGCTACCAATGAGTACAGAGAACAGCAACAGAAATTTTATTTGACAGAATTACTTTTTCCCCATTCTGTGCATGTTTTTATTTTTATTTACTTCTCATTCCATGAGACCTCCTGCCCCTGATTCTATACCTCTGCTATTTTTTGTACTTGCATGGAAAAAAGAATGATGCTCTACAGAGTACAAATCATTGCCATCAGCGATCTGTAACAGTTGTCTAGAAGCTTTAAAATTCAAGCCAGCTTGAATCATGGACTTGGGCAAAGTTGAGTTTAGTTCAATTCTGGCAAAGGAGGGCAAATTCTGTTTTGTCCTTGGCTAGCCGCTAGTGTTAAGCTTCAGATGCATACATGAAAAAGCAGCTTTCTCCTAAAAATCAGCATGAGAAATAAATTCTGAGCCAAATACTCATTTTCTATACTGGTGTTATGTCACTTTTTTTCCAGATTTTTAAATTTTAGATTTCAGTTGTCCAAGTGGCATCTGGCTACAGAATGCCAATTGCTGTTATGCATTTGCAGTTTCCCCATTGATTTTATGTGAGCACAGATTCATTGCTGTACAAATTTAAAGAGGATGCTGTGCAATGCCATCTGTCTTGATCCCTGAACCTTCATTTTTTCTAATTAAAGACTTTTAACAGTTTTTTTCATAGGTGATAACTTGGTTACCATCTTATCTTCCTCACCTCAACTGTTTCCTTCTTCCTTATCATGATAAAACATATAAAGTTCTTGTCCCTGTGAAACCAGAGCTCCATCTACTATGGCTGCACACATGTGCAGTTGTCTCTTAGGGGGCATAGTTGGAGACATGATAAGCTATTAACACTTTCCTGTCCCTCCCTATGTATTCCTTTCTTGCTGTTTTCACCAAAAAAACCCACCCCAAACTTTTTTGATGATGGCACTTTCCAGATTTCCCATGACATTAGTAAAGTCTAACTTGTTGTCTCTTTGATGACATTGCAGTCAGGATTGTTGGCCCTTGCCATTGACAAATTCTAAACTGACTGCTTTGCCTTAAACTGTACATTCTACAGAGACTGATTAGCTTAGGGGATGCCCCTTCATCCAAGATATCTAGTCCTGAGCAGATCAGAATCAGCTTTTTTAGTGGTGACAGCCCTCAGGGATAAAACATTGGTTGATAAAGAGGTTTTTGGTTCTCCCAACTACAATTATTTACTACACTTATCATCTTTCTGTCCTAACCCGTTGTGTTAAAGTTGTCCCTCTTTGATAAATGTGCACTAAGTATTGTGGCCCTTGTGCCCTCAGGACGTCTTTTGGGCGTGGTGACAGCGGACGCTCAGAGAAAACTTGTCCTTGAACGACCTGAACTGACTGATAGAGGTACGACTTGCATCGACACATTCCACCCCTCCTCCTCCTCCTCCTCCTCTTCCTCCATGCAGCACACCTCGCATACATGCCCCCCCACCCACTCACCCCCTCACCATCCCTTATCACTATACACAGCCAATCATCCTTTCACTTTTATAGTTGCTTTTTCTATTATTATTATTTAGTCTGAACCTGTATTTTTGTATTGTACTAAATATCAGCTCTTTATTTTTTACCGGTGTATTCATCTCTCTTTTTCTTTTTCTCCTCTATATTATGTTTATACGCACAGTATTTATAATAGGCTTTTTCTTCTTTTTTTTGTTACTGTTTTGTATCTTTTCTCAATAAACGCTCATGTAATGTATGTAGAGGAAAGAGTAGTGGAAGCGTTTTTTTGTTTTGGTTTAAAGATTAGAGTTTGAACTGGTATATCTATTTTCTACAGCATTTTAGTATGTCCCTCTTTTGCTCCGTATTTGTTTTTGCCTGTCTGATTTTAGGGTTTTGCATTTTTTTTTTATATCTATTTTAATCATTTTCCTACTTTGCTTTGTTTAGTTGTTTTTTTAATACTTACCAAATTACATTTCAAAAATTCCTTTTTTCTTTACTTTACTGTGAATATTCCCCCCAACTTGCTTTTCAGTCTTTCCAATCAGCTTTGTTCACAATGGCACGCTGGTAGTCTTTTTTTCAGATTTTCACATACTTCCTTCCTTTTTTTTATTCTTGATATTGTTTCTTTTATTTTTCTGCAGAATTAATAAAAAGAAAAAAAAGAATGGATACTTCTATATTGTTTTCATGTTTCACTGTTTTTACATAATTGTAGTCTTATTCAGTATGGGCACATCCCTGTATTTTGTCCTAGTAGATCTGCACCACAAAGAGAAAAAAAAATTGTTTAGCAAAGATAATAGATCAGTAAATCTATTCTCTTATTCTTTTCTTTACCTTTTCCGTTTCTTACTACATTTCTCTCTCTATCTCCTTGAAGCTATTTGAGTGTTGAAGGTAGAAACAGACAGCAAGATTGGCTCTTAGAACCACACTCATGCACCATTTGTGGCTTTTCTTGTGCCAGAAAAGATGCTGTTTTTTAAAATTCTGCAAAGCATGGCAGCTTTTCAGCTGAAGGATGCTGGAGGACTGTTCATCACGCTTTCTGTTCAGTGTTCAAAAGCATGGCTAGCTTTCAGTGTGCAATAATTGCTTTGAAAAACAGGTTGCTGCCTAACCAATGTGATATGCATGTGCCATTAATGTTGCTGTTTTTGTTGGTGGTTTGTCATGTGATAACAGCTCATAAAAGCTCATTCTATAGTGTTTGATTATCAATCTTTACAGATTACAAAAAATTGATCTGCACTGTCAGTTTATCTTTACTTCTGCTTCCAAAAAAAAGGAAAGCTTTACTGACAGTTTTGACTCAAAATTCTGGTTCAAAATCAGGTAGTAATAGTGAATTATTTTATTTTAAAAGCACTAAATTTGTATGCTTAGTGCATATGTAATCAAAGGTTCAAAGATCAAGCCAGTAATTTAAGTATATCATGGTTCAGACATCACAAAGTGTATCGATGTTGAATTCATAGTATATAATTTTTACATGTTTGTAGACAAATTCATTTAGTTTAGTAACTGCTACATATTTAAAGCCTGTGTACTATTAAAGCATCATTATATGTACATTTTTCATCCATTTCCAAATTCAGGCATGCACATTCAGTGTATTATCATTATTAGTTGTTGTTTTTTTAATTAAATGACATATAATCACTATATCATCATAACAGATTATTCTATGTTACAGATTTGAAATAAAATATCAGTATTGTGTGATCACCATAGATAACAAAAAAATCTAGCAGAACTCTTCATGTATCTTCATTAACAATTTAAAACTCAAGCCTGTATTGCTTGAATACATGGTTAAACATCACCACAGGCTATTGTTCTCAGCTCTGGGACACTCTTTACACTATTGCTTCTTATAATGATACCTATACAAGTTATCATTTAGCTATCCCTGAAGTCAGAATGTGGCCACCTTAATGGCTGACAAAACCAGTCTCATACGCAAAATTTCATGGTTGGGGAACCTTGGAACTCTTGCCAAAGAAGAAGAAGAAAATAAAAAGAATCATTTTAATCTTTTATATACAAAAAGTCATTTGGAACATTTGAAAACTTTCCTTAAAACCTTCCCATAATCATGAAGTTTATTACTTATTCATCATTTAACTCACATTATAGAAAGAAACAGATAAAATGTGAAAACATTTTTTTGGAAGTGCTGAAATTTAACATATAAATCTAGAATGGATAGGTTTCAGCTTTTTCCTCATGAAAAAATCTGATTGTAAACATTTTTTTATTTACAAGTTTCAAAAACATAACAGAGCAGATCATAGGGGAGGAAAGCTAGTGCAGTTAACTAATCCTCAAATTCTCCATCATTTTGGGAAAAAAAAATCAAGATATACAAGGGGGAAAAATCATAAAAGATTGCAACCTTCATTGAAAGCAATTGAGGATTTTCTCTTTCTGTATATTATTTTTTAATTCTCATTTTGTAAGGACTGTTCATTGTGCCTGACCTAACTCTAATTTTGGCTTCTGGATTTCTACAACTGGAGAGAAAGTTTGACTTATTAATTAATTTCCATGTCATAACCAAAGCCTGTGTTTGGTGTTGTGGTTGTTATATTTTTTGCACTATTTGGTCCAGATTGTGTTTTGTTTTGTTATTCAGCCCTATGATTTTTTAATGCACTAACTGCATTTTATTTGGCCATATAAGTTGTGTTTAAAGGCACTAACTGCATTCTTTGTAATACAACTTGTGCTTGTGCACTTAAATTATTCTTCTGTCTGTAGATTAATTTGTGAACATTGTAAACTTGTTAATTTTTCAGTTTAAGTTACTTGAACAGAATAGTGTATTTGTCAATATATTTCATTTTGTTTATTTGCCAATACATTTGATTTGTTTATATCGTGACACATTCAGTGTACTTTCCAACACTAATTTTAGTTCAGCAATCGTCATTGTTGACTTGTGCATTAATAATACTTTTTTTTCCCTTTCACTTTTATACTGTCAGCACAGTCGATGTTAATTTATTAAATCATTTGTTCATTAAATTGTTTATCTGTCAGTACAGTGGATGTGTACATTTTCCAACAGATGCAGGCTGTTGAATTACCAACACAGTTAAATCAATCATACATCACACAGCTTACTGTGTATTTCTGACATGAGGTGTTTTTTATAAAAAAAAAAGTAATTCACTTGTCTGTCCACACATTAAGCTCTTCATTTGTGTAAAACGTTGAATTCATTGATCACTTTTCAATGTAACTTGCTTCTGAAAAGTTGATTCAATTTCATTAGTCAATACATGTCTTTTTTTCATTTCTAGAAACACTTTGTTGAATTTTCTCTCTTCTTGTCTACTGCTTTGACCTTACTCATGTTTTCATTAGATATTTTTTCAATAAAAAGTGTGGGCTAACCTTTCTGCCCCTTATTTGCCTTTTTCATAATCTTATTTGGAATATATTATGTGTCTTCTTCACCTTTTTTTCAGTGCTCTCTCTTTTTCTCACAGTCTCTGTCTCTGTCTCTCTCTTTGCTTTCAGCCTTACTTTTGCTATTACAGCTTTAGCTACGTTAATTTCAACACAAACAAATTTCATGTTTTATTTCTTTCACATTACGCACTCACATGCTTTACCTTCATGTTAACTGAAGCATTTTACTTTGACTATTTATTGAATGTTCTTTTGTTGTTTGTTATTTTACTGTAAGATTAACATGTACTATTTGCTTTAATCCTATTCCATGAAAATCATAGTTGTTACTGTGTTTTGTCACAATTTTGTGATGAATAAACAACTGATCTGTGATAATAAAAAAAAAAAGGAAAAAGTTGTAGATTGTCAAGTAACCATCTTGGGAAAAGTTTTCTTTTATTCCTGATATGGAATCAGTAACTTCTTAACTTCAATGAAAATGGTTTTCTTTTCTTTTTTATCCTATAGATTTTGAAATATTTTTATGCTATATTCTTCTGTATATCCCTATTTGTAGAATTGCCTTGTTCAGCTCTCAAAATCATCTTTAGAAATACTTCCATCATCTTTATATATATATATATATATATATATATATATATATATATATATATATATATATATATATATATATATGTGTGTGTGTGTGTGTGTGTGGTGTGCGTGTGTGTGTGTGTGTGTGTGTGTATGTATGTATGTATTTTGGGGGGTTGATTACAAATATTTTTTTATAAGTTATTGAAGCACAATATGTGAAACATCTGGCTTTTCTAGGGGACATCTGGCTTTTCTATAGGTTTTTATGTGTAAGCATGATTTCTTGTAATAAATAAAGTTATATTCCAGTCAATTTTTTCTTCTATTCTTTTCAAACAAAGGTATCATGTAAAATTATGTTAATGGCAAATGCAGTAGTAGTATGAATTTTAATACAAGCACTATAATTGTTTGTAAATGTTTTTCACAATTCTGTCATGGTATCGGGGATTTGATAACTCTGTTGGACATTTCATAACTCCTTACTATCTTATCTCCTGATCACTGCCACTTTCATGAGTATGATCATGACCATTAAAGTCGTCAGACTTATGGAAGACCTGGTTATTTCAGGTCCTGAAGGGTGCAACCTGTTCATCTATCACCTGCCCCAAGAGTTTGGCGATGCGGAGCTGGCCCAGATGTTTGTTCCTTTTGGCAATGTCATCAGTGCCAAGGTCTACGTTGACCGTGCCACCAACCAAAGCAAATGTTTTGGTCAGTGTACAGACAGGCATGCGCGCACACACCCATGCACGCAGGCACCACACACATACAGATGCACATATGCATGCATGCCCCCCCCCCCCAACACACACACACACTCTCTCTCTGAAATTTGTACGGCATTTTTCAAAATTCCCTTTGTATTATTATCATTTTTGGTCGTTTTTTTTCTGTGGATTTTGTTGGAGGAGAAGGGGTGTATATACAAAACCTGTTGATTATTAGGGTAGAATGATGTATGCCATTTGACTCTCAATGGTATATCAGTATTTATTCCAGATTTTGACATTCAAGCCATCATGTGATTTTCCCTCCATGATACACAAGAGTTCCATAACAAACCCTTTACAAAAAGCTGTTCAATACCTTAATATGCCTACTAGACTGTAACATGAATACCAGACCACACCCACAAGTATACCACTTTTATCCCATAGCAAGTATAGTATTGATATATACCCATTACATTGCTGTTGAATGAGGAGACCACACCCTTTTGTAAACCACCAGCACCCTGTTGTAAGTTATGATATTATGGTTTTGCCTGTGGTATATTATGGAATTGGATTTCATTACCAAGTTATTCTGGTAGATATATTGTGAAAATTGTTAACTGAGTGCAGTGGTTAGATGTTTGATGCTTATGAGGGTGAGAGGTGCCACTCTCGCTTTAGCCATCAGGTTGGAAGAAATTATCATCAGAGCCACCATTTATATGAAATAATCAACCCTGTTAATAACCTGTTAGATTATAAAATGAAAAAAAAGAGATGGCCATTGCATGCTCTGAGGGACTCGTGTCAGATTTTGAAATCCATGTTTATTTGCTTCATGTTCAGATTCCATTTCCTGCCCAGAATGTGGGATTTTAATGGTGAGGAAATAATCACACATGCAAACATTTCACAGAAGAGGACCTTAGTTCTAGCTGAAGAGAAGACAAATTATTAGGCAAGCTTTCATTTTGTATGATTCTAAATTCTTATGATGTTTTCATCTTGATTTCAACTTCATGATACACATTCTTGGAACTGCTAATTACAGATGGGGACTGGCAGTCCTGTCCCACATGGAAACCACGTAGCAAATATCTCCAGGGCTAAGATGGGGCCCTATTGGCTGAATATTTCATAATTATTCAACTAGGTACCTCGAGCTGAATAATGATTACATTATCATTAGTATCATTATCATCATGAGTGTTATTGTTATCAATATTTTGTTTTCAGGCTTTGTGAGTTTTGACAATCCAGGCAGTGCCCAGGCAGCCATTCAAGCGATGAACGGCTTTCAGATTGGAATGAAACGACTCAAAGTTCAACTCAAGCGACCCAAAGATGCTAACCGACCCTACTAGAGTCAAGGTCAAGGCCAAGGTCACTTTGGCTGGGTAAGTGTGATTTAAAAAAAAAAAAGGAACAGAAAATAAACAGGAAGGGGAGAAGGAGCCCTTGTGTTTTCTTAGTTAAGAGACCAGAATTCAGTAGAACCAGCGAGAGGAGATCAGGCAGGTTGTATTACGTCCTGTCAACCTGTTTGTCATTTTTTTTCTTTCATGTTATTTTTTTTTTATAATTAATGATTTGTGTAATTATTATTCTGTTATATGTAGGATATATGTGTTTGGTCGGTTTGTGGGCTTCCATCTCCACATCCAGAAGTATCCAGCATGGCATGCAGACAACATTTCCATAGATACTCAGCCAGAATTAATGCCTACATTGCCAACTAGGAAGAAGAGAACCTGTTATCGGTCACAAAAGAAATTTTGAATTTTTTAAATTTGTTGTCATTGATCATTGTGTTAAAAATCAAGTCTGTTATTTTCAGAGGTGAAAACATCCACTGTAGGTAAATTCATGAAATTTATTTGTGAAATAGAAAAGTAGTGGCCAGGAATATGAATGGATTCTGCCAGCATAAAGCAGATTCAAAATAAAGGCATCATCGTTTTAACTGGGCTCCATTGTAAGTCTGTTGGAATGATAGTATTCCTATCAAAACACATTTAAAAAAAATGTATTTGTCTGTTTCCTTAGATTTCCCTTATCATGTTGGAGTTCTGACGCCCATTTCCCTTCTTTGTCTCCTCTCCTCTCCTGCCTTTACCTCCTACCTCCCCCCCCCTTCCCATCTCCTTTTATTGGTTGATGAATTCTCACAGCAGGTGCAAATAAGTGTAGCTTGTTTGATATATATGTGGTACATAAAGATAGGTGTAAGTGTGGTTGTGTGTGTGTTGTGTGTGTGTGTGTGTGATTGTGTGTGTGTGTGACTTTTGCTTCTTGTTGAGAAAACATCAACAAGGAAGAAAAGCATGCATTGTTCTAAGACAATGGCCCATATCTTGTTTCAAGACCACGTTCACCCAAGAAAGTTGTTGGAGTAACGAATGAAATGTCCCTCAAAGGTTATTGTGGTTGCTAGCTGTACTAGCACTACTTGAGAGTTGGTTCAGCCATCTCAACCACTCATGCCCTTTTTCTTTTTAAAAAAACAGATTAGCTGTAAGGATGTTGGCTAACAAAAAAGTAGTAATAGTTTTGATATTGTGATCATATCTAAAATGTTTTATGATTGGATTTACTTGATTTGAATGATGTAAGTAGATAGCAGTTAACTGAGTTTTGGGGGTAGGGGGTTTAGTTGTTTCGTTTTTTTTGTGTGTGTGTTGGTTGGTTGTTTGTTGTTTTTATTTAGGGAGGGGCGGTGGGGTGCTGTTTCATTTTTTTGTTGAAATTTTTTTAAGTACTCATTTTGAGAAATAAGCAGAAGATAGGGCAGGGGTGAAAGGGGAGGGAAGGCTGGTTGACAGGAGAACAAAAAGAGAGAGAGGGACATCTCTTCACCATGGTGTGTTAGATATTTGTGAAATTTTCTACCTTTTTTGAAAATCGAAAATTACAGATTTATTCATACATGAGTTTATAAGGGACATCAGTTATGTGGCGATTAGTCAAGGTAAAACATCAATGTGCATACTTTTTACGTTTTATAGTTGTAAATATTATTATTCTGTCTGCAAGACTTGATAGTAATATTGCAATTGTTTCCCTCAGAGTGTTCATAAAACTTACATTTGAGGTAAGAAACTTCAAAAGAATCAGAAGAGAAGTCCTCTGATCATGCAAATATAATTCAAAAGTGCTTGTTTACTTTTCACTTTTTTAAGTTGCTTTTTTTTTTTAAAGAAGTATTTTTTAAGAAGTATTTTTTATCTTTTTATTTTTAAGGATAAGTAAGCCATTGGTCATGAACCTCTGGTTCTTTTTTTTTTCTAGTAAGATTGTTTATTTTCTATTTGTTTACTTATCAACAGTATTTAGTTTATGTGTTCTAATTGTACATATTTATTACTTTATTTGCATTATTGAGTTGTTACATTATTCTGTGTTTGTTTCTCTTATTGTTGGCAATTTTCCAATAAGTGACTTTGAATATTTTATGTTTCATTTTTTCATTCATGTTTCATATGATTTTAGATTGTATTTTCTTTTTTTTTTTTTCTTTTCTCATTTTCAGCATATTTGTATTCATACAGAAGGGTTTGGGTTTTTTTTTTTTTTTAAATAAAAAAAGGTTTTTTATTTGAATTATTTTTTTAGCTTCATTTTTTTGTGGGGGTGGGGTGGGGAGGGTCCCATTTCTTTTCCTTTTTTTTTTTTTTTAACTGAAATTTAAGATAACACACACTCATATTTTAAACAACACTGAAATAAAAGGATAGCTAAACTACGAACTGAAAAAAAGCATTTCATTCTTGAAATCGTCTGAGTGTTTCGCCTTTTTATGTATCCTTTCTGTATATTTAAAACTTTTGTGATTATTATGCAGGGTCTTTCCGATGAGACTTTATGTTTTCACTGATAGATCTGTCTGTCTATTACTGTTCGTATAATCTTTGACATAATCTTTAATTGACTTCATGTAGTTGTTTTCATATAGATTATTGACTTTAGCATAGTGTTAATAGATCCTTTATCCATCGTGGTGTAGCAGTCCATGGATTTTTCGCTGACTGCACTATAAGCATTGACTGATTCTGTGTCCACTTTTGCATTGTCATTAAACCTTCTTTAACTGACAAGTAGTTTAGTTATTGACGGTTTCTTTTACTGATCATTCATAACATTTAGACGTCTTAACTGACTGTCAGTTCCAGCTGATGTATCGATTGTTTTGTTGTCATCCCTAAACCTGTTCATGTTGCTTGCATAGCAACTGACATATCAGTAGTCATACTGCATAGCCATCATCTTCAGACTTTTTTTGCGTAGCCAGTAATGATGTGTCCTGTGGGATTTCCTGTCCATCGTGTGACACTGATCTGTCTCTTCCTTTCCTTCAGTCTCTCCGCGCGCAGTTCCTGACTGTAACGTTGTTATAGCAACATGAGAAAATGGCCTGCCCCTCTGGTAGTAAGTTGTGGTTGGAAAAAAAAAAGAAAAAAAAAAGAATCGGAACTGCTGGGTGTCGTGGGTGTTTGGATTTTTTTTTTTTCATTATTATTTTCATTCTAATTGTTCTTTGAAGTTGTCTTGAGTATGGATTGATTGGTTCAGTTATTGAGTTTTGAAGTGGCCAGTTTTGTTTCGGACACCAGTGGTGTGTGGGGGTATGTGTGTCCTTGTGGTCTGTGTTTGTGTGTCTGTGTGCGGTGACTTTTGCAGTTTTCTTTCTTTTATTATTATTATGATCATTTATTTATTTATTTTTTAATCTCTTGATGTTTCTTGGAGTTTTGCCGGTGTTGTTGGTGTTTGTATGTATGTATATATATATATAACGTGGCGGGTTGTGTTTCATTGACCAAATCACTGATCGGCTGATTGATTCATGGATTAACCTGCGTGGTGGTCGTGGTGATGGTGGTTTTTTCCCCCCTTATAGTTATTGTTTAACCAGGTTTTGTGGATGGATGCTTTATCTTGTTTTTTTTCTTCTCTAAAATTGTAGCTAACAAAATGGTCTCTCATGTAACTCTAAAGGCAAAAGGACAATGAGAGGAGAGTGGTCTCCTCACACAAAATATATGCACAAGTACCCTTCCATGTTTATCCTTTGCTCCATTTCCCGTGAAGAAAATCATAATAATGGTAGTGAAATAGGTCATAATACTGAACAGACGCAAGACAAAAACTGAAAATAATTTTTTAAACTGCCCATTGTTGTGGCATAATGATATTAAAAATATGACATGATACTCGATATATATGTGTACACATATATACATACTCCTATGATGTGTATTATCTGGAAGCAGGAATAAATAGCTTGAAGAAGGATAAGTAACACCTCCTGCCCCCTAAAATCACAAGACAATGCATATTTTTGATATAAAAAAAAGTGTTAAAACCCCTTCCCCCAACCAAAAAAAAAAGAGGAGCATAAAAAATCAAAGAAATGTATTTGGATACTGTTGAGACAAATTTAGTTTTAGTAAGGACTAATTTTTTTTCTTTTACAATAAAATTCTACATCTTCGATTTGGGAGAAAAAAAAAAAAAGCTATCAGCATTTGGGACAGAGGGGTAAGAATGATCGATTGCAGGCCTTAAAAACATGGGTTGGATACATTTAGAGGCATTTGTTTGTGGGGATTTTTAAGACTCCAACTGGCTTCTACCCAGATATGTATTAAGTGTGTCGTTCAAATACTGAGACCACTCAAATCAATATCATGAAGGTTATAAAGTCTTGTTGAGGAAAAAATAGTGGAGAGAAACAAGTGCAGGTAACCACTTACAACTTCTCAATCATTTTGAAAATGATTTATCAAAGGTTTCAGAGTCTTGTTAAAATTAATCCACGAGCATGGGAGATGTCAGTATGTCTTGGACCTAGTTGGTGATTAAATATTTTAAGGCACTCTCAAACAAATGTAACTGGTTTTCCAGAGGAATAGTATGTCATCCTCATCTTCTTTGGTCATCATGGGGTCAGAGGGAAAAGGTCCCAGATTTCACATTTCTTTGTGTCCTGTTCTCAAGGTGATCTCAGTTGTTTTTGGTGGTTTTTTGGTTTTTTTTTTGGGGGGGGGGGGGTTGTTTGCTTATATGCAGGTGGTGAGTTTGTCTTAAGTAAAAATGATCAGAGTTTGCAGATTCTTAGAGGGGGGAGGGAAGAGGTTTCATGTGACAAAAGACTTGTCAGCAGAATAGCAGACTAGAAGTAGGGGATGTCCTGTGTATGGTGAATAAAAACTGGCACTACTGATGCCACCAAAGTAATCCAGCAGTGTTCCAGAATGTTTTCTGGGTGGTAGCCTTGTGAGATGTATTGAATGCTCTGGCAGTGAACTGTTGTGGAGAGATGATAAATTTGTAAAGAAGTGGATTAGTAAAACTGTTCTTCGCATAAGACACCAAGCAAACAAAAAAAAAAGAGGCTACAAAAGAAAAAAACAAAACAAAAGTAAAATAGATGCTTCTCAAGTACCTGTTTCAACATGAAATATGTTGAAGACAAGTAACCCTGCAGAATCTACATTTTTTTCTTCACAAATGTTACTTCATGCCAAAATCTCATTATCCAGCATAAAAGGGAGGTAAAAACCCCCAAATGTATTTTCAACTTTGAAGGGTTTTTTTGTTGTTGTTCATGTTTGTTTTGTTCTGTTCTGTTTGTTTTAGAGCAACATTCTGCTTTAGTTATTTTTTCTACTTGTTCTTAGCTTCAGCCAAGGTCTGTGGGAAAGCCATTGACGAAGCAAGTGCCACAACTGTATTTTCTTTGCAGGGAGACCATTGCAACTTTTGAGTAGTGACTTCCTGATAGGTTGTCATTGCAGGTTTTTTTTCCCTGAAAAGTTGTGACTACCTTATACACAGTCAGGGCAATTCTTTCAGCAGTATGACTATCTGATAAGTAGTCAGTGCAAATGGGCATAATGATCTACAATTCCGAAGTCAGATTAGATGCAGCAATGTTGCAGTGAAAAAAGTTCATTACTTCTCATGAAACACACACACGCATGCACGCACACACTCACACGCATGCACACATGCATGCACACATGCCTGCGCACACGCCTGCGCACACACACACTTCTTTACATTATTTCCTCTATAAGCATATGTGTTTGTCTGTCCTTGGATGCAAAGCATGGCACAGATGGGGAAAAAAACCTATAAACCCAATAGCTTAACATTCATGTTTCCCAAATTAATCACTCTTAATCCTTAGGACATTGTTTGGTATCTGTATGGCAGCTATACAACTTATTGTGCTACTATTCCTTACATTCTACTGATGATTTTGAGAGAGAGAGAGAGAGAGAGAGAGAGAGAGAGAGAGAGAGAGAGAGATTTTATTTATTTATTTTATTTTATTTATTCTTCTATATCGAGGATAACAAATAAGCAATCATGTGCTTTTTTCATCCGGTCCCCGTGTGTATGCAGTTTTGTAAATAGTGTCATCTGTTCCCACCGGCGCACGATGGCCTACTCTTACGAAAAGCGGAACAGGATTTAACGTGTGCGCAAGATGTTCTGCGTGCGTTCGAGAGAGAGAGAGAGTGTGTGTGTGTGTGTGTGTGTGTGTGTGTGTGTGTGTGTGTGTGTGTGTGTGTGTGTGTGTGTGTGTGTGTGAAAAGCTATTGTTAAAGTATTTTTATGAGTGTGTGTGAATCCGTCTGGGTATGTGTGTGTTATCTGAATTCGGTTTCTATTTAGTTTGTGTATGGTGAATTGAATGTTTGCCTTGCTTGTCAATGGAACCAGTATTCCTATGGCCAAGTTGTGCAGATCACTGTTGTATTTCAATAGAAAACACACTGCTAGATTTTCTTATACATATATATTAGTCCATGTTATGTGTTTTGTAAATGTGTCTTTGTATGGTTATTCGAATAGAATTATTTGTTGGGTGTTTTTTTGATCAACATTGTCACTGTATTTAGTTGGGGAAAAGGTATGGTTTTATCACTCTTGTAACTCTTGCTTTTTTTTTCCTTCTCTTTTCCTAGTTGTGTGTTGTGTGTTTACTTTTGTTGGATTCTGGTCAATTTAATATGGAAGGGGTGGGGATGGTTATGAATAAGATTGTGTTGTGTTTGTTTATGTAGATATTTTGTTGTGCTTGTGTTTTTCCAAATATTAGATCTTGTTTAGGGCTTATCAAGTTGGAAGGGAGTGGTGTGTGTGTGTGTGTGTGTGTGTGTGTGTGTGTGTGTGTGTGTGTGTGTGTGTGTGTGTGGTTGTTGTCATTGTCGTTGTCTTTGATTTTGTGTCTGTTTACTCAAAGTAATTTTAGACAGGGGAAAACAGGAGATTTAATGTGAGTGATGTATAATGATATGTGTGCAATAAAACATTGGAATAAAACAATGTTAACATCCTATAGTAAGAAGATGGCATGTCTGTATATATGTGGTTGTGTGTGTGTGTGTGTGTGTGTGTGTGTGTGTGTGCGTGCATGTGCGTGCATGTAAATATATGCCTTATGCAGTAGTTGTAACCTCTTTAGGAACATAGCTTATTTTCAGCTTGTATTTGAAATAATTTTGTTATTTTTGACAACTTTATTCAATCTAGTTATAATATTTTGTGTGCATTTTTTTGCATTTTCTTTTAAAAGACACATGTAGACTTGTTCTGGGTGATAAAAACAGATCAGTAGCCATCCATAGTGATATTTTGTCATTACGTAGCATCTGAAAACTATTCCTAGCAAGAGTCACCTCTTCAAAATAAAAAAAAATCTGACAGCTTTGGGCAAAAAATCCTATGTCTATAAAAAGCATTGAATTGATTTATCATTTTTTTGGTGTGTGTTACTTCAAAGCATAAACACACAGTACTGTATTATAAAGTGACTGTTGGCGATAGGATAATGGCAGATCTTGATATTTTTTGGTTCTTTTGTGTATCAGTTTTAAAGCTACAAGAAAACCTTTTAATGGACCTTCCTACATAATGTCACATCAGTGTACTTTTTTTTTTTTATCTGCCTTTCTTCTGATTTCTCCTGGTCAGTGCCCTTAAATACTGTCAACAAAATTATATAAAACTAATGATATGTTGTTGTTTTTCAACTAGAAACTAGTCATGTAATAAGCAAGCAACTTATATCAGCTTAAAACTAATGATTTAAACACATAAGATGTGAAGAACAAGCAAGTTAAGGAAAAAGGGATTTAATACTTCTTTTTTTGTAATGAGCCAAGAAATGATTATAATTTTGTAGGATTCTTTTTTTTCATATTGGTGATAGTTTTGGATGTGAGGTAGTACACATCAGTAGCATTCCAAAGAAGACAGCTTTTTTTTTTTTAAGACATATTATCAAAAGAAAGCAGCTTCATTTTTTTATGTCTAGCTGTGAAGAAAAAAGCCCTAACACTTGTGGACAGTATAGTAAATGACTTAATCATGAAAGACCTGCTAATAATAATAATGATAATGATGGTGATGATTTAGAAAAAAAAATACTAAGGTATGGCATACACAGATATTTCTGTATATAATTTTTTTGAAAATGTAATGTTGAAGTTTAAAATCATTGGGTTTTTTGTTAAGAGGATATGACCATATAAGTCACAAGGTGATTCCAAAGTGAGAATGCTGGCTTCCTAAATTGGGGGGAGGGGGGTGCATACACAAAAATCTCACCATTGTGAACCTTGGAGCTCTAGCCAAGGAATGGAGAAAGGGAGGACAAAATTAAATGTCTGTTAGTCTGATATTGGTAAAGCAAACTAGGTTGAAATCAATATACTGATGTGATTTTTTAAAAAAGGACTCATATCAGTGTTTAAAAATTATTTTCATCTGGTACAGTATTATGTTTATAAATGATTGGACAATCTTTGTTGTCATGACAAATTGAGTGACTACTTATGCCATGTTGATATGGCCTGCTGGATGATCCATGTCTATGTCAAATTTGGCCAGATATGATTAAAAAAAAAACACCAATACAATTGGCTATATATTTTTAGCAACTGGACAGGTTTCTTATCCTGAATTTTGCAGTAAATTGGGTATAGTCAGTGGTCTTATATTCTGTGGCAAAATTGTAGCATCATTGGTCCCAGGTATGATAAAGCTAATTGTTTATTTTATAATAAATCAGTATGATTTTTTGTTTTGTTATTGCATGTTCTGGCATTTAGCTACTGCAGTCAGGTAGATACTAATAGACTGTAGGTCTGTGAGTCTTGGTGCTGCTGTGTACAGGCACATGATAGTAACAGGCTGAGAAACTCTTGCCAAACAGTTGGTTGT
The DNA here is from genome assembly GCA_030674155.1 of Stramonita haemastoma. Taxonomy (NCBI): domain Eukaryota; kingdom Metazoa; phylum Mollusca; class Gastropoda; order Neogastropoda; family Muricidae; genus Stramonita; species Stramonita haemastoma. The sequence goes on along the minus strand of CM060327.1, from coordinate 19,043,416 downwards.
TGATTTCAGCTATCTGCTATAGCATAGACGCTTGACCTATACTTCTTTGAAATGAAAGGGAGCTATAAGTACAGCTTTTCTTTCTTTAAAAACATCAGTGTGTGTGTGTGTGTGTGTGTGTGTGTGTGTGTGTGTGTGTGTGTGTGTGTGTGTGTGTGTGTGTGTACACAAATATTGCATAAGAACTTGCTATACTGATGCCTTTCCATTTTATTATATTTTTTTCCTGCTGTGCCTGTTGTTGCAGAACGTGCAGTGTTACCAGACAACTTAATGAACCATCTGCCAAAATCAGCTTTGTAGTGGATCCACACACGTCAGACCAGTCCCTTGGGTCAGGACATCCAGATTGACCTGGGAAACCCTGACCACAAATCTACATGCTCATTTCTTTTATGTAACAAAGACTTATTTTTGGAACTCTAAACATGGGATAATGTTGTCTATATTTTAAATCCAGACATATTTTTTAATCCTGAGATGTGGACTGTTGTCTGTGGCATCGTAAATCCAGACTTTTATTTGGTTTTTTAAAGCACTAACATTTAGATTTTGCCGTTTTCTGTATTGTCAAGTCGCTACTCTGTTTGAATCTAGATGTTGGATTTCGTTGTCTACATCGTAAATCCAGTATTATTATTTCTAAGTCTGAAAAAAAAAAGGATTTTTATCACTCCACATTGTAATTCCAGACTTGTGTTTGGATTTTTAAAAAAAAATAATGGACAGTGTTGTCTCTGTATTGGTCTTTTAATTTCTGTTTTGAACTTTGAGAGTCGATTTTGTTCTCAGTGCTGTTGGTGCACGCTTGTGTTTGGAGTCAAGTCAGAATATGTTGTCTGCATTGTGACTAATAACTTATTTTTTTTCAATGTTCAATTCACAGAAATTGACTTTGTCTTTTCCTGTATATATTGGTATATTTTAAAATCTTTAATATTAAAAAAAAAAGTTTTTGTTTCTTTGCACATTTTAATCCCTGTATTGCTTTTGAATTTATCAGTTAGAAATTTAGATTTTGTGTGTATTTGCTTTGTAAAATGTAGCTCTTTTTTTCCTTTGAGCCTCAAGTACAAGTATAACTGTCTTTTTTGCTGTACATACTTATCTGACTTTTAACATTTTCATTTAGTATTTTAAGTTTTGTCTGTTCATTGTTTTTCAATCCTAACTTATTTGAATTACTTAAGTTAGAGACTTTGGAGAGTATTTGTTCTCCGCTGTACATATATGACATTGATTTTTCACTTTTAGATAATAGGACCATGTTTGTCTCTGAATTATGAAATTCTAACATATTTTTGAAATGTTCAATTTAGACATTTTGATTGTATATGCTGTAAATATTGACCCGTTTTTGATTTTTTTTTTTTCAATTTAGATAGTAGAGCCATGTATCTGCATTAACAAAAAAAAATCATTAAATTATTTTTTTGGAATCATCAGATTAGAAATTTGACCATGTTTGTCTCTCTGCTGTACATATTGACATGTTTTTGAATTCATCATTCTAGCGAGTAGGACTATGTTGTCTCAGAATTGTAAACCTTAACTTATTGATCATGTCATAAAGTTTTACTGTCAGGATGAATATCTTTCCACTGTAAATACTGACATGCCACTTTTTTTTTTTTTTTAAATCTCTTTCTCCTTATTTCATGATATTTCTTTATTTAGGATTTTGGACTTTATTGTTTGTGCATAACCAGAGCAGATCCTTTTTTTTCTCCACTGGTTCTGTGAAAATGTGGAGGTTGTTGTCTGTTTGGACTTGTGTTGGAAGTGTTCACGTTAGACACAGGCTTTTGTCTGTGCAATGTCAATCCACACTTGTTTTGGAACATGTTTCCGTTAGAAATGTTGAGTTTGTTGTTTTTGGATGTGACAACACACCTCATTGGATCCTGTGTCCTTGTGTTAGTGTTGACAGTTCACTGCATTGTGTATTTATCATTTTGTCACCGTTGAGAATAATTTGAACTGTGTATTGACAATTATGTCGCCGTTGAAGGATAATTTGAATTATATATTTTTATATCATTGTTGTGGCAGACATCAGAATGATACCATGAAACATCTTTGCAAGAGAAAAACAGTGATTAGAGTAATAACGAAATAGATAAATGATTACAAAATATTTAAACAATAGAGAATAGGTTATTAGATTTATACTTCAATGAATGAATTGGTAAGTAAATCAACTAGAAATAATTAACACATATCTATCAAAACAGACAAAAGAACTCCTACTTTAAGATTAAAAATGGAGGTCTAAATTTTATGTCTAAAGGGAAGTAAGTTACTTTTCTGTGTGATTGTTCCAAAAGGAAAAATCGTGATTAACAAGGACCAAAGTGATGTTAGTTTTTTTAAAATAAAAAATGAATGGGTAAAAGTAGATTTATGTAGGTGATTCACCACCTCTAACTGTCAGAAATATCTTCATGAAGAAAAACGGAGGAACCACTGTAGTTAGATAAGGAACGAAATTCATTGAATTGGAAACAAATTTTTTGGTAGGAAGGAATTTTAACTGGTATAAATTCTCAGTATTGTGTAGTGTAAACATAGATCACCAGTTGGTTTGTCTTTGGTATCAAAAGAAAAAAGCAATACAGATCCTGTCCATAATCAAATGGTCACTGATGTATTACCTTTATGTATTATCCATAATAAGATCATCAGGTACTTATAAATAATCAAAAGTTGATGTTATATATCTCTTTCAAATTACATAAAAGGAAGATTGTAGAGTAGATTTATTTACCCAAATATAGATTAGTTAGTTCATCAAAAGTTACTGAATGGGTGTGATTACTTTATTACACAGATGCTAGAATGTAGTTTGCAATAGTAAAGATATTAGTGTAATATGATAAGATATATTGTACTGATAGAGAACGTGCTCAAATGATCTTTGGTAGATTACAGGTTAATTTTGAAATCTACATCACCAGTATTAATCAAAAGGTTTTCTGAAAAGTGAAAGATTTATAGCTAATGCAGTGCAGAGGTTATCAATCAGTTTAGTTGTGAATCAGTTCTGTGTAGATAATGGGAATAGTACAAGCAGTCTAATAGATTACTGATGATAGAGAAATTGATTAAATTAGATTAGTGCTTTAAAGTAACAAAATCAATCAAGTCATTGATCAATAAACGTCAATAATGTAAATTAGTGATAACCACATGCATAATTTTTAACCCCCTCAAAAGACCCTATTACAGACTTGTTGTATGGCCTTGAAAAAAGAAGTAAATTGAAAGTAAGGATAAAAGTCCTTTCCCAGTCTATTTATTCGTGGACAGACGAGACAAAGGCCATTTCCCAGTTTCAAAGACAAAACCTGTTTCCAAAGTCTTTCTGTTACTGAAACATGTTGATAGCAGGGCTTGTTGTGTCATGTGATAAAATGAAGTATCTGCAGTTTGGAAGTAAAACTGCCCGTAATTTTCAGAACTGAAAGCAATCCAACTGATTGATCATATGTTCTGGATTGGCATTAATGAAATAATGCATTTACAAAAGTCGAGGACTGAAAGCACTATGATCACAGGCAATAGAGACCACCAAAAATTAGTGCAGCTGACAGGGTTAAGAATTGAAACCAGTAGCAATCAAATGTTATGCTTAAAATCTCCTGCAGGTATCAAGACTTTATAGCACTTGCAGTAATATCAGATGCTAGGTTTAAATCCCCTGTATCTGTTATGATATAGGGCTGAAATCCGTTATACCTTTAAGACTGAAATCTTCTGTAGCTATCAGTTTCTAGGACTACAACTTACGAATAGCAGGTTTGAGGATTGTAATTCTTGGCAGGTATCATTAGGACTGAAACTCTTTGCACCTGTCATACTGGATTCCTCTTGAGTCGTCAGGTTTCAGGATTGAAATTCTTTGTGTTAGTTGGGTCTTTGGACTCAAACTGTTTTATTTGTCAGCTTATAGGACTGAACCCTTACAGAGTTGTCAGGTGTTTGAATGAAAATGCTCTGTCTGAGATGGAGGGTTTATATATATATATATATATTTTTTTTTTTTACAGGTTTGATTCAGTAGGATATTTGTCTAAAACTGGAAGAAACCTTGATCACAACTAATATTTGTGTGTGGCAGGTATCATGAAAATTTGAGGACATTTAATCTTTAAAACGCACATTAGACATGTTTACAGTCTATCACATCTTTTTATGGACCAATTCTGTTAAGAAAAAAGACTGAATGTTAAACGTTTCTTTTTAGACCAGCACTGAGGATAAATTCTTGTCAGTGTCCATTCCAAATCAGATTACAGGCAAACTAGTATCACTCAATCAGTATATTTGATAAAGAAGATTTAGGGAAAAGCATATAATGTTGTAAAGTATAGATTTTTAAAAATCTGAACAGTGAAAATGAAAAGTATTGTTAAGGAAAAATTTTTGAAAATATTTTGAAAAGTAAATTAATAAGGTTTACTTTACATATTTTAATTATTTTACTTATATCATTGTTGTATTCTATGGTTTTAAGAAATCATTTTATTGGTCAATAAAATGGTAAAAAAACAACAACAAAAAACAACAACCAAAAAACAAAGTCACAAGGAAGGGGGGCTGGCAGAAAATTATGACGCATACTGTAGTAATTTTTGGACATGCTAAGATTGCAGTCTATTTAAAAGATCATTTGAACAGCTTTCTTTCTCTTTCTATTTCTCTTCTCTCTCCTAATAAAGTGAAATAAACCAGATGCTGTTCAAGGTAGAAATAAAGTCTGAAGTCAACTGTAATAGCTGTTAAACTTCACAAGCTACTCTGAAGATTGAAACAAAAATGGCTAAAAATCAAAATTATTCATCGAATCATTGCTCAAATGTTGTACAACAAACTGCATGTTGTGTAATGATGTAAGCGATTGATCTGAACATTTTTATGGAGTTGTAAGCATATACAATGTTTTGGACCTCTTTGGAACACTGAATCAATTCATGTGAACATTCCACTGAATGTTGTACTTTTTGTTGTGAATTAACACTGATCAGCACAGAGCGTCTTGGATTTCATTGTCATGTTCACTAAACTGTACATATACAAATTAAAGATAGACAAATGTTTACCAAAGCTATGTATTTTTCAAAGGGAATTGAGTACAGATTTTCAGATTGAGAGTTCTACTGCCAGTAGTTTGGCAGTAACTTGTCTAAATCGATTATTGAATAAAATCAGTACGATGTTTTTACCATGTATATGTTTCATCACATCATGTTAGATACTAGATGTTTGGCCACATGAAAATATCCATGTTTTATCACCTATTGTTTTCTCCACCTAGAGATAGATGTGATTCTTTGATGCCACTTGTACACAGCTTTCTTGTTGACATGGATGTTCTAGTCTTCATGCCCGTCTTATTCATTCATCTCTCTTCATCATGCTTTGTGCAGGTATTGCATTAATTTTCATGGCTTATCTACAGTTGTTGACTATTTCCATCTCCATTCTTTCTGTTTCAGCCTCTCTCCTTTGACTCTCTGCACTCTGTGCGTCTGTCTTAGTTGGATTTTCTGCTGTCTGTCTCTGCTACCTGGGTCTGTTTTTGCTCCCTGAGTCTGTTTCTGTGGTCCTCAGCTCTTCATGTTGCTGTGTGTTGATGGCGTTGTTTTGTTACTTGATTTCTGATGTAGCACACTACAGTGCCACCCCCCTCTCCCTTCTTTCCCCTCCATCCTACTGGCCTCACAGATCAAGGGGTTCTAACTCTTCAGATTCTGTCAAAATTGTGCCCACACCCCCCTCCCCTTTTTGCAGACTTCAAATTTATTACATCAACATCTCTACCCCGTTCCCCTCCTCCCAACCCCCCACCCCCCAGCCCCCTTCCCTGATTGATGCATGCCTGGAAAATATGTCTCTGTTAAATTACCAGAAAAAATGCAGTTGGGTCATTTGTGATATTCACCGTGATCGGAAATTGGTGTGGGTGTTTTTTCTAAGTGTCAATTTTGTATTGGAATGGGTGTTATTCTAATGTCTCAGGTGAGCCCGCATTAGTGTGAGAGTCTTGGAGTCCAGGTGATATTGTATTGGTGTTGATGGTAACCATGGTACTTCAGGTGATCCCACATTGGCGTGACGTTACTTTTCAGGTGATATTATAGTTGTGTGGGTGGTAACCCTGGCATTTCAGATGACCCCACAACAGTTCGGGGATTGTTCTGGCTGTCCCAAAGGAATTGTCAATTGAAATTTTAAGTGTGAATATCGCAAGTGATTCTGGAACGGATGTGGATGATATCCACTATGTAGGAAATGACCCATTATAAGTGGCATTATCTGATTGTCCGAAACAACCCATCTTGATGTGTCATCTAATGTCACAAATGAAGATAATTAATGCAGAGCTATGTGTGTTTCCAAAATGATCTGTTTGGGTGTGGGTATTATTCTAAGATGTCCCCAAGTGGTTTTGTTTGAATGTTAATGGCTAACTCCACCAAACTGAGCGAACAGAAATGATTCCCACAACTCTTTTAAACTGTAGCATGGAGGGGTAGGAGGGGAAATGTAGGTGTCAGTCAGTTCCACCTTGAGGGGAAGGAGGGGACTCTTTGCTTGTATGCTTTTGGGGTAGCAGCTCCCAAATGTGTTTGTTTGTTGAAAGAACTTTTAGATGTTTAGCTACATATTGTAATATGCCCTGTTTGTGGTCCTGCCCTGTTCACCGGGACAAAGAGGGGGGGCCCACTGTAGTCTGCTGCAGCAGGCCTGTTGTGATTGGTGTTTTGTTTTGAAAGGAAAAAAAAAAAAAGAAAGAATACAAAAAGTATTACTGAGAACCACACAATAGTTCATAAACGGAGCTGTCAGTGACTCAACTGCACTAGGAAGAGAAGATCCCTCTGGCCTCAAGGGTCGCTACTTCTCCTGCTTGGTCTAATCTTTATCTCCACACCACACCCCTTGTCACCTCTTAGCTGCCATTGATGCTGACTCTGGCGTCATTTAGGACCGATCTTGAATGTCCTATGGTGAAAGGATATTCAAACCAGTTCAGAACAAGTGTGTCACCTCTGTAAAGATTGCCAAGAAAGGAAAAGATAGATCATACAATCAAAGCAAAAGACTGCTCTTCCTGACTAGACTAGATCATGACCCATTTATGTCAAAATTTTTAATGCACTGGTTTGTGGACGTTTCTTTACCATGGTTTCTTTTGAACTTTTAGGCTAAAGACATTTTTAGCTCTGGAAGAAGATGTTTGATTGGACATATTTTTAAGTCAACTTTACCATAGTTTCTATACTTATGTTTCAGTTTCCACGCTGTTTTTAAATTAAAATTTAAAGTTTTCTTTAATAAAAATCCACATAACCATTTGAATGGCACACCTATTCAGACCATAGTAGTCAGCTTTTTCTTCAGAAAGAATGGAGGATATGTGTTGAGGTAAAGCTTGGGAATAACAACTATGTCGATGACAAGTATAAACCAGCCAGCAGAACAAATTACACGATTGGATGAAACATTTTCAAACTATAAAATGAAACCTTAGAGTTTGGTTTTATGTCATATTTTAGCTTTTCCAAATCCCAGCAGTGAAATATCCCACTGATGCTATACTATATAGGCTGAAAAATCAATAGATCAAAGAAAATTGAAAACTACAAACCAGATGCTTCACCTATTCTAAAACCTGGTGTGCTTTTAAAGCCTTACCTGCAAGCTGGTTATCTGACGAGGCCTAAGAGGTGACAGGTGTGTCATCAAAGTCCTGGACTTCTTTCAGGCTTTGCTGACAGATACCTGTGGTTGTGGAGAGGAGAGAAAGGTGACCCTGACAGGCCCGAGAAAAACAGAGCTGACAAAACTGGCAAGAACAAACAGACACAAAAAAGAAAAGTGTGCTGAGTACTGGCGCTCTGACTTAGAGCATTGTCCCATGGGCAGCCTCCTGCATAGTACTGTTTTATTGCCATTATTTATTTATTTATTTGTACTTTTTAAAAACGGCAATGTGCAATAGACCATCCACTCAACCCCTTCCCCCACCCCTCCTGTTTCCAACAGTCAATGCCCCAGCCCCCACCCTCCCCCAGCCCTCAACCCCCCACGCCCCTTTTCTGTTTTTTCAGTGCAGGGAGATGCATCATTTGTTGTCATTGTAGAAAGTCCCTAAGTCCTGTGGACTTCAATTGAAGCACAATTTGTACATCAGGCTTTCCACTTCTTTGTCCTCTTGCTCTAAAAGTGAATGAACAAAAATAAATCTTTTCATCCGCCTATCAAGCCCTTGGGTTTTTGTGGTGCTGTTGTTGTGGTTGTGGTGTGTGGTTGTGTGTGTGTGTGTGTGTGTGTGTGTGTGTGTGTGTGTGTGTGTGTGTGTGTGTGTGTGTGTGTGTGTGTGTTTGGCAGGGGACCAATTGAAATATTGATGATATAAATCCTCAAATCAGTGAAGAATTGAGATTGACCTGGCATTCTGATTCAATTCTCTCTCTCTCCCCTCTCTCTCTCCTCTCTCTCTCTCTCTCTCTCTCTCTCTCTCTCTCTCTCTCTCTCTCTCTCTTCTCTCTTTCTCTCTTAGACAGCAGTGTGCATACATTTTTTTTAAAGTCACCTGTTCCTGCCAGCAGGCAACGGATAACTCCTCCAAAAGGGGGAACATTTCTAATGTGTGCACAAGATCAGCCATGTACATTGGCACACAGGACCTCAGTTTATAGTCTCATCTAAGGACTTTCAAGCAGAGTGGAATGGGTACTGATGTTGAATCAGGGGGAAAATCTTAAATGGGTTTCCTGGTGATGGCTGGAACCTGAGCTATTATTATTTATTATCTATTTATCCATTCATTCTTTATTTTGAGGATAATGGAATAAGCACTCTTGTGCTTTTTTTACATCCAGTCTCTGTGTGCATGCAGTTATATACATTTTATATTCGTTCCTACCAGCACACAATGGCCTACTCTTCGAAACACGGAACAGGTTTTAACCTGCGTGCAAGTGTTCTGCGTGCATTCACACATGGGGCCTTGGTTTACAGTCTCACCCAAAGGACTTTTGGTGGGAAGTGGAGTCGGCACTGATGTTAACTCCAGGGGAAAATATCCCCATTGACTGGGATTTGAATCTGGGTCAGCAGATCATGAGTGCAATGTGCTATGCTCTTACAACTAGACTATCCCATGCCCTCAACCATCAGATCATGAGCTCAATGGTCTAACCACTAGTCTAGTCTAGGCTTTCCCTCCCCATTATTAGTCCAAAACTGGATTACCATTGTGTACAGTTCAGCAGTCTCCTGTACTTAGAAGATCTGAACCACATACTGTTCACTACTTACAGCTCAAATACTTAAAAGTGGGGCATTCAGTACAGCTTCCTCTACCTTCATAGATCATGCAACATGCACTCAGTGACTGAAAAATCAACAATTTTTTGTCAGTCTCAATCTTCACAAGGAGCTTGTATGGTATGCAGAAGTTTCCAATTGCCTCCCTTTTTCACACAGCAGAAGCATCACTGACGACTGCATTATCATGGGTTCTCATAAGTTCAACCAAACAAAATTCCAGACTTTTTCCAACCTTCTCAACTATTTTTCAATCCATACTTGGAACAAAATTCATGGCTATCCATCAACAGGAGAAAAAAAAGGTAGGGGGGAGACAGAGAGAGAGAGAAGATATACTGGAAACCTGAGGCGGGGGGGGGGTGGGGTGGGGAGAACGGGGGTTGGTGCATTATGGGGGGGGGGCGTTAAGACACTGACAAATCTGCATGCAAGTTGACCCAGTTGATATTCACTCTTAATACAGTAACAATTCAAACTCACCATCAACATTTCTCAGGCTTCATCAAAGATGCAGAGAGAATGGCATCAAGCTAAACAAAGAGGAAAAAAGAGTTGAGAAAAACTGAGATTACATAATTATTTGGTCATATTATGTCAAGAGAAGGCCTGAAACCTGATCCCCTAAAAGTTGATGATGAACAGTGTCCCAATGCAGAAAATGAGCAGGTTGTTCTAGGGTCTAAGCCTTCAAAAAATGGTAGCTAGGCCTACTTGCAAAAGTTTGCTCATAACCACCCAAAAAAGAAACAGCACCACTGCTTATTAAGCTAAAACACTGTTGAGCTTCATCTTTAGTCACATAAAGAATTCAGGCTAAGTTGTTTACTCATGATGCCAACACTTCTTGTCCAGACATTCTGATTGCAATAGCAGAAAAATGGGCCAGTGGAGACAGAGATAAAATCAGCTTGTCTCCAAGATGTTTTGGGGGCTTGTTTACTCATCCAACAGAGAGAAAGAGAACCCCATGTACCTGACATAAAAAAATGTGTGTTATAGCTCAAACTGAACTCACACCCCAAAATGCTTGTAAGTCATTCATATTGGCGCTCACACGAATGATCTAGCACATACCCAATTGCGTAGACTTTAGCAGTGGGTCAGTTGTCATATGAATTTGTTGTATTAAACAACTTTATCCTATAAGAATATCAAAGTAATTATCCTTGCTTAATGTTTGAAATACAAGACTTGAAACCTGTACTAAATAAACTTCTGTTCTCATTGTCATCTGCATCTATCATTTCATTGTAATAATGTTGCACGATTTCATTTCATCTTTTGTATGCAGCACTTTATGCACATAACTGTAATAACTAAATGCCTCAGTCACTCCGCTCATTATTGGTGGAGCGTCACATACATAAGATACATAACAAATAAATGATAAACATATTTTTTTCAGGGAGAACTATAAATGCGCTGCTGAATCTCTTTTTATGAGTCCTTCTTTACTGCACTTGCTTTGAGTGCATGTGTTTGGACTTTGTTTTTGTTTCGTTTTTTTTTATTTTGTTTTTTGGACATCACCACCAGTCCATGATTTTTCAGACGGAAATAGTGACAAGGTATATGCCCATGCTGAAAGAGGCAGTATAAGCAGATATACTTCAAAGTGATTCCTGAGCCTGAGGAAACATTGTGTGTAAAGTCAATGTGATTCTCTTGGATTAAACAGTGAATACTTACACTTTATTGAGGTACCAACACTGCAGGTGTCTATCTCTCATGCCTAGTTAATCAGGGATATATCATAACAGGAAACTTCCAGTACAGCCTTGTGAAGTTGTATCAAAGCACATGCAGTTCCATAGCTGCTGCATTAATCATCCCCATAACTGCTGGTCATCACCCAATAACAAAACCTTGTCTGATTCAGAGACCTTTGTAACATAACTCCAGTCTCAAGAGTAACCTCAGTTTTTGGTTTCCTGTTCATACACTTTTGCACATATATGGTGAGTTTGTGTCAAAGCTTTTGGGTGTGAAGGGTCAGTGTGAATCTGTGCTAAAATATCATTGTGGCCAATAGGGAACTTAGAAGGTGGTGTCCTGCTTGTGTTTCTCAGAACATCCACTACTGAATACCACCAAAGTGACCCAACAGATGTTTATGGCCTCTCTGGCTGGTGGCCTTGCAGGGTCTGACATAGATAAGCTCCCTATGGACTGCTGGCTTTGAGAATGCCACATAAATTTGGGTATGTCCAGGATGGAAATATTGAAATGAGTGACATGGGAACAGCAGGACAGGAACATCACAAAAAGAAAGTAGCAAAACAAAAGCACACAGGCATGTGTACACCCGCACACACATGCACACACACATGCACACACACACACACCTACACACACACACACACACACACACACACACACACACACACACACACACACACACACACACACACACACACACACTGATGTCCACCTTTTGCTGAAGAGTAACACCATCAATGGTCAGTGACACGAATGGCATGAACATGCCCAGCATGCAACCTACATGTGATGGACTCCGCCAAATTCAACCTGCCCTCAACCATAGTGTCAGAAATATTCAGTACAGAACCTCCTAACTCCTAAAAAAAAGTTGAAGATGAAGTAAACCACATCAGTTGACATAAGCAGTCCCTGAAGGGGAGTATCAACCTGAAAGTGGTTGTCGGGATGAGGCTATAAACCCAGACCCTAAGTGCAAAGGCATGCAGAACATCTTGTGCGCACAGTAAAAACCCCTTCCATTTTTAGAAGAGTAAGTAATATCATCAGATGACGATTTAAAGAAAAAAATGCATGCTTCCAGGTGTTGTGTTTTGACACCATCCCTGAGTCGGAATGTGGCACTTGTATGTATTGTATTATGTTTGTATTGTATTGTATTGTATTGTATTGTATTGTATTGTATTGTATTGTTGTATTGTATTGTATTGTATTGTATATCATTATTTTTTAAGTCATGGAAGATTTCTCTGCACAAAATGTAGGCTGCTCTCCCCAGGGAGAGGGTGTGGCCACAGGAGCAGCACCCCCCCCCCCTTTTTTGTTGTTGTTGATGTTGTCTTTTCCTGTCTGCATGTATATTTTTTCCCCTATCACAATGGGGCTTTTTATTTTAAAAAATAATTATTATTTATTTATCTTTTTTTTTATTTTTTTTTTTTTACAGAACTTTGTCAGAAAAAAACCCTCTTTTTGTTGCTGTGGGTTCTTTTACATACACTTGATAGTAAAAAAAAAAAAAAAAAAAAAAAGAAAAAAAGAAAAAAAAAGTCAAGCTGACTTAGGTTATTTTCTCCCTGCTTTAATGCACCAACATCCGACATTGCCAACATCACTGAGATCAGTGGTCTGGGAGGGCTACAGGAGATGGCAGAAGTTAGCAGAGACAGAGGGATGAGGAGTCCTTGATGGTATGGGCAGAGCTCCTACCAACGAACAGGGGGACAGAGACAGTTGAGCTGAATTTCAATGAACCTCATAATTATTTGTTCCTTCCTATTTCAACCTTATTAGTTTAATAATGCTGTAGGGTTAGTATAAAAGTATTAATATAATAATTTACTCTATGGGGGGCTAATATAGTGTGTGTGTGTGAGGCGGTGGTCGTGTGGTGTGTTGTGTGTGTGTGTGTGTGAATGTTCCTTCAAAATTATTCTTTTGGTTTTGGTTTAGTTTTTTGACTTGTTGGTGAAAATAAACTTTTTTAAAATTCTTTTTGGTTTGCTTGTTTGTTTTTATTTGCTTTCTTGATAGATGATTGAGGTGAAAAAAAGTAAATGCATTGCTTATTCAAAGTACATCTGGAAATAAAAAATTTGACTTGACTCAGTCGTCACACATCCATAGAGAGAGAGAGAGAGAGAGAGAGAGAGAGAGAGAGAGAGCGCATCGAGCTCTGGTTATCACCGTCATGCTCCTGCTGATCCGTGAAGCACGTGCAAAATGACCGTGTCACCCATAGCCTAGAGGGCGGTGGACGTGAGTTATCCGGTAGGTAGGCCGTAAGCCCATTCACTTTGTTGAACATTGGACAAGCTGAAGGCAACGACTACACAAGACTCTGTGCTTTGACGTTGTTCCGCCATTTTGACCTGAACGTACAGGTAACTATTCTTATTGTTTGTGGCGTTGGGTTTTTTTTATCATGGTTATTTTATGGTAAGTCATGTACGACAAAGTATTGGAACACAGTCAGATTAGCAGAATATTATATTCTGAATACCCAAACTAAAGTTTCATAGATAATGGTACAGCATTGTTTCCGTTTGCTACCCTCCTGTGTCTGTCGTTGGGATGCAAAGTTACCTGACTATGATAAATATCATAGCTACTTTAATAGACTGTCTTAGCTGTAATCCTTCTCCCCCCCTCCCCCATGCCCTTCCACAATTTAATTCCTTGGGGAGTCATAAGTCACAGACTACTGGTCGGTAGAAGGTGACTGAGGTGGGTTTGGTTGGAAATCTGATGAGAAAAGTTTTTTTTTTCTTCTTAAAGTAGGTTAGGAAAATGGGGTGAATGGGGAGGGACAAGTAATAGGATTTAACTGATCACACCCTCCTCTTCACCCTCCCCTGGCTAGCAGATGGTAAAGTAATTGATGGGGAAGAAATTATAAGGGGGGAAAGGCGACTGAGAGGTGTTCGCCCAAAAAATTGCACGAGTTTATTTTTATTTATATATATATATATATAATATATAATATATATATATATATATATATATATATATATATATATATATATATATATATATTTTATTCTTTTATATCGAGATAATGGGATAAGCACTCTTGTGCCTTTTTTTTTTTTTTTTACATCCAGTCGCCGTGTGTATGCAGTTTTGTAAATGTCACCTGTTCCCACCGGCACACGATGGCCTACGTGTTAAAGGGCTGTGTGCGTTGTGCCCTTCCCAGGCAAAGTTTTGCATTCATGTATCCTTCTACCAGCCAGATTGGTCAGTTATAGATAGGCCTGCTGCCAGTTGAGCAGTTATCCTGCCTTGTCACTGAACATGCACCCAGAGCCTGATCCAGATCTGGACATTGAGGGCGCAAAAGATTGAAAGCATGATTTATTTTCAGCCCTGTTTCCTCGGCTAGAGCTCCAAGATTCACCAATGAGATTTTTGTGTATGCGACCGTTTTTACACATACGCATTCTGACTTGAAACAGATAAGATTTACGAAAAACTGCATACACACGGAACTGGATGTAAAAAAGCATGAGTGCTTATTCCATTTTCTATATAAAAGATAAAATAAATAAATAAAAACTTGGGGGATGTATGCTGGGTATGTTTCCATAACTCACCAAAGGCTGACATGAATCATGGGAGCTTCAAAGTGCATACTTAATTTTCTTTGTATATCCATGAAGGAAACTAAGACATTAGCAGGTCTGCATTTGAAGTTGACCTGGAAGATCATAAGAATCTGCACCTTATAATTTTTGCTTATGTGCCTGTTGGTGGGCGGTATGTTTTTGTTTTTTTGTGTGTAGAGTTTTTTTAAGATTCAATTTTTACTTCTTTATTTATGTATATATATAATAATTGTTTATAGTTCTTGTAGACGTGTGCGTGCGTGCGTGCGTGCGTGTGCGTGTGTTTGTGTGCGTGCGTGCGCGTGCGTGCGTGCGTGCGTGCGTGCGTGCGTGCGTGCGTGTAGGCCATATGAATTTCTTTGCTTATTGAGTTTTGGTATTACTTGCTGGAGAGGGGTGCAGAGGAGTGCAATGACGATGTGAACTCAAAAGAACTGTCTGATTTGAAATTGTAGGCCTACTTTGTCTGCAGTCTTCCGACAAAGTTCCGAGCGCTAAGCTGATGGTCTGTACTGACCCACACTTTCAGAATACTTTTCAATGGTGTTCCATCGTGGCCGCCGTGCATATACTTGTTGTGATTGTTCATGTAGGCTACCAGCTGGAGATTTAGTGACTCTGCATATAGCCCGTCTCGAAGTAATTATGGCAAACCAAGCACCATTTTCTGTCGATATTTCTGATTGGCCAAGAGCTTCAGTTCTGACCAACCGGTTTTTCTTTTAGGCCTACGACCATTGTACTTTCCCTTTTAAAACAAAGATGGCGACCAATGCGAAAGTTTACAGATGCAACTTGGAAAACAATGAGCAAAAGAGAACAGCAGTGATTGTAACAGAAGGCCAGAGTTTAAATCTGGCAATGGCAAACTATTTTCTCCTTGTCACCTCGTCAATGAGTTCTTCGCTTTGGTGCTCGGGCCAAATCGATGTAACAGCTCTCCTTTCGGTACATATTACCAACTAGGCCTATGTCCGGACTTTTTTGTTTTTGTTTTTTGGGGGTTTAAATTTGACTATATATAGTCCCAGTGAAGACTTCGAAAGTAGCAGGCTGTATGAAGATTGGAAGACAAAAATATCGGTATCGAGTTTTAAAATTAATCCCCCCCCCCCCCCCCCCCCCCCCACACACACACACAAACACTTGTAAACAAAATGCAGGTCCATTATTAATGACTGAACATTAGAAAGACAATGTTCCTTATTTTTCAGAATATCCACAACTTATCTTGCTTGGGAGAAGTGGACTGCGAATATTGACAATAAATGAAACCTGCCCCAAAATATTTAGTGGAGCTGGGGAGGGTGGCCAGTGCATGTGTATTTATAAATAATTATTAACATACAGAATAGGAATATGGTATTGTACAGGGAGTGGGTAGTTGATGGAGAGAAGGCTATTCAATTGAGATTGAATTTTTAATTCAAGAGGGTTATACTAACTGGACATTTTCTGATTTGCCTTCATAAATCAGTAGAGTTATGACCCAAATCGAATTTGTAAGTTTTCTTCTATGGATATACTGTTACCCCCCCCCCCCCCCCCACACACACACACACCTTCTCAACCCTTTCCAACAGCAGTGTTCAACACAAGTCCTTATTGTTTCATTTCAGAATGCTTACCATGCCGTTACATCTTCACTGTTCTGCTGAACCCAAGATGTGGAAGCAGAGCATGGGTGAAAGAAACTGCAGTGCCACTGGCTCACTTCACTTGTCTCTACACCCATTTGGTCTTCGGGGTAACTGGATGTCATCAGCTGACTTCATGCAGGGGATCTCCATTCTAAATTTTTGCTGGGTGGCTGCCAGCAGGTCTGACAACTCAACCCGTGTCCATTCCTCAACATTCGTCATCCATCTCTCCCATTGGCACCCTTGACCATGGCTTCCTGTGGTGTCAGTGAACTCGGCTGGATCATCTTGCAGAAGTAGTGATACAGAATCTTTGTCATTAGTCCAGATGGTTTATGCTTAATTTTCTGTTTATACCTGAAAAAACTAACCACATTTTATCCTATGAAAATCCTGTCGTTTTGTCAGTCCATCCATCCATCCAACATAGTTTCATCCTATGAGAAAGTCTAAAAGGTTGTGTGTTATTGACATAAATCCAGTGTTTGTGCATGGAATTATTTTCAGCCATTAAGTTGATTAACAGCTGACTTGTGCCAAAAGCCATGCTTTATTCCGAGAACTCTCGTAGGTTTTGTTTATTTTTTTTGCTTTTTTTAGCAGATCTGTCATATATTTTCAGCATTTAGTATTTACTAAGTCAGTGAAAGTAGCTTACATTGTGAAGTTACACTATGTTTGAGGGACTTAAAAAAAAAAGTATGGTACACTGATGTCTTATAATAAGTTATATGCAGGAGAGATGTTAAAATATATTCTCTCTCTCTCTCTCTCTCTCTCTCTCTCTCTCTCTCTCTCTCTCTCTCTCTCTCTCTCTCTCTCTCTCTCTCTCTCTCTCTCTCTCTCTCTCTCGGGGGGCAGTCACGAGAAGTGAAGCGAACAGGGCGTACATTTTCCGTGAGCAGCAGTAAAACTAGAAATTCATTCAAAAATGCCAGTTACTGGACTTCCAGTGGCTGTGGAGAGGACCTTAGGCGCCCTGCTGACCGACAATGCAGTTTCCAGCTGGAAAGTGGCAGGAGAAGGGGACAGCGTGGTTTTTGTCTTGCGACTGAAACCAGTGGACACAACAGTGTCAACCAACATGGCGGATCCAACAGTGAATCGCAGCACACAAGCACAGTACTACAGGAAAAAATCGTTTTCTCAAAGACGACGAGATGTTGAACGGTCTCGAAAGCATAAAGAGAAGCAGGCAAGTGTTGTGTGTGAAAGTGACTGTGTCCTCAGTGCCTCGAGTCTGCCTGACAGTGGAGTAGAACAGGGGAATACAGCATGTGTAGATACACATGGAATAGACCTACCAACAACACACACACAGGACATCAACACAAAAACATCAGTTAAGTTACCATCATCGGTTGATTTAGAACCTCCCTGTATGTCTGATTGTAGTGACTGTGCTGATATGTGTGTTTTGCAGCCTGAGGTGAACAATGATAATATTGTTGGTGCATTCGACACAAGAAATGTCAAACAGTACGTGGCTACTCTAACTGATAGAAACTCGAAACTCGAAACTCGAATATTTTAATGAGGGTAAATGGATAAGCCAGAGGCTTCTTTACACCAGGCCCTCAGAACCTCCCCCTTCCCCCCCACAAAAAAAAACAACAAGAGAAAAAACAAACAAGCCAAACATACGTAGCTGATTCATTAAGTTAACAAATAAGTCAATGAAATACAAACAAAATCAATCACACACTCATTGTATACAGTACCAACTAGAGTTGTCCAAGCAATTCTTAACACTCAACAGTGCACACACACACACACACACACACACACACACACCACACACCACACACGCACACATGCACACACACACGCACACACGCACACACACACACACACACACACACACA
>CM060327.1:18985242-19020242 GCA_030674155.1 Stramonita haemastoma | reverse complement strand
GCAAACGCTCACATGTTTCACTCACGTTAAATCCTGTTCTGCTTTTCATAAGAGTAGGCCATCATGTGCCAGTGGGAACAGATATTTACAAAACTGCATACACACAGGGACTGGACGTAAAAAAGAACACGAAAACTTATTCCATTATCCTCAACAAACTGCCCAAGGGAGATAACTTTTTACCAGATGAGTTTAAACTCACAACACATGCCCACACCCACAGCCACACACTCTCTCTCTCTCTCTCTCTCTCTCTCTCTCCTCTCTCTCTCTCTCTCTCTCTCTCTCTCTCTCTCTCTCACACACACACACACACACATTCCCACACACATTCCCACACACATTCCCACACACATTCCCACACACATTCACACACACATTCACACACTCACTCTCTCACACTCTGTCTCTGTCTCTGTCTCTGTCTCTCTCTCACAGACACAGACACACATACAGACACACAGACACATAGACACAGACACACATTCACACACACACACACATACACACACACACATACACACATACACACACACACACATACACACATACACACACACACACAACACACACACACACACACACAAATTTGAAGGGGGCAGGATAGCCTGGTAGTTAAAAGTGATGCACTAGTGAGCTGCTGACCCGAGTTTGAATCTTGTTCAAGAGGAATTTTCCTCAGGAGTTAACACGAGTGCCAATTCCATTCCCCCCCCCCCCCCCCCCGAAAGTTCTTTGGATGAAACTATAAACCAAGTTCCAGTGTGCAAACACACGTAGAACATCTTGTGCACACATTAAAACCAGTTCCACTATTCGAAAGAGTAGGTCATTGTGTGCTGATGAGAACAGATGACAAAATTGACAAAACTGCACACAACGGGGTGCTGATGTATCCTCAAAGTAAAAGATTAAAAACACACTTGGAAGTTAATATCATTGGAGCCATTGAAAATTTGAGGTGACAGTCCTGTTACAGCTTTTGTGGTCAGTAGGGCTACAATCATTAAATGCAAATAAAATACTGGAATGAGTAGGTGACATGAGCTGAAATAAATAAAAACAAAAATTTAGAAAATATATCAATGCCCTTAAATTTTGTTTTTAAATCTTCAGATCTCATCAGTGTGGAACTCCAGTGCCTCATAAATGCAGCCAGTCACATCAAGAAAGAGCCCTAGCCATTGAGGACAAGCGGTGTCATCGAGGAAGAGATGGCACAGAACATCTGTGGTGGAAGAGGACATCTTTTTTTTTTCTTTTTTTGGAAGAGGACATCTACCTAAGACACAGACATCAGACATTGCCTGGTAAATACGACATTGGATATTGCCTGGTAAATAGGACATCGGATATTACCTGGCAAGTGGGACATCGGACATTGCCTGGCAAATAGGACATCGGACATTGCCTGGCAAATAGACCATCAGACATTGCCTGGCAAGTAGGACATCGGATATTGCCTGGCAAATAGACCATCAGACATTGCCTGGCAAGTAGGACATCGGATATTGCCTGGCCTGTCTTTTTTGGCTTATGCAAAGCACCTCTCCCCGTGGCAGTTTCTGTTATTATTGTGACATTCAGAATGGAAACTAAGGAATGGGCAACATTTTTTTAGAGCAATGATAAACCAGAAAAAATGTAATCGCCAACCACAATGTAGACTACATGCATAGTCACACTAGGACAGCGACTAATTCAGATAAAAGTAAATCAGTTGTCATAATTGCCAGATAGCATGCATCCCACACTAGGGCAGTTTTTGCTCTAGACGTGAAGCGCAAATAAGGGGAAATGTTTTCTGTTTTGCTGTTTTTGCATATGATGGGCTGTTTCAAACGGCCATTAACCAGAAAAGACAATAGAAAACAAAAAAGAGTGGGTGAAAAGGGGGGGGGGGGTAATTTTTTTTAAGATTGAAAATGAAAAAATTGAATAAACTGTGCCCCCCCCCAAAAAAAGAAAAAAAAAAAAGGAACAAAAAAATGAAACAAAAAAAATTTAAGAATAAACATGGTGCTTTACAATCTGCATGTAAATGAGGCATAGTAGTAAAACATAATCATGATAAAGTGCCCGTTCAGATGAGTACAAATGCAGAAAAGCTGGCAGATTGAAACAAGTTTTGTAGTTTTTTTCCTACATGTATTTTAAACTTAAGGATCTTAATTTTTTTCTGGAATAAGTATAATGTCTGCTAACTTCAATACTGCCTGCTCTAAGGAAAATTTGTTTGTGTAATATTTCTTTGGCATTTGATATTTTGAAGGAATTTGTACTGTGACACGATTGATTGATTATTTTGAATTTGTCAATTGATCCAAAGTGATTGTTTTATATTTCTTGGTGTACTCAAAGGGTGGTGGAGTTAAATTTTGAGCTTGAAGTGAATGTTGATTTTGTGTGTTGCGAGAGGGTTAAGTGGAGACTGCCAAAGTATTGGAGGCCTCAAAAATAGAAATTGGAAAATAAGCAGTTATGTAGCCATTGATTTTGGCGAGTTGTAAGAACTATTTTGGAAAGCATTCTGGTCATATTCTTATGTATCAAGTCAAAAATACCCTTATTGAGGGTAAAAGAGTAAGTTTACACATCTTTTTTTTTCATTTTACCCTCACAAAAAAATCCAGAAAATTGACCTCTAAAAGCATTCAACAGACAGTATTAATCTATGTTGAAAAGAATAAAAATTGAGGAAACCTTTTTTTTTTTAATTAAAAATAAAAATGCAGACCTCACAATACAAGATCAAATAGAAACCAAGACAGTACAACATAAGCTCAAGTCATGCAGAGAAATAATGAAAAAAGTAGATAAGGGTTTCAAGAAGAACCGTTTACAAAGCAGCTAGATATAAGATAACCTTGAGCATAGAAGTGGACTAGCAATTTGTCCATCGGATGTTTCTTCAAGTTTACTAAACGTTTGTTTTGAAGGAGCTAATTTTAAGAAGGTAAATTATTCAATGTTTTCCCTAAATAGGCAAGGCTTGACTCGCAGAGATTATTACGGGGCTTGGGAAAAAAATAGGCCTGTTTTTATTGACAGCAAAATTGTTCACAATTTTCATCGGGGCTTTTCTTTTGATATATTATTGTACATACATAGACACTTGAAATGCAGACTGTCTTTGAGTAGAAGAGTGTCCAATTCTTTGTAGTTGGTGGTTGTCAGTGAATGATTCAATCAGATTACTTCGACAGATCTTTTATGGAGGCGGTGTATATGCTTTAAGTTTCACTAGCACTATCCCATCAGGTGGAAACATGGAAATTTATAAGAGAGAATATGTGTGTGAAAGAATAGTTTTGTAGATTTAGAAAATTTGATTTTTCAAAATTGATATGATGTTATTGAAATTTGTTTTCCTGTTGAAGCTATGTGTTCTGACCAAGATATATCGTCGGTTGCTGCACCTAGTACTTTGTGTGAAACTACTTCACTTTTTTGTCCTTAGATATATATTGGTGTGAATGGATAACGCAATTTTTGTCCTTTTTGCCAAGTGGTTATAAACATATAAAAGAGGTGACAGCTCTGGTATCTTTTGTGGTTGATAGGTCTATAATCATGATATAAAAATGTGTGTGTGTGTGTTTTTTTGTTTCTCGGCTTGAGTTAAGAGGTTTACCAATAGTGAGATTTTTGCATATACGACCATTTTGCCCCCCATCATTTTGGTAGCCGCATTCTGACTCTGGGAATGTGTGTGTTTGTGGAGTAGTTTTGGGAGGAGACATCAGGTTGGAAGGAGGAAAGGGATGGAAAAGAGTGTTTAGAAGGGGCACAGATGCACATTTAGAGCAGTGGGGGTAGAAAACGGAGGACTGGTTGATGATTTCTTTCATGGTTCAGTTGGGCTCTTTTTAGTGGATGCAGCTTGTTAGAAAAAAAGTCAGGGCTGGTTAATGATTTCTTGCATGGTTAAGTTGGGCTCTTTTTAGTGGATGCAGCTTGTTAGAAAAAAAAGTCAGGGCTGGTTAATGATTTCTTGCATGGTTAAGTTGGGCTCTTTTTAGTGGATGCAACTTGTTAAAAAAAAAAAAAAATGTCAGGGCTGGTTAATGATTTCTTACATGGTTAAGTTGGGCTCTTTTTAGTGGATGCAACTTGTTAACAGAAGTCAGGGCTGGTTAATGATTTCTTACATGGTTAAGTTGGCTCTTTTTAGTGGATGCAACTTGTTAACAAAAGTCAGGGCTGGTTAATGATTTCTTACATGGTTAAGTTGGGCTCTTTTTAGTGGATGCAACTTGTTTTTAAAAAAAGTCAGGGCTGGTTCATGATTTCTTACATGGTTAAGTTGGGCTCTTTTTAGTGGATGCAACTTGTTAAAAACAGTCAGGGCCGGTTGATGATTTCTTACATAGTTATGTTGGGCTCTTGTTTAGTGGATACAACTTGTTAAAAAATGTCTCGGGCCTGAAATAATTTTGCTGACAGAAAAACTGGAAATTTGTGGACACCGAAGTCCAATGTATGGTTTGTTAGGCTCTTTAAAAAAAAAAGGAAAAAAGATGCTACTTGTTAAAAAAATGTCTTAGGCCTGAAATCCGTATGCTGATAGCAAAATTGGAAATTTGCGGAGACAAGTCCAGTGCATAGCCTTAGCAACTGATAGGACTGGTGATTTCTGATTTAAAGCTCTATACTATGAAGAGCTATGTACCATTGTATATACAGCTGCATACCATTTGTCTGTGTGCTATTGTGTCCACATGTGTTCTAACATTCAGACCGACGAGCTGACAGACAACCCTTACCCCTATTAACATTTAACTCTAATCCTAACACTAACCCCAAATCTAACCCTGGCCCTATATGTGGACACAAAAGGCAAGCAGATTTGATATATGCTGACAGTGATACAATGGCTAATCACGTAGTCTTTTGAGTTGTTGGGAGGAGAGATGCTTGAATTTGAAGGGAAAAGATGCTAGGACAGGAGGTGGGGGTATACTCTAGTATATAGGAATGAGGAAAGAGTTTTAAAGCCTGTTCTAATCTGTACATATATATAGTTCCACAGTTTTTAATAGTTACCAGGTGAAAGCCCCAATTGGCCACTGTGGTTGGCGGGGGCTATAAACAAGATTTGGATTGGATGAGGTGTAATGACTGAGGATAGGGACAGGTGGCAGGCAGTCACTTTGTGATTTATTAGATTCAAAGGAGGCTTGGGGTGGGGCAGGGAGCATTTTAGAAAAAGTTCATTAAAAATATAAGTAGATAGTACTGGTTTTAGAATGTATGATTGAATGAATCATTTGAAAGGGAGGAGGGTGCATTTTAGCAAAACGTTTGCATAAAAACAGATTGTAGAGGGTGCTGGTTGTAGAATGCAATATTGAATAATCATTGGGGGAGGGTGGTGGGAGGTGGTGAGGCTGCATTACAGAAAAGGGTATCATAAAGAGGAGGGTTAGACTGTGTGTTCAGGTCAGTGGGAATGTTTTTTGTTTTGTTCCTGAGCTAGAGCTTCAAGGTTCACCAATGGCAAGATTTGTGTATGCGACAGTTTTTGCCCACCATGAATGTAGCTGCACTCTAAGGGAAGTCATCGGTGTATGCTTCATTGTGCAACCAGCTCTGAAGTTGCATACCCCTTGTGTGCGTGTGTGTGTGTGTGTGTGTGTGTGTGTGCGTGCGTGCGTGCGTGCGTGTGTGTGTGTGCGTGTGTGCACAGTTGTGTGGATGCCTTTTTTGTAGGGGTGGGGGTGAGGGTGGCTGTTCTGTGGAAAATGAACAGCGGCATGAATTAGAGTTCTGTATTTGTGTGGTTTAGATAAATCTTTTTGAATTGATTTGTAGCTGTAACCAACATTGACTTTTTCTGTGTATCTGAACAACTTTGCATTTTAAAAGGCTCTTTTTTTTTCCCCATTGTTGTTTTATATCATTTGGTATAAGAAACATTGTTTTTTCATTTTATGTGAATAAGATTGCAGGCATCTTGTATTGGTGTTTAACTCTTATTTCCTTCTCGCCTTTCACTTTGCCATAGGTCAGGGACATGCCCAATACCCAGGTCATATCACTCCCAGCCATTAACAGACTATTCATCTGCATCTCTCCCAGCAGTCTTTGATTTCCTTTGTCAGCAAAAATGTACTATTATGCTCATTTGTTTTTCTTTTTGATTTTTAGGTGCTTTTTTGTTTTGTTAAATCTGAAAAGAAAAAAGTGGAAAACGGAGGTTGGAGGATCCACAATGTAATTGTTAAAAAAAAAAAGAAAAGTAAAAGACATGGAACTAAAGATAATGGATCACCCCCCCCCCCCCCCCCAAATTAAAAATCAAGAAAAAATATGTGGGGAAAAGGAGGTTGGAGGCCCCACCAAAAAAAGTGGTTATCTTGCCAACATTAAAGGGAAAGATTTGACATAGATCAGTGCTTGTTGTTGCATGATTATTGTTTGATTTCTTGCATTTGTCTGTTGTGTCCATTTGTGCTTTTCTGCAATATGGAACTTCACTTCTAGTGTGTGTATTCCAAAATTCAAAGGGAGCAAATGTTATACATTCCAGCAGATCACTGTGATAATACAGTGTGGTACAGTTTGTTTTTTTTTTGTTAAGCCTTTTTTCTTTGTGCTCATGAATTTGAGTTGTGTCGAATTAGCAAATATTTACATGTTTTTTTGTGGTTAGCCAAAAGCTTTGTACAAGCTGTTTCACAAAACATGTGGCCGTGTTAAGATTTTTTGCTGTAAATTACTTTGTTCAAGTTGAAGAAAAATGTGCAATTCAGCAAGGAATGCTGGTGGACAGCTAGTCTTGTGTATAAAGCACTTGCCTTTTTCACTTTTTTGTTAATCAGACCTTTTTTTGTGTTGAAACTTTTAGTATAAAAAAATTAATAGATTTTTAGGACTTTATTACCAAAAGCTGATCATTTTATTCTTGTTTTTTTTTTTTTTTTTTTTTTAAATCTCAATTTGGAGAACTGAACACAAAGTGAAGCACTTAATTGCTGATGGCACTTTTCTTTAAATTGTAGACAGTTTGGGTATTTTCAACCGCTGTTGACCACTATACCTATAGATCATTATTCCAACATAGCCTGATTTCGTTGTTGTTGAAGTTTGTGGTGACTTATGGTTTTGCTCATGAAATATTTGCCTGTCTTAGGCTTCAGTATTCCCCAGCTGTAAGGGACATGCATTTTTTGTGTAGTTTCTCTTGTACTTTTGGGTTACACGACTTTTTTTTCCTTCTTTATGAATATACAGCAAGCATAATATTCGAAGTATGACTTGACGAAACTTTCTCTAATTTTCTTCCAAGCATAAAATTGCCCTTTCTTGATCGCTCAATGGTTTTAAATTTTCATGTTCAGCAATAGGTTTTTTTTTTTTATTGGTATAAGGTTTTTGTGTATTTGTTTTTGAATTTTTTGATGTTTCAGTATTAATTTTTTAGGCTTACAATTTCTTAGCCTTATGTGGGCAGTTGTGTAATTGGTTTAGTTGCATGTAAACTACCCACTTTTTTTTTTCACTTCTCTGATGCACATATACTCATAAAATAAGTATGTCGTATTTTGGGTTTATTGATTTTTTTAATTGTTTGTAAAATCATGTCTCTCAAGCCAATGGTTTTAAAACATTGCATTTATTGGTGTGTGCATGTGTGTGTGCGTGTGTGTGTGTGTGTGTGTGTGGTGTGTGTGTGTGTGGATGGTGTGTGTTTGTGTGTGTGGGGTGCATGTGTGTAAGCCAGTGTGCATGCATGTATGAGTATGTGTGAGTGCATGGGTACATGCGTAAATAATAGTTATCTTTTCTAGTAAATGGTTTTAATAACATTGTGTCCATACATTGGTGTGTGTGTGTGTGTGTGCGACGAGTGTGAGTGTTTGATATTTTTATTTGAAGCGTAGAAAACAAATATGAAATGTAGCCATCTTGTGTCTTTTCATTATGATTCATATGGATATGCCTGTCAGTATTGTAATTGCCCTTCAGGGATGATTAAAGTGTTTTTGACCTGACTTGAATTGTAGCCTTCCCAGACACTGCCCCACATTTTCCCATTTCATTTTCATATTGCCAAAAGCTGATGTTAATTTTATTCTTGCTTTTTAAAAAAATCTCAATTCGGAGAACTGAACGCAAAGTGGAGCACAAAAAGCAAAAAAAGAAATATGGAAAAAAAATAACATTCCCCCCCCCCCCAAAGAAAAAATATGTCGGGAATGAGGCTGGAGGCCCCACAAAAAAACTGGTTGCCTTGCCAACACTAAAAGGAAAGATTTGACATAGATCAGTGCTCTTTGCTGCGTGACTTATTGTTTGATTTCTTGCATTTGTCTGTTATGTCTATTTGTGCTTTTCTGCAATATGGAACTTTATCAGTTTATGTCTAGTGTGTGTATTCAAAAATTGAAATGTAGCAAATGTTGTTAAATAATATAATCTAACAGATCACTGTGATCATACAGTGTGGTACAGGTTGTGGGATTTTTGGTTTAGCATTTTCCGTCTTTTACTTTTGTGCTGTCATGAAGTTTGGGTTGTGTAGAACTAGCAAATGTGGTTTGTTTTTGCATTTTTTGATATTTCAGTATTTATTTTTGAGGCTTTCATTTTCTCAGCCTTATGTGGGCAGTTGTGTAATTGGTTTAGTTGCATGTGAACTACTCACTTTTTTTTTTTCTTCACTTCTCTGATGCTCATGTACTCATGAAATAAGTATGTCATATTTTTGGCTTTATTGATTTTTAAAAATTTGTTTGTAAATTCATGTCTTTCTAGCCAATGGTTTTAAAACATTGCATTTATTGATGTGTTTGCGTGTGCATGTGTGTGCGTGTGTGTGTGGGTGTGTGTGAGGGTGGGTGTGGATGGTGTGTGTGTGTGGGGGGTGCATGTGTGTGTAAGCCAGCGTGCGTGCATGTATATGAGCATGTGCGAGTGAGTGCGTACATGCATAAATGTTTTTTCTAGTCGGTGGTTTTAATATTGTGTCCATACATTGGTGTGTGTGTATGTGTGTGTATGCATTTGTGTGTGGCGTTTGTGTGTTTATTTTTATTTATTTTATTTTATTCTTTTATATCGAGGATAATGGGATAAGCACTTTATTTATTTTATTTTATTCTTTTATATCGAGGATAATGGGATAAGCACTCTTGTGCCTTTTTACATCCAGTCCCCATGTGTTGTGTGTGTGTGTGTGTGTGTGTTGTGTGTGTTGTGTGTGTGTGTGTGTGTGTGTATGTGTGTGTGTGCGTACGAGTGTGAGTGTTTGTGATATTTTTATTTGAAGCGTATAATGTTTGAACAAATATGAAATGTAGCTATCTTGTGTTTTTTGATTATGATTCATATGGATATGCCTGTCAGTATTGTAATTGCCCTTCAGGGATGATTAAAGTGTTTTTGACCTGACTTGAATGTAGCCTTCCCAGACACTGCCCCACATTTTCCCATTTCATTTTCTTATTGCCAAAAGCTGATGTTAATTTTATTCTTGCTTTTTAAAAAATCTCAATTCGGAGAACTGAATGCAAAGTGGAGCACAAAAAGCAAAAAAAGAAATAGTGGAAAAAAAATAACATCCCCCCCCCCAAAAAAAAAAAAACAAGGAAAAATATGTCAGGAATAAGGAGGCTGGAGGCCCCACCAAAAAAACTCGTTGCCTTGCCAACACTAAAAGGAAAGATTTGACATAGATCAGTGCTCTTTGCTGTGTGATTTGTCGTTTGATTTCTTGCATTTGTCTGTTATGTCCATTTTGCTTTTCTGCAATATGGAACTTCACTTCTAGTGTGTGTATTCCAAAATTTAAGTGTAACTTATGTTGTTAAATAATATATTCTAGCATCAAATCGATAATACAGTGTGGTACAGGTTATGGTTTATTTTTGTTTAGCATTTTTTCTTTTACTTTTGTGCTCTCATGAAATTTGGGTTGTGTAGAACTAGCAAATATTGACATGTTTTTTGTGGTTAGCCATAAGCTTTTGTACAAGCCGTTTCACGAAACATGTGGCTGTGTTAAAGATTTTTTGCTGTAAATTACTTTGCTCAAGTTGGAGAAAAATGTGCAATTCAGCAAGGAATGCTGGTGGACAGCTAGTCTTGTGCTTGCCTTTTTTTACTTTTTTGTTGATCAATCTTTTTTTGTGTTGAAACATTTAGTATAGATGTTTAGGACTTAATTACCAAAAGCTGATGTTTGTTTTATTCTTGCTTTAAAAAATTTTGTTTTTTGTTTTTTAATCTCAATTTGGAGAACTGAACACAAAGTGAAGCACTTGATTGCTGATGGCCTTTTTCTTTAAATTGTAGACACTTTGGGTATTGTCAACAGCTGTTGACTACTTTACCTATAGATCATCATTCCAACATAGCCCAACATTGTTGTTGTTGAAGTTTGTGGTGACTTATGGTTTTGCTCATGAAGCATTTGCCTGTCTTAGGCTTCAATATTCCCCATCTTTAAGGGACATGCATTTGTTGCGTGATTTCTCTTCTTCTTTTGTGTTACATGACTTCATTTTTTCTTCTTTATGAATATACAGCAAGCATAATATTCGAAGTATGACTTGATGAAACTTTCTCATAATTTTCTTCCAAGCATAAAATTGCTCTTTCTTGATTGATCAATGGTTTTAAATTTTCATGTTCAGCAATAGGTTTGTTTTTTTTTGGTATAAGGTTTTTGTGTATTTGTTTTTGAATTTTTTAATGTTTCAGTATTAATTTTTTAGGCTTTAAATTTCTTAGCCTTATGTGGGCAGTTGTGTAATTGGTTTAGTTGCATGTAAACTACCCACTCTTTTTTTATTTTTAATTTTTTTACTTCTCTGATGCACATGTTTTTTGTACTCATAAAATATCATATTTTGGCTTTATTGATTTTTTTTGTTTGTAAATTCATCTTTCTAGCCAATGGTTTTAAAACATTGCATTTATTGGGTGTGTGTGTGTGTGTGTGTGTGTGTGTGTGTGTGTGTGTGTGTGTGTGTGTGTGGATGGTGTGTGTGTGTGGGGTGCATGTGTGTGTATGCCAGAGTGCGTGCATGTATATGAGCGTTTGCGAGTGTGTGTGTACATGCATAAATGTCTTTTCTAGTCAATGGTTTTAATAATTGTATCCATACATTGGTGTGTGTGTGTATGTTTGTGTGTGTGTGTGCATGTGCGTGTGTGTGTGCGTGCATACATACGTATGAGTGTGAGTGTTTGTGATATTTTTATTTGAAGTGTATAATGTTTGAAGAAATATAAAATGTAGCTATCTTGTCTTTTGATTATGATTCATATTAATATGCCTGTCAGTATTGTAATTGCCCTTCAGGGATGATTCAAATGTTTTTGACTTGGACTGGACTTTGACTTGTAACCTTCCCAAACAGTGCCCCACATTTTCCCATTTCATTTTCCCATTGCCAAAAGCTGATGTTCATTTTATTCTTGCTTTTTAAAAAAATCTCAATTTGGAGAACTGAACACAAAGTGAAGCACAAAAAAGTAAAAAAAAAAAGAAATAAGTGGGAAAAAAAAAGAACAGATCCCCCCCCCCCCCCAAACAAAAACCAAAGCAAGAAAAAATATAAGTAGGGAAAAAGGAAGTTGGAGGCTCCACCAAAAAAGTGGTTACATTGCCAACGCTAAAGGGGAAGATTTGACATGGATCAGTGCTCATTGCTGTGTGATTTGTTGTTTGATTTCTTGCATTTGTCTGTTATGTCCATTTGTGCTTTTCTGCAATATGGAACTTCACTTCTAGTGTGTGTATTCCAGAATTTAAGTGTAACAAATGTTGTTAAATAATATATTCTAGCATCATTGCGATAATACAGTGTGGTACAGGTTATGGTTTATTTTTGTTTAGCATTTTTTCTTTTACTTTTGTGCTCTCATGAAATTTGGGTTGTGTAGAACTAGCAAATATTGACATGTTTTTTTGTGGTTAGCCATAAGCTTTTGTACAAGCCGTTTCATGAAACATGTGGCTGTGTTAAAGATTTTTTGCTGTAAATTACTTTGTTCAAGATGGAGAAAAACGTGCAATTCAGCAAGGAATGCTGGTGGACAGCTAGTCTTGTGTATAAAGCGCTTGCCTTTTTTACTTTTTTGTTGATCAATCTTTTTTTTGTGTTGAAACATTTAGTATAGATGTTTAGGACTTAATTACCAAAAGCTGATGTTTGTTTTATTCTTGCTTAAAAAATTTTTTTTGTTTTTTTTAATCTCAATTTGGAGAAACTGAACACAAAGTGAAGCACTTGATTGCTGATGGCCTTTTTCTTTAAATTGTAGACACTTTGGGTATTGTCAACAGCTGTTGACTACTTTACCTATAGATCATCATTCCAACATAGCCAACATTGTTGTTGTTGAAGTTTGTGGTGACTTATGGTTTTGCTCATGAAGCATTTGCCTGTCTTAGGCTTCAATATTCCCCATCTTTAAGGGACATGCATTTGTTGCGTGATTTCCTTTTTCTTTTGTGTTACATGACTTCATTTTTTTCTTCTTTATGAATATACAGCAAGCATAAATTTCGAAGTATGACTTGATGAAACTTTCTCATAATTTTCTTCCAAGCATAAAATTGCCCTTTCTTGATTGCTCAATGGTTTTTAAATTTTCATGTTCAGCATAATTTAGTGTGTTTTTTTTGGTATAAGGTTTTTGTTTGTTTTTGATTTTTTGAGTTTCATATAATTTTTTAGGCTTTAATTTCTTAGCCTTATGTGGGCAGTTGTGTAATTGGTTTAGTTGCATGTAAACTACCTACTCTTTTTTTATTTTATTTTTTTACTTCTCTGATGCACTTGTTTTTGTACTCATAAAATATATTTTGGCTTTATTGATTTTTTGTTTTGTAAATTCATCTTTTCTAGCCAATGGTTTTAAAACATTGCATTTATTGGGTGTGTGTGTGTGTGTGTGTGTGTTGGTTGTTGTGTGGTGTGTGTGAGTGTGGATGGTGTGGTGTGTGTGTGGGGGTGCATGTGTGTGCATGCCAGGTGCGTGCATGTTATGAGCGTTTCCCGAGTGTGGTGTACATGCTAAATGTTTTTAGTCAATGGTTAATAATTGTAATATACATTGGTGTTTTGTATGTTTTTGTTTGTGTCTGCTTGGTGTGTGTGTGTGCGTGTGTGTGTGTGCGTACATACGTATGAGTGTGAGTGTTTGTGATATTTTTATTTGAAGTGTATAATGTTTGAAGAAATATAAAATGTAGCTATCTTGTCTTTTTGATTATGATTCATATCAATATGCCTGTCAGTATTGTAATTGCCCTTCAGGGATGATTCAAATGTTTTGACTTGGACTGGACTTTGACTTGTAACCTTCCCAAACAGTGCCCCACATTTTCCCATTTCATTTTCACATTGCCAAAAGCTGATGTTCATTTTATTCTTGCTTTTTAAAAAAAATCTCAATTTGGAGAACTGAACACAAAGTGAAGCACAAAAAAGTAAAAAAAAAAGAAATAAGTGGGAAAAAATAAACAGAATCCCCCCCCCCCCCCCAAACAAAAAACCAAAAGCAAGAAAAAATATAAGTAGGGAAAAAGGAAGTTGGAGGCTCCACCAAAAAAATGGTGACATTGCCAACGCTAAAGGGAAGATTTGACATGGATCAGTGCTCATTGGTTGATTGTTTTTTTTCTGCATTTGCCTGTTAGTCTTGTGCTTTTCTGCAATATGGAACTTCCATTCTAGTGTGTGTATTCCAGAAATTTAAGTGTAACTAATGTTGTTAAATAATACATTCTAGCATCATTGCGATAATACAGTGTGGTACAGGTTATGGTTTATTTTTGTTTGCATTTTTTCTTTTACTTTTGTGCTCATGAAATTTGGGTTGTGTAGAACTAGCAGATGTATTACATGTTTTTTTGTGGTTAGCCTTAACTTTTCGTACAAGCTGTTTTCACAAAACATGTGGCTGTGTTAAAGATTTTTTTTCTGTAATTACTTTGTTCAAGATGGAGAAAAGTGCAATTCAGCAAGAATGCTGGTGGACAGCTAGTCTTGTGTATGAAGTGACTTGCCTGTTTCCTTTTTGTTGATCAGATCTTTTTTTGTGTTGAAACATTTAGTATAATATTAATAGATTTCTAGGACTTTTACCAAAAGCTGATCATTTTATTCTTGCTTTTTTTTTTTTTTTTTTTTTTAAAAAAATCTTAATTTGAGAACTGAACGCAAAGTGAAGCACTTAATTGCTGATGGCCTTTTTCTTTAAATTGTAGACACTTTGGGTATTGTCAGCTGTTGACCACTATACCTGTAGATATTATTTCAACATAGCCTGACATCTTGCTGTTGAAGTTTGTGGTGACTTACGGTTTTGCTCATGAAATATTTGCCTGTCTTAGGCTTCAGTATTCCCCAGCTGTAAGGGACATGCATTTGTTGTGTGATTTCTCTTCTACTTTTGGGTTACATCACTTCATTTTTTTTCTTCTTCTCTTCATCATGAATATACAGAAAGCATAGTAAGATTTCTAAGTATGTCTTGATAAAACATTGTTAGTTTTCTTCCAAGCGTAAAATTGCTCTTTCTTGAATAGAAAAATGGTTTTAAATTTTCATGTTCAGCAATTTTTTTTGTATCGGGTTTTTATATTTTTGTTTTTGCATTTTTTGATGTTTTGATATTTATTTTTGAGGCTTTCAGTTTCTCGGCCTTATGTGGGCAGTTGTGTATTTGGTTTGGTTGCATGTGACCTTCCCAGGCAGTGCCCCACATTTTCAAATTTCAAAGGAAGGATAGTGTTTGTATGTAGCTTATTACCTGTATCATTTTTTTAACATAAGAATCGATGTGAAATTTATCCTTTTTATTTAAAATTGACTATCATTTTGCCTGGTGTCTGGTAGACTTTAATTAGTGGTTAATGCCCTCCATTTTGTTTGCTTCCCCTTCCCTATATTTCCTATGCTTTCAGGGTCAAAGTCAATTTTATGTGCATTATTTCAAGATGCAATGCATTTGAAGCAGCTTTCTGATCAATTTAACTTACACAAAAGGGTGAATCGGAAGCCCTATTTACAAGCAGCATGTTGAATATCTTGCTTTGGGGTTGCAAATGCCATAAGTGGTTTCCTGCTGTTAGTATACTTCATTAAAGAATCCCTTTTCTGCCTCAAAACCAGTTGCTTCTAGAATCTCGAACTGGAAATGCACTTAAGTGTAGATACACTTTTACAACCCAATTTAATTTAATAAAATCCAAGCTTGCCCCTCTGAATGAGTGGAGAAAATATCACAAGTTTCTTTAGAGGATCCACAAAAATCTTCATGAATCCTGTATTGCTTCCATTTCCCCTGTATTTCATCACTTACATGTACAAAGTTGATAGGTATATATATACCTTACAAAGTTTAAAAGTTAGTGTGGTGAGCACACACCACTGGCACCAGACTACCCAGCTGACTTTCTTTCTTGAGAAAAACACAAGCCTTGCACAACTCCTTAACTTTTGTACAACAGACTTTGTGCACTTACTCATTCAGTGTGTCTGTGATTTTTGACTGTAAAGGTATGGCTAGAATAAGATAACATTTTGGTTCTATGTTTTAAATTGGAATGAGCATGTTATTGTGGTAAGAGATATTTCAAATGATGGTGTGAGAATTTAAAAGAAAAGTCAGTTGGTCGGTCATTGTGTCACTACTGGTCAGAGCACTGGGAAAAGCCTACCTCCCCATTCAGCCAAGGCTGGAGTTAGGGTTGGGTAGCCAGCTCGCAGCTGAAATAAAATAAAATTAAAACAATGAAAGGAAACTTCAGAAGGGCTTAAAAACAGTCGAGATTTGTTGAAAAGTAATAGAAGAAATGAAAACCATGACCTCCCCTGTGACCCTGGTATTTTCTTGCAATGTGTGCATGCTGATGTTCATATACTGCATTGTATTTTGTGTGATGTTTTTTTTTTTCACTTATTTATGTACAGCTTGTAACAGATACATTTCTGTTTGTGAGACAATGTGTTTGAGTTGAATTAAATTGAATTTACTTTGTTGCAAGTTCCATTGATGAATGACCGTGTTTACAAGAGTGAGTATGTGCACTAGATCTCAGATGCATATACCCCCCCCCCCCCCCTTATCTGTCTGTCTGTCTCGCCCATTCCTCATTCAGATGTACTTAAATCAGCCCATCAAATAATACACAACTGTTTGACACATTCTGATATATTGAAATGCCTGTCAAAAATACATTTGTACACATATGTACTACTCTTTACTACATTCAAGCATTCTTTACACAGTGTAAATCACAAGTTCCTGAAGGCATTGATTTAAACCCATGGAAAGTGATGCAAAATTGCTTTAAAATACCTTTTTTTATGGAAACTGGTCACCCATCCAATTGGTAACCATGCTCAATGCTGCATAATGTCTAGTGCCTTGACCACTGAGCTATCCCATCCCCATTGTTATAGTAGCATTAAACTAGCAACACATCAGTTTTTACAAAACATCAAACATTATGATCATGATTTATTAATTTACAATTCCTCACCTCCACCCTTACCCACAATAAATAAAAACATTTTTAAAATAGATGAAACTGAAAGGTAAAAGAATCAAATTTAGATGTGCACCAGGGGTGGGGTGGGGATGTCGCCAAACTCCCATCAAGATTCCAAACAGAGCAGCTTCAGCTTTCAGCCTACTCATACTGAAAATCAGAAACCACCACACTTCACCTCAGCAGAAAAATCCCTCCCGTGTCACACACTATAATTATCACAATATAAAATCTCAGTTGGTTGGTTTGATTTTACTAGAATCCTAGAGGAGGTATCCCATTGAGGGACTGAACCACCAACCCAATCACCTTTATACCATAATTTCTTTTAAGAAGGGAATATCGTGTGGTGTTGATGTTTGCATGCAATAGACGATCCCTCATTTGTAAACAAAAAAGAAGAGTGACGTCCCATGGATGAAAACAAAATGAAAACCAGTACCTTCGGCAGCATCGTTCGGAAACCTTTATTCTTGGATTTTAGAAGGTAGGAGTAAGCGAAATAGGTATGCGTACGCCAGCTATCATATTAGTTAGATAATATATCGGCGTAGTAGCAGTAGTAAGTATAAAAGCATAGGCCTGCGATCACATGGAATTGCTATTTGAAAGTACTACTTTTACTACTATTACAGTATTAGTAACTAGTACTGTAGTAGTAGTGCCGTAGTTGTTTTTTAATTTTAGTAGAACAAAAGTGCATGATTATTTTCAGGCCAGCCATTGAATGTACTATGGTTGATGTAAATAATATTTAACAGCAAACAGCGCGCTAGGAAAAGTCTAAGGAAAGAGCTGTTTATTTTTTTTTTTTTTTATATCTTTGGTGTTTGGGGCAGTACAATGTTTTCACTGGATAATTTGATCAACTTGAGATGCATTAAAGTTTTTTAAAAATAATTATTATTTAAACTATTCAAAAGTTAGTTCATATCAAATTCATCATGTCAGTGGGGGACACGGGACACACACTGATGCAATGACGCGCGCACACACACACACACACACACACACACACACACACACACACACACACACACACACACACACACACACACACACACACACACACACACACACACACACCTTCTCTCCCTCTGTCTCTCGCTATCTCTGTCTCTCTCTCATTTTCTCCACCTCTCCCTGTCTCTTACACACACAGACACACACACACCTCTTCCCCCCCCCCTTATCTCTTTCTCTCTCTGTTTCTCTGTCTATGTGTGTCTGTCCTTTCTTTCTCTTTCTTCCTCTATCTGCATTAGAGCACATTTGTCTAGAAATATACTCATTTTTGCAATGTGATTACTTGGGAATAGAACCTCCTTTAGATTGAAGAAATGGCAGAAAAAGTCATACTTGGAGAGCTTATTTCAGGGCAGAAATTGCCTAGTATCAAGAACTGAAATTAGTTCAAGGAGAGGCCGTTAAACAGGCTAGAATTGTTGAAAAATCTTCAGCTTCAGGGGGCGTTGCCCCCTAACCCCCACAAGGGGCTCTGCCCCTTCACCCCGCCAGGGGGCAATGCCCCCTGGACCCCCCCCCCCCCCCCCTTTCACGATTTTTGGAGTCTGTCAATTCCTATCCCTGCAACACTGAAACTTGATGGGGCATCAGAGACACACATGGGGATGTGCATACAGTTATATAAGGGTGGAATTCTACTTAAATTGCTTTAGGATTGATTTTTTTTTCCTTCAGGATTTGGAATGTCCAGAGGACAAAAAAAATTTGGGTTTCAGGATTGAGAGATTTTTTCACTTTCACCCATGTCAATGTGTTGTGATGTGAAAATCTGTCCACAGCAATACCATCAGCTATTCCCCCCTCTCCAGCCCCTCCCCCCTCCCTTCCAACCTGTTATCCAGGAGGATGAATGTTTACTATTGTAAACTATTAGTCTCCTGGTAAAGTAACTCACAGGGAGCTTTACACATATTTAGACTTTGAGAACCAGTATGCAGAGAAATTATGAATGAACAGATGGGGTGATCACTTCGATTGAAATTGTTTTAAGCTAAGTGCACACTTTAGGCCAACGATTGTTTTTGATTTAGCCCAGTTAACTGCAGTAGAAATATTAATTCTTGTTATGAAGAAAATTTGGACGTAATGGCTATAGATATTTTCTTTTCAGCTGTAATTTGTAAAGTGCGTAGACATTGTTAAAATGCAAGTACTATTTGTCGATGGAGGTCCTTGAAAATTGAGAGTGAGGTCCTTGAAAGTCCTTGAAAAGTCCTTGAATTTTCTTCCCAAAGATCTGTATGAACCCTGGTCTCAGGTGGGTGACTCACTCAGTCTGGCTCCGCGACTGAGCTAATACTGTTGTTAGTAGGGGGCTTAGTAGGAGGTATCCTGCATATGTTAGCTCAGAACAGGCACCACTGAACACCACCAAAGTGACCCAGCAGAAGTGCAGGGCCCCTCTGGCTGGTGGCCCCACGGCAGCCTAATATTGATGGGCTCTCTGTGGACTCCCGACTCTGAGGATGAGACATAACGAATCAGGGTATGGCTGTGGCGGGAAGATTAAAATGAGCGGCGTGGGAACATCACATGGGGATGTCACAGAAGACAAGGTAGCAAAAAAAAAAAAGAAAAAAAAAAGAGAATGCCTTCCTGTGTCAGAGTCCCTCTTGATGGGCTGCATGTTCAAGTAGACTAAGATTAACACACTTTTCTTCTTGCACTCTGCAAATATACGTGTTCAGACCTGTAGACCACAGAATGAGGAACTTGCATCTCAAATGCTTATAATATAGATTTTTCTGAACTGTAACCAGTTTGCCATGTTAGTTTCCTGTTAATGTTATATGAAGGGTGATTTTATAATCATTTTACTTACTGTGTTATTTTGCTTACTTGCTCTGTGTGTGTGTGTGTGTGTGTGTGTGTGTGTGTGTGTGTGTGTGTGTGTGTGTGTGTGTGTGAGAGAGAGAGAGAGAGAGAGAGAGAGAGAGAGAGAGAGAGAGAGAGAGAGAGAGAGAGAGAGAGACACAGAGAGACAGAGAGAGACAGAGAGAGACAGAGAGAAAGAGGAGAGATGCATCGTGTGTGTGTGTGTGTGTGTGTGTGTGCGCGTGCACGTGCGCGCATGTGTGCATTTGTGCATGAGTGACAAGACACCTATCTTACCTCAACAAAACTTAATTTCCTCTTCCAGCCAGCCGACCAGAGATGGTGGTGACTCAACCTTCTTCTTCACCCATGCCTGGCCCCCAACAGCTCCATCACCTCTCCCCTCTTCCTCTCCTTCTGCCCCTCCTGCCCCCCTCCAAGACCTTCCGCGCCTTCCCGCCTCTGCAGCCTCTTTCTCTGGCCCCCTGCCCCCGGTACCCTTCCCTTGCCCCCAGCCTCTGCTTCCGTCCCTCTCCAGTTTCCGTCATCCTTGCCAGTGTTGCCCACAAACCCCCAGGGAGTTCACAGTGATCTGCTTCTCCCCCCACTGTTTGTGCAGCAGTCTGTTGGAGCATGTGGCGGGGTGTCGGCCTCGGGTCCAGCTTTCTTGCCTTCTCCTGCCAGCTCCGTGACAATCCTTTCCCGCCCCCCACCCCCCCCTTCCTGTGTGTTGCCGTGCCACTCGCAAGGGCAGGGAACTCCAGTTTGTCTGCCAACATCTGCTGCTGCTGCTGCTGCTGCTACTGTGCTGCTGCTGCTTCAGTTGCGAGTGGTGTTTCATTGACGGCAGTGTCAGGCGGTAGTTTTGCCGTGCCTAGGGTTCCGTCTGAGTGCTCTTCATTGTACAGCCAGGGCATGCTCATTCCTGCAGTTCATAGCAGTTTGACGTTTTCGTCATCTTCAATGACCAGTATGTCCTTGACTTCACTGTCAGCCTGTGGAGATACAGGTGTCCACAGTTTCTCAACATCCTATATCAGCAGTGTGTGAAAGCGTGCCAGCATGTGACCAGGCATCGGCCGGAGTGACGTCAGTCCAGGCACCGGCTGAAAGCTGCTCTCAGGTTGATCCCTAGCTCTGTACACTGCCAGCTGTGGCCGGGAGTTGTCTGTCCCCAGCGTTTCCTCCACCTGGATTCCCTCCCTTTCCACCTGTGCTGACATCTCCGTCTCTGACTCGACGACTTCTTCTCCTTCCACCTGTACCTGTGCCTGTGCCTGCCACCACCACCATAACTTCAGATGCTGGATTTCTGCCACGCCTGTCTGTTCCGCCTTTATGTTCCATGAGTTCTGTGAGTGGGCGCCTCCTGCCTTTCTCCCTTCCCATACCCCAGGATGAGAGAGGGGGGTGTTCCTGTCCCAGCCCCCCTGGGTTCCCAGTTCACGGACTTGAGGCAGAAATGTGGACCTCTGACTGTGTCCCCTGTGCTGTCACAGAACTCGGCGCTGTTGGGTGTTCA
Source organism: Stramonita haemastoma (assembly GCA_030674155.1). Classification (NCBI taxonomy): domain Eukaryota; kingdom Metazoa; phylum Mollusca; class Gastropoda; order Neogastropoda; family Muricidae; genus Stramonita; species Stramonita haemastoma. The sequence goes on along the minus strand of CM060327.1, from coordinate 18,999,363 downwards.
TCATCAGACACCCCAAGGTTCAGACAGTGTCCCCTTGGGCAGAGAACCAGTCCCCCCTCCTCTCCCTTCTTTGTCCTCATCTTCTGCACAGTCTGCACCTCCTCTCCATCAGGTGTCAGTGACTGTGCCTTTGTCTGTGGAGTGCAGTGGAGTCGGGTACAGAGAAGATCATGAGGGAGAAGCAGGGAAAAGTGTGCCAGAAGGTGAAGACAGAACAAGTGTGAATGCAAACGCTGAATGTGAAGAAATGGAGTTGGTTGAAGAGGTTGAGACCAGGACTGGTGAGGATTCAGAAGAGATCACTGTAGACAGAGATGCTGGCATGGAAGGTCTTGCAAAGGAAGGGGAGGGTGTTCAGGAGAAACCTGCTTCTGAGAACGTGCCACCTTCAGCAGAAAAACCCAGCCTGCGTCTCCATCACCCTCCCCCATCTTATCCGTCTAGCACTCACACAGGAAGACTGGATTTGTGTTCTCTGCAGCCTAAGGTCCCCAGAGGCCTTGCCTATTTCTCACAGCATCAGCAGTCCTGTGGGCAAAAGAACACAGCTTCCCATCAGCTTATCGTTCAAGATTTTCCCATTGTGACAGAGGAAGTCCACAATTGCTGTCTGCCGATGCCAGTCCCCACTTCTTCCTTTGCAGACCACCAGCACGGCTCTGCTGCTGCTGCCGCCATCCAGGTCAGTGGAGGTCAGGTGGTCAGGATCCTCACTCCATCCCCAGCCCTGAAGAACTCTGCCTCTGGTCACTTTTATCCTGTGGCGAGGTTTTCTCTGCAGTCCTCTGCCCCCCCGCGACACCCTTGTCAGTTCTTGTCTAAAGGCAGTAGTCATCAGCAGATCACCCGACCTCTGATGCCGTCCAGCGTGGGGGCTCATGCTTGCCAGTTGTCTGTTGGCAATGGCAGCGCAGTGACATCAGTTGTGGCTCCATCTGTCCCTGCCTTAATGCTGCTCTGCTGCTGCTTCAGTTCCGTCGGTCTCCAGATCTGTACCAATTGTCTGTAGCTCTCTGTTGCATGCCAGTGACTCTCTGCCACCTGCCCCAAGTTATGTACCGCTCTTTAGCAGTATACCACCGCCTTCCTCTAGTTCTGTGCTGCCTGTCTCTAACTCTGTGCTGCTCTCTAACTCTGTGCTCCCTGTTCCTACTTCTGTATTGCTCGTCTCTGCCTCCGAACCACCTGCCATGTCGTCAGTGTCGTCAACTTCAGCGTCAGTGCTGTTCTTCAGCAGTATCCGTTATATGGTTCAGGCAGGGCAGATCACGTGAACAGGCTTCCACTTCCATCCCTGTTCTGTAACCACAGGGTAGGCACCTGTCAGTTCCCAGGCACGGATGCTGGCATTGTCACTCTTCCTACTACCAGTTGCTGCTCTGTCCCTCCTTCAGACCTAAGTCAGCAGGTCAGTGTCAGGCCTGTGCATTCTCAGGTCAGAGTGGTTCCAGCGCCTCCGGACAGCAGCAGAGCAGACTGTCAGTTCTCTGACCCTGTTCAACTGCCCACCCCCACCTTCCACCTCCCGTCACCACCTTGACCCACTATTGCTCCTCCTTCAGCACTCTGAGAGACTCCTCCTCCATCTCCTCCTCCTCTCTCCACAGCCTTCCATATTCCCACCACCGCTGCCGCCACCACCGTCACCACCAGCTGTCACTTCAACATCCCCCAACAAGCCTCTGTGGATTCCAGCCTCCAACAAACCGACCTGCCCAACGCTCACCTGTATCCCATGATGAGGACCGGGGAATCGGTGGAGCCCACCCCCCACACCTTGCTGCCCAGTCCTGGGGTATTCCCCTCCCGGCCTGTCCAACCATGGCATGTCTCCCCACCTGTTCAGCCCTTTAGGGCTGGGAGGGTTTGAACCGCTGCCACCAGCTGCGCCTTCCGCAGACCCCAGGGTCGTGGTGCACAGGGAGGGCTGTGTCAGTGGGAGTGGGGATGCTGCGGGTCTAGGGGCTACTGCTGTCCCCACTTCAGGTAAGTGATATCTGATCTATGTATGATTTTTAAAAAAAAGATAAAAAGAAGAAGAAAAAAGTCTGTATATAGATTTTGTACACAAGTTCACTGTTGCTCACCAGTGCATATGATGTAAACAGCAGTGGGTTGAGCTGTCATTGTATTAAATGCTACTTGTTTTGGACTTGCCAGAAGCACACTAGCTGAAATTAGAAATGAATGTCTAGTTTGTTCTTTCATTGTTCCTCATTCTCAGCAGTCTTTTTTTTCCAGCCTGTTTCTCATCCCCTCGTGAGCTAAAGGATTTTCTGTCTTTTTTTTGTTTTGTTTTATTTCTTTTCTTTTATTTGCATTTCTTTTTTTTTTTTCTTTCTTAGTCACTACTTGAAAATTGTCATATTTCTGCTTGTGCTTGCTTGTTTTATTATTTGGGTGGCTTCTCAGCTTTTCAAGTGAGGGTTTGAGTAGCCTAGTGGTTAGTGTTGCCCCCCGGATCAAGCTACCAATCACCATAGAGGCACCTGTTTATGGGGATTTTACCGCCTGTTTTAGAGGCCGCATTCCGTCTGTCAGGCCGTGCTGTCATCGCTGAGAAGTTGCATAGAGACACAGCAGATCAATATTTGCATTTACAAAGATTTTCATGTGTTTAAAAATCCCTCCACTATTGGTGACAAAACAGATGGTTGCTATATATGTACATTGTAACGTCTGTCCAAACTTCTAGAAACATGTTGTAAATAAACCTTTGAAAGAACATGATTATTTAATTTGCTATGTGTGCAGTTTTAGATATGTTGCTACTCAAAACTGACAACACCTCCGCTCAAAAAAGCTTCGCAGAAACCCCTTCTTCCATCGTCAGCCACAGAATAGGGACAGAGGAGCAAGATGCAGGAAACTCCAGGGAAATGCAACACCAGGTGCAAAGAGTCGCTGAGTCCACAGGCGTCATTGCTCTGAGACCCAGTGACACGGCACAAGACGGCAGTGCATGTGTCGGTGACGTGCCTATGAATGTGGTTATGCATGACCTGACTGCTGCACATAACGGTGTGTGTGTTGGGAATGTGGCCCCCACATATAATGTGGGTGGGTTTCCCGATAGCGCCGCTGTGCCTTCTGCTTCCAGCCACATGGCTCTACCTGTCTTCACTGGGCAGTGTATGTATGTGTTTGTTTTTGTGGGTGTTTTGTTTGTGTGTGTGTATGTGTGTGTGTGTGTGTGTGTGTGTAGTGTGTGTGTGTTGTGTGTGTGTGTGTGTGTGTGTGGTGTGTAAGAAATAGTAATGATAATATTAATGATAATAACAAACTTCTGTAGCTGACTAAAAGAGCCTCATTTATCCCAGAGAGAGAGAGAGAGAGAGAGAGAGAGAGAGAGAGAGAGAGAGAGAGAGAGAGAGATGTACATGATGTAGGTAGATAGCAGGCAAATAAGTGCAAGTAACATGACATACTGTTTTTGGTCATAGACACTGCAGTATCTATCATTAGAGACAGAAGACTCTACTGTTACATTTTTTTGTCATCACAGCAGACTGTTTACGATTTGTTTTGGTCATAGACAAAGTATCCCAAGTTGTTACAGTAATAAGAAACTCAGTCATAATCTTCATCTTGTGTACAAACAACAGTCCATGTAATGATTCGTGACAGCCAGTATTGTATACCACTTTACCTCACGGCAGATTTTTCTGTGTGAAATTCGGGCTGCTGTCCCTGGGGCCATTTCCACAAGAGCAACACCACCCATTAAAAAAAAAACAAACCAGTTTGCATGTGTATTTGTTTCCATATCAGAGTGGCTTTCCTGTACAGAATTTTGCCAGGGACACCTTTCTTTCTTGCCATGGGTTCTTTTACATCCTGTGTCATCATCCGCTTTTCGTAAGAGTAGGTCATTGTGTGTGGTGGGAACAGATGACAAGGTTTACAAAACTGCATACACATGGGGACTGGATGTAAAAAAACACATGAGTGCTTATTCCATTATCCTTGATATATAAAAAGAATAAATAAATAAATAGAATAAATAAAATAAATAAAAGAATCAATTAGGTGTTCAGTGTTAGTATAGCAGCAGGAAAGTCTTATCATATCATCATCCTTGTCACACAGACAGTTTACACACATTGTCATAAAAACATTAGGTTTTTTTACTGGTTTAAAATATTTTTTTAATCAAATCATTAATGTCATATGCAGTGATTTTTTTCCACACTGTTTCAGTCTGCCTGGAGTGCAACAAGGTGGGGGGGGAAGACTGCACGCATGGCGGGGGGTGGGGGTGGACACCAGCAGGGCAAGGACACTTTGGTGCTGACGAGGGCCAGGGCCACTCCTCCCAGATTGTTACTGGCTTGCCTAGCTGTGACGGACACTGCAAACCACAGGTAGTTGTTTTTGTCTGTGTTTCTGTGTGTTGTTCTGTTTGCTCTATTTGTTACACTGCAATACCACAGGTAGTTGTTTTCGTGTGGTTCTTTTTGTACTGTTTGTTACATTGCAATTCAACAGATTCTGAGGTAGGGTTTAATTTTTTTTTTTTATGAGGATAATGGAATAAGCACCCATGTGCTTTTTTTTTTACATCCAGTCCTTGTGCATATGCAGTTTTGTAAGTCTTTTTTTTTCCAGTTTTTTTTTCAGTTTTGTAAATCTTGTCATCTGTTCCCACTGGCACACAATGGCCTACTCTTACGAAAAGTGGAACAGGATTTAATGTGTGCTGTATATTGTCCATTGTATACCATTTTTATTCATGACAATTTTTGAAAAAAAAAAAAATATGGGTTGTTTTCAGAGAGAAAAATGCTCTGACATAAAGTGCAATGTCACCCAATTCAAACAAGAAAAAAAAATCCTCTCTGAAAATGTATTTGTTTCCATATTCCCCCTTGGGGATACTAGGAGCTGCCTGTCAGTATAAATAGCATCCCCACCTTCTGGAAATCTGTGCTAGGAATTCCCTCTTTTTGTGAACAAAATGGAGAAGGAGGATCATGTTTGTGTCATGGGGTGGGGAAGCCAATGCTACCTGATTGAGACTGGTGAGTGATCATTATTATTGTTTTCAAGGAGGAATGAATTTGTTTCATTTTAAAAAACAAACCGGTTTCCTATTTTGTTTTTTTGTTTTTTATTTTTGTGTTTGGGTGTTTTTTTCGTCCTTTTTTTTTTTTCTAAAGAAGTGAACATTGCTGTGGTTGGTCAATGTGCAGGTGTCTTTGCAAAGAAAGCGCTGAGCATGAGGACAGAGTTTGGTCCCCTGCAGGGTCAGTTGCTTCCCCCTGCCCATGGTTCGGAGAGGGCCAGCTTCAGTCAGTGGAAGGTAAACAATAAGGAGACTGCTAAATACAACGGAAAAAAAAACTTGTTGACCTGTTGTCCTTATTGCTAGGTGTTGTGAGGTTTTCTTGTATGTCTTCCTTCAACTCTTTAGGGAAGGGTAGTGTGGGTGATATTATTTTTGCTCTTTCTGGTTATGTAGCCAGTCAGTCTTCATCAGTGTCTTATGAAAGATGCATGTTTTTTATGCTAGAGTTATATTTTATGGATATGTTGTCCTCAAACAGAGAGGCCCAAATTTTACAAGAAAAATGTGTTGTGAACATTTTAAGGTTGGCAAACTCAATTCAGTTTAATATTTGTATAGGTAGTGTGTGTGTGTGTGTATATGTGCACAACATTTTCCACATTATGTGTGACCCTGTATTGGACGGCTTAACATTTAATAATAATAATAATGATAATACATGGAATTTATATGGCGGTGTATCTTGCAAAAAAAACAAATCAAAGACTTGCATTCAACCTATACAACACAAAAGCAATCAATAAAAATGAATAGTTTGGCTGTTGTGACAGATATTCTACCAGGCTTCACCAAGACGCTGGACGTGAGTGATGAAAGCCTCAGCAACTGGCTCATGTTTGTGAAGCCTGCAGCCTCCGCCCTGGAGCATAACCTTCTGGCCTTCCAGAGGGGTCATGACCTCATGATGATCACGGTCAAGGACGTCCAGCCTGACCAAGAACTGTGCTTCTGGTTTGCTCCAGACTATGGCAAGATGGCCTGTGAGTGATCTGTGAACTGTTGTTTGTATTTTGGTGTATATTATATTATATTATATTTTATTATACCACTTTATGTCACAGCAGATTTCTCTGCGTGAAATTTGGCCTGCTCTCCCCAGGGAGAGCGCATCGCCACAATGCAGCGCCTACCCATTATTTTTTTCCCTCAGGGATGGTGTCTAAACAGACACCTGTGTGCATGCTGGTTTTTTAATATATAATTTTGTCATCCACTTCTACCGGCACACGATGGCCTGCTCTTCCGAAAGGCGGAACGGGATTTTAACTTGTGCGCAAGATGTTCTGCGTGCATTCGCACATGGGACCTCGGTTTACAGTCTCATCCGAATGATATTGACATTCAGTTCGATTTTTTCGTCAAACTGGGAAGAAAGGGCGAGCTGGGTACGAACCCAGAAACTCGCGGTTTACATTTTGGCAGGCGAACGTCTTAACCATCCTGCCACCGTCCTTCACAGTATAGTGTGACACTGTGTTGATTCTAGGCTGTGCCATTGTGGGATTCCTGCATATTTTACCTTCTGGGTGAAAAACATTTCGTGCAGTGTTCCCCATTGCGTGCAAAAAAATAAACAAAGGCCGCATTACTGAATAATATGTGCACCATTGTGGATGCCTTGCATGTATGAAAAGTAAAACTACTCACCTTTTTTTCAGTCATTATTTTGATTAGCTGAGCAATTCAATTCTGACAAGCATTTGTTTCCCTTTTACCCTCCATTGCTCTTTTCTTTTGAAAACAAGATGGTGAGCAGTGTGAAATTTGGAGATGTGGTTCAGAAAACATTAGCTAAAGAGAACAACAGTGTCAGATTCAGGGGGCAGAGTTTAAATCTGACAATTATAAAAGATTTTCTCTTTGTCAACTCTTCAGTATTGAGTTGTTTTGCGGTGTACATTGGTCGGTTCTATGTAACAGGTCTCTGGCTTTTGGCACACTATTGATTGTTTTTATTTCATTCTGTTCCAAGTGGAGATTTCTGATCTACCATTATATCTGAAGGTGGCCTGGTTGTTCAAAGATCAGAAGACAAAAATAGTTATGATGTTGGAGATAAAGATTTTGCAGACACGAATAGAAGTGATCACGGGCTATTGTTTTTTTTAATCCAACTTGACCATTGCATTAGCCACCAAGTTGATAGCGGCTGTTGATGGTCGACACAACATATTGAACTGCTTGACTGCCCTGTCCAGAAATTTTCTGGGCCAAAATGTGCACTTCAAGTGTCATCAACCAGGAAAATTTCAGGGTGGAAGACAATGTAAACAAGCCAGCTCCCTTGACTACAGTCAAAGGGAAAGAACTTTTAAGTTAGTGGAGATCACTCTGCTTTTGCTTGGCCACATCTGGCTGTAAAAACGTGGCAAAAATCCCTACCGTCCTCTAAGGCCCATCCACTCTTTGATGTTGTCTCCCCATCATTTCCTCTGTCTGCCTCTTCGTCTCCCTCCTTTTATTGTTTCCTGTAGGGCAGTCTTGGCCAGTCCAGATGTTCATGTGATGTGCCCGTACCACTTTAGCTTGCGTTTTTCACTGTAGTTAGGAGCTTTCATATGGACTGATGGCATTTTTTATTCTGGTTTTCACATCTCCATTAGTGATGTGATCTCTGTATGAAATACTAAGGAGTTTGCAAAAGCATCCCATCTTCATTGCCAGTATTCTTCTTTCAATATCTGCTGTTATGGTCCATGTTTGTACGCATGTGAGAGAGGAAACACTTGTGTACTTTCCCAATTTTGCCTTCATTTCTCACAATAGATATTTGTGTGCCCCCATTATTGTTTTTTATGTTTAATAATAATGAATCTTGAAAAAAATTCACTATTAAAAAAACATCTCCCTCTCAACTGATAGCTTATCCCCCTCCCCTCCTCTCCCTCACATATATACTTCCTTATCTAAAAATCTCGTAGGAATGTTAATGTCATTTTAAATATTAAGTTTGCAGATAGAAAGATAAACATAAATGTCAACTAGGTAGATAGACAACAAGATTGTTATGATAATGAAGATTGTTAGGAAGTTGATTAATGAGATAATACTTATGTTGATAGCAGTTATTGAACACTATTGATACTGATCTTCGTGTCGACGATGACAGAAAAAGGGGCCTGTATGTTTTAGTTGGGGACAGAATAGCTCAGTTGGTCAGAGCGCTCGCTTTCCCCCAGTCAAGTTAAGCAGCGTCGAGCGTGGTTACCAATTGGATGGGTGATCCATTTGCGCGCCTTGGCTACAGTAATAGTTTCCCCAGTTCCCCAGCTGTAAATGGGTACCTGCCCTCTTTTGGGTCAGGGAAGGTAAAGCAGCGAGGGAGAGGAGATGGGCGCCACCCTCAAATACTGGCCCCTAGAGAAGCTGAGGTCTCTTGACGCCTCGCTCCTCTATGACCACACAGGTTATGAGACACCTTTCCCTTTGTTTTCAGTGGGCATACCCAAACCCCCTCAGTTCTGCCCCCTGATTAATGTGATAATACTCATTAGTTGATAGCAGTTATCAAACACTATTGATACTGATCTTCGTGTCAATGACAAAGAAAGGTGCCTGTATGTTTCAGTGGGCATCCCCAGACCCCCTCAGTTTCTGCCCCTCCTGCAGTGTGTGTTCCCGTGTCTTCCTGCACCGCTGTGAGCTGCGGGCGCACACCAGGGAGGCTCACCCTCAGGCCCCTCACAAGAGCTGGACCTGCCCTCTCTGCGGTGCAGGCTTTCCCTCTGCGGGGAAGCTGAAGGAGCACAAGAACTCCCACCACCTCAAGATCAAGGTTCACGTCTGCCCGACCTGTCAGAAGACGTTTGTGGATGCCCGCAACATGCGGCTCACCGTCAGATCACACAGTGTGTTTGTTGAGTAGATTTATCTGTAGAGGTGTGTTACTCACAGCATTTTACACAGGTTTGGGCCAATTTTTTCCCCCATCCTTAGACCGTGGTGGTGTCTGGTGCTATTCTTTCGGATTAGCGATAAACCGATGTCCCATTGTGTTACACATCATTATTAGCTCATGTAAAAGAACCCACGCAACAAGAATTTTCCTGCAAAATTCTGTTGAAAACAGCCACTCTGAAGGGAAACAAATACAATGCAGACAGAAAAAGAAATAAAAAATAATTATGGCGCTGCACTTGTGTAACATCTCTCCCTGGGGAGCAACCCGAATTTCACGCAGAGAAATCGCTGTGACATAAAGTATATAAAAAAAAAAAAAAAAAAAAAAAGTATATCACCACACTAGCATCCACTCAGATATATGTATGTAGCTTACCATATGGAAAGCTCATTATTATTTTGTTCCCTAGCACTAAGATTTTTTGATGAGTGTATTTTAGCAGGGTGGGTCTTGTAGATAGGAAGTCAAGTTGTGTACCTTGATGATAATGATATCCCCCAAAGTTGGAATGTGGCTACCTAAATGGTAGGAAAAAATGGTCACATATGCAACTTCAGAGCTCTGGCCAAGGAACAAAAACAAAAAAAAAATCAAAATTACATTGCGCTAAATCTTTTTAACAAACAAAGCAGAATGCTTGCATTCAATCATTTCATACACATGCAACCAAGAGAATCACTATATATAAATTAAAAACCCATACATGCATGCACTCCTCACTCACCTTCCAAAAGTAACACACATTAGTTGGGGGTGGTAGTGTGTTTGAAGGTAATGACGGATTTTAGGTGGGCAGCAGAGGAAGACTTTGTTGGAAACCAAGTTGTTTTTGGGTCTGGATTAATTTTTTTTTAATGTAGGCTTTTGAGAAAGGGGGAGGGGGGGGTCATTCCAAATGGCAGGAATCTATAGTGGAAGATTCTTGCGTTGGTTTTTTCATTTTTTAAAATCTTTGTCTTAACCTTTTATACAGAAAATAAACTGTTTCCAGGTACTAAAAATATTGTTAAGTACCAGAAGTATATTTTTAAAAATTCTTTTTTTTTATTTTTTTTTCCTGGGCTCGAGCTCGGGCTCACCAATGTGAGATTTTTGCGTAGTGACCCTTTTTTTTAACCACCTTTTAAAGTAGCACATTCCGACTTCAAAGGTATATTAACATTAAAAAATTTGTTGGTACGGAACATGTTTCATAGTGACATTTACTAACCCCTTACATTTGGAACTCTAACACAAATTGCCCTTTTCGCATTCCATCACAAAATCAGGTCAGGCACACAACTTCTCGCCTTTTCCTCCTTCTAAGACATACCAGCAGTATAATTACTTCCAGACATCACAAGGTTTTACCTCTAGCCTGATAGAGCTTTGCATTGGTTCAATATGATGGTCACACTGAGGAAATCTACTTGTTTGGAAATCCCGTTTCGGGATTCGGGGGGGGGGGGGGGGGGGGGGGGGGGGAATTATTCAATCCCGGCAAATCCCGTTCGGGATAAGAGGTTAAATACGTCATTCCTCTTTGTGTTTTTTTCAGGCTGCGCGGGTTCGGCGCGACCATGCGGCAACATTCCCAGAAGGCGCCCGCAGCGACCTGTTGACCCACACCAAGCGAAACGGGGGCGTGCGGCTCTGCGAAGCCCGGGCAAGCGGACAGCATCGCGCATACGCACACCCAAAGTGCCCTCGGCTGCCCCAGTGCCCGGGACCTTCCGAAGCCGCGGCTGTTGAGGCGCCACGTCGGCGGTGACAACAACGGAGGAACACATGTCGAGCGCTGCTCCAACCCTTCCACACCAAGTACAAGCTCACGCGCCACGCGCCCAGCTGTGGAAGGGTCAGAGTTTTCACCGTGACCCCCCCGCCCTGCCCTTTACCACATAAAAGGCCCCTCCCCATCCTCCCTACCCTCACCCTACCCACCTGACCCTGGGTTTTGGAGGTTTTACATCTTGATCCCTGCCCACTAAATCACCCCCCCCTCCACCCCTACCCCACCCCCTCAACCTGACCTGGGGTAAAGGGTTGCTACATCTGACCCCAACCTTACCAAATAACGCGCCCCCCCCCCCCCCCCCCCCCCCCACCCACCTCACCTACCCTAGGCTCGGAGGTTTGCTATCATCTGATCCCTTCCCTACCAAATAACATGTCTCCCCCCCCCCCCTCCCCCCCCACCCTCCCCCCCTCACCTGACTGGCTCGGAGTTGCTACTCTGATCCCCTGCCCTACCAATACAGCCCCCCCCTCCCCCCCCTTTCCCCAACCCACCCCCCTATGGCAGGGTTCTAAAATCTTGATCCCCGCCCCTTTCCAAATAACTGCCCCCCCCTCCCCCCCCCCCACCCATCCCCCCCACCTACCAAACCAAGTCTTCCGATTGTTTTTGATTTTTGAATTACAGTAGGTTTTTTTTTTATTGTTTTTAAATTTTTTTTTTTTTCGGTGTTTTAGTAAAAGGCACAGCAGGAGAATGTTTATTAAGGAATATAAAATTGAATGAGATTGAGGAGGATAGACTGGTGGTTAAACATTGCTTCATGCCTCAGGCCTGAGTTAACTTCCCTGAAATACCTGTTCAAGGGTTTTTCCCCCCAGAATTAGCATGAGTGCTGAAAAACCCCGTCCCCGGGAAAGTCCTTTGGATGAGACTAAAAACCAGGATCTGTGTTGAATGCAGCAGAACCCTTGCCTCTGTAAAATCTTTCCGACTTCGGGGGAAGTATTATGTTGTTATTTTCCGCAACCAAGAAGCTGCAGAATTAACAGGCTTTAAATGATTTTTGATCTTTTGATGTTTATAATAAAAGGAATTAAGACACTGGAAGGTTCATTAAGTTAACTGGGAATGTAAAAACCCCCTTTTAAAATTTACCAGACGCCCGATTTGAACCCATCTTCATGACCCTTGGGTTAAGTTAACTTTACCCAAAACTTTATTTTTAAAGAGGGAATAAGTTCTTTTGAAAAGAACCCCCAAAAGGGGGGTTTTAAAAATTTTTGAAAAAATGTGGGCAAATCATTCAAGGAAAAAAAGAAAGGGGTCCGATTGGGTTTGTTAAAACCGAATTTTGGGAAAAATTTTGGGGAAAACCCCAAAATTCTTCAAAAAAATTTGTATTTGGACCCAAAAAATTTTTTTGTTTTTGGGGTTTAAAAAAAAATTTTTTCAAAAAATTTTCCCCCAAGTGGTTTTTTTATTTTTTTTTTGATTGTAAAAAAAAAAAATTATGAAATTGAGAAAAAAATTTTGAACAAATTTTTGGGGGGAAAAAATTTTTTTGAATTTGGGGAAAAATGTTTTTTGTGTGTGGGTTTTGGTTTTTTGGTTTTTTTGTTTTTTGGGGGAGAAGAAAAAAAAGGAAAGGGAGAGGGTTTTAAAATATTTTTTTTTTAAATTTTTTTGGTTGAAATGGGGTTCAAAAATTTTAAAACAGGTTTTGAAAATAAAAACTTTTTGAACTTAGTGGGGTTTGGGGTTTTGTGTGGTGGGTTTTGGGGGTTTTTTTGGGTTTTTGGGTGGGGGGGGGGGGGGAGGGGAGGGGAGAGAGAGAGGGGATGGAGAGAGGAGGGGTGTGGGGAAAAAGGGGGGTTTTTTTTTTTAAAAGGGTATGGCTGAGGCCTGTTTTTATTGGGGAAAAAACCCAAAAAAAAAAACCCCAAAAAAAAAAATTTTTGGGGGCTAAAAGAACCCGGGAAAAAATTTGGGTTTTAAAAATTTTGGGAGAAGGGAAAAGGGGAAAAAAGGGGGGGGGGGAAAAAAGGGTTTTTTTTTTTTTTTTTTTTTTTTTTTTAAAAGCAATCAAATTACACATAAGGTAATTAAACCCCAAATTCTGCCAAGTGTGGAAAAAAAAACAATAAAAAATTTGGGGGAAAAAAAATTTAAAAAAAACCAAAAAAAAAACCAAAATTTTTAAAAGGTGCAATTTTTCCTCCCCCGGAAAAAAAATTTTCCTTTTTCCCGATAGGGGTAAAGGGGGGGCACCCCAAAAAAGGAAAAAGAATCGTACAAGTGGGGCCGGAACCCCTTGTCATTTTTGGGGTTTTAAAACTTCACCTGGATCGGGAACTCAGGAAAAAACCCCAGGGAAAGGGCCCCATTTGGGGTTTTTCCCCCCTTTGGGGGGGTTTAAAAAATCAGTACCAATACCCTCCCTAAAGTCTTAAAAAGGAGACAATAAGGCCCCCGCATCAGAAATATCTTTTCAAATTTAAAAAAACCCATTCCCCTTTTTGGGAAAAAGGGGTTTTTGGGTTTTTTGGGGGCCCGTTAAAAACGTTGAAAAAATTTTTTTAAAAAAAGATTTCACACGGGTTTGTGTGTTTAGACATCCCCCAAAGTCAAAATGGGGCCCATCTTAAGGGTGGGAAAAAAAGGGTTTTTCTTTTCCGCAAAATTCACCTTTGGGAAAAAAAACCCCAAAGCCTAGGCCGGGAGAGAGAAAATGTTATAATTTTGGGCTCAGCAGTCACAAAAGGGGGGGCTGAGGGGGAAAAGTGGGGGGGAAGGGAAAATTTTTTTTGAAAAGACGTAATAAAAATGTGGTTTAAAACCCCTTTTTCCCAACCCAATTTTCCGGGATACCTCCCTTACCAAAAGACCACAACGGTTAGGATGGACTTTTTCTAAGGAACCACCCCTAGAAAGCAAAAAAGTTGGGGGTTAAAAGGGGTTTTTTGGGGTTTTTTGTTGGTTCGACCCCCTTTGTCCCCCAAATTTTTCCCCCCATGCAGAAACCCCTTTAGTGGTGGTCTGGGTGTGTCTTTAAAGATGAGGCAAACCCCAGGTCCTTGTGAAAAATTTTACTTTTTCTGCACGTAAAAAGAGCCCAAAAAGCAAAAAAAAAGTTGTGTGAAAAATTTTTTTAAAAAAGTCACTCGATGGGAAAACCCAAAAAACCAATGAAAGGGGAAAAAAAAAAAAAGGTGGGCTATTTTTGGGGGACCCTCCCCCCCGGGGCCCCAAAACCCCCCGGGCCCCAAAATTTTCAGCAAAAATTTTTCTCCCCGAAAAAAAGGGAAACAACACAACAAATACAAAAAACAAAACCCACAAACAATACCCAAACAAAAAAACCACCATCATGCTAAACCCCCCAACCACCTCCAACATGCACAATCAGCCCCCCCCCCCAAAAAAAAAACCCCC
>CM060327.1:18967742-18975242 GCA_030674155.1 Stramonita haemastoma | reverse complement strand
GCACACTATTATTTTTTAAATTTATTTTGCCATTGGCTGCTGTCCTGGGTTGTCTGGATGTGTTGTGTTAATAACAAATAACAAATAAATGAATAAATGAAGGATCAATGAATGAATGAACATGTATCAAAAGCATGATTCACTGCACTGACGCATTAGTTAACCATGTCACATCAGTACAGCATCCCCGCATCCATTCAATGTTAAGGGACTAGTGCAACGTATAGTGTGCAGTATGATTTACCAAGAGCAGAGAAATCTCCACACCACTTAGGTATGAGTGTGGTGTTGCAATTCACAGTCTACAGAGAATGACAAGACAGTATCATCTACAGGGAACTTTAGTGGAAAACTTGCTTTGCCATTGAGAATGGCTTATGACAGGTCTGAGCAGTACATAGCCTCAGCTGTGTATATATATGCTCTCGACCAAGGCAAACCCCCCACACAAACGCTATGCACAGCTGAGAAAGCCTTGCACGCATGCTGGATGTTTGTGTGACAAATACTTTATAGTAAAACAGCAGAAACTGTGCGGTATATGATTTTCTGCATTTGTATAGACAGGCAGGAGACAGCCAAAGTGGTTCTGGTTGTCAGAGGCATCAATGTCGTGATGTGATGATAATCAAGGGAACAGCTTTAGATTTTGATTGGGGCGTCCTCGCGAGATGACTTTACTTCAGCAAGTGTCGATTTCGGTGAGAAGTGAACCCAAGATTCAGCGTGACAACACTCGCAGAACAATCCGCACACACCTTATAAACACATACATCCGTTTTTTGTTGTTGCTTTTTTTAAACAGACCAGCAATTAGTGGTGGCGCGGATGAACAGAACATACCACCTAGCATGCAATCTGTAGCCTTGAGAGGAATTACTTCAGCCTCTTGCTCAAGAAATAACTTTCTGAACAACTCAACACGGTGTAGCAAAGAGCAACTGATCAATCCTGAAGACGTATATTGTATTGACAACACCGTAATATGAAACACATTTTGACATAGGGAAAAAATGTACACATATGTGTTTCCACTTAAAAAGAAAGCCGACATACATAAATGATTACCTAAGCCCAGGTCAACTTTGTCCATAGACGAGAGAAAAAAAATGTGGGCACTGGAGGTAATGTCACCACTACAGACTTCCAGGAGGATTGACAATGCACCCATCCCAGCAATTCTCCACGGAATGCAAGAAGAAGCCAAGCCAAGCCAAGCCAAGCCAAGCCAAGCCAAGCCAAACCAAGCCAAACCAAACCAAGCCAAGCCAAACCAAGCCACACCAAACCAAGCCAAGCCAAACCAAACCAAGCCAAACCAAGCCAAGCCAAACCAAGCCACTCCAAACCAAGCCAAACCAAATCACAGACATGGATCAGGTTGAGGCACTGGCAGATCTATCTGTCCACAAGTTGACCTAACAGATCATAAACGTATCTGGGGTCCCCACCCTTAATAATATATTGCTAATGCCTGACCAAAGTCTAACCCCTGACTTTAAGACTCGTAGGTCTCTGACATTCATTTCCCATTAGAGCTCCTGGCCTGTCATATATATCGAAATAATACGGGGTGTCAATAATAGAACCAGACAAATGGATAGAGACAGACAGGGTGGGGGGATAGGAGGTGGGTGGGTGGGATTACGACACTGGTCGTTATGTCTCCTTTTCTGTTTTGACTATTTCATTTCTTTATCGGGGGGAAAAGAAAGTGGGAGGAATAATCGCCACGTTGTCCTGGTTCTTTTCAGACAGGGGTGGAGGTTTTTTTGCAGGGCAGGCATTCATAACTATGGGCAGTGGGACTACTAAGTCTGAATATGATAAATGGTTGGAAGATAGGAGAAATAAGGATTAGGTTCAGGAATTGAAAGGAAGGGAAGCAGGGCGGGGAAGGAAATGGCAGTTGTGATGAAGTAGATAGAGATATAGATGGTTTTCAAAACGGAATAAAACTGTTGACCGATCATGGTAGGTAAGGTTTCTGCGGGAATCAAAAGTGGAAATATCACTTGGCTGAAGATATTTATGGTGATACCAAGAGCCAGAGATAGAAAAAGCAAAACAATCTTGATAATACCCCTATTCCGCTTTTTGTAAGAGTAGGCCATCGTGTGACAGTGGGAACAAATGACAAGATTTATACAACTGCATACACACAGGGACCGGACTGGATGTAAAAAAGCACATGAGTGCTTATTCCATTATCCTCGATGTAAAAGAAAAAAAAAAGAAAGAAAAGAGGAAACTAGGTGTCACATGAGGAAGATGACACTACATTCCTGACAGGTAGAGTAAAAAAAAAAAAAGCGTGAAAAGGAAAAAAACAACAACCAACAACCTCAAAACAAACAAAATCTTGATGGCAAGTATGTTGCCATTCAGCCTCATTACGAAAAACTAACCCTCTGATGAAAAGTATGGTAACTGAGCGTCAAAAATGAAAAAAAAGAAACCACAACTTGACGAGAAACCGAATCCAAGATCTGAATCAAAGATTGCTAGTTACTGTCAAATCGTCCTTCTATTTGCCTTACTGCCAGTACAAAGAGGGCTGAAGATACCCTGACCTAGGAATATCAAAGTAGGATTTTTATGCCTCTAAAGGCAAATCCTGAAGTTTTTATTTTCTATTTTGGCAGTGGCAATTGCAATAGTAGCATTTTATTTGTGTATTGTACTCTTTGTCATAAAAGATTTTCCCTCGTAAAACTTGGGCTGCTTTCGCTGGGAAGAGTACATGTTTGGTCAAGGACACTGTAAATCCCCTGTTTATTTTATTTATTTATTTTATTTATTTATTCTTTTATATCGAGGATAACAGAATAAGCAATTATGTGCTTTTTTTCATCCGGTCCCCGTGTGTATGCAGTTTTGTAAATCTTGTCATCTGTTCCCACCGGCACACGATGGCCTACTCTTACGAAAAGCGGAATAGGATTTAACGTGTGCGCAAGATGTTCTGCGTGCGTTCGCACACGGGGCCTCGGTTTAAAGTCTCATCCGAAGGACTTGTGTGTGTGTGTGTGTGTGTGTGTGTGTGTGTGTGTGTGTGTGTGTGTGTGTGTGTGTGTGTGTGTGTGTGTGCGCGCGCGCGCGCGCGCGCGCGCGCACGTGTGCGTGTGTGACATGTATAGTTTATGTATATATATGTATATATATTTTTTATATGTATTGATGTGTTCGTCCCCAAAAGACGGAATGCGGCTACCTTAATGGTGGGCGAAATGGCCGCATACACAAAAACCTCACCATTTGTGAACCTCGGAGCTCTAGCCTATGAACAGAAAAAAGGTTCTTACAAAGTATTAAATCAGATCTCAAATTCCCCCCACCCACACCCCTCCTAGCTTAAAGTAGGAGTTAACAGCTGTTGAGAATAGCTATGTACCATTTAATCCACATGTGGCTGAGTTAATGTGACTGGGTTACATTGCATAATGCCAGCATCTCTTTGTGCCATGTGTGTCTACGAAATATAAAAGGCAATGAAGATACATGCAAAACTAAGAGCTAAGATTTGTTGGTCTTGTGATAACTATATTGTTACAGCATAATTACAAAATTACTTGGCCTTATGGGCGTGTACACACTTGCACGTGGACACTATGTACAGATCTACCTGTTGAAGTAGAAAAAGACCAAAGATTTTTTTTTCTTTCAAAGCATCCATCAGAGGAAAAAAAGGGGGTTTGATGACCAAGGAATGCAGACATTTTCCCTCTAGTTACGGAAATATTTAATTTCCTTATAGATTATGAACAAAAATGGATGGAAAAGAATGAAAAGGTGGCAACTCAATCTTATGAAGCGAACGGGCTACCATAACTGTGATGTGATGTGATCAACAGTGAAGCAGAAGGCCAGCCGCTAATGACCCATTTTCAGGGACTTCCGCATCGGCTTGCGCACAACAATGGCTGCCATACACCTCACTTCCTGCTGTCTAAAGCAGGGCCGCAGATTGTGATTTACAGCGCCTTGCTCTCCTTTCAGTCATCGACCTCTCCCACTTTTGATGCACGATTTCTAAATTGCTTTGGCGCTGACGTTGGAACACACAGTTTATGAGGGAAGGGAAGGGGTGGGTGGAGAGCAATACAACCAGAATAGAAAGTAATGATAATGATAATAACAACAGAAAAAAAGAGCATAAAGGTTTGTTGCTGGTGATGAAAGTGGTGAAGGTCACTGTATTGCTACGGTAGAAGCTTCAGTGGTTTGACTTGTACGTGATTTACTCTTTGGTTTGGATCGGTAGCAGGAATGATTGATTTGTGGTTTGGAGTTTAAGGAATTATTATTGCTTTCTTGGCTGGCTCTTGAATGATCGTTTCCTGGCTTGGGTAGCTTACAAGTTTTCTTGTCTGGATTTTCATCTATTTCTTCTTGGTCTAGGTCCTGACAGGAAGGATGTATTTTTGGTCTAGACTTTGACAACAAATGATAGATTGCTTTTCTGATTCATGACAAAATGATAGTTTTTTTGTTTGGTCTGTATGTACCCTAATAAAAGAATGACAGGTTTTAAGTCTGCGTCTTGTCAGAATGATAGATCGTTCTGTCTATGCAAGGCCAGAATGATAGATTGTTCTGTCTGCGCAAGGCCAAAATGATAGATTGGTCTATCTATACAAGGACAATATGACAGATTGGTCTATCTATACAAGGACAAAATGATAGATTGGTCTATCTATGCAAGGACAAAATGATAGATCGATCTATCTATGCAAGGACAAAGTGATAGATTGGTCTATCTATGCAAGGACAAAATGATAGATTGGTCTATCTATGGAAGGACAAAATAATAGATTGGTCTATCTATGCAAGGACAAAATGATAGATTTCTGGTCTGTGTCCGAGCAAAAATATTTGAGATTTTAGGCCTGTATTTTGACAAACGTGATAGATTTCTGATGATTTCTGTACCCTGAAAAAATGAAACATCTTGTTTCTGCTTCCTCAGCTTCTGTCACGTTCCTGTCCTCTTGTTCTGACACCGCTCATTTCAATCTCTCCGCCACAGCCATTCCCAGATTAGTTATGTAAAATACCCAGGGTCTGAAGTCCAGAGGGAGTCTATTAATGTCAGGCAAGCAAAGGGGCCACCAGCCAGAGGGACCCTGGATTCTAACAGTGTCGGTTAAATTTTGAATCTGAAGTGTAGTAGATTTTGAATCCTTGTCTAATTGCCATGATTGATTATTTGGTTTGAATTCAAACAGCAATCATTCATAATTATTTGGTCTGGATTCTAAGACAACTATTGACTTTTGGTTTGAATTCTCTAACACCACTGACATTGCCAAACAGGTAACAACATGACATTGCTATCGCGTCATGGTATGGATTTAACTGAATTATGTTTTAATCTGAATCATGTTGACCATAGATCATAGACGACACCGTCTCTTATTTCACGATAATTATAGTTTTGTTACGCTTTTATCAGTCATAACAAGCACACACACACACACACACACACACACACACACACACACACACACACACACACACACACACACACACACACACACACACAAGCAAATTTATTGCTTACTCTATGTGCCATCTGGAAATAAAATTTTGAATTTGACTTGCTTTCACACACACACACACACACACACACACACACACACACACACACACACACACACACACACACACACTCACACTCACAGAGAGAGAGAGAGAAGGAGAGAGAAGGAGAGAGAGAGAGAGAGAGAGAGAGAGAGAGAGAGAGGAGAGAGAGGAGAGGAGAGAGAGAGAGAGAGAGAGAGATGCAAACAGAAAAAATAAACGAAAAGGGCGAATAAGGTTCATAAAGGGGTTACAGGCCAGTGCAAAACTTGGCTGTTGACAATCAGAGTGATGTAATGCAGTATCATTGACCCGGAAACCAAGTCAATGCCAATCATGACAATCAACTGTGCAGCAAAGAAATGCCACACAACCAGTTCAGCCACATCTTTTGATGTACGTAACACTGTCAGCCCAAGAACTGGGGCAAGTCGTTGAAGCACGGGACTCTAGTTGAAAGCTCGTGTGTGTGTGTGTGTGTGTGTGTGTGTGTGTGTGTGTGTGTGTGTGTGTGTGTGTTGTGTGTGTGTGTGTGTTGGATTATGTAACATCTTTGTTTATTTATCTTTTTTTTAGAGGGAGGATTAGCCTGTTTCAGACAGACAGACAGACAGACAGACAGAGAGAGAGAGAGAGAGAGAGAGAGAGAGAGAGAGAGAGAGAGAGAGTATTTAACACACAAAGATAAAAATATCTCTTTACAATAAAATATATGCACATCATAACAATAAAACCTAGAAATCAATAAAGCATAGGGGTCCACCCCCCAACACACACACACACAAAACTTAAAACCAACACCAAAAAATCAAAGAAGAGAGAGAGAGAGAGAGGAGAGAGAGAGGGGGAGGGTATTGATTAATGAGTATTGATTGCGCGTATTGATTTATCTCCCGCTGAACAATCAATACTCAAAGACAGGATTTTATATGAGTTCGTTTGGGCCAATGCGTTCAGAAAAACCTAAATGCAAAGAATAACCATTTTTAGGAATACTCTGTTTAGTATAGGCCTATTTTTAAAAAAAAAACAATATCCACCAATCACCAGCGATAAAAAACCAAGGGAAGGAACTGGCGGGAGTTATGGAAAGAGACACAAGTTGGAAATGTTTACCAGTCCTAGTTTTTCTCTCCGTATGAACTGTTTCTTTGGATAGTTTTTATGTTCATAAAGGATTGGTTTTCCTCCTTGTAGTTCTTTTTATTCGTAAAGAATTTGTTTTCTTGGATAGCCCAAAGTTAAGTTGAAAGAATAGTTTTTTCCCTATGGTGTTAAATTTTCTAAGTAAAATATCAGTCTCTTGAGCACCCCTTTTATATCCTCAGAGAAAATGTCTTAAATTTTTTTTCTATTAAAAAAAAAAAAAGTATTCTTATTTCTACAGCATCAAAAGAAACTGTCCTCAACCTTTCCAGTCCTTAATGTTTCCCGTGAGCCGTGCGTCCCTGATTTATACGTTACAGCCATCGATAAACTTCTTTCTTGTATTCTGAATCTTTTATGCGCGCATAGAGAACTAAATTCATTTTAAGTAGTTCTTCAGATCTATTGAAAAGTCTTTCTTCTTGGTAGTCGTCTATGTTCATCAGAGAAAACATGCTGTTTGTGAGGTTATTTAATGCTGGACATAAAAACAACAATCCCGAACATCACGAACTCCATCTAAACGATTAAAGGTCAATGCTCTAAACATGCCGATCTTGTTTTTAGTGAGGCTTGATGCAGAATCATTCCTGTTTTGGTAGTCAACATCAAGACAGTACTGTCTTATATTCAGTGTTCTAGTTTGTCCAAAATAGTTACTGTGTTTTGACAAAAAAACCCGTTTGATTAGAATATGACTGAAACAAATCGTTCAGCATGAAGAAAAAGGGAATGAGTTTTGGAAAGATAACGATATTTATTCAATATAGG
>CM060327.1:18957742-18965242 GCA_030674155.1 Stramonita haemastoma | reverse complement strand
TGTGTGTGTGTGTGTGTGTACTTTTTGTGTGTGTGTGTGTGTGTGTACTTTTGTGCGTGCGTAGGTGTGTGTATGCGTGCGTGCGCGCGCGCGGATTAGAATAGTACCCAATTCCTATCACTGGAAGCTTGCTTCGAAAACATGAAGTCTATAAGAAAAGGGGAGGCTATACAATACCTGAGTTGAGCTTGTGCGAAGGAGACCAATAGGGAATAGAATAAAAGGCACAATTCTTATTTTAAGGATAATGAATAAAAACCCATGCGCTTTCTTACATCCAGTCACGGGACTGATCTGGAGAATCATCATCTTCACCCTCACATATCCTTGTAGTATGTTGGAATGTTGGGGCGTCAAGTGGATATTTTTTGCAACCAGCTTCCTTCATACATACCTCACGGTTTTGAGCTTTAGGAACTATATATTGGTATTAGAAAGAAAAGTTAAACAAGCATAAAACGATAAGATTGTGATAAAAGAAGGGAAACCAACCCCCAAACCAATAATGACCATTGCGAAATAAAGAAACATGCTGTTTTATTGATTTGTTTATCTATTCATTTATTCTTTTATATCGAGGATAATGAAATAAGAACTCATGTGCTTCTTTTTTTTACACCTAGCCCTGTGTGTATGCAGTTTTGTAAATCTTGTCATCTGTTCCCACAGGCACACAATGGCTTACTTTTACGAAAAGCGGAACAGGATTTAACATGTGCGCAAGATGTTCTGCGTGTGTTCGCACACGGGGCCTCGGTTTAGAATCTCATCCGAAGGACTTTTGGGGAGAGTGGAGTCGAGTCAGTACTGATGTTATCTCCAGGGTAAAAATCCCCTCGAACAGGAATCGAACCCGGGTATTCAAATTGCGAGCGCAATGTTCTGACCACTAGGCTATCCCGTCCCCCTGTGCTATGAGGTAATAACTGACTTGTTGTGTGTCCTCAGGTGGGCCGTGGAGTCGCTTCACTGCAAATGTGACCAGGACAAGGTTGGAACAACTTTACCGCTCACTCCACACTGATAGCCAGACCAAGACCAAGGCCTATAGTTTATTATTGCTACGAACAGAGAAATTCATGTGAAGACATGTAGTGCATTGTACCAGTGAATGAACGCAGACCTGAACAATGCGAGGTCTTTCTGTACACCAACAATAACAGGACCATCAATATCAGGCACTATAGATGTGGGGTACCGGTATTTTGTCTACCACCAGCAGACAGACACTGAAGGGTACTACTGGTGCTCATGTTTTCTTGTAATACTGCAAGGATCCCAGGCTTTCACCTAGGAGTTCTGGAGGGTTGTGGTAGGGATCACTCATCGTCGCTTGTCTGAAAAAAAATCATCGGTTCTGACAGATGTCAATCACACCTTTTTGTCCCAAATCGTGGCTTCAACAGTCCACTATAATTTATTATCCTCTTTGATCATCATCCATCTACTGGTACAAAGGAGAGGCTATTTACCTGAAGTTTCTTCTTTCCTCGGTGTATAAACACGTGATAGAGTCTTGAAGCTATAAAAGGTGGGAACCACTTATTTTTCAATGTTGATATAGAGGGTCTCAGCACCTTTATGATAATAATACGTGTTATATGATAATAATATAATGTGGAAGGTGGGACCATTTTTCCAAATGCGATGTAAGTGATCTTAGCACATGTATGTAGGCCTAGGTATATGTAATAAAACCAGTCCCAGGAGATAGGATGACATACTGAAGGCCTTTGGTAGTGAAACCCGAACCAGCTAGTTGCGTCAATACCGTGATAAACACTATTGTCTGTTGACTGAATGGATCAGACCAGCTGTTGTTGTTGTTGTTATTGTCGTAGTAACCTTCAATATCGACTGAGCTTTTAAAGCAGCGTGATTGATCCAGACCATCGATTTTCCTGTTTCAACGTAGCATCAAAGAGAAACTGTTCAGCCCAACTGATTTTAATGAACGTACTGATTGTCGCATGATGACCAGACTGACCCAACGTGTGTCCACTGCTGTCAGTGACATGGTAGTGTGTGTCACTTAGGTGGTGGTAGGTACGGTGTGGCTCGCCATTCACTAACTAGGAGAGTGCTCCCACGGTCTGTTAACCAGACGTGGCGTCCTAATTCCAGAGCTGAGGGGAGGAGAGGAGAGGGGGGGCAAGCAACAGTTTCAGACTGAAAGTAAGGGGTGGAAGTAAAGGCTAGCCACGAGGAGAGGAGGGGAGACAGAAAAAGGTAGGAGTGAATGAGAGAGTGGCACGGGGCTAACAACAACAAAAAAGACTCTCAGCCCTGAAAAAAGACAGACAAGAGAGGCAAACGAATGTGCGGGGGAGAGAGAGCCTACGTGAAGAGGACTCGGCCAGGCGTGTCACTCCTCTCCGGCGTTTTAGACAGCGGTCACTGTATTAATACTACAACCACTACCACCACTGACGACTGTCAGCAACAGACTGAATCACGATCCAACTGACACCCGTCTCACATAAAAGCACTGGCACCAGCTGTTGTATGAAAACCTATCATGTTGTTCCGGAATCTCAGTCTGAAGTCAGCCTGACAAGGAAAATACACCAGGACACAATAGGCTCTGCCTGCCTACACGTGTGAAATGCCAGAACCTCAGTTTTTGAAGAGAGGAAGAAAGATAAATGTTTCGTTAGTTGTAGAGGAAACAGTTCTGTGCTATAGTTTGTAGATACTTGTACTGGTCTGCTACTAGCAAAAAGTGCGAACACAGGAAGGAAGATCGACAGATAACACCGATCAGTTCATGAATATTCTAAGAGGAAGAACATCTGAATGTTTGAAATAACAACGATCAGTTCAGGAATACTCTACGAGAAAGACCATCTGATTGTGTGACATTTCTCATCAAGGGAAATGGCTTTTAGAGAAATGACAAAAGGATGATCCCAGTACGATTCAGTCGTTCAAAAAGGAAGCATATTCATGGCCACATTTTTCATCAGGATTCTCCAGGTCTGCACTTGTGCTAGAAAACGATAAGTAAAAAAAGCACCATGACGTGACAACCAAAACCGTGGGTTTTGACACAACAGACAATACATGAGGTGTTTATCCATCGATGAATTTTTCTCCCTCGAACACTAAGGACACATGTGAACTATTTGACATTGTAGGCGGTTAATGTGTAAGATACTAGGCTGTTTTTTTTCTCTCCCTAATTCCTCTCTTTCATGGTACAGTATTTGACGTGAGGCGAGTCAATCCTTCTTTTCTCAATGTCAACAGTGGTTGTGACGTGTATTTCCAAACTGACGTCATTCTTCCTCATAGCGTCATCTTCTCATTGCCAGTCTGTGTGCCATGAAGCATTTGTCACGACATCGATGATGTCACAGGATGCTGGCGTCACAAGAGACTAGGATGCCGAACGAGCGTGACGGGGCGGAAGGGGAGGGGGAGGGGGAGTGTGAGCGGAGGAAGAAGGTGGGGCACTATGTGTTGGGGCCTTGTCTGGGGGAAGGGTCTTTCGCCAAGGTCCGTGTGGGTACCCACCTCATCTCCAGGGAAAAGGTCAGTGTTGCCGTGTCTGTCTGCCTCAGTTTGTGTGTTTCGGTAAATATGTGTGTGTGTGTGTGTGTGTGTGTGTGTGTGTGTGTGTGTGTGTGTGTGTGTGTGTGTGTGTGTGTACGGTGTCCTCTCTCTCTGTGCGTGTGAGCGCGTGCACGCGTGCGCGCGTGTGTGTATGTCCGTGTGCTATCCCACTGCCTTGCTTTGTTCAATCTCTGTTTTTATGCCCCTGTCTTTTCTCCCCATGTGTTTGTTTCTGACTGTCTGTCTCTTGTTGCTTTTTTTTCTTTAGACTTTTCATGGGTCCCTGTTAGTTTTGTTTTTGTTTGTAAACATCCACCCTCTCTTTGGCTTGTTCTCTCGACACCTTTGTAGAATTGTTCATCTCTTTCTCTGTTTATCTCTCTCTGTCTCTCTCTGTCTCTGTCTGTCTGTCTGTCTGTCTGTCTGTCTGTCTGTCTCTCTGTCTCTCTCTCTCAATACTGTACTTTATGGAGAGACAGGAAGATATCCTTTATATATAAGAACTTTTGTGAAAGGTATTAAATATTGGTTAAAACTGTTGAAACTTCCACAAACACGTTTATGCAGACAGTCGTATGAAATGTTGATTTTTCAGATGGAACTGGGTAAAGAGAACTGGGCTTATCAGGTTAAAAGAGTTTTGTCGGAACATGGCTTTGGGATTGTGTGGATGTCTCAGGAAGTAGGTAATGAACGTCAGTTTCTTTCGGAATTTAAAGATAGGCTTATTTGTTCTTTTAGGCAAAACTGGCACTCAGATATGGAAAGTAAAAATAAATATAGCTGGTTCTTTTCTTTCAAATCCGTCTTTCAGACTGAAAAATATCTAAAAGTAATAAATGATAAATGGCACAGGATAAATTACGCTAGATTCAGGTTAAGAACTTTGGGTTTTAATGCTAACAAAAGATGGTTCCAGACTGAGACATCCATACAGTTACCATGTCCATTATGTGGTCATAATGTTGATGATGAAGTTCATTTTCTGTTCCAATGTAAAGCATATGAAACTGTACGTAATAAACATACTTTTTTAAGTCTACAATCTGCAGAAATTCAAGATATTGTTTCTATTTTGTCATCTGAAAATGAACATGTGATTAAATCTGTTGCTAAGTTTATCGCAGAAGCACAAAAATTAAGACAAAGCCAAGTCACCGCCAATTGTATTAATATGAATTGATATAGTAACAGTACTAGTAGCAATGTATTCTCGAGTAAGCAGATTTCAAAAAGGTTGATATCTATCATATGTAATTTGAACGGATGGTCGATCCGAAAATGGTCGTTTGTTATTGCATTTCAGTTTACTTTTTCTTTTTTCTTTTCTTTGTATGTACAGGGTGATTTGTAACTGTATAGACGTCAGTGTTATAATTAGGTTGTTACAAGTGGATGGTTCATTTCTTTTTGCCAAATTCAATTGTATTGATCACGCATTCTACTTTCTGTTTACTGTTTCTAAAAAAAAAAATAAAAAAAAATTGTGTTATCTCCCTTGTCAAAAGGCCTACTTGGGCAATGACAATAAAGTGTTAAAGCGTTAAAGCGTCTCTCTCTCTCTCTCTCTCTCTCTCTCTCTCTCTCTCTCTCTCTCTCTCTCTCTCTCTCTCTCTCTCTCTCTCTCTCTCTCTCTCTCTCTCTCTCTCTCTCTCTCTCTCTCTCTCTCGGGGACCGGATGAAAAAAAAGCACATGATTGCTTATTCTGTTATCCTCGATATAAAAGAATAAATAAATAAATAAATAAATATTCTTTTTGAAACATCTGGGATGTTTTACGTAACTTTTTTTTTCTTCTTTCTTTTTATCTTATCAATTTTTATTTTATTTTATTTTTAGTTTTTATTGGTAGTATCTCTCCCCCCCCCCTCCAATAAGGATATTAGTTAAATTCCCCCCCCCCCCCTTTTTTTTTTTAATCCAAATGTATGATTTATATTACATGTATAACTTTTGACAGATGGTGGTGGATTGATGTTTTCAGTTGTTTATTTCATCTTGTTCTCTTGTTTGCTCCTTACCTATTAACACTTTTCTTTTCTTCCATAGTCAAAATCTTTTTATTGTGACTTCTGATTTTGTCTTTCGAACGAGTGCATTTTTTATTACCTTACCATATATAGTGTCCTTATTTTTGTGTGTTGTTTGGTACTGCGTAAAGTTTTATTGTTTAGTATCTTTTCAACTTGATGTATTCCTGAAAAGGGCGGGGACTGGATGTAAAAAAGCACACGAGTACTTATCTATTATCCTCGAATAAAATACTTTGCCTTGCCTTGCCTTGCCTTGCCTTGCCTTGCCTTGCCTTGCCTTGCCTTGCCTCTCTCTCTCTCTCTCTCTCTCTCTCTCTCTCTCTCTCTCTCTCTCTCTCTCTCTCTCTCTCTCTCTCTCTCTCTCTCTCTCTCTCTCTCTCTCTCTCTCTCTCTCGTATTCCATAGTCTACTCGGCGTTTTAAAAAAAAATGCTTCAAGCCATATACCCTACATAAAGGATAATGTAATTCACCCCGATATCTGTGCCAATGGGATTAACAAAAGAAATAAAGAAAAAAATGTTGTTTTATATTGTCGTTAATTACCTTTTAAAAACAGTACAACAACTACACAGGGTAATAACAGTTTATTTTTTTCTAGTTAGGCTGAATGTCCAATCATGGTTTATTGTGAAATTAGTCAGATCTTATTGTGTCTAAATCTAATATCCTTTATGGAGTTCATGTAATAAGCTGTCCCTACCTCCCTCCCTCCCTCTCTATCCTCTCCTCTCCCCCCACTCCCCACCCCCAACCTTTTGTGTAACCATTGTTCTTAATTTGATCCGTTTATCCTCTTTCCCCCTACAGAGCTAGTGATTTGCTTGCTTGGGGATTTGGCTTTATGCCGATGATATGAGGAGATAAGCTTACATATCTTCAGTCTGAAGTCTCTATCTATCTGTCTGTCTGTCTGTCTGGTTTATTTGCTGACTGGCTGGTTTGCTGGCTGTCTGGCTGGTTATCTGTCTGTCAGTCAGTCTCTCTGCCTATAT
This sequence comes from Stramonita haemastoma, assembly GCA_030674155.1. Classification (NCBI taxonomy): domain Eukaryota; kingdom Metazoa; phylum Mollusca; class Gastropoda; order Neogastropoda; family Muricidae; genus Stramonita; species Stramonita haemastoma. The sequence continues at coordinate 18,958,659 of CM060327.1, read as the reverse complement.
GTCTGTTTTTGTCTGTGTGTGTGTTTCTATCTCTGTGTGTGTATGTGTGTGTGTGTGCTGCCTGTCTGTCTGTCTCTGTCTGTCTGCCTGCCTGTCTGTCTGTCTCATACACACAGACACGCGTGCGCACGCGCACGCACACTTACACATTCACTTACACACACATTACAGACACATGTGACATTTTTATTGGGACATATTCTTTCCACTGGCGGTAAAAGCCCTCCTAGTCGAGAGAGAGAGAGAAGAGAGAGAGAGAGAGAGAGAGAGAGAGAGAGAGAGAGAGAGAGAGAGAGAGAGAGAGACAGACAGACAGACTGACTGACTGACTGACTGACTGACAGACAGACAGACAGACAGACGTAGGCACACACACACACACACGCACACACACACACACACACACACACACCCTTCAACACCCCCTTCCCCCCGTCCCCCACCAGTCCTCCCCCTACCCCCAAGTTCATCCGATTCCGATTCCCCTTGCACATGACTGGCCACACCAAATCACGTACTCCCCCTCCCCCCTTCCCCGCCCCCCCCTTATCCCCCTCCCCTCTGACCTTGGGGGTGGGTGGATGAAGGGAGGGGGGGGGGGGGTCTGGTAGGAGGCTCGCAGTGTGTAATCCTCCATGTAGACAGTAAGAGGGTGAAGTTGGTGTAAAACTCTTCTGGTCGATCCAAAGTGTTTGTTCGTCCAGTTATGATTTCTGATTGTGAGAGCACTTTGGAGGTGGTTTTTTTTTTTGGAGGGGGGGGGGGGGTGAAGGGGGGGGGGGAGAGGGGGGGGGGGGGGCTTCGGGAAGAGGAGGAAAGGTGGATGTGTGTGTGTGTGTGTGTGGGTGGGTGGGGGTAGGGGGAGGGGGTGAAAGTGAGTGAAGGAAGAGAGAAGTAAGTATTATAAATAAACAACA
>CM060327.1:18950242-18952742 GCA_030674155.1 Stramonita haemastoma | reverse complement strand
CACACACACACACACACACACACACACACACACACACACATATATATATATATATATATATATATATATATATATATATATATATATATATATATATATTATATATATCTCCATATCCTAACACACCACACACACACACTATTCCTATCTGTCTCTGTGTCTCTCCTTACGTTCCCTCCCTGCCCTTCCACAACCCCTTCTCTCTCTCCTCCACCCCCCCCCCCCAATTCCAATTTCGGTCCCTCATACCCCTTCCCCATCAACATTCCTCTGTCCCCCCACCGTTCACCCCAAGTCCTGTATTTTGTTGTTGTTGTTGTGGATTTTATTATTATTATGTGTCTAGCTGGTGCATGTGTCGTGACAAAAGTGTATCAATCCTTCACATTTATAACCACTGACCGTATCAACAGCGTGACGCCAGCCACTCAGCACACCCTCCAGATCGCTCCCTCCCTCTCCACTCCCCACTCCCCGTCACTACCATTACCGCCACCACCACCACCACCATCACCATCACCACCACCTTGCCTCTAATACAAAATTAATGTTCCCAACCTTCTTCCGACTCTAAGACCTTCCTGTAATCATCTCCCCCTCTCTCTGTGTCTCTTGTCTCTGTGTCTGTGTCTGTTTTGTATGTCTGTCTCTGTGTCTCTGTCTCTGTTTCTGTGTCTGTCTATCTCTGTGTCTCTCTCTGTCTGTCACTGTATCTCTGTCTGTCTGTCTGTCTGTCTCTGTGTCTCTTTCTGTCTGTCCCTGTGTCTCTGTCTGCCTCTGTCATTCTGTCTACGTCTGTCTGTCTGTCCCCCTCTTTCCGCCTCCCTCCCTCCTTCTCTATATCTCTCTCTTTGTCTCTCTTTTTGTCTGTCTCTGTATGCCTGTCTGTTTCTCTCTTTTTGTCTGTCTCTCTTTATTTGTCTGTATTTGTTTGTCTGTCTGTCTGTCTGTCTGTCTGTCTGTCTGTCTGTCTGTCTGTCTGTCTGTCTGTATGTATGTATGTATGTATGTATGTATGTATGTATGTATGTATGTATGTATGTATGTATCTCTATCTCTCACTTCCTCTACCTCTCTCTCTGTTTCTCTGTCCATCTGTCCGTCTGTCTGTCTGTCTGTCTGTGTGTTTGTCTGTCTGTCTGTCTGTCTGTCTCTGTCTCTGTCTCTGTCTCTGTCTCTGTCTCTCTCTCTGTCTCTCTCTCTCTCTCTCTCTCTCTCTCTCTCTCTCTCTCTCTCTCTCTCTCTCTCTTCTCCACCCTCTCTTCCCCTTCTCTCACCCTCTCTCACCCCTCCTGTCTCTCTCTTCCTCCTCCTCCACCTCCTCAATTTATCATAGAATTATGCTGCCCCAAATCAGGATCGGTAGGCAACCCCTCATCCATGACCCAAAAATGGGAGGACTGCACGAAGATTGTGCGTGCACCTCTTTACCTCCCTTAGCTTACCCCCCCTCCCTCCCTTGTCTTCATACCCTAAATAATCATTCCCCACCCCACCCCCTCTCTGCCTCTCCCACTCCCCTTCCTGTCCTCTCCGCCTCACTTCTTATTATCTCCTGGCCCCCTCTAATTTCTCTGACCGTGGTATTAACGGGTTCAGTTACTGACAAAACGGCAAGAGGGGGGAGGTGTAAAGGCAATTTGGAGATTTGGCCGAGTTAATAGGTCCTAAAGGGTTAATACCACTTCTGTAAAATACGGTGGAAGGAAGTTAACAGGTCTGGAAAAAAAGATCATAATATTAGGATGTTGTCAGCAGGTTTAGGATTTTGGTGGTAGTGACGTTGTATAGACTCACTGACCCCTAAAGCTTTCGTATTGATAGTGTTGTTTATTTTGTTTGTGTGAACTTGGTGTGTTTTGTGGCACAGGTGTTTGGTATTTTTTATATTTGGTTGGTATCTTTTTGTGATTACCTGTTTGCTATATTAGTGTGAATTAGTTCCTTCAGACCTTTTGTTGTTTGCCTAAGGAATGGTTTGATCTTGCGTGCTTGATTTGAGATTTCTAATAGGTGTTCAAAATCCATTCGGATCAGGTTTTAACGTGTGTGTGTGTGTGTGTGTTTTATTTTATTTATTTATTCTTTTATTTCGAGAATAATGGAATAAGCACTTATGTGGTTTTTACATCCAGTCCCCGTGTGTATCAAGTTTTGTGTGCGTCTGTGCGCACGTTCGTGTGCGTGTGTGCACATACATGCGTGAGTGTGCTTGTGTGTGTAGGTGTGGGTGTTTATGCATGTGCATATACACGCACACAAAAGCACGCTTGCGTGACGTGTGCATGCTTGCGTGCGAACATCACGCATGCATGGATTGTTAGACTTCTCACACCTTTTTTAGGCTCTCTGTCCCTAACAATAATGACTGCTACCCCATAAAGAAGCACAGACCATTGTTGTTTATGAGTGAATGGGGATGGGTCTGGTACCAGCCTGCCATAGAAGATCAAAGGGGGATTGTGTATATAGCACAGGTAACGGTTTCCACTCACAGACA
>CM060327.1:18872742-18930242 GCA_030674155.1 Stramonita haemastoma | reverse complement strand
AGACACACAAGACGTCATTGGGGCATCCTGAAAGACTGACCTTTATAAAGAGCTTGTAAAGGATGAAGAAGACATGAAAAAATCCTTAAGGACAGTTGAGAGGTTGTTGAAGGCTGGTCATTGGCTACCAGGATGTCTGTGAGAGATATTGATTGGCAAATATGGCAAACATTAAAGGATTTTCCCCCTCTTCCTCTTCCCCCTCCTCTTCTTCCTCCTCATCCTCTTCGTCTTCTTCCCTTAATTCGATGGGACGTCTTTGGGGGTACATGTGGACCTAAACCTCCAGTATTTTGTGTCGGTTGTGTGCCAAAGCCTGGGTTTGCAAATGGTTAAAGGGTTTTGAAGGGCAAAACAGGAACGCCACTTTGTGAAGGATGAAGAGTGCATGGTCGTCGAGATGTTTAATTAACATGAACAGGGCCTAGGATTCTGAAGGACAGCTAGCTGGTTCTAAGCAGAGGTTGACAATTCTTGCTGCAACAGTTTGTCTTTCAGACGGTGTTTTTGACTCGAGGCAAACCATACAGGTCTCTTGACATGAAAGCAATAATAATATCGTTCTCGCTTGATGACTATAAACATGACATATATGTATGTTTCATTTGACCAGCGTCAGAAGTTAAATAGACTATGCCTCACTTGTTATCACTCGACGTGTCAAGGATGTCTACATTACTCCGTTCATCCTAATGTAGTTTGCATCCAGTCCATTGGATACATTTGCTCTTTGCCTGTTCAAAAGTGTCATTTATGTATTTATTTATCCATTTATTTAGCATCTTTTTTTTTTATTGATTTAGTCATTTATTTACTTAGAAGTGGGACATCACCAACAGACCACTCGCAAGTTTCGTAATTGGCACATGCTCATTAAAATCCTTAAACCGAATGGAAAACGAAAACCTTTGATCAAGCCATGTTTGTTTAAAACAAAATTAGATTTTGCTGGTGATTGGTTTGATCTCCTTAATGACATTTTTCTTCACAACACTTCAAAGTTGATCATGAGGAACTGGCAGTAAGCTACGAACAGTGATAGGGAAAAAAGTAAAATCCAGATGAGACCTGTTGTTATTGTGAACCCCATCTTTATCATTGCAAGAGGAACATTTGTCGTTTCAGTTTATTTTTCTTTCTTATGGAACTATCCTGTTTCCACAATCCTTTGAAGTGCTGTTATAAGATGCATGACTTTTCTAAGTTCCCATTTGAACTTCTGTTTGAGCAAATACACAGAGAGTAGCATTGAGTAGCATTGAGGGAGCTATCCTGTTTTCACAGCTCATCAAAGCGCTTTCATAAGTTACGTGACTTTTCTAAGTTCCCATTTGAATTCCTTTATGAGCAAATCCACAAAGTGTAGTGCTGCTCTGACAAGTCTACACATATAATGGATTTAAGGGAGAGTCATATTCCCTGTACAGGTCCACTGCAGGGCTTGGCAGATTTTAACGAGCAACCTCTGTGTTTGAACTCTTAATATTTTAAAACCTGTATCTCGGATCCGTACAGCTGTAGACTTCAGTCAAACTGGTAACCATAATCTGTGGTAAAACTTCAGTACAGAGCAAGTTCCTCTGGAGAGTAGGCTGCAACTGGTAACGAGAAAGGCGGGCTGACAAAAATGAAGAAGCTGTGTTTTGACAATCACCCATGGGATATGACGTTCAGATTCACGTGAGCCTCAGTGGACTAGCACCACATACAAGTCTTACAGCCCGGAGGGAGAGAGAGAGAGAGAGAGAGAGAGAGAGAGAGAGAGAGAGAGGAGAGAGAGAGAGAGAGAGAGAGAGAGAGAGAGAGAGAGAGAGAGAGAAACTTCAGGTTTTTTTTTTTTTCGCAGTGAACTGGGAATGACACCCCTTAAATTAATGAGACCATTACTCTGGTACTGTTTCTGACCAGGGAAGATAATGTCAACAGAGCTACTCCTAGTCTGCTTTTCTGAAACCGTTTAAGCCCCCCCCCCCTCCTCACCCTGCCTCCCCCACCCCCATGGATTAAGTAATGTTCCGTCCAGGATGTGTTATCTGTGATTGTTTGGAAGGAATCAGGGAACAGTGTCAAAGTATATCATCATCATCGTCTTCTTTGGGTCGTTATTTTATTGTCTACAGGGCAAGAGTTATAAATCCACGTTCCAAGATGAGAGAGAGAGAGAGAGAGAGAGAGAGAGAGGAGAGAGAGAGAGAGAGAGAGAGAGAGAGAGAGAGAGAGAGAGAGAGAGAGAATCTGTATGCACGTGCGTGTATGTATATATAATCTGTATGTGCGTGCGCGTGTGCTGTGAGTGCTTGTAAGAGTGTGTGTGTGTGTGTGTGCGCGCGCGCGCGCGCGTGTGTGTGCGTGCATGCGTGTGAGCGTGTGTGCGTGTGTGTGCGTGTGTGTGTGTGTGCGTGCGCGTGCATGCGCTGTGAGTGCTTGTGTGCGTATGTGTGTGTATGGGAGGGAGGGGGGGGGGGGGGGCACGCGCGTGAACATGATTGAAAAACAAAAGAAAATGATCAATTGTGACTTTTTTTGTTGGGTATAGAACCAAAGAATGGCGTGAAAAGCAAACAATTATGTGACATAGGAAAACTCTATGCTGGAATCATGAGCCAGTTTCACTCTACAGACTGCATGATTCTCAACCCTGGACTGAATTACTGCTGTGTTTTGCATAATTGATGAAACGTACATTATGTGAAATCCACGATGGCTGTGCCTGATTTTTGTGTAAACGTTGGTGAGCAATAAGAAGCGAAAAATACGTCTGATATCATGGGTACCATTTCGTTTTTCTTTTCAAGTTGATTCTGACTGTTTTCTCTCTCCAATCATTGCATTCTGGTTGTGTTGTGTGTGTGTGTGTGTGTGTGTGTGTGTGTGTGTGTGTGTGTGTGTGTGTGTGTGTGTGTGTGTGTGTGCATACGTGCGCGCGCGCGCGCGCGCGCGCGCGTGTGTGTGTTTTGTGTGTGTGTGTGTGTGTGGTGTGTGTGTGTGTGTGGTGTCCTCTTTATCGGATGTGATACGGCACGCAGCACTGTTGCCGTAAAAAACCATCCAGATAAAGCAGGTTATGCTAGAACACAGCCATCATCACTTTTCCTTCTGCTCTTGTCAGAACGTATGCCTGTTTTTACACCAGAGTGGGTTTCGAGTGGAACGACATACTGCGAAAAAACGAAAACTGCGAAGAGCGGAGGAAGCTGGTTGCAAAGTATTCAGTGGTGCCCTAGCCGTATAAGAGACTATTGCACAGGTGAAGGCGAAGGGAAATTCTAAAGAATTTCATCAGCGACGACTCTCTATACACCCTTTTGATTTAACTAAAATCTTATTCAGAAAATGTGTACACATTCACTGTAAAAGAGCAACAACAAGCCATAAGCATGTAGTGTGCTCAGCAGAAACAGCATATTTAGTTTTTACATTCGGAAGCTGGAAGACATGAATAATGATATATTTTAACTAAAGTGATTCACTTTTTACCACTATTCAATCAAAAATAATCTCTTCAAAGATCACTAGACTTAAGTTATTCAACATTTTGACCTTCAATCCAATTCAAATAGATACAACTTTGTCATTTCTTGAAGAAACAAATTGGCAGATGCAGCACTGCTGAATATAGATACATTGCACAATTCGAAACAAACTCTAATCAAAAGTCCAAGGACACAGATATCCACTCTCTGCAACACTTGATTTCGAGCACACATTCATCTGACACTGCAGACAGAAAAGCAGAATTCTAAAATGAGCATGGGTCATGGTTTTAGATATGTAGGAATTGACTACTGCATTATTAGGTACTGCAAGATTTTAAAGCAACAATTCATGTACAACTTGTAATGAAAATTAATTCCAGTATTCATGTCATTTCATAACCTATACAAAAACCCTACATACACTATGACCACGCACAAGTTCACATCCTTATACACCACTTTCTCCCTCCGCCCTCCCCCTCCCACTCCCCTCCTACACATCACACACATGAACAAATCTATCTATATATATTTACCATCCTTCTGTACCATACGCGCACACCTTGACACAATATCTTTTACGTGTGTTGAATGCATACCTTACTCAGGACATTGATTCGTTGTTTCACAAAAAAGGCTTGCACCCATTATCTATACAAAAAATCATATACTTGTGGAGAACGGGTGGGGGTGGTTGGGTGGCTGGGTAGGGGGTTGGGGTGTGGGGGGGGGGGAGGGGGGGGGAGGGCAGGGAGGTCCATTGATTTTAAACGGGATTGGAGCCACATTTCTCGCTCTTAAAAAGAGAAGCGTTATCTCTTTAGTGTCAATTACTTAATCCCTCCTCTCCCTCACTCGCTCTCTCCTCTTTAAATGATAGCTCGAATCTTATTATTGCAGTACTTAATCAGGCCAAGGGCCGTATGTTAAAAAAAGGGTATGTAAATGCTTACCAGTTACTCTTGAAAATAAAGATCATCCATTCATTCATTCATTCATCAGTTCATTCATTCATTCATTTATTCATTCATTTATTCACAGTCCCCCCCCCCCCCCTCTCTCTCTCTCTCTCTCTCTCTCTCTCTCTCTCTCTTTTGTCTCTGTCTCTCTCTTTAATCTAACGTCTTTTCACATTAAGTGTATGTGTGTGTATGTGCGTGTGTGTGTGTGTATGTGTGTGCGTGCGTGCGTGCGTGTTTGTCTCTGTCCAACCACCTCTCTCTCTCTCTTTCTCTCTCTTTCTCTGTGTGTGTGTGTGTGTGTGTGCGTGCGCGCGCACGCGCGTGCGTGCGTGCGTGCGTGTTTGTGTGTGTGTGTTTGTCTCTGTCCAACCACCTCTCTCTCTCCCTCCCTCCCTCCCTCCCTCTCTCTCTCTCTCTCTCTCTCTCTCTCTCTCTCTCTTCTCTCTCTCTCTCTCTCTCTTCTCTCTCTCTCTCTCTCTCTCTCTCTCTCTCTCTTCTCTCTCTCTCTCTCTGACAGGCAGTGTTTGGCACCAAAAAATGGATCACAGGTAAGGGAACCAGACCTCTGGCAGAAAATCAATGTGTGTTCCAAAGAGGTCGTCAAGGGCTACTGGCAGTTTCCACCTTGTCTATCCTGACACCACCCTTCCCACACCCAATCCACACGCACACATGCACGCACACACATGCACGAATGCACACACACATACACACACAAACGCGCGCGCGCTGCTTTTGTGGCGACCGCGTTCTCCTGGGGAGAGAAGCCCAAATTTCAGGCAGAGAAATGTGTCGTGACTTAAAGTGGTATACAACGCAGACATAGACAGAAAGACAGACAGACAGACAGACAGACAGACAGACAGACAGACACACACACACACACACACACACCACACCACACACACACACACACACACACACGCACACGCACACACAACATACTACAAACACACACACACTTATACTACAACCACACACACACACACAGACATACAGACACACAGACACAGACACACAGACACACAGACACACAGACACACAGACACAGACACACAGACACACATACACACAGACACACAGACACACAGACACACAGGCACACACACACACACAGGCACACACACACACACACACACACACACACACACACACACACACACACACACACACACACACACACACACACACACACACACACACACACACACACATAGACCGTAGATCGAACCGTGGACGTGCAATCTTCTTTGGACATGTAGGCACAAACAGAGTTGACATGCAAAATTGCACCGATGCTCTGCTGCTTGCAAGTGTGTATTAATTTTTATGGTCTTCACATTTGCTTTTTTACGTGAGAATTTTAAATCTGTGGGTGGGTTTGTTGTATTTTGTGTTTGTTTCTTTGATTTTTGGTCTTACTTGATTTTTTTTCAGAATAATGTAATAAGCATTTCTGTGTTTTCTTTTTACATCAAGCCCCTTGTGTATGGAGTTTTGTAAATTTTGTCACCCGGTCCCACTGCCACACAATGGCATACTCTTCCAAAACGCGGAACGGGTTTAAACGTGTACGCAAGATGCTCTCTCTCTCTCTCTCTCTCTCTCTCTCTCTCTCTCTCTCTCTCTCTCTCTCTCTCTCTGGGACTGGATGTAAAAAAAGCACAAGAGTGCTTATTCCATTATCCTCGGTATAAAAGAATGAATCAAATAAAATCTCTCTCTCTGTGTGGGGGGGGGGGGGGGGGGGGGGGGGGAGAACGGGCGAGGCAGGGAATCAAACCCAGAACTCATGGTTTACTTGTTAAGCAGATAAATGTCAACCATCCTGCCACCTTCCTTCTTGGCTTCACATTTTTTGTTGCTCGTAATTTTGCAAATATTCTGATAAAAAAAAATTCAGTAGGCCTAGGTCGAAGATCAGCTAAATAAAGTTACAGAACTAGTGGATTACTGCACACTGAACGCAGAGTTATTCCGCCTTACCACTAGACGTCACAGCGCGGTGATGGTGTGAGTACGAATTCATTCAATTGATTTGTAAAACCAGTTGGTATTCTGCCGTCTTTCAACAGTTCCGAAATAGTGGAGGAGATAGTCTGCACTCAAGTTCTTTCATTCAATACAATGGTAAGTAATTTTTTCATTATATGCCTACATGCTAACGACTCCAGTCGTAAATGTCTTGTCTTTTTTCTTCTTCGTTGGACGCTCTGACAGCAGCCATTGTTTGTCACATGAGTGAAAATGCGTTGCATTGCCGTTAATCACCCAGCACAACCGACTTCGACGTGGTATATCGGGTTTTCGGTTTTAAAATCTAAGCTGGAAATTTTGACTTCAGTCCATATACCCCTCTAAATTTTTGAGAAGCCTTGTAGGCCTATTTGAAAAAAAAAATTCTGACACTCATTCAAGCGCAGCTCCGCCGGCTGTGTAGCTACAAAAAGTTAGGCCGATTCTTCCATTATTTTACGCGTTCGAGACAAATTCGGATTTCTCAGGCCAAACTTACTTGGTTCATTTTCACAGTCTGTTCGCTGCCAAGATGTCAGACCATCAAAGTAGTGCAAGAAACGCGCATTTTTTTTTCTGTTGAGGGAAAACAAATGTGAATGTTGCCGAAATATTTGTCTGCTGTTTTTGCCTACCACGAAGGTAACCGCATTCCGACTTCGCAAAAAGCAGTATCTAAAAATCCTCACTCCTTTTTTCACCAGACAGCACCGTGTTTCAAACCCACAACTTCATGGATGGAAAATCTCTTCAAATGGGCATCACGAGGAACGAAGTGAAGTAGAAATTGTGTCATGTAATAGGTTTTTGTTTTCCTGTTGAATGCGTTGGATATTTGAAAGGATTAGGCTTTGAACTTGAAAGGAATGCTACTGGAGTCACTGAAACTCAATGTTACAGCCCTGATATGGCTTTCGTAGTCCACAGGCTATATAAACATGAAATGAAACGAGCTTTACTGGGTGACGTGCTGCTCCAAGTTGTGCCTACAGCAGAAAATCTCCTTGCGTCAGAGTAACCCGTTTGGTGCCTTTCAGTCAAGTTCACTTTAGCTGAACTTTGGTGCGTTATTATACAGGTGCTTTCGTGTGCCAGAGGCGCATACGGATTTAAGCATGCGCCCATGCACACACACATGCGCGCGCGTGCTCACTCTCTCTGTCCCCCTCCGCGCACGCACGCATGCACACAAACACACACACCTCACTCACTCACTCACTCACACTCACTCACTCACTCACTCACTCACTCCACCACTCACCACTCACCACACTCACACACTCACTCACACACACACACACACACACACACACACACACACACACACACACACACACACACACACACCACACACAGACTGCTGTCTGTCTGTCTGTCTGTCTGTCTGTCTGTCTGTCTGTCTGTCTGTCTGTCTGTCTCTCTCTCTCTCTCTCTCTCTCTCTCTCTCTCTCTCTCTTCTCTCTCTCTCTCTCTCTCTCTCTCTCTCTCTCCCCTTCTCCCCCCCCCCATCCACCATCTCTCTCTCGAAACCAGAAAATATCGACACGATTTCCATCTGATCCCAGAAGTTCTTTTCATCCGTTGTATTAGACCATCAGAGGTGATCAGGAAGCTAGTCTTTTGGCTGAGACGATGAACTGAGGTCCTGCATGTAACATACTTTGCGACTGGAAAAAGAACTCTGGGAAACAAGAGCATTACCCCTGGTGAAAAAAAACACCCTTGGTATTCTTTGGTGGCAAAGACGGTTTCGCTGGGAAGAGCAGCCCAAATTTATGTAAACCACAGAAAACGTTCCGTGACAAAGTGAGGCGGGCGCACGCACGCCGCACGCACACAGACACATACACACAGCCCACATACACACTACATACAGCACACATACACACACATACGCGCGACACACACACACACACACACACACACACACACACACACACACACACACACACACACACAGAGGAGCCTTTTACTCGACCTAGATAACGTCATATTCATTGGGTTTTTTGTCGTTATCAGAAACTTCCCTTCAACCTTGTACCTTCTGGCCACTAGCACCATGATGTGAAACATGATACTAGCTGGGTTGGGCCTTTGTGAGATAGAGGGGAGGAAATGGAGGAAGGAAATGTTTCAACAAAGCCTTCAAAAGAGCTTTGTTTTCCTGGAGGTGGGTGAGGGAAGGTACTCGACCTTGGTTTTCAGATTGGGGGTATTCTGCTATAGCCAAGATTTTCAGAACAGGGATATTCTGCTATCCCGAATGTTTTCAGAATGGGGATATTCTGCTATCCTCAAGGTTTTCGAAATGGGGATATTCTGCTATTCCCAAGGTTTTCAGAATGGGGATATTCTGCTATCCCCAATGTCCTCAGTGTTCTTGAAGACTTCTTCAGTTTTCAGATTCTTTCCAGGTTTTGCAGAACTGAACCAGAGCATCGGCAGTTTTGATGCATTTGCAAGGGTGGGTCTTTGCCGTTGGACTGCCCTGTCAGTTGCCTTTGTACTATCACTGAGCACCAATTTCCTGATTGCATCCTTGATCCTAGCTAAAAGAGACTAAAGTAGGATAGGACAGAGTAGCATAAAGTAGAGTAGAACGAAATAAAATTCAACCAAAAAACGATAAAATTGGAAATAAAATACGCCTATAGCATAGGTTTAAAATTAGCTTGAAAAAGTAGGCATAAAATTAGATTTAAATTAGGGGAAAAAATCAATGCTTAGAGATCTAAGGAGAGCGACTCGGTGGCAGTGATATCTTGGGGTCCGAAAAGACCACCACTTACAAAGGCTTTCGACAGTGGTATGTGGGAGTGGACTTCATCATTGATACATAGGGAGTGTGACTGTCACTTACTGGCATCTTTGGGACAGCGGTCATGAGGGTGAGTGACTCTGCAGTATCCTCACATTTTCGAAACATTTCCTTCAGCTTTTTCTTTTCCACCCTTTATTCCACACGGGTCCTAACCTGGAGTCTCATGTGGAACATGTGAAGTTCAAATGGGGCATCTGTGGATCACATGGGAGACGTCTCCAATAACTGGGGCTGGACTGGCCCTGACATGGTAGTGTTGCTGTAAAGGCTGGACAGACCAGCCGAGAGAAACACTGTGCACCAACGCATCGGTTGTCAAGGGAACTGCTGATTTGAGACCAGAAAGTGCCCTGAGTGTTTGACCAGGTGCAAGGACGACTGCCACCGTCTCAAAAAACAAGGCAAAATTCTAAGACTCTGCACAGGGCACAACAGGTTAAATCACCACATGTCCACAAAGCTCAAAGTTGCTCCTTCTCCCCTGTGTGCCTATGGTAAAGGAAACCCAGACTGGCGAGTACATCCTTCAGAGGTGATGCTATACAGCGAACCTGAGGAAGATTGTGTGTACAACGGAGATAACCCTGCCAACCAAGCTGTACGGCCCACGAGAGGGGTTGGAGAGGACAAGTCATTATATTTCCGTAACATCTGATGGTGAAAAGCGAAAGAGAGGAGGAGGAGGAAAAGAGATGGAGAATAAGAAGAGGGAAAAGAATTGGGAAGAAGAACAAGAAAAACCAGAAACAACAACAAACACCAAAAGCCAGAAAAATTCACTACTAGTCGCTGAGTGATGGGAAGAATCGCTTGTGCCAGAATAGGGCACAAGAGCAGCTGTCGGGTTCAGCACCATCCCAAACTATTGCTAGGAAGCATCACTCATGGAATGCCAAGGTCAATACACCAGAACAGCTCCAGTCAGTTCCAGTGCCATTAGTTCCTGAATGAGGGGAAGCATCACCACTGCAAGTTCCAAACACCTGCCAACATGAAGCTGAATCAAGACCCAGGTTAGTAAATTACTGATCTCATTTATAGCCAATTTTTTTTCCGTTTTTTGGCTAGAGCTTTGAGGTTCTGTAGTGAGGAGATTTTGAGTATGCCACCGTTTTTACCCACCATGAGATAGCGCATTCCAACTCAGGGATGTATGCCTGGTATATTCATGATTCTGTAACTCATCACTGACATGAGTCACAGGCTATTTAACACCAGAGCAGATCTCCTGCATGTGTATATACACAAAGAAAATTAAAAGCACTGACAAGTCTGCACTTAAGTTGATTTGGGAGATCGTAAAAATCCTAACCCTTGATTCACCAGATTCGAACCCTTTGTGCATTTTTGCATATTGATTTGTCTCCCCCCAAGATATTCAAATAATTGTTGAAAATAATTGCAATATTATGCTCTTGTTCCAAATTTGGTGTTTGAAAATATGAAAATTTAATTGTTTGAGACAATACTAAATATTCAAATAAAGTAAGTGGGCAGTATGGCACACTTTGTAAATAATAACCAGGTTTAAGTTAGTAGAGGTTGTGAAGTATAGACTAGAATGTTAACCCTTTTGTTGTTACCTGGCTAGACCTCCAAGGTTTCACAATGGCGAGATTTTTGGTATGCAACTGTTTTGGCTCACCATGAAGGTAGCTGCATCCCGACTTCAGGTGCGTATGCTGGGGATGTTCATGCTTCAATAGCTGACGCGACCAAACTCAGAAATGAATTACGGGATCTTTAATGTGCATATTTGATCTTCTGCATGTGCATACACACAGATGGAATTAAGGCACTGGTAGGTTTGCACTTTGAAGTTGACCTTGGAGATCGTAATAATCCTCACCCTTCATTTACTAGGTGCTGTAAGGATTCGACCCCACGACTACACGGAGCCAAAGAATTGAAGTAAGTTTTATCCACTTGGCTGTAGTGTCTATCTATTTTTGTCATAAATTGCCTCGTATCCTCACTTTCAAGAAAAAACAAATGATAAATTGTTCATTTAAGAATTTTTCTGTAAAATTTATAGATTGTCAACAGGAAGAAATCATTCAAATGATTGTCAATAAATAGTAGATGATATTTGTTAAATAAATGTAATATACATATACTGGTTCCAAATTTGATGTTTAAAAATATTAAAATTTGATTGATGTATGAGGCAATAACAAATATTCAAATAAATTAAATGGGAATGATGGCACAGTTTGTAAATAATAATCGAGTTTAAGTCAGTAGAGCTGTGAACATTTTCTCTGTCACTTATGATTGCTTCACTGCTTTCAGGAGCTCCAGAACCGGAATCAAGTGCCAAAGAACGGACACGCCATCCACCATCAAATGTCAGTCACCAGGATGTGACAAGGTAACATTACATTATTTTCCATCTATTCCTTTTCTGGCCTGGGCCAAAATTTGTCAGCTAGGTGCTAAGGTCTAGACTGAAATGCCAAGCTTTTTTGTTCCTTGGCTAGAGCTCTAAGGTTCATCAATGGTATATTGCTTGTGCTTTGGTGTTTATACTTATTCCCTTTTAGAGGGCTGGATGAAAAAAAGTCATTGTACTTAATCTATTACCCTCTGTAAATAAATTTTTGTATTCGTATTCGTAATGGTGAGACTTTACGTATGCGACTTTATTTGTCCCACCATGAAGGTAGCTGCACGTAGACTTAAGGGACGTTTGCTGGATATGTTCATGCTTCCATAACCAACCGAACACTGACATGAATTAAGGGCTCTTTAATGTGCATATATGGTTATACATACACACAAATGTGATGAAGGCACTGACAGGTATGTACTTGGAAGTTGACCCAGGAGATCATAAAAATCAGTACCCTTGATTCCCTAGATGCCGCCAAGATTCGAACCCTGGACTTCATGGATTCAGGATGTGACAAGGTAACAATTAAATGTTATATATTCCATTCCTGGCCCTGGCTGTAACTTTACAGAAACCGTACAACGTCATTTTTTGCTGGGAGTTTAATAATTATCAGTGCTAACTCCACTTCCCCAAAACTTCTTGGATGAGAGTATAAACCAAGGTCTGGAGTGTAAACACACACAGAACATCTTTTGCATATGTTAAAACCCGTCCTCTTTTCGGAACGGTAGGAACAGATGACAAAATCTGAAAATTGCACGCACATGGTGTCGTTTAAAGACATCATCCTCGAAATCGAATGTGGCTACCATCACGGTAGACAAAAATGGCCGCATACACAAAATCTCACAATTAGCGAATTTCTGAGCTTTACCTTACGAAGGAAAAAAAGTCATTATCCTATAAAATTTGATAGTCTTTTAGTCAGCTTGACCTTTTTCTCTGCTTCAGGTATTTTGTTTTTTTTTTTTTGCACATAAAACATACGAAGAACATAATCTCAGAAAAAGAAAGAGGCCATTGATGAAAACGTTCATTTATTTACTATGGAAACAATTAATATAAATATACATGTGTACAAATATAAAAAGTCAATAAGTAGTTAAACTACTGTTTTCATATGTATGGTGACCAATTATACTGATGATTGTAACGTGTGTGTAAAACCAGGACCACACCGCTGTCGCCGAGGAAGACACCGCCGTTGCCAAGGAAGACAAGGAAGACACCGCCCGGTCGCCGAGGAAGACAGAGAAAGACAGCGCCGTCGCCGAGAAGAAAATTCCCAGCATATTCTGATGTAGAACTCCCCAAGATTTTGGGGAGCAGCTTGTATGCAACTAAATTAGAATCGTCTTTCTTTTAGAGTGGCAAACTGTTTGCTGGTTATGGTTATTGTTTTGGTCTCCCATGTAAGTGGGGTTTATCTTTATAGTTATCTTTATAGATTTTTGTTGACATAACACTGCAAAGAACATCTTTCTAGTAAGTTTCAAGATTGACTGTGAGCTGTATGCTCTGGCCACCATTAGCATATCACTGATAAGTTAGACAGCTTCATTTTTTGCATGTTGCTTACGCACGCATGGATCTGTCAGTGGTTTCCGTAGTAGGCCTAACACTGTGTAAAAGCTGCCAGTGGCCTGATACATCTCGTTGAGGGATGGCTATTATTTTCATACTTTATTTAAAAATACATGAATGAGATCAATTGGTAACTTTGGACACTATTTGGGTTATGTCCCTTGATGAGTCAGGACTTGCATTACTAATTGTTTTGTTTAACGAAACATGTCAATTGTTTTGTGTAATGAATCGTGTTAAAAGATTGTTTGGAAAAATCCCCTAGCCTGACAGAATATTCATGACAATCAGGACTGGAAATAGTGATTTTTTATGAGAGCAATTTTTTATATCCCTTTGTAGTTGGTCAGATTTAAATAGTTGATGGGCAACAATTTGTATTTTTTCCCCGCATGAGTTTCAATTGTTTTGAACGAATCACTCTCACATGACTCGCGAGGGAACCCCATATAGTGCGTGACTCGTGATGTGCCAGTGACATCAAGCATCTGCTCCTGGAGTGTCGGGATGTCAGGATATTAGGCACAAGCAGTTTACTGCAGGCTCCTAAAGGTTTTTAACTTCATGAAAGAATCGGGCTTTTCCGTCTAATATGAGCGAGGATGTCATAGACAGTCACTAAGAACAAGGTTACTTTAGGAAATCTGGTTTTGGTTTTAGTAATCTTGTTGGTTAACTCTCTCTCTCTCTCTCTCTCTCTCTCTCTCTCTCTCTCTCTCTCTCTCTCTCTCTCTCTCTCTCTCTCTCTCTCTCTCTCTCTCTCTCTCTCTGTGCGTGTGCGTGTGCGTGTGTGTGTCGTGTGCGTGTGCGGGCACGCACATTGTGTGTGTGTGCATATATGTATTGTGTGTCTGTGTACGTATAGTGGTGGTAGTAGTGGTGGTAGTAGTGGTAGTAGCAGATGTGGTGTGTGTGTGTGTGTGTGTGTGTGTGTGTGTGTGTGTGTGTGTGTGTGTGTGGTGTGTGTAGATTGGGTAGTAGTGATAAGGGGGCATTGGTTTTGGTAGGAGACATAATCATGGGAAAAGGTTGTTAGAAGGAAGAGTTAGGATACTAGTTAAGATCAGTGGGGACAGAAAACAAGGGGGTCACTCATTGTGATAGATATTTTCACACGGTTTAATTTTGGCCATTTATCTTTTTCTTTTTAGTCTTACATGGGTTTTGGGGGGGTTAGTCCTTTTTTGAATGGATCGAATACTGCAGGGTTCTGGGCTGGATCCCCTGCCTTACATTTTCTTTCAGTTTATGGGAAAATGAAACTGAATGTCAAAAGACCCCACGGACAGTTGAAAATCGGAAAAGAGCAGGGAGGTTTCTCCGACTGTCCTGGCAAAATTGGTAGATTGAAATTCCAACTGTATCCTCAAAGTTGGAATGCGGCTACCTTATATGGGGTGCAGGATCAATTGATGTGGATAGTGTTGGTAATTAAAACAAAGTTGATCATTGTATTGGCAGCCCCATACCATTATTTCTGTATGCTGCTGTGTCCATATCTTCCCAACACAAATAACCAACTGACAACCTTTTCCCTTTTTGCATGCTGCCTCTTTTTGCATTGTTCCCCTTTTTGCATTCTTCCCCTTTTTGTCCCTTGCATGCTTCCTCGTTTTGCATGCTAACTGTTGATGCTAATTTTAACATATGCACTAATTTTGGCCCATCATGTGGACACGAAGGCAGATAGATGATATGCTACAGGCTGACACAATGGCACATTTTTTTGTGGGTTGGGGGTGGTGGCAGAATATTAGGGAAAGAGGTGCAAGGAGGAGGTGGGGGAGGATGGTTAGGACTCTGGGAGTGGGGAAGAGATGTCTGTGTGTGCTGCATGCATGTGTGTGTATGTGTGTACATGCATGTCTGAGCGTTGGTGTGTTTGCTTGTGTGTGCGCGTGCATTGCGTGGTACGTGTGTGTGTGTTTGTGTGTGAGCATATGTGTGTGTGAGCATTTGTGCATGAATGTGTTAGGGTATGTGCCTGCAGGTATCAATGGGCTGCAAGGTGTTGGTGTGTGCACATGTGTATGTGTGAGTGCGCTTGAGTGTGTAATTGTATGTGTGTTTAGTGTATGTATATATTCACATGAGCATTAGACATTTTTTTTACCATTGACCACAGGTATTCAAAAAATTTTGAAAAGATTTTCTTTTTGCTTTAAAGTTGATGAAATAACTAGTAAGAAGGATATGGTTATGTGGTAATCACAAGAGGCCAGAGTTTTCAAGTTTATATTGCAGGCAAAATTTTACCAATGCATTGTTTTAGACTTTACATTGTGTGCTTGTGTAATGAAAAGATGAAATGTGAAATGAATATCAAACCTGGTCATGTGATAGGGACACACTACCTGAATTGCTAGTGGTGGCAAATGTGTGTACTGATCTTCTGCTGGAAGACTGATGGCAGATTTTACAACACTGCATTTTTAGAAAACGGTATTTGAGAGATTTAATGGTAGAAGATTTTAAGTATAGTTTTTGCATAAGTGTGAATGTTTGATTTTCCTTTTTGTAATTTGATCAAATGTATATTGAGAAGAAAAATGTCAAGTTTGTTTGACAGTATGGAAAGTGTGTGGGGAGAAGGGTTTTTTTTCTGAGTCCCATTAAATGCCAAATGACTATCAGATCTGGTGATGTGATTGTGACGGTATTTGAACTGCTATTGATGGCAGATATGTGTAGTGATCTTCCACTGGAAGATTGATGTCAGATTTTACATCAATACATTTTTACAAAACTATATTTGAAAGACTTAATGACAGATGATTTTTAAGTCTAGTTTTTAGTGTAACTGTGAATGTTTGGTTTCGCTTTTTTGACATTGTGATCAAATGTAAAATGACAAGAAATGTAATTGTGTGTATAATAGTATGAAAAGTTTGTGGGGTTTGTGGGGAAAAAGTTTTTTTCAATTAATTTTTTTTCTAAAGGCAATGAATATGAAAGGAATAACACACCTGCATGTGAAAATATTTGAATTGGGATTGGTGGCAAATGTGTGTATTGGTCTTCTGCTGGAAGATTGATGGCAGATTTTACACCAATACATTTTTACAACTCTTTATTTGAAATACTAATGGTATATAATTTTAAGTATAGTTTATAGTTTAAATGTGACTGTTTAGTTTTTCTTTTTGTTTTTTATGTTTTTTAAAATATAATTTTTATAAAATGTAGATTGACAAGAAAAATGTAATTGTCAAGTGTAGTAAAAATTTTTTAAAATTATCCTTGAAGGGCAATTGCAGTACTGACAAGTATGAATCATGGTTAAGTGTGACTGTTTAATCAATTTCCTTTTTTGTTTATTTTATTTAATATAGGGATTGAAAGTGTAAATTGATGAGAAACATGTAATTGTTTGTATAAAAGTATGGAAAGTGTGTTGGGAGATGGGGTCTTTGAAACTAAAAAAAAAAAGGCAATGAATGTAAAATGAATAACACACCTAGTCATATGGCTGTAAAGTATTTGAATGGCTACTGGTAGCAAATGTTGTATTGATATTCTACTGGAAGATTGGTGGCAGATTCTACACCAATATATTTGATAAAACTGTATGTGAAAGACTTACTAGTATATTTCTAGAATATTATTTTCAGCATAGCTTTTGGTTCATTATAAATGTTTCGTTTTATTTTAAAAAAAATGTATTGTGATCAGATGTAAATTGACAAGAAAAATGTGATAATTTGTATGATAGTTTGGAAAGTGTGTTGGGAGAAGGGGTCTTTATTATTTTTCTTTTAAAGAATCAGATTAACTGCAAAAGGAATAAGAAACAGGTCATGTGACTGTGAAAGTATATGAATAGCTACTGGTGGAAAATAGGACATTGATCCTCTACTGGAAGATTGATGGCAGATTTTACACCAATATATTTAATAAAATATTTGGTTTTACTTTTTTGACATTATGAACAAATGTAAATTAACAAGAAATGTAATTGTGTGTATAATAGTGTGAAAAAGTTTTGGAAAGAAGGGTTTTTTTTTAAAAGGCAATGAATGCAAAAGGAATAACACACCTGTATGTGAAAATATTTGAATTGCTATTGGTGGCAAATTTGTATATTGATCTTCTGCGGCAAGATTGATGGCAGATTTTACACCAATACATTAAAAAAATTTTTTTGAAAGACTCAATGGTTTATGATTTTAAGTATAGTTTTTGGTTTAAGTTTGAATGTTTGTTTTTTTTTCTCTTTTTTAAATAGGTTTTTTGGATATTTTTTATCAAATGTAAACTCACAAGCTTTCAAGTCAAGTCAAAAACACTTTAATCATCCCTGAAGGGCAATTACAATACTGGCAGGCTATGAATCATGGTTAAGTGTGACTGTTTAATCAATTTTCTTTTTTTTTTAATATTGTGATTGAATTTAAATTAAGGAGAGAAATGTAATTGTTTGTATAATAGTATGGAAAGTGTGTAGGGGGAAGGGCTCTTTTAAACTAAAAAAAAAAAAGGCAATGAATGTGAAATGAACAACACATATAATCATGTGGTTGTGAAAGTATATGAATGGATATTGGTGGCAAATGTGTGTATTGATATTCCACTGGAAGATTGATGGCAGATTTTACACCAATATATTTGAAAAAAACAACTGTACGTAAAAGACTTACTTGTCTATGATTTGAAGTATAGCTTTTGAGTTTAAGTATAGTTTTTTGCGTAAGTGTGAATATTGGGTTTTCCTTTTTGTATTATGATCAAGAAAAGAAAAGTGTAAAAGTTTGTTTGATAGCATGAAAGGTGTTTGATGAAAAGGTTGTTTTTTTTAAAATCACATTAAATGCCAAATGATTAACAGATCTGGTAATGTGATTGTGACCATATTTCAATTACTATTGGTGGTAAAAGTGTGTATTGATCTTCCGCTGGAAGATTGATGGCAGATTTTCCATCAATACGTTTTTTTTTTGTTTTTTTTTTTTTTTGTTTTTTTACAAAACTGTATTTGAAAGACTTAATGGCAGATTATTTCAAGTATTGTTTTTGGTGTAAGTGTAGATGTTTGGTTTTACTTTTTTTTGCCCATTATGATTAAACACAAACTGACAAATGTAATTTTGTGTATAATAGTATGGAAAGTTTGTGAGGAGAAGGTTTTTTTTCTTTAAAGGTAATGAATATGAAAGGAATAACATACCTGTATGTGAAAATATTTAAATGGCTATTGGTGGCAAATATGTGCATCGGTCTTCCTGGTCTTCCGCTGGAAGATTGATAGCAGATTTTATACCAATACATTTTTTCAACTCTTTATTTGAAAGACTCAATGGTATATGGTTTAAGTATAGTTTTTGGTTTAAATGTGACTGTTTGATTTTTATTTTTTCGTTGTTAAATTTTTTTTTTTTTATAGATCAAATGTAAATTGATAGGAACAATGTAATTGTCAAGTCAAAAACAAATTAATCATCCTTGAAGGGCAATTACAATAGTGACAGGATATGAATCATGGTTAAGTTTAATCAGTTTTCTTTTTTTTTTTAGTTTTCTTTAATATTGGGATTGAATGTAAATTGACAAGAAAAATGTAATTGTTTGTATAATAGTATGGAAAGTGTGTTGGAGAGAAACTTAAAACAAATTAAATGGCAATGAATGTGAAATGAATAACACACCTAGTCATCGGGATGTGAAAGCATTTGAATGGCTACTGGTGGCAAATGTGTATATTGATCTTCCACTGGAAGATTGATGGCAGATTTTACACCAATATAATTAATAAAACTATATGTGAAAGACTTACTAGTATATCATTTTAAGTATAGCTTTTGGTTCAGTTCGAATGTTTGGTTTTACCTTTTTATTTTGCCTTTTTTTCTTTTTAGTATTATCAAATGTAAATTGACAAGAAAAATGTGATAATTTGTATGATAGTATGGAAAATGTGTAGGGAGAATTGGGCTTTAATTTTTTGTGTAAAGAATGGGATTAACTGCAAAATGAATAAGAAACCTGTCATGTGATTGTGAAAGTATATGAATAGCTACTGGTGGCAAATGTGTGTATTGACCTTCTACTGGAAGATTGACGGCAGATTTTACACCAATATAATTGATAAAACTGTATGTGGAAGTCTTCTAGTATATCTTTTTAAATAATAGCGTGTGGTTCAGTGTGAATGTTTCGTTTTACTTTTTTTTTTTTTTTTTAGTATTGTGATCAAATTTAGATTGACAAGAAAAATGTGAGAATTTGTATGACAGCATAGAAAGTGTGGGGGAACAAGGGGTCTTTAATGTTTTAAAAAGTTGGATTAACTGGAAAAGGAATAGCAAACCTGTCGAGTGATTGTGAAAGTTTATGAATGGATATTTGTGGCAAATATGTGTATTGATCTTCTGCTGGAAGATTGATGGTAGTGTTTATACAAAAACTTTTTTTACCATAAAGTATTTGAAAGAAAATGGTTGAAGATTTTAAGTATAGTTATCCAATGTAAATTGACAAGAAAAATGTAATAGTTTCTTTGATCGTATGAAAAGTGTTGGGAGAAGGGTTCTTTTTTTTTTTTTTTTTTTTTTTTTAGTCACATTTAATACCAAATGATTAACAGATCTGGTCATGTGATTGTGACAGTAATTCAACTGCTTTTGGTGGCAAATGTGTGTATTGGTCTTCTGCAGGATGATTGATGGTAGATTTTACATCAAAACATTTTTACAAAGCTGTATTTTTGAAGACTTAATGCCAGATGATTTTAAGTCTAGCTTTTGGTGCAAGTTTGTTTGGTTTTACTTTTTTTTGACATTGTGATCAAATGTAAACCCACAATATTTTATTTGAAAGATGCAATGGTGTATGATTTTAAGTATTGTTCTTTGGTTTAAATGTGAATGCTCGGGTTTTTTTGTTTGTATTTTGGTTGTTTTTTAAAACATTTTTTTTTTTATTAAATGTAAATTGATAACGATTTAATTAAGTCATGTCAAGTCAAAAAGACTTTAATCATCCCTGAAGGGCAATTAAAATACTGATAGGCATATTGATAGGAATCATAATTAAAAGACACATCATAGCAACATTTCATAATTGTTCAAACATTATTTGATAGCTTCAAATAAAAAATATCACAACCACTCACACACCTATGTGCCCGCTCGTATGCACCCCCGTCCCCCCCCCCCCACACATAAGGTATGGGTACAATGTTATTAAGACCAATTGACCAGAAATGACATAACCACTATTATTAAAGCATGTTTGAACACTGTCGCACACGCACATATGCATGCACGCACGCACGCAACGCTGGCTAAAACACACACACACACGCACACGCACACGCAACACACACAGCCCTAATAAGAAGTCCGATAATTCAGTATTTATAGTTTTTTAAAGTCAGTTTTGTATCTTAACTTTATGTGGCACTGGTTTCAGCTATTGTCCAATTTTTCTTGTTTACGTGTTTTTTGTTTTTGTTTTTGTTTTTTTGTTTGTTTTTGTTTTTTGTCTACAATCACTTACTGTGAATAGACGTTAAACTGAAGAA
This sequence comes from Stramonita haemastoma, assembly GCA_030674155.1. Classification (NCBI taxonomy): domain Eukaryota; kingdom Metazoa; phylum Mollusca; class Gastropoda; order Neogastropoda; family Muricidae; genus Stramonita; species Stramonita haemastoma. The sequence continues at coordinate 18,909,469 of CM060327.1, read as the reverse complement.
CACACACACACACACACACACACACACACACACACACCCCACACACACACCCACGCACGCACACACACCCACGCACGCACACACACACACGCACGCACACACACACACACGCACACACACACCATTCACACCCATACAATTCACCCTCCCCCCCCACACCAATAAATGTAATGTGTGAATAGTAGTATGGAAAGTTTGAGGGGAGAAGGACTTTAAAAAAATCAAAATGAATGTAAAATGAATAACAAACTTGGTGATGTCCTTGTGAAAGTACTTGAATGGCTTTTGGTGGCAAACGTGTGTATTGATCTTCTGTTGGAAGATTGATGGCAGGTTTTACACCAATACAGTTTACAAAATTGTATGTCAAAGACTTAATGGTATATCATTTTAAGAATAGCTTTTGGTTAAGTGAGAATGTTTCATTTTAGATTTTTTGTATTATGGTCAAATATAAATTGACAAGAATAAATGTAATAGTTTGCATGAGAGTATGGAAGTTGTGGGAAGAAGGTTTTATTATTATTTTTAAAAATAATCAGATTTTATGTGAAATGAATAGCACATCTACTAATGTGGTCGTGAAAGTTCTTGAATGGCTAATGGTGGCAAATGTGTGTATTGATCTTCCCCTGGAAGATTGATGGTATTTTTTTACACCAAATATATGTTATAAGACAGTATATGAAACACTTATTAGTATATTATTTAAAGTAGAGCTTTTGGTTCAGTGTGAATGTTTTTTTATTTTTTTTTATTTTTTTATTTATTTTAGTATTGTGATAAAATGTAAATTGATGAAAAATGTGATAATTTGTACGATAGAATGGAAGGTGTGTGGGGAGAAGGGGTCTTTATAATTATTTTCTAAAGAATCCATTAACTGCACAATGAAAAAGAAACCTGTCATGTAATTGTGAAAGTATATGAATGGATATTAGTGGCAAATGTATTGATCTTCTGGTGGGAGATTGATGGTAGAGTTTACACCGAAACATTTTAGAAAAGTGTATTTAAAAGAGATGGTAAAGATATTCAATATAGTTTTTGCGTAAGTGGGAATGTTTGGTTTTCCTTTTTGTTTTTTGGTTGGTATTATGATCAAATGTAAATCGACCACAAAAATGTAGTAGTTTGTTTGATCGTATGTGTGAGGGAAGTTAAATTTAAAAAAATCTTAGTTACATTAAATGCCAAATGACTACAGATCTGGCCATGTGATTGTGACAGTATTTGATATGCTATTGGTGGCAAATGTGTGCATTTATCTTCCCCTAAACGATTGATTGCAAATTTGACACCAATACATTTTTACAACACTTTATTTGAAAGACTCCATGGTATATGATTTTAAGTATAGTTTTTGGTTTAAGTGTGTATGTTTGGTTTTTTTGTTGCTGCTGGTTTTTTATTTTATTTTGATCAAATGTTAATTCACAAGAAAAGTGTAATGGTCAAGTCAAAATCGCTTTCATCATCCGTGAAGGGCAATTACAATACTGACAGGCATTTTGATACGAATCATAATTAAAAGACACAAGATAGCTACATTTCATATTTGTTGAAACATTGTATGATAGCTTCAACAACAATATCACAAGCACTCACACACGTATGCGCGCGCGTGCACACACACATACACAAATGCACACACACACATACACAAATGCACACACACACACACAAACACACAGATGCACACACACAGACATACAAACACAATGTATGGATACAATGTTAAGTCCAGTTAACTAGAAAAGATAATTATTATTTATGCATTTACGCTCGCAATTGCACACATACATATACATGCACGCATGCACGCACCCCTCCACACACACTACCCCCCTCCCCCCCACACAAACACACACACAGACCATTCACAATCACAGAGACACGCGCACACACACACACACACACACACACACACACACACACACACACACACATACATACACACACACACACACACACACACACACACACACACACACACACACACACACACACACACACACACACACACACCAATACATGTATTTTGTGTGCATAAAAGTATGAGTTTGAGGGGAGAAGGGCTTTCTTTTTTTACTTTTCTTTTTTCTTTTCTTTTCCTTTAAAAAAAAAAAAATCACAATGAATGTGAAATGAGTAACATACCTGGTCATGTGGTTGAGAAAGTACTTTATTGGCTTTGATGGCAAATGTGTGTATCGATCTTCTGCTGGAAGATTGATGGCAGATTTTATACCAATACAGTTTACAAAATTGTATGTCAACGACTGAATGGTATATAATTTTAAGTATAGTTTTTGGTTAAGTGGGGATGTATCTTTAAGGGTTTTTTTTGTATTGTCAAATATAAATTGACAAGGAAAAATGTAATAGTTTGCATGATAGTATGGAAAGTGTGTGGGGAGAAGGGGTATATATATTTAAAAATCAGATTAAATGTGAAATGAATTACACACCTAGTGATGTGGCTATAAAAGTACCTGAATGGCTATTGGTGGCAAATGTGTGTATCAATCTTCCTCTGGAAGATTGATGGCAGATTTTACACCAATATATTTTATAAAACTGTATGTGAAAGACTTACTAGTATATTATTTGAAGTATAGCTTTTGGTTCAGTGTGAATGTTTCGTTTTACTTTTTTTTTTTTTTTAAAGGATTGTGATAAAATGTAAACTGACAAGAAAAATGTGATAATTAGTATAGTATGGAAGGTGGCCAAGGGAAACAGCAAAACAGCTTACAACACTCTGAAAGCACTAACTAAAACCACACAGCCTAAAGCCTCTGTTATTGAAGACAAAGAAGGAAATCTTTTAACGGAAAACAATGCCATCCTCCAACGCTGGACAGAATACTGTGAGGGATTGTATAACTACCCACTACGCCCAGATACCAACATAGTTTCCAACAAACCCCCTGAACACCAAGATAAAGACCCACCAATACTAAGGTGTGAAGTAGACACAGCTATTAAACAATTGAAGAAGGGGAAGTCCCCTGGAATCGATAACATCCCAGCTGAACTCATAAAAAATGGAGGGAATGAAACAGCAAGGCGATGCACAGATCTTTGTCAGAAGATCCACGACACCAAAGAATGGCCAAAAGAATGGACACAGTCTCTTGTAATACCCCTGCCAAAGAAAGGAAACCTCAAGCAATGTCAGAACTACAGAACCATCAGTCTCATAAGCCATCCTAGCAAGATCATGCTGCAGGTAGTCCTCAACAGACTGAAAAACCAAGCAGAAAAACTCCTGGCAGAAGAACAAGCGGGCTTTAGACCAAAACGCAGCACAATGGAACAAATTTTCAACCTGAGAATTCTGATAGAGAAGCATCTCCAACACCAAAAAGACTTGTACCACAATTTTATAGACTTCAAAAAGGCCTTTGACAGGGTATGGCATGACGGCCTCTGGCAAGTAATCAGGCACTTCAACATTGACAACTGCCTAATTGAAGTCATCAAGGCTCTGTACGAGAATGCAAGAAGTGCAGTTTTCATGAACAATCACGTGGGCGAGTTCTTCAAGACCACGGTTGGAGTCCGCCAGGGCTGCCTTCTCTCACCTGTACTCTTCAACCTCTTCCTCGAAAACATCATGACAGAGACACTGCAAAACCACCACACTTCCATCTCCATTGGTGGGAGACCCCTTTGCAACCTCAGATTTGCAGATGACATTGACCTCATGGGCAGCAGCAAACAAGAACTGCAAATCCTCACAGACAGTCTCACAGATCGAGCGAGCGCATACGGCATGGAGGTCAGTACAGAGAAATCGAAGATCATGGTCAACAGCGCGAGTAATGACAGCACGGAAATAAAGATGAATGGAGAAATATTGGAAGAGGTGAGCCAATTCAAATACTTAGGCTCCATCCTAACAAAAGATGGCACATCAAACAATGAGGTGAAAGCTCGCATTGCAACAGCAACATCTGCTCTAGTCAGACTCCAGAGGATCATCAGAAGCAACAACATCAGCTTCTGCACCAAATACCACCTCTACAAATCCCTCGTGATATCTATCCTCATATATGGCTGTGAATCATGGACTCTGACAGCAGAGTTAGAGAGAAGAATCCAAGCATTCGAGAACAAGTGCCACAGAAGACTCCTCAAAATATCATACAAAGAACACAAGACCAATAACTATGTGAAAGAAGATATCGAAAAGCGTGTGGGCCCCCAAGAGCCTTTGCTCTCCACCATAAAGAGGAGAAAGCTGATGTGGTTTGGTCACACCACAAGACACAACACCCTAGCAAAAACCATCTTGCAAGGAACAGTCGAGGGCAAGAGAAGAAGAGGCCGCCAAAAGAAATCATGGGTTGACAACATCAAAGACTGGACTGCCCAACCCCTGCAACGCCTCCTACTAGCCACACAGGATCGTGAAGCATGGAAAAAGATCTCCGTTGCGTCTTCTCTCATGTCCCCCCTACGTCCTTTGGGACATGGGACTGAGTGAGTGAGTGTGATGGAAGGTGTGTGGGGAGAAGGGGTCTTTTCAAAATTTATTTTAGAAAAATTGGATTAACTTCAGATCAAATAAGAAACCTGTCATTTGGTTGTAAAAGTATATGGATTGCTATTGGTGGCAAATGTAGGCACTGATCTGCTGGAAGTTTGATGGCAGATTTTACACCAATACATTATTATTATTATTATTTTTTTTATTATTATCATTATTTATTTATTTTTTTTAATATATTTTTTTTAATACAAAATTGCATTTGAAAGACAAGGGCATAGGAATTTAAGTATAATTTTTGCATAAGTGTAAATGTTGGTTTTCCTTTTTTGGTTGTTATGATTAAATGTAAATGGACAAGAAAAATGTAATAGTCTTACAATATGAAAAAGGTGTGGAGAGAAGGGGTAGATTTAATTAAAAAAAATTGTACTCACATTAAATTCCAATTGAATAACAGGCCTCGTCATGTGATTGTGACACATTAATTGAAAAAGTTGAATTAACTGGAAAAGGAATAACAAACCTGTCGTGTGATTGTGAAAGTATATGAATGGATATTTGTGGCAAATATGTGTATTGATCTTCTCTTGGAAGATTAATGGTAGAGTTTACACAAACACACATTTTACAAAAATGTATTTGAAAGAAAATGGTATAAGATTTTAATTATAGTTATCAAATGTAAATTGACAAGAAACATGTAATAGTTTTTTTGATAGTATGAAAAGTGTGTGGGGAGAAGGGTTCTTTTTTCTTGGTCACATTAAATGCCAAATGACCAACAGATCTGGTGATGTGATTGTGACAGTATTTGAATTGCTATTGGTGGCAAATGTGTGTATTGATCTAATGCTGGAAGATTGATGGCAGATTTTACACCAATACACTTTTACAAAACTGTATTTGCAAAACTTAATGACAGATGATTTTAAGTATAGTTTTTAAAGTAAGTGTAAATGTTAGGTTTTTAAGTTTTTTTTGAGACTATGATTAAATGTAAATTGACCAAAAATGTAATTTGGTGTATGATATGAAACGCTTGTGGGGAGGGTTTTTTTTTTTGTTTTTGTGAAAGGAATAAAACACAGGTATGTGAAAATATTTGAATTGCCATTGGTGGCAAATGTGTGTATTGATCTTCCCCTGGAAGATTGATGGCAGATTTTACACCAATATATTTGATAACACTGTATGTGAAAGACTTGTAAATTATTTTAAGTATAGCTTTAACTTTTTTTCTTTTTTTTTTTAATATTGTGATCAAATGTAAATTGACAAGAAAAATGTGATAATTTGTATGATAGTATGAAAAGTGGGTGGGGAGAAGGGGTCTTTAATTTTTTTTTTAAAGAATCGAATTAACTACAAAATAAATAACAAACCCGTCATGTGATTGTTAAAGTACATGAATGGATATTGGTGGCAAAAGTGGGTATTTATCTTCTGCTGGAAGATTGATGGTAGAGTTTGCACCAAAACATTTTACAAAAATGTATTTGAAAGGCAATGGTATAAGATATGAAGTTTTGCTTTTTTGCGTAAGTGTGTAGGTTTGATTTTCCTTTTTTTGTATTATGATCAAATGTAAATGGACAAGAAGAATGTAATAATTTGTTTGATAGTATGAAAAGTGTGTGGGGAGAAGGGTTCTTTTATTCTTAGTCACATTAAACGCCAAATGACAAACAGATCTGGTCATGTGATTGCGATAGTATTTGAATTGCTATTGGTGGCAAATGTGTGTATTGATCTTCCGCTGGAAGATTGATGGCATATTTTAAACCATACATTTTTACAAAACTGTATTTGAAATACTTAATGGCAGATGATTTTATGTATAGTTTTTGATATAAGTGTAAAAGTTTGTTTTAACGTTTTTTGATATTATGATCAAATGCAAATTGACAAGGAACATAATGTATAAGCTTGTTGGGAGAAGGATTTTTTAAAGAAAACATAGTTAAAGGGAAATGAATGTGAAAGGATTAAGACACTGTATGTGAAAGTATTTCATTAGCTATTGGTGGCAAATGTGTGTATTGATCTTCCGCTGGAAGATTAATGGCAGATTTTACACCAATGCATTTGTACAACACTTTATTTGAAAGACTCAATGGTATATGATTTTAAGTATAGTGTTTGGTTTAACTGTGAATGTTTGGTTTTCCTTTTTTGTTTGTGAGTTTTTATATTTTGATGAAATGTAAATTGACAAGAAAAATGTAATTGTCGACTCAAAAACACCATAATCATACCTGAAGAGTAATTACTATACTAACAAGCAATGTTTCATTGTTAAGTGTGACTGTTAAATCAATTTTCTTTTGTTTCTGTTTTCTTTAATATTGTGATTAAATGCAAATTGAGAGAAAAATGTAATTGTTTGTATAATAGTATGGAAAGTGTGTGGGGAGAAAGGGTTTTTTAAATTGAAAAAAAAAGACAATGAATGTGAAATAACACACCAAGTCATGTGGCTGTGAAGTTCTTTGAATGGCTATTGGTGGCAAATGTGTCTATTGATCTTCTACTGGAAGATTGATGGCAGATTTTACACCAATATATTTGATAAAATTACATGTGAAAAACCTTCTAGTGTATTATTTTAAGTATAGCTTTTGGTTCAGTGTGAATGTTTCGTTTTACGGGTTTTTTTATATTTTATATAGTATTGTGATCAAACGCGAATTGAAAAGAGAAATGTGATAATTTGTACAATAGTATAGAAAGTGTGTGGGGAGAAGGGGTCTTACATTCTTCTTCTTCTTCTTCTTCTTCTTCTTCTTCTATTAAAAAAAAAATTATTATCTATTTTTTTTAAAGAATCGGATTAACTGCAAAATGAATAAGACACCTGTCATGTGATTGTGAAAGTAGTATTAGTATTAGTACTAATACTACTTTCACAATCACATGACAGGTGTCTTATTCGGTGGGAAATGTATTGATCTTTGGTGGAAAATTGATGGTAGAGTTTACACCAAAACATTTGAGAAAAATGTATTTGAAAAACAGTGGTATGAAAAATAGTAAGCATAGTTTTTGCATATGTCAATTTTTTTTATTCGGGTCAAATGTAAATTCACAAAAAATGTAAAGTTTTTTGATAGTATGAAAAGTGTTTTGGGAGAGGGGATTTTTTCTTGGTCACACTAAAATTTAATGCCAAATGACCAACAGATCTGGTGAATGTAATTGTGACAGTATTTGAATTGCTATTGGTGGCAAATGTGTGTATTGATCTTCCTCTGGAAGATTGATGGCAGATTTTACACCAATGCATTTTTACAAAACTGTATTTGCAAATCTTAATGGCAGATGATTTTAAGTATAGTTTTTAATGTACGTGTATATATTTGGTTTTACTTAAAATTTTTTGAGATTATGATCACATGTAAATTGACAGGGAATGTAATTGGGTGTATGATGATATGAAACGTTTATGGGGAGTTTTTGTTTTATTTTTTTCTGTGAAAGGAATAACACTCCTGTATGAGAAAATATTTGAATGCTATTGGTGGCAAATGTGTGTATTGATCTTCCCCTGGAAAATTGATGGCAGATTTTACACCAGTACATTTTTTACAACACGTTATTTGAAAGACTCAATGGTATATAATTCTAAGTATAGTTTTAGATTGAAGTGTGAATGTTTGATTTTTCTTTTTTGTTTGTTTTTTTGTGATATTTTGATCACATGTAAATTGACACGAAAAATGTAATTGTCAAGTCAAGTGAAGTCAAAAACACTATAATCATATCTGAAGGGCGACTACAATACTGACAGTCATATTGCTTAAGTGTGACTGTTTAGTCAATTTTCTTTAGTTTTTGTTTTCCTTAATATTGTGATTGAATGTAAATAATTGAGGAGAAAAATGTAATTGTTTGTATAACAGTATGGAAAGTGTATGGGGAGAAGGAGTCTTTTATACTAAAAAAAAGGCAATGAAAGTGAAATGAGCAACACACCTAGTCATGTGGCTGTGAAAATATTTGAATAGCTACTGGTGGCAAATGTGTGTATTGATCTACTGCTGGAAGATTGATGGCAGATTTTACACCAATATAGTTGATAAAACTGTATGTGAAAGACTTACTAGTATGTTATTTTAAGTATAGCTTTTGGTTCAGTGTGAATGTTAACTTTTACGTTTTTCTTTTAGTATTGATATCAAATTTAAATTGATAGGAAAAATGTGATGATTTGTATGATAGTATAGAAAGTGTGTGGTGAGAAGCGGTCTTTATCATTTTTCTTTTAAAGAATCAGACAAACTAAGAGAATGAATACCAAACCTGTCATGTGATTGTGAAAGTATATGAATAGATATTGGTGAAAATATGTGAATTTGTCTTCTGCTGGAAGATTGATGGTAGAGTTTACACAAAAATGTATTTGAAAGACAATGGTATAAGATTTTAAGTATAGTTATTGCGTAAGTGTAAATGTTTGGGGTTTTTTAAATTTTGTATTATGATCGAATGTAAATGGACAAGAAAAATGTAATAATTTGTTTGATAGTAATGAAAAGTGGGTGGGAAGAAGGGTTATTTTTTTCTTAGTCACATTAAATAACAGATCTGGTCAATGTAGATTGTGACAGTATTTGAATGCTATTGGTGGCAAATGTGTGTATTGATCTTTCGTTGGAAGATTGATGGCAGATTTTACATAATACATTTTTACAAAATTGCATTTGCAAAATATAATGGCAGATGATTTTAAGTATAGTTTTTAATGTAAGTGTAGATGTTTGGTTTTACGTTATTGAATCAATGTAAATTGACAAGAATGTAATTGTGTGTACAATAGTATGAAAAGTTTTAGTGGAGATAGCTTTTTTAATGTATGATGTGAAAGGAAAAACACACCTGTATGATGAAAATTATTTGAATTGCTATTGGTGGCAATGTGTGTATGATCTTCATTGGAAATTGATGGCAGATTTTACACAGATACATTTTTAAAGCACTTTTTGAAAGACTCAATGTTGCGATTTAATTAATTAGTTTTGGGTTAAGTGTGAATGTTTGGGTTTTAAAAAATTTGTTTTATTTTTTTAAAATATTTGATCAAATGTAAATTGACAAGAAAAATGTAACTTGTCAAGTCAATTAAGTCAAAAGCACTTAATCATCCTGAAGGGCAATTACAATACTGACAGGTATTTATAATCATGGTTAAGCAGTGACTGTTTAGTCAATTTTCTTTGTTTTTGTTTTCTTTAATACTGTGATATGAATGTAAATTGAGGAGAAAAATGTAATTGTATATTGTTGAAAGGTATGGTGTGTTGGGGGAGAGGGTCTTTCAAACTTTAAAAAATTTAAATGGAATGAAAGTGAAATAACAACACCTAGTCATGTGGTTGTGAAAAGTATTTAGAATAGCTATGGTGGCAAATGTGTGTATGATTCCCTGTGGAAGATGATGGCAGATTTTACACCTAATATATTGATAAAACTGTATGTGAAAGACTTAATATATGTTTATTTTTAAGTATATAGCTTTTGGTTCAATGTGAATGTTATGTTTACTTTTTTTTTTTTACGTTTGTAATGAAATTAAAGTTGATAAGGAAAAATGTGATAATTTGCATATATAGTATGGAAAGTGTGTGGGCAGAACGGGTCTTTACAATTTTTTAAAAAGAATTGGAAATTGTAAAGAATAAACAAACCTGTCAGTGATGTAAGTATATGTAGATATGGTGTAATATGGTATGATGGATATTGGTGGTAAATATGTGATTTGTCTTCAGCATGGAAGATTGATGGTAAAGTTTACACCAAAAATTTACATTATTGAAAGACAATGGTATAAGACATTAATATAGTTATTTGCGTAAGTGTAAATGTTTGGGTTTTTTTTTTGTATTATGATCAATGTAATGGAACAAAAAAGTAATAATTTTTTGATAGTATGAAAAGTGTGATGGGAAGAAGGGTTTATTTTTTCTTAGTCACATTTGAAATAAAAGATCTGGTCAAGTGATTGTGACAGTATTTGAATGATATTGGTGGAAATGTGTTGTATCATCCTCTGAAAGATTGATGGCAGATTTTTACATTAATACATTTTTACAAAATTTGTTTGAAAGACTAATGGCAGATGATTTTAAGTATAGTTTTTAATATGTAAGTTTGATGTTTTTTTTGACTTATGATCAAATGTAAATTGACAAGAATGTAATTGTGTGTATAATAGTATGAAAAGTTTTAGTGGAGAAGGGCTTTTTTTAAGGTACTGAATGTGAAAGGAAAAACACACCTGTATGTGAAATTATTTGATTTGCTATTGGTGGCAAGTGTGTGTATCAATCTTCAGCTGGAAGATTGATGGCAGATTTTACAGCAATACATTTTTACAACACTTTATTCGAAAGACTCATTGCTGTATGATTTTTAGTACAGTTTTTGGTTTAAGTGTCAAATGTTTGGTTTTCGTTTTTTTGTTAGCTATTTATTTTCATATTTTGATCAAATGTAAACTGACAAGAAAAATGTAATTGGCAAGTCAAAAACACTTTCATCATCTCCGAAAGGCAATTACAATACTGACAGGCATATTGATATGAATTATAATTAAAAGATACAAGATACCTACATTTCATATTGACTAGAAAAGACATATAACCACTATTTTTTTACGCATGTACGCACTCATTCGCACACGCACATATGCATGCACGCACTCAGGCTCACATAAACACACACACACACACACACACACACACACACACGGACGCCCCTCCCCCCCTTACACACGGACGCCCCTCCCCCCCTTACACACGCACACGCACACGCACACACACACACACACACACCCCACATACACACACACATACATACAGTACGTCAACCAGCCCTGCCGAGTCGACCAGTGGAGAAGAAGGGTCAACCAGTCCGGGATCGACCAGAGGACAAGACAGCCCCGTGACTGTCGACAGCATCGGTGTGCAAGCCACCAACTCAGAAGCAACTTCAACGGAAACCGTAAGTCTGATGGACTTGAAAAATATTGTTTCTACGCTGTGTGAGCGTATTTTAAAACTAGAAAAAACTGTGCAACTTCAAAGCAACATGATTATGGAATGCAGATCAAAGTCTGTTACTGTGAAGAACGCTGAAACTCAGACAGACAAAACACAAGATCCAATCATTCCTACCTATGCTAGTGTTACGAAATCAAGACCAAATGTCAAGGAAAATATTTCTAAACCACAATCTGCTCTAGCAAAAGCTGACATTGTGAAATCAAAAGGCACAGACAAAAACATAGTAAAAGAAAAAAGAAAGGGAAAAATAGAACCATGCAAGACCAGTGACGTGTATAATGTATATGACGTCAAACAAGAGTCAACTCCACAGACTGCTACAGATCTAGAACAGACCTCCCAACCAGATCTCCCACATGTCGCCATTGTTCACGACTCTGTCATGAACAAGGTGCAGGACAAAAGACTTGGACTTTCCTATGGCTTTAAGGCTAAGTCCTACAAAGCGTTCAAAGTAGAAGAGATAGGCCAAGTCTTGGAAAAAGCACTCTCCACTGCTGATAGGCCTATGGACGCTGTGATAGTTCACTGCGGGGTCAATGACATAAAAAAGTCAGATCCGGCAGGAGTTAGTAAACAGTTCACAAAAAATATCAAGAATTTTGCAACAAAACACCCCACAATGAAGATCGTGGTAAGCAAAATTGCGCCATTGAAAGACCCTGAATTAGACATAAAAAGAGATGTTTTCAATGCCTTGACATCATCTAATCTCTTTGATGTTGATAATATTTCGTTTGTAAGTCACTCCAACTTGGACACTAGCTACAGGTCTCTGCGAGATGGGCTACACCCAACACAGAGAGGGGCCAGCGTTTTGGCGAGGAACCTTGGGAGGCACGTGAGGGGACTGTTCTGGAAGACACCCAAAAAGACCACGAGACGTCCCCCACGGCACCTACCTGAGCTCTACCCCATGCGACATTTTCCTGGCTACGCTGCTGGTGACCATGTAGGATTCTGGCACAACAGATTCGATGTGTTGGGTGACTGGTTCTGAATTAATACCATACAAAATGAACATTGCAGTAACTTAGCATTTGGGCTATAATAGTTATATGTTTTAACATTTTTACCGCCATTAGTCAAGTCATTATATTGTATTAGATCTATTATTGCTTAAGGCTCTAAACTTGTGGTTTGATATCACATAAGTTTATGTAGTTTTTTGTTTGGTTGGTTTGTTGCTAATTTTTTCCTTTAGACTAAGCTCTTCATCTCAGTTTTGAGTTGCTGTTTGACTCTTGTATAGGGTTTTTTGTGGGATTTTTGTGTTTGCTTAGGGGGTGTTTAGTATTTTCTCTGATAATATATGACTAATTGTTGTGCATATTTTAGTTTTTAAAGACAGTCCATTATGTGCAGAACGCATCTTGTCAAAATAATGCAGTGGAACTGTAGGTCTATCAACACAAATCATTCGTATCTTCTTCAACATCTTGCCTCAGTGAAGTATGAGATACTTATTTTTCAGTCCCTGAATGTAGATGAAAGTAACTTACCAAAGCTGCCTTCTTTTCATTATCCTCCTATTCACGAAGGAGCAGGCACTAATAATAAAATAAAGACAGCCATTTATGTACATGAAACATTGAAGTATAGCCCATGCCCCTCTCCTGTTTCAGACAATACTCAGAACATACATTCATGTGCAGTTCGAGTAAAACTAAGTGATGATCACATCGTAAATATTGTTTCTGTTTATCTGCCAAAAGGTCCACATGAAGATAACACAGATTGGGTGAGATCTATAAATCTATCAAAAGAAAAATGGATAATAGCTGGTGATTTCAATGCTCATTCTCCTTTTTGGGAGAAGGATAACTTGTATTCTATCACTAGTAAGCGATTTCTGGAGAATATTATTGATTCCTCTTTATACCTCCTTAATGACGGAAATGTTACGAGGATTCCAGATATCGCAAGTCAAAGAGCTAGTGCTATAGATCTCTCCCTTATTTCTACTCTTTTAGCTCCATATTGTACATGGGAAACCTACAGTGATTCTCTAGGTAGTGATCACTTACCTATTATCATTACGTTATATGGGAGGCCAGCACATAATGAAAAAGTCAAAGATATAATTCCAAAATATAACTACAATAAAGCAAAATGGGACCTGTTTCAATCTTTTCTAAAAGTATATGACACCAGCAGTATACAATCTGATGACATAGATACGTTTTATGACAGATTTACAAAAATAGTTTTAAGAGCTGCAGATTGTTCTATTCCTAAATGTTCATCTGTGAAGTCTGATATACATGCAGGGAACATATGGTGGAATGAAGCCTGTGAAAATGCTGTTATAAAGAAAAAAAATAGCATTCAAAACTTACTTAAAAAATAAATCACAAGATAATCATAGATTGTTGAAACTAGCTAATAAAGCATGTGATAAAGTTATTGAACAAGTTAAACTTGAATTCTGGTCCAACTTTTGTAAGCAGGAGGTTTTTTCACATAAGGATCTGCAGAAAGTATGGAAAAAGTTTAAGGAAATGAAAAATGGTATACAGCAACCATCTTGTCCAATCATAATTAAAGATAAAGAGTTCCCATCTAACTCTGACAAGGCTGAAGCTTTTGTTGATATGTTTGCGAATACCATGAGCAATACAAGTCTTTCACAGTCAGAAATTGCTTTTAGAAATAAAGAAATACCAAAAGATATGTATAAAGATCCTTTTCCTGATAATACATCATTTATAAACGCGCCGATTACAGTGCCAGAACTTGAGGATGTCATTAGATCTCTTAGCAATAAGAAAACCTCAGTAGGAGTAGATGCAATTTCCAATCAAATGTTGAAACATTTACCAAAAAACTGGGTTATATTACTACATAGATTATTCCAACAGTGCTGGATAGAAGGTAAACTACCTCTAATATGGAAGCAGTCTATCATCGTTCCCATACTTAAACAAGGTAAATCAAAAAGTGATACAAGTAGTTATAGACCTGTGGCACTTACATCACATGTTGGGAAACTAATGGAAAAACTTATTTTGAACAGGCTGGTGTATTACTGTGATAAAAATAAAATCCTCCCAGTAAATCAAGCAGGATTTAGAAAAGGAAGATCAACTATGGACCACCTAGTAAAGCTGACTACTCAAATTAAACATCAATTTGCTCGCAGAAAAAATATACTTGCCACTTTCTTTGATATTAACAAAGCGTATGACAAGGTTTGGCATGCTAGACTATTATATAAAACTAAAATGTATTGGATTGTCAGGTTTTATTTATTACTATCTGAAAAATTTTCTTACTGGAAGAAGCATCCAGGCAAAAGTTGGAAATTCTTATTCCTCAAATAGAATTTTACAAATGGGTATACCACAAGGTTCAGTGATTGCACCCTATTTATTTAATATTTTACTTTATGACCTCTCAAAGTCTGTATCGGACAATGTTGTTCTTGTTCAGTATGCTGATGACGTTTGTATGTGGAAAAGAGTAACAATGAAAAAGATAACACCAAAAAGACAGTTAAACTATGTTAGAAAATTATATCAGCTTGAATTGGATAGGATTAATAGGTATATGGTAGATAACGGCTTAAGTCTTTCTACAGAAAAGACACAAATGATGCTTTTTAACAGTGGTGCTGATCCTCCTAACCTTCCTGTCTTTAAGATCGGTGATAAAGTTCTAGATTACAAGCCTATGATAAAGTTTCTAGGTATTACACTTACTTCAAAGTTAACATGGCATTGTCATATTGAATATACCTTGAACAAAGCCAGAAGAAGTCTGAATATTTTAAAGGCAATCAGTAGACAAGTATGGGCACAAAATTCATTAGTTTTAAAAACATTTAGCATTATCTCTGGTTCGTTCCAAACTAACATATGGTCAAGAATTATTTTTCAGTGCCCCTAAATATCTATTGAACAAAATTCAAAGTTTGGATTGTAAAGCCTTCCGTATTGCTTTGGGAGTTCCATTTCATACGTCGTCTTTAGGAACATACAGAGAACTAAAAGTACTGCCTTTAGATGAATATCGTAATCTAGCCGTTTCAAAGTATATTTTGAGAAGTTCAACTATTGAAAACAATATTGCATTGGAAACTACAATCAGATCTGACTCAGATTTCCCCAAAAGAGCTAAAAATATTTCTTCTCTTGCTACAATTGGTACTTACACTGCCGGTCTTCTCAAAGAGTCAAAAATCAATATTAAAGAATGGCAAAATTCTACACCTCCTTTATCACCGTGTCCAAATTGGGAACTTCAGAGGGCAAATTTTGATATCAATTATTCATCTTTAAAAAAAGAGGACAATGAGCTTATCCTTGGTTCATATGTAAAGGTGCATCTAGAAAACACATACCCTTCTCATGTTAAAGTTTACACTGATGGATCTCTTCTTGAAAATAAGGAAGCAGGGGCTGCTTTCTTTATTCCTACTTTAAAGGTTGAAAAATCCTTTTATATCAGCAAACATCATTCCATTTTTACAGCTGAACTTACAGCTATTTTAATGGCTTTGTACTTCCTGCTTGATTTCCCTAAAACTATTTTGCAGGTTTTGTTCTGTGTTGACTCGAGATCTGTTTTACAGTCACTTTGTAACTCAGAATCTAATGCTAGACAGGATCTTATAACTGAAATCAATCATTTAGTACACTTTTTAATTCTGAGAGGATCTAATGTTACTTTCTGCTGGGTTCCATCTCACTGTGGTATTTATGGTAATGAAAAGGTTGACAAAGTAGCCAAATCAGCAGCAAATCATTCTTCCTGTTCTACTGTCGTACATGTTCCGCTTTCTATTCGTGAGGGTTATGCACTGCTTCAAAATGTTTGCTGGAAACATGTTAAAAAGAAACAGGAAGAGGCTGGATATCCCCTGTATAATTGTTCATATTTAGATTTTGAGAACATTCTTTGTACTCAGTACGGTTATCAAAAATCTTGTACCAGAAAAACTGTTACTCTAATATACAGATTGAAACTAAATGCTTTTCGAGCAAAATTTGCAAAAAATATTACAATGTATATGCGGTGAAAAACTTTCAAATATTCATGTTTTGTATCACTGTTCAGGTTTAAAAAAGTTCCTACCATCATTTCAAAATAAGTCCCTACACGAGGTTCTTACGAATCCAAGGCTATTGTGTGAGATAGCATTATCCCTGATGCGATCCCCAGTAGCTTCATTTTTGTAAAATTTGACAATGCGTCTGCAACAGATTTGAAATCAGAATGATTCCAAATGTTCAGGTTCTGCTGTTAGCATAGTTTTGTTGCTATTGTTGTTGTTCTGAGGGTTGTTCTTTTTGTGTTTCTTTGCCTTGTTTTATTTTTTATTTTTTGTATTGTTTGGAATTAGTATCTTGCTACAATCTTCCATCTCATCAACCCCCTCCACTCCCCCCCCCCCCCCCCCCCCACTCTCCCCGTCTACCTATATCACATTAAGTGAACAGACGTAAAATTGAAGACACACACATACATACACACACACAGACGCGCCCCCCCCTCCACACACACACATACACACACACACACACACCATCCACTCCCCCCCCCCCCCCCACACACACTATCTGCCCCCCTCCACACACACAACAATAAATGTATTTTAATTTTTTTTTTATAATATGAAAAGTTTGAGGGGAGAAGGACTTCTTCTTCTTCTTCTTCTTCTTCTTCTTCTTTATTATTATTATCATTATTATTTTTTTTTTTTAAATTACAATGAATGTGCAATGAATAACAAATCTGGTGATGTGGTTGTGAAAGTTATTGACTGGCTTTTGGTGGCAAAATTAATGTGTGTATTGATCTTTTGCTGGAAGATTGATGGTAGATTTTACACCAATACAGTTTAGAAAAGGTCAACGACTTAAGGGTATATTATTTTAAGTATAGCTTTTACTTAAATGTGAATGTTTCGT
Source organism: Stramonita haemastoma (assembly GCA_030674155.1). Classification (NCBI taxonomy): domain Eukaryota; kingdom Metazoa; phylum Mollusca; class Gastropoda; order Neogastropoda; family Muricidae; genus Stramonita; species Stramonita haemastoma. The sequence goes on along the minus strand of CM060327.1, from coordinate 18,891,995 downwards.
TTTAGTTTTTTTTTTATATATTGTGGTCAAATGTAAATCGATGTAACAGTTTGCATGATGGTATGGACAGTGTGTGGGAAAAAGGTGTTTTTTTGTTTTTTTTAAATAATCAGATTAAATGTGATATGAATTACACACCTGGTGATGTCGTTGTGACAGCACTTTGATAGCTGTTGGTGGCAAATGTGTGTATTGATCTTCCCCTGGAAGATGGATGGCAGATTTTACACGAATACATTTTTACAAAATTTATTGTTTGTGAAAGACTTACTAGTCTATGATTTGAAGTATAGCTTTTAAGTGTGAATGTTTTGTTATAGTTTTTTTGTATTTTGATCAATTGTAAAGTCACACAAAAATGGAATAGTTTGCATGATAGTATAGACAGTTTGTGAGGAGAAGGGTTCTTTCTTTTTTTTCTTTTAAAAGAAATCAGATTAAATGCGAAATGAATAACAAACCTTGTCGTGTGACTGTGACAGTATTTTAATGGATATTAGTGGTAAATGTGTGTGTTGTTCTTCTGCTGGAAAACTGATGTAAGATTTTACACCAATAAATGTTACAAAACTGTATGTGACAGAATTACTGTATGATTTAAGTATAGTTTTTGGTAAAGTGTTGATGCTTTGATTTACTTGTTTTTTTATATTGTGATCAAATGTAAATGGACTAGAATTATGGAATACTTTGTATGATCGTATGGCAAGTGTGTGGGCAGAAGGGGTCTGTTGTTTTCTTCAGATGAAATCTGAAATGAAGAACCAACTTGGTCATGCAATTGTGACACACTAGTTGAACTGTGATTTGAGGTAAATGTGAGTATTTATCTTCTGCTGGAAGATTGATAGCAGATTTTATACTAATTTTTGTTTTATACAAAACTGTATGGGAAAGACTTCCTTGTACATCATTTTAAATATTATAGTTAATTAAGTGTGAATGTTTCATTTAATTTTCTTTAGTTGTTTTTGTTTTCTTTGATATTTTGATTAAATGTAAATTGACAACAAAAATGTTATAGTTTGTAATAAATGATAGTATGGAAAGTGTGTGGGGAGGAGTTTTTTCTTTGTCTTTAAAAAATTCACAGTAGGAAATGAATGAGACTTGTCATATAATTGTAACACACTACTTGAATTGTTATTGGTGGCAAATGTGTAAATTGATCTTGTGCTGGAAGATTGATGGCAGATTTTACACCGATACATTTTACAAATCTGTATGTGAAAGATTTAATGGTATATCATTTAAAGTATAACTTCTGGTTAAGTGTGAATGTTTGGTTTTCATTTAGGGGGGTGTCATTTTTGGGGTATTGTGATCAGATGTAACTTGACAAGTAAAATGAAAGGAAATGTTGGGGGGGGGGGGGGGGGGATCTTTTGCATTTATTTAGTTTTTTAGATCATAATGAATGTGAAGTGAATAACAAACTTTCACACATAATGGTGAAAGTATTTAAATGGTTATTGGTTGCAAATCTGTGCATTGCTCCTCTGCTGAAAAATTGATGGCAGATTTCACATCAATACATTTTACAAAACTGTATGTAAAAGATTTAATTGAATATGGTTTTTAAGTATAGTTTTTGGTTAAGTGTGACTTTTTGTTTTGTGTTTGTATTTTCTAGTATTGTGATCAAATGGAAATTAACAAGATAAGTATAATACCTAGGTGTGGGGAGAAGGGTCCTTTTTATTTGTTTCATCTGATTAAATGCAAAATAAATAAGAAACCTGTTTATGTTATTGTGAAAGTATATGAATGGCTATTGGTGGCAAATGTGCCTATTGATCTTCTGCTGGAAGATTGGTGGCAGATTTTACACCAATACATTTGACAAAAAACTGTATATTGAATACTCTAATTTTAATTTAAGTACAGCTTTTGGTTAAGTGTGAATGTTTGGTTTTACTTATTATTTTTTTTTGCTATGTGATAAAATGTATAATGAAAAATGTAATAGTTTGTACAATAGTATGGAAAGTGTGTGGGGAGTAGGGGTCTCCATTTTATCACATTAAATGGGAAATGAATAACAAGCTTCACATGTGATTATGAAAGTACGCGAGATGATGTTGGTGGCAAATGTGTGTATTGATCTTCAGCTGGAAGATTGATGACACATTTTACACCAATACATTTTTACAAAACTTAATGGTATATGTATGATTTCAAGTATAATTTTTGGTTCAGTGTAAATGTTTGTTTTTTCTTTTTTGTTTTTATTTTGCATTTTCTTTTTGGGTATTGGGATCAAATGTAAATTGACAAGAAAAATGTAATAGTTTGTATTATAGTATGGAAAGTGAATGGGGAGAAGACTTTTTTTTATCAATCACAATTCATGTAAAATGAAGAACACACCTGGTAATGTGGTTGTGAAAGTACTTGAATGGCTATTGATGGCAAATCTGTGTATTGATCTTCCTCTGGAAGATTGATGGCAGATTTTTCACCAATACATTTTACAAAACTGTTTGTTAAAGACTTACTAGTTTCTTATTGTAAGTACAGCTTTTGGTTTAGTGTGAGTATTTCTTTTCCTTTTTTTAATTTTTGGTAGTATGATAAAATGTAAATTGGCATGAAAAATGTAATAGTTTGTACGATAGTGTGGAAAGTGTGTGGGGAGGTTTTTTTTTTTTTTTTTTTTTTTTTTAAATCGGATTAATTGCAAAATAAGCAAGAAAACTGGTCATGTGAATGTGAAATTATATGAATGGATGAATTGGTGGCAAATGTGTGTATTGATCTTTTGCTGGAAGATTGATGGCAGGTTTTACACCAATTAATTTTACAAAAAATCTGTGTGAAAAGACTTACTTAAATTTTAAGTACATTTTTTGGTTAAGTATGACTATTCGGTTTTTCCTCAAAATAATATTGTGATCAAATGTAAATTGACAAGAAATGCGTAATAGTTAGTATGATAGTATGGACGGAGTGTTGGGAGAAGAGTTTTTTTTTCCTTTTTCCTTTTTAAAAAATCACATTAAACAAAAAAATGAATAACAAAGCTTGTCATGTGATTGTCAAAGTATTTGAGGTGATATTGGTGGAAGATTGATGGCAGATTCTTCACCAAGACATTTTACCAAACTGTGTGTGAAACACTTGCTGGGTATGATTTTAAGTATAGCTTTTGGTTAAGTGTGACTGTTTGGGTTTTTTTTTGCCTTGGGTTTGATTTTAAAAAGTTAATTAAAAAAAGTGAAAGTTTGTGTATAGGCAGGGAAAGTGCGTGGGGAGAAGGGGATTTTAAAAAGATTTGATTACATTAAATAGACAAGAAAACAGGAAAGTGTGTGGTGGAAAGGGTACGGTCTTTTTCCTTATTTGTTTAAATAATTTTAATGGATTATTTGGTTATGATTCATGCCTCAAGACATTTTGCAGTTTGACTTTTGTTTGGCCTTTTTTTGGTTTGTATAGAATGTCCATTGGAGTACGATCCCTTGTGTAGAAAAAATGGGTTTTTGGTTGTTGTTTTTTTTAGACTTTTAATGTGTTTTAAATGTAATAAAGTGAATTCTATTGTAGTGAAAAATATCTTGAATTTGGTTTTCGATTTTTGGCAACTCTGGCAAGAATGCTTGCATATTGGTGTGTGTCAATCAATCAATCAATCAAATTTTTATTTCCAGATGGTACATTGTCCCCTAGTGTTAAATTAAATGAAACATTCACACTTAACTATGTTTAAAATGATGTACAAGGAAGTCTTTCCCATACAGTTTTGTATAAAACAAAAATTAGTATAAAATCTGCTATCAATCTTCCAGCAGAGGATCAATACTCACATTTACCTCAAATCACAGTTCAACTAGTGTGTCACAATTACATGACCAAGTTGGTTCTTCATTTCAGATTTCATCTGAAGAAAATGAAAGACCCCTTCTGCCCACACACTTTCCATACCATCATACAAAGTATTCCATTATTCTTGTCCCCTCCGAAAAATGTGTGTGTGTGTGTGTGTGTGTGTGTGTGTGTGTGTGTGTGTTAGTAGAATGCAGTAGTAGTAGTAGTAGCAGCAGCAGCAGCAGCAGCAGCAGCAGCAGCAGCAGTAGTAGTAGTAGTAGTAGTAGTAGTAGTAGTAGTAGTAACATTATCAGCAGTAGTAGGAGGCGGGAGGGTGGCGTATCTGCAACAACACTGACAATTTGCAAGACATTCCAATTTTAAAAGCACTTTTATTTCATAATTCGTTCCATAGATCTTTCAGTCAACAAAACATTTTGATATCTGCCAATCTTCAATCATCCACACACACACAAAATCAGAACAAAAACAAGGCAAACCAAAAAATGAAAATCTTGTTATACATAGCTGTTGGGATAAGCACCAGTACAAATTAATGACGAGGATTTCATACAAGCAAGAACCTCAGGGTAGAGACAAGTGAGCATGTGAATAATTATTGCCAAAATGAGCAGAGCTGTTGTACGTTTGCAGGCAGTACCACCTTGTTATGAACTGATGTGTAGGCAATAACTACCAGAAGACAGAAAGGGCCGGTAAGGTCTATTTCAAACTTTGATATTTTGCTGTCCTTTACCCCCCCCCCCCCAAAAAAAAAAAAAAAAAAAAAATTAAATCCTACCTTCTCGAGTGTGTAGAATGTTACAGCGAACGATGCTGAAGTATTTCTACTTTGTCCTTATATGACATTCATCGTCTCCCGTCCTGCCTTTTGGCTTTCTTCCCCACTACTATTTTATCACAATACACCCCCCCCTCTCTCTCTCCCTCTCATCCAGCAGGAGTGGGGGTGGGTTACGCATGTCTTCTCTTCTTATGCTTTTGTAATTTAAAGTCTTTTTACTTCATTTTTTTATCTGGTTGTCTCTTTACTCCCTTCCCCCACCTCCCCCTCTTTCTAGCTCTGAATGTTCTTATCCGGACCCCCCCCCTCCCCCCGCTTTCTTTCCAGCTAACAAAGTCTTCCATGCTCCTTCCCTAGGCGTTAATGATCTTGCTCTCTGCAGTGCTCCCATCCAGCCATTAAAGCCCTTCAATATCCCCTGCCCCATCCAGCTATCAAAATCTTAACCTCCTCTGGTTATCAATGCCCTTACCCTATAAACCCCTCTGGTTACCAATGCCCTTACCCTATAGACTCCTATGGTTATGAATGCCCTTACCCTATAGACTCCTTTGGTTATGAATGCCCTTACCCTATAGACTCCTTTGGTTATGAATGCCCTTACCCTATAGACTCCTTTAGTTATCAATGCCCTTACCCTACAGACTCCTTTAGTTATCAATGCCTTTACCCTATAGACTCCTATAGATATCAATGCCCTTACCCCATAAACTCCTAGTTATCAATGCCCTTACCCTATAGACTCCTTTAGTTATCAATGCCCTAACCCTATAGACTCCTTTAGTTATCAATGCCCTTACCCTATAGACTCCTTTAGTTATCAATGCGTTACCCTATAGACTCCTTTAGTTATCAATGCCCTTACCCTATAGACTCCTTTAGTTATCAATGCCCTTACCCTATAGACTCCTTTAGTTATCAATGCCCTTATCCTATAGACTTCTTTAGTTATCAATGCCCTTATCCTATAGACTCCTTTAGTTATCAATGCCCTTACCCTATAAACTCCTAGTTATCAATGCCCTTACCCTATAGACTCCTTTAGTTATCAATGCGTTACCCTATAGACTCCTTTAGTTATCAATGCCCTTACCCTATAGACTCCTTTAGTTATCAATGCGTTACCCTGTAGACTCCTTTAGTTATCAATGCCCTTACCCTATAGACTCCTTTAGTTATCAATGCCCTTACCCTATAGACTTCTTTAGTTATCAATGCCCTTATCCTGTAGACTCCTTTAGATATCAATGCCCTTACCTTATAAACTGCTTTAGTTATCATTGCCCTTACCCCATATACCCCTCTGGTTATCAATGCCCTTACCCTATAAACTCCCCTGGCATCGTAACCAGTCAGCATTCGGGATTTGCCACGGTATTAGTTAGACACAACCAGGTTTAGTCATCTAAAATAGAACCCCAATCTTGCCAGACAAACAACAGAGTGACAGTCATAAACAGCTTTACGATCGCGTGGACTAGGGTGATTTGACTGTCTTATACGTAAACCACCCACAGCAGTTTAAGTGTAATGATATGAAGAAAAAACAGGAGAAACTCTAAAACTCTGTTGGCGTTGACAGGAACAAAAGTATGGCGAAACAGAGTGACAGCAAAGCAAAATGGCCAATGACCTCCAAAGGCATATCTCCGGGCTCAGAACAACCCCTCCTATCAGAAAGAGCATAGGATCCTGTCACAGCAAACCATCAGTAGACAGATGAAAATCAAATGGTATTTTGAAACATTTTACACACATACAGTATTTCCATGCCCTCGGTAGGGGCATATAATGAGCACATGTAATGATAAGCTTGCAACACCTACCAAAATATGAAAAGGTATTTAGTGAAAAAATGACTAAGAACTTTTAATGTGCCCATTTACATTATTTGAAAATGGAAAACATTATTGTCAGGACATTATTTTCAGGTGAAAACAAATGCATGATTAAAAAAAAAGGTATGAAATGAGTAGGATCATGGTCACAAATGAAAAACGAAATACGAAAAAAAAAACGTCAACCAATCAGAAACAAAGACTGAGAAATACATAAACAACAAAAGAGGAAATAGAAAGCTTACAGATTGTTTTACAAGATGATGTTATCAAAAGCGCAACAAAGTAGTCACAAAGAAAAACGAAATGAAAAAAAAGCGAAAACGAAGCTTTAAAATCACACGAAAAACGAAGACGGTAATAAAAACATTCACTTCATCTTACAAGATATTATCATAAGTACAATATCTAAATTCTAATCTTTTAAAATGATTTCAAGAAACCACCAACACAAAGAGGACAGAAAGGGCAGGGATGAGGGTAAAGAATCTGAAACAGATGCTGCAGATGCTTGATCAGCACATAATCCCATTCACAAGTCAAAAATTGAGTTTATATCGTAGAAGTACACTGAATTTGCATGAATATTGGTTAGAAAAGACAAGAACATACATAATCGGAAAAAAACATCCTGGAGCTTTGGAAGAAGTAAAAAAGAAGATTCTCATAGATCACACACACAAACACACTGGATCTCTGTGCATAATTCCACTCACATCTGATTGTATGGTAACTGTCAAGGCACTCTCATAAACTACACTCGCATAATGCAGACAATTAGTATACCACATCTGGTTAGTCAGAACAAAAGTGCTTGGAAAATACACGAGTATGCAAACTTTCGTACACGAAATGAGCGAAAAGTACAATATTTGCGAAGTAAAATTATTTGTAAAGTACAATATTTGTAAAGTATACTATATGAAAAGTACAATATTTGTAAAGTACAATTTTTTGTCATACAGGTTTGAGCAACAATTCTTAATGCATTGGCTTTCTTTTTCATATCAGTTAGTGCATTACATTCTTTCGGATCACGATTTCAGATCCACTGATTTGGAGACGAGATGACTGCTTCTGCTAGACTTCACCAAAAAATGAAACTCATCAAAAGTCCCCACAGATGTGATGTTCGATGGTATGCAATTGAAAATGATCAGCAAGCTTATTGCGTGTTCAGAGAGCAGATAATCAGCAAAGAGATCCCTTTTCATGGACCATGAGATTTAATTTTGTCATTATATATATATATATAATATATATATATATATATATATATATGTGTGTGTGTGTGTGTGTGTGTGTGTGTGTGTGTGTGTGTGTGGGGTGTGTGTGTTTTAAAACATGCCCATTAATACGAACACATACAGTATAAGCAATCTTCACAAAGACAATTTAAATAAAATACCACCTACAAATCGGCGTAATAATAAACATGTGTCGACTGAAAACTAAAATCAGGTCTTGCATCAATTACAAAATTTAATGATGGTTCAATTCAGTTCATCATCACATAGGTCACACTGGAGCAGGACACCGTGGCCCAGTGGATAACAAAATCGAGTCACTGACTTCTTAAAGTCTGTTAAACAAGGAGCAAAGCCTTAAACAAGCCCTTAACCTCTGTGTCATTAAAATTGCTCATCATTCTAATTTCGTTCTTAAGTCCAAAGCGTTTTTTTTAGATATCGATGTCAGCAAAGTGTCAAAGCTTACATTATAATGTTGTAATACTTTTACAATTTTATATTGTAGAGGGATTGTCTTCATTCATGACTAGTTTGTGGCATAACAGTTTATACTCTTCAACAAAGGGAAAAAACCTCTGGAGACGGAAAATAGATGCCAGTTATGGCGAGGTACTTGAAAGCAGCTATACGCAAACTTTCTCACCCATTGTGTTCTTAAAAAGTGTTAGAGTAATTCGGAGGTGTGACTAGGGAGACACTGTGCATATAAAGGGTGAACCCCAGGTTGTTAAGCTGGGTAATGCCCAACAGCAGCAACAACAACTAACAACTATTTCCTTGCTTTTGGACAGACAAACCACTACTCCGGAGTTCAAAGTCTCTCGAGTGGGCTTACATCTTCCAACCGTAAAAAAAACCTGTCGATTTTTATTCCAAGAGGTTAGTTTACTTACAGTATTACATCATAATGTAAACAAAACACACCGTTGCATGTTAGTTTTACAGCCGTTCCAACAGTATTAATTCCATATGATTAATAGTAAGATCACTACACAAAAAACCCACTGCTCATAATCTTGAAATATTATTAGTTTTGTCCCACTACGGGAGAAAAGCTACACATTTATACCAATGATACTGCAATAATAATGTTCAGGTTAAAAAAAAGTTTCCCCCCAAATATATCTTTTTAAAAAGTCAACTAAATTAATAGTTTGTGGTTTAACAAAAACAAATCCATCTGTTTAAAATCAATTCTTGAGTGAACTGGTCACACACATCACTTTCTGGAACTCAGAACTGTCAGACATGTCAAACATCATGGAATTAGAAAATGAAAAATTTATAGTCAGCCATGCCAAACTTTCTATATGTAGAAGTACTTTGCGAAACAACAACAACAACTAAAAACAACAACAAATCAACCCCTGCAATGTTAAGAACATACATGCACACAAACATAGCCTACACAACGAGCAGAGGACCCAACTAAGATGATTTCCTTGCTCTCACGAGTAAAATCTGGCAGTGTGTGCACACTGCCTACTGTGCAAAAGGAATGTTAACATGAGGGGAAAACATCTGTCAAAATACACACTACAGTTTTCTTTCCTTTCTGTTTCCCAACACTTGCTGTTATCAGGCAGAAAAGAAACTCAAAATTCAAACACTCGGTTAGAAGACACATCCAAAAGAAACAATGGAAGACTTGATCATGTCTTTTTAACTCTGAATCCTTCTTTTCAGCTTGATGCAAACACAGCAGCGGCCAGTGGTGACAAGGATGCACTGGTTTGGCATCTTAAGACCATTAACTGACTTGTTCGTAAACAAGCCACATATTTTAAGATAATAGACCAGAGCTTGACAGACACCAATTATTTTATATATTTCGCCTGAATGAGCCCAGCTAATTTTGAAACGTAAAATGGTGATTAAAAATTGCATTTTACTCTCTCTCTCTCTCTCTCTCTCTCTCTCTCTCTCTCTCTCTCTCTCTCCTCTCTCTCTCTCTCCTCTCTCTCCATCCCCATATCTCAACTGTCAATCCAGAGTGGACACGATTGGCCACATGGCACTGGGTTTTTGCTGGTCTGGTTAAAAAACTCCGTTCTATTTCTATCGCTCAATTCAAGACAAGGGTCAAAGCTGAAATGGCTACGGATCCTACAGTCAGATTCTCGAATTACATGCAGCTACCGGACTAGTGTCTTGGCTTTCGGGCTCTGCAGGCAAGTGATGGCTGCTTCATATTTTGAGTGACGCGGGCACTTCTAGATCTATACAGATTGCTTTCTGAAAGCTGACAATATATTTCATTTAAAACAAGTGCTTAAATCATCATTATTTACAGAGTTGGAATTATTAGGTGAACCACAAAGGGCACGGGATAGCTCAGTGGTCAGAGCACTCGCTTTCCTAGAGTCAAAGTTAAGCAGCATCGAGCGTGGTTACTAACTGAATGTGGAACCGTTTGTGCGCCTTGGTTTCAGTTTCCCCAGTTCACCCAACTGTAAATGGGTACCTGCCCTCTTTAGGGTCAGGGAAGGTAAAGCAGCGAGGGAGAGGAGATGGGCACCGCCCTCAATATGCTGGCCCCTCGAGAAGCTGAGGTCTCTGATGCCTCGCTCCCCTACGACCACATAGGTTATGGGACACCTTTACCTTTTACCTTTTTACAAGGAATAGACTACTTGAGCACCACGCCAGCAACATTCTTGGAGTACAGTTTTACACTGTGTCAACCGTAGTAGCGCAGAGCACTAAGGTAACACTACTGGTCATCACAGTCAGTATCACATTTCATCAACATCACAAAAATTTAAATGCTACGCTCAGAACTATTAAGGCCACTTGTGCTTAACTGAGAAAAAACCCATTGCTGGAAAACCACCGTGTCCTGACTCCCCCAAAACAAGCGAATGAACAAAATGATCTGTCTCGGAATTAATAGTTAACTTTGCAAAATTTCGTTTAAAATTTAACTTCTCCAAATTTAACAATCTACTACACCCATGAAATATTTGTTGCTGACTTAAAAGAAAGTACAAAAGGTAGTGTTCAAGTCTTTTTTACAGTCGCTGTAAGTCCAAAATGGCTCCTAACTTTTAGTGTGTAGTAAAATCATTAGTGATTAATGATTGTTCAAACCCCACACATGGATTTCGCAGCATTTAAGTACTAATGCAATTTACTCCCCTCCACACTCACATGCAAGTTACAAATTATTGATATCTGTTAACATTTTCATGATATTAATTTTGTGGTTACATGCCATCATTTCCTCAAATTGTCAAATCACTCAATAATTTGCCATTTACATCATCATCATCATCATCATCATCATCATCATCATCATCATCATCATCATCACAATTGGTTACTAATTAAATATTTCCATCTGACTCACCCATCACAAACAGACATTTGAATTCACTCAGACAAACAACGATGTACAATCAGCAGTATTGAAAAAACATTCAGTAGGTGAAATCTTCGTTTACATTTCAACCCAGTTAGTGTCTTGTACACGAAACACAACAAAAGTCAATTAAAAAAAGAAGAAAGAGAACAAGATATGAGCCGAAAATGGGAGCAAGCTGCAGAAGCAGGTAAGAGGGTGGGGGTAGGCAATAGTCTCTGCTGATTTTTAAAGAAGTGATGTGCCATTCCAGTTGAAGAACTTGCTTCTTCCTCTGTCTTGCTTTGCCTTGCCATGTTCTGTCTTGTCTTTTGCTCTTACATCCCACATTGCCATCATCACTGAGATCAGTGATTTTAGAACTCAGCAGACACGGAGGAAGATGGTGAACCCTGGTGGCATTGTGTGGAGCTCCTACCGACGACATCGGCGATGGAGACAAGTTGAGTTGAGTTGTGCTCCTTAGCAAGGCTTTTGAAAGGATAGTTTCCCCTGTTGATGCTCATAGCAAGGTCTGATTTGATTGGCTGGGGCAAAACACCTTTTTCTCAGAGCAAAATCATTTTCAAAAATACACAGGAGACGTCTGAAAATGTGGCCTCACAGTCACCATAAAATCGCACAGAAAACCTAATCCTACGCTTTGTGGTCCTATCAGCCATAATCAATGTCACGTACATGCTTCAGGATAAAACTTTGGATACTGTAAAACTACAACAATTTTTGGAGTCTGGCTTTGAAATAAATGAATTAAATCACCCAAATGAAGAAAAAAAATAGAACAATAAAGACTCAACATACACACCCCAACACCCCCAAAGAGCAAAAAACACACACACCCCACCAAAGATGAAAAAGAAGAAACGAAAAGAAAAAAGTAAAGCAGCCCTGGGACTGATACAGCAACAAACTAGTCCCTGCCGCCAGACCTGAACATAACTTGGAAGAAAAAGAAAACAGTCACCCACATGGTTTGAAAACTCAGCCGACTGTCAAAACCACAGGAGGGCTAAGGATATCGAGGAGTCACTTCATCAAAGAAGACCTTCAACAAAAAACAGCCACCTCCCCTCCCCTGTCCTCCCCATCACCACCACTCCCCCTCCCCCCTCTCCCAGAGCTCAGAAATGGGTCATCTCCTCCTGCCCCCCTGCGTTGACCACCCCCTGCGAGTCACTTTCCACCTCCTTCACAGTCCCCACTCCGGGGAGTAATCCCTCCTCCCCATCCCCAGACACACCCACCGCCGGAGGACTGATGACACCTGACTCGTTATTGCCATCTCCTTTGCCTTCCTTCTCCTCCTCCTCCTTCTTTTTCGTCTTCCTCTCCACAGTCTCTGCTTTGCTGAGGTCTTCGTGGACCGCCTTGTCAGGGTCAAGCTTCTGGACGTCCTTCTGGGCTGGGTTCCCTAAGCCGTCGCCATGCTGATTCCCTCCTCCCTCTTCTCTTTTGTTGTTGTTGTCTGGGTTGTCGTCAACCACCTGGGAACTGAAGCGAACTTTCTTAGCGTAGTCTGGTTCCGGTTCTTCAGGTAGACTCTCATCGTCGTCGTCCTCTTCCTCCTCGTCTTCATTCCTCTGCGTAGATCTTCGCATGGGCGGTGTAAACGAGTTCACCCGACGACTGAGTTTGGTGTTTTCTAGTTCAGCGTCCTCGTTGTTCTCGTGTCTTCCAGCCTGCTCTTCTTCTTCTTCTTCTCCGTTATCCGGGTAGGAATGCTCCTGGCTCCGGCGACGTGAGAGAAAATGCTCCTTGATCATGGCGCTCACCAGGTGAGCTGGACTGCTGGAGTGTGGGGGCGCATTCATCTCTCCGGTTTCTTCTGAATAGGTCATCTCTCTCTGAGGTCTGGCTCTGACGGTAGAGTCTTCTGCGCTCTCATCATTATCATCATGAGACGTGACTCCACCTTTGGATTTAGCAGGGGCAGGAACGAGAGGAGGGGGAGGAGGTGGGGAGGGGGGAGGAGGTGGGGGAGGAGATGTTAAAGGAGGAGGAAGGGGAGGGGATGGAAGAGCAGCAGTAAGGGAAGAGGTATGAGCTAGAGAAGGATGAGGTCCGTCACCCCAGCTGTCTGTATTCCTGTCAGCAGTCGCGTAGCAAGAATCGTTTCCCGAACCGGACTCTTCGCGGGGGAAGCTGCTCCCGTACAGCTGGAAGCCGGGGTCTACGTACAAAGGGTACAGAGGGGGTGAGGTCACATCCACCATATCCTCCTCCCCATCCTCCCCCTCCCCATCCTCCTCCCCAGCCATCTCTCCCGCTGAAGCTACCAAGTCCCGCAACACCGCCGCGAGGTAAGAGGAACCCACCGAGGTGCTCTCCCCTTCACTACGCGACAGAACCGGAGAACCGTCATGGCTGACGTCAGACTCCCCACCCCCCTTCTCCCCATCACTGGGCACCCCACTATCCGCGTCCGGGCATCTCCCGGGTACCCGACTCTTCGTGCCCATCCTCATCTCTTCGTATTCGTCGTCGTTGTCGTTGTCGTCTTCCTCCTCCTCTCTTCTCTCTCGTCTACCATCTACCCCGTCTTCTGTGTCGGAGTTGGGGGTGAGGCGGGGTAAGGAGGGGGTGTCGTCGTCTTGAAAGATGGGGTTGGTGACGCCCCCTTCTTCCTGTCTGAGTTCGTCGGATGGGGGGAGGGGGGTGCTCTCGCTGTTGTTGTTGTTGTTCCCCCCCCTCCTCCCTCTCAGCTCCGCGTTGTCATAGATGCGGGTAGGGATGGAGAGGTTTCGTATCAGGCGTTGTTGGCGTTTGTGTCTGGTGAGAGAGAAGAGAAGAGAGAGAATGTTTGAGGTCGGTTTGTGTGTGTGTGTGTGTGTTCAAATTCATGTAGTAATGTCTTTTCACAAATTGTGATATTAGACGGGGGGAGGGTAAAATTCTTTTATATCGAGGATAATGGAATAAGCATTCATGTGCTTTTTTTCATCCAGTCCCCGTGTGTATGCAGTTTTGTAAATCTTGTCATCTGTTCTCACCGGCACACAATGGCCTACTCTTACGAAAAGCGGAACAGGATTTAACGTGTGCGCAAGATGTTCTGCGTGTTGTCGTACACGGGGCCTCGGTTTACTGTCTCATCCAAAAGACTTTTGGGGAGAGTGGAGTCAGCACTGGTGTTAACTCCATGGGAAAAATTCCCTGTGTGTGTGTGTGTGTGTGTGTGTGTGTGTGTGTGTGTGTGTGTGTGTGTGTGTGTGTGTGTGTGTGTGTGTGAACAACAATCAGCAGCAGCAACAACCTTAAAGCTGATATTGTTCTCAAAAGACATACATCGTTAGTATGATGTCCTGTGGACTTAGCTGTTGTACTAATGTTTCTTTACGCATGTTTCAGAGGTTCTCTGCGATGTTTGAGCAGGTTCGAATCCAAGCAGCAGGACCAGAATACAAAAATAATAGTAAGTACTCGGTATATTCATGTAGGTTTATCTCATTTCCTCTTTTAGAAAAGAGAGTATAAACAGGAGTTCCATTCAAAATTGCTGGATTATATAAGAAGATTATATTTTCACAGACAGACAGACAGACACAGACACACAGACACAGACACACACACCACACCACACCCCACCCCACCATACCATACCACACCACACCACACCACACCACACCACACCACACCACACAACACAACACAACACATTTACTTTTTGTTATCCCTCCTTTGTCCAAAGGATGAAACAGACCCCCATATAGATTAAGTACTGGTGAGGTTTGCGACAACATAGTGCAGGGGAAAGTACTTTTCTCACATGGTTGACAATTGCAAAAAACAACTCCTATGTGGAAGATTTTATGTTTTTCTTAAAAGAGAGATGCATTGAAATAAAAAAAAAAAGATTTTTGATGACAGTTGGACCTTTCATCTTTCTCGCTTAATCTAAGAACTTTCTTTTCCAGTGTTTACATGTACAGCCAGCTCATAGAGTGACGCATTCCATGATTAGAATGTTGGCTACACATTCGTAAACACAGACAGCCTGGAAGGGAATCTTTTTCTTTAAAATATAAAAAAAGATATTACAACAATATTGAAAGTAATAAAGAAAAGAGCAAAGCGAACAAATCACCATTCCAATACAGAAACCAAGAGAACTATCTTTCCCAGTGTACACCTATAAACCAAAGACTTTGCAGTCACAACCCAACCTTCGAACAAGACCAAAAAAAATCACATCAATTAGCTAGACCTCCACCCTCCACACTCACAAACCTGATGAGGTATGCTTTCTCCCCAGGTAGGTATTAAGGCATGTTTTTTTTTTAGAGGGACACCCTGTGGACAGGGTAATTATAAACACTGTAAACAAGACATTGATCAGGGATGGACACATTAAAAAAAACTGACAGTAAATATAATTTGACATTTTATAGTTCCCAAGTAGTAAGCACTCTAAGTATTCGGTGTGAAAGTATTATCTTAGAAGAACCTGTTTGTAGGACAACCCCCCCTCCCCCCCCCCCTCATATGGCCTTTGTGGTCGACGGGGCTATAAACAGCAAGACTGAATTGGACTGGACGTATTTGTATCATCATCACAAGGTCTGTGGTATCAGACTGTATGACGACTCATTTTTACAGATTCAGTCTTGTTCAGTGTATGAAGTGGTTTCTTATTTTTTTCAACTGCATCTTCATCATAGTAAATGAACTTATCATCTTATCAACCTATCGAAATTGTAAGAAAATAGATATTGTTAAAACGTATGGCAATTCATGTTGTAAGTCTTTTACGTTGATAGGACAGAGAGATTTTGCTGGTGTTAAACTGCATGTTCATGATAATAACAAACACTCTGTGTGTGTGTGTACAATGGACGGGCCTCACCCTGGGAGAACCCCCTTGATGATCAGGGTCTCTCCTGTGCCAAGTAATTGTGTGTGTGTGTGTGTGTGTGTGTGTGTGTGTGTGTGTGTGTGTTGTGTGTGTGTGTGTGTGTGTGTGTTTCGGTGTGTATGTGTGTGTGCATGTGTGTGTTGCTTCTTTTTCTTTTATTTATCTGACA
Organism: Stramonita haemastoma; assembly: GCA_030674155.1. Classification (NCBI taxonomy): domain Eukaryota; kingdom Metazoa; phylum Mollusca; class Gastropoda; order Neogastropoda; family Muricidae; genus Stramonita; species Stramonita haemastoma. The sequence continues at coordinate 18,875,913 of CM060327.1, read as the reverse complement.
GTACATCAACTAAGAAAACACACACACAACACCACACACACACAACACAACACACACACACACACACACACAACACACACAAACTCTCTGCCTCTCTCTCTCCCAACACACACACACACACACACACACACACACACACACACACACACACACACACACACACACACACACACACACACCATCACACACACACACACACACAAACTCTCTGTCTGCTCTCTCTCTTACACACACACACACACACACCACACACACCACACACACAACACACACACACACACACACACACACACACACACACACACACGCACGCACGCATGCACACACACACACACACACACAAACTCGCTGCCTCTCTCTCTCGTGTCTTAAACACACACACACACACACACACACCACCCCCCCCCACACACAACCCCCCCCCCCCCACATAATGCCATCATCAACACCCTTAAAACAATAATTATACACACCGTCGATGCCCCTTGTAGATAACGAAGAGAGTGACGATGAGAGCCAAGAGAAGAACGGCACACACAGCGATAAGGGCGATGACATGGGGAGGAAAATCGCTGGAGGCCTGTTGGGTGGGGGAGGCATTGAGGGAGTGGTACCGTTAGAAGTGGTGGTGGTGGTGGTGGGGGCGGGAGTGGTCGCAAGGTAAGATAGAAACAGAGCGTCGATCTCGTCTTTGTGTTGGTCGGCTAGTCTGTACACGCAAACACATTAATAATTATGCACACAGTGTCAGTTTTGTTGATTAGAAAAAGTAAGCAGGGCATGAATGTTAAAAGTGGATTTCTGACTGTCTCAGTCTGTCTCTGTCTGTCTATCTGTCTGTCTGTCTGTCTGTGTGTGTGTCTCTCTCTCTGGAGATGCTGTTGAGCCCATCAATACACACACACACACACACACACACACACACACACACACACACACACACACACACACACACGCACACACCTGCATCTACCAGGAGGCATGCTTTCACACACACAAAAACGCAACTGCTCACAACACTTAAAAAACATACTGATTCATTGTTGAGAAACCTCCATGCCATGTAATGTATGTATTCATGTACGTACGTATGTGCACGTGTGTGCGTGCGTTTATGCAAATCACTCACTGCTGCAATTGATGTTGTGGAATATCGTCCTGGGTGGAGGTGGAGGTTGCTGATATCAGCACTTGTGACCTGCAACATACAGCACAGGACTGAACCCTGAATTTTACCCCCCCCCCCCTCAACAAAACAACTCCCCCCCTAAAAAAAAGCAAACAAACCCAAAGTACCCCCCCCCCCTCTAAAAATAAAATGAACAAACAACCCAACCCAAAACAAAGAAAACAAAAAAAAACAACCCAACAAAATATACCCCAAAACAACAACAACAACAACAAACAAGAAAGAAAGAATAACAGTAAAAGGAAGCTAATAAACATCATTACAGTTCTGTCATCTTTATGAAAAAGTATCAAAGCTTAAACCACAACCCCCCGAATCTAAGCTATGCATATATGGCATTCTTTTAATGACACAGATCTAAGTCGAGGCAGCTTTGAAAACGGACCAATCATTTTCTAGATCTATCTCGAGTTGTGGCCCTTAGGTGAGCGTTCTGAGTGCCTCCCCCCCCTCCCCCAGCCATGGAAGGAAGCATTACTCTCCCTTGCTTTACTGTCATGCGAGCTTCAGTATATAACCATGTCTAATTCATTTTCATTAACATTGTCTCTTGTGTACTTTTCTTTTGCTCTTCCTCTTTATACCCGTCATTCATTTATCGATGTGCATGCTTTTTGTATCTCTATAGCTCAAAAGAGTTAATGGAAATAAACTATTGTGAATTATGACTTCTCCAAATTTCCTGACATCTATCGCATTCCTGAGAATAAAAACATATCCTTGCAGCTTACCAAAGTTGCAATTGAAAGAAGATTATAGAAAGAAAATTTCCTTCAAATATATGTTGTAGGATAAAAATAAAAACGAATCAATGAATAAAAAGAACGAATAAACAATAGCGATCAACCCCCCAAAAAATAAACCAAAAAAAAAAACAGAAAAAAGAAAAAAAAAGAAAAAAAAGAAATCACATAGACAAACAAAAAGAAACATACAAGGCATTCTTTCAATACACAGACAAAAAAAAAAGAAACGAAGTAAAAATTTAAAAATGAAAAAGACGGGCCCAAACAGCAGAGGGAAACTGTAGGATATAATAAATGGACTGACCCCTGTGTAGCCGTGTTCAGCCCAATGTTGACCACTCTGACCGTTACTGCCAGCAAGTCACTGAGTTTTCTGTAACAACAATAACAACAAGCACGCACACACGCACGCACACAGACAGAGAGAAACACACACACATCGTTTAATATGATAATATTATGAAAAAAACATTCGAAGAACCTACTACTACTACTACTACTACAACACACACACACACACACACACACACAACTACTACTAGCGCTACAACAACAGCTACTATCACTACAACTACACACACCGCACACACACACACACACACACACACACACACCACACTTACACACACACTAACAGCATGACTGAGCAGTCAAAACAAATTTGCATCCTAGAAACGAATGAACTTTTACAAGTGAGTTTGTAACCCCAAAATTGACATTATGATTAGCAGAAAATAAGGAAAAAGCTGCTTTAGATGTAAAATTTTGATGACAGGAGAAAATCTTTAATATAGGAATTCTAAGAGGGAGAGAGAGAGAGAGAGAGAGAGAGAGAGAGAGAGAGAGAGAGAGAGAGAGAGAGAGAGAGAGAGGCAATCAAACCAGACAGACAAACAAGCAAACAGACAGACAGATGAAAGACAGGCCGACAGACAGAGAAACAGACAAGCAGGCAGACAGGCAGGCAGACAGAGTACTTACTGCTGAATGTCAGTGGTGTGAGGAGTAAGGTCTTGCGGGGGCACAGAGGTGAGAAGGACGACGGTGTTGTTGCTGATGTACAGGGACACCTGTCATCATCGTCATCGTCATCATCATCATCATCGTCGTCGTTGTCGTTGTCGTCGTCGTCATCGTCATCATCATCATCGTCGTCGTCGTCGTCGTCGTTATCATCATCATCATCATCATCATCATCATCATCATCATCATCATCACAGACAACATTATTCATCA
>CM060327.1:18827742-18845242 GCA_030674155.1 Stramonita haemastoma | reverse complement strand
GCACGCAGAACATCTTGCGCACACGTTAAATCCTGTTCCGCTTTTCGTAAGAGTAGGCCATCGTGTGCCGGTGGGAACAGATGACATTTACAAAACCTGCATACACACGGGGACTGGATGTAAAAAAGCACAAGAGTGCTTATTCCATGATCCTCAGTATAAAAGAATAAAGAAGAATCTCTCTCTCTCTCTCTCTCTCTCTCTCTTCTCTCCTCTCTCTCTCTCTCTCTCTCTCTCTCTCTCTCTCTCTCTCTCTCTCTCTCTCTCTCTCTCTCTCTCTCTCTTCATTGTTTATAAACACGGAGCTACTGTGGTGCAAGAAGAGTACAGTGCAAACACACTTAAGCACGCGCGCGTGTGTGCGTGTGTGTATGTGTGTGTTGTGTTTGTTTTGATGCAACAAGTGTGTGTGTGTGTGTGTGTGGTGTGTGGTGTGTGTGTGTGAATGCGTGCGTGGGGTATTGTGTGTGTGTGTGTTTGTGTGTGTGTGTGTAAGTATGTGTGAGTGTGTGTGTGTGTGTTGAAATGAATGCATGTGTAAGTGTGTGGCGTGCGTGTCGTGTGTGGTGTGTGTGTGTGTGTGTGTGTGTGTGTGTGTGTGTGTGTGTGTGTGTGCTTGCGTGTTTGATGAATGGGTGTGAATATGCGTGCGTGTTTACTTGTACACACACTGTGTGTGTGTGTGTGTGTGTGTGTGTGTGTGTGTGTGTCGTGTGTGTGTGTGTGATGTGTGTGTGTGTGTATGTGTGTGTGAAATGCGTGCGTGTCAACCTGCACACGCGCGCGCGTGCGTGCGTGCGTGGTGTGTTTGTGTGTGTGCACGCATACACACGCGTACATACACATAGTGTCAGTACACTTTTGCATCTGATCATGTGTGCATGCACATACGCATGCACCTGTAAACACGCGCACACAAAGGAAACGGACATGCATAAAGATGTGCACTCCTGTGAGTCAAATTGTCAACTCCAAAACGAAAACAAGTAACTGTACTAACAATGCGAAACATTTTAAAAGCAGACACGCTGTATACACCCTGTACATTCTAGTTGGAAGCAACGGGGGCAGTTCCCACAAGGACACTGACTAACAGATAATGGCAGTTTAATTCAGCACTGTGTAGATAGAGTACAGCTGACCCAGAGAGAGAGAGAGAGAGGGAGAGAGAGAGAAAGAGAGTGGGGGGGGGGGGGGGGGGGGGGGGGGGGTGGAGGGCGGGATTCGCCACATTCAATTTGCCGCTTGGAACATATCCTGAAAAATTCAGTGCAATGCCCTCTTTGACTCCTCACAGAGTTGGGAAACACTAGGCTATCGCCGGGTGGTTAAGATAATTTTTCTTTAATCCCATGGGTTTCATGAAGTTGTGGGTTCCAATCCTGTTTTCAGTGTCTGGTAAATTAAGGGTTAGGTGTTTTTTGGGTTTTTTTTTTTTTACCATCTTCCAGGTGAGTTTTAAGTGCATACCTCCCAGTGCCTTAATTCTCTTTCTGTAGGCTGATATACACACACAGAAGAGGATAATTACATGCGAGTAAATATCCCGTAATTAAGTCAGGTGGGTAACAGAAACACAAACATACCCAGCATACCTCCCGAAGTCGAATTGCGGCTACTTTCATGGTGGGCAGAAAACCAGTTGCATACGCAAAATCTCACCATTGGTTTACTTCGGAGGTCTGGCCGAGGAACAAACAAACGTGATCAAGAGGTCAGTCAGAGTAGGGAACAGTAGTGGACGGCAATGGATTCTTCTTATCCTTCTTCGTGGAATACTCAGACAGCAACTATTGTTGTCTATCATATAGGTGAAAATGCGTTACGCTGTCAGTAAGCGCTCGACAAATCAGGCCTAGTGCAGCCAACTTCGCCGTGGAAGAGAATTGTTATCTTTTAAGTCTTTCTGAAAAAAAGGCAGGAGAATGGGCCCAAAAGGTAGAAACATAGACAAACAGGTGACAGAAAAGAAAAAAAACAAAGCAGAATCAAACGAGAGGGATAAAAAGAGGGAATTACAAGCACAGAATTTCCAGAAGGCGGGGAGGGTATTCAAACAGTCAGGTCCCCGGTATCTCCACGGAAGAATTGGTTATACAATAATCAAACCGAGGTACGATTGTTCTTGGAAGGAAAAGACGACCAACAACATAAATCATTTTGAAAAAAACCGTAGCACACCTGCATGCTTCTTCTGACGAAACCTATCTACCACAGGCATCTAGTAAAATCAGTGCAAAGCTGTGAAAGTGATATATTATGTTCCAGTTCTTTTGTTCATCTACAATACACATTGGGTGAAATAACCCCCTAGGCAGTTGTGAAGTGCCCTCATTGGGTAAGTCACTTTAATGACACCCTAACCCAGGCAACTGAATGATTTTCGATATTATATCTATATATATATATATATATTATATATATATTATACTATTATATATTATATATATATATATACTATATTATTCGAATACTAGGTATATATACATATCTGAATAACTTAGTATTTTCTCTCTCTCTCTCTCTATATATATGTATTATATATTATTATATTATATATATATATATATATTATATATATATATATATATTATATATATATATATATATATATATATTATATACTAGGGTGGGATAGTAAGTGGTCAGAGTGCTCGCTTTCCCCCAGTCAAGTTCAGCACGTCGAGCGTGGTTACCAGTTGGATGGGTGACCGTTTTGGCGCCTTGGCTTCAGTATAGTCCCCCCAGTTCACCCAGATGTAAATGGGTACCTGCCCTCTTTAGGGTCAGGGAAGGTAAAGCAGCGAGGGAGAGAGATGGGCGCCGCTCTCAATATGCTGGCCCCAAGAGAAGCTGAGGTCTCGATGCCTCGCTCATCTACGACCACCTAGGTTATGGGCACCTTTACCTTATTATATATTATATATATTATATATTATATATATATATATATATATATATATATATTATAGTAAATTTTATAATTATTATATATATATATTATATATTAATTAGACAGATTCAAAATTAAAGACCTAGCTAACCAACTTCTTTGATTAGCTGCTGAGAATTAATGTTCTTTGATGGTATATGAAAGCGACAGATGAACATTATAAATTACACTGTTGTAATGGTAAACATATCAGAGAAAATACAATTTTCACTCACACATCAGTGAACATGGAAGCAAACATCGATGATTTTTGTAAAGGTTTAACACAAACATTGTTTTTTTTATAACAACAACAGTCAGACAGACAAACACACAACATACACACGCCACCCCCCCCCCATTCCCCCCACACCATGCACGCACGCACGCACACACGCACGCAGATAAACCTCAAGGAATGTACGCTAGATTGATCAACATTACATTTATATTTGTCCGTGTGTCTGCCTGTCTGTATGCATGCTGTCTGTCTCCACATTCTCTCTCTCTCTCTCTCTCTCTCTCTCTCTTCGCTGTGGCTTGTCGGCTTATCAGAAGACATATATGGCCATGTCGATATCATTGTATGATCCCACCCCACTTCAGATCCCCCTTCTCCTCCCCTCCCCTTACCACCTTGCCCTCCCCTCCTCTGCCTTCCCTCCCGCCCTCCAAAGATATATGTTCAGTCCTGGTGAAGTCAGACAGTGGTGACGTCACCTGCTGTACATACCGCATTTTCCCCCTCTGTCTTCATGAAAATGGCTGATACAAGCACAGGTTCAAAATGTTGAGGTGTTATTTTGTTGTTTTCTGTGTGTTTTTTTTTAGCCAGAGCTCGAGTTTACCCATGGTGAGACTTTTGTGTTATACAACTGTTTTGGACAGCAGTTTGGGGATTATGTCTAAACATGACACCAGTGTGCATGGAGTTATTTTTCAATGTCATCCTTTCCTATAGGCACACAATGGTTTACTCTTGTGAAAGGTGGTACCATTTTAAGAATTGCACAAGACGTTCTGCGTGCGTTTGTCTGGTAGCAGGAACTCGGTTTTGGTCTTACGAAGGACTTCGGTATTTTTCTCTATTTTTTTTTTTTTTATCCTATTCTATTCTTTTATATCGAGGATAATGGAAAATGCACTCATGTGCTTTTTTCATTCAGTCCCCGTGTGTATGCAGTTGTGTAAATCTTGTCATCTGTTCCACCGCACACAATGGCCTACTCTTACGAAATGGCGGAACAGGATTTACCGCGTGCGCAAGATGTTCTGCGTGCGTTCGCACACGGGGCCTCGGTTTACAGTCTATCCGAAGACTCGGTAGAGTGGAGGTGATACTTAATCAGTTCCAGGGGAAACAAAACCTCTCCAGGGGCGTCCTAATGGTGGTTCAATCCCGAGCTGTAAGATCACAAACTTCAATATCTAACTGCGAGGCTACCCTCATTCCCCTACCTTAAAAATGTATAGTTAATGCATGTTCCCTTTTTTCGTTTTTGTGGAAGCACACACCCATTAAAATAATTATGTGGATGTTATCATCAATGACGTCACCCCTTACCAGACTTCAGGGGAATCGAATATACATCACTCCCTATCCCCATCCACCCTGAAACCCTGCCATCCTCTCCCACCATCTCCATTTCTACTGTTGAACTTCTCCCCTAACTCTCTCCCCAAACACATACACATACACACAAAGACACCACACCACACCCACACACACACACACACAACACACCCACAACCCACACACAGACTCTCTCACGACACACACACACACACATACACACACAGAATCTCTCTCTCTCTCTCTCTCACACACACACACACACACACACACACACACACACTAACACCACACACACACACACACACACACACACACCCTCCCCCCCCCCCTCCCCCCACACACTCACACACACACAAACACGCACAAACACAAACACACAAACACCCCCCCGTCCCCTCCCCCCCCCCCACACACAGACGCAGACACACAAGGTCTTACTTCCCTACCCGTCTCTTTAAAACTTTTAAGCCAATGTGGAAGTTGACACAGCCCAGTTTTTCAGAGATGAAAAGAACAGATAATAATCTGGGAATATGGTTCTCAAGATAAATTAGGAGTAAAAAATGACCCTCTCCCACTCCCTAAGAAACAAAAAACCCACGACAAAAATATGTAGGGTTACTGTGTGTGTGTGTGTGTGTGTGTGTGTGTGTGTGTGTGTGTGTGTTGTGTGGTGGCGTGCGTGGTAGTGTGAGTGTGTGTGTGTTTGTTTGTTTGTGTGTGTGTGTGTGTGTGTGTGTGTGTGTGTGTGTGTGTGTGTGTGTGTGTGTGTGTGTGGTGTGAGTGTGTGTGTGTATTGTGGTGTGTGTGTGTGTGTGAGTGTGTGTGTGTATTGTGTTTGTGTGTATGTGTGTGTGTTTGTGTTTGTGTTTGTGTGTATGTGTGTGTATGTTTGTGTTTGTGTTTGTGTGTATGTGTGTGTATGTGTGTGTGTGTATGTGTGAGTGTGTGTGTGTGCGTGTGTGAATATATATATTATATAAATTTATACATGTATATGAATATATATTTACACATATACATAAGTGTGTGTACGTGTGTGCATGTGCATGTGTGTGTGTTATAAGTGCGTGTGTGTGTGTGCGTGCACGAGTGTCTGCGTAAGCGTATGTGCGTGTGTATAGGAGTGGGAAGGGAAGGGCAGAAAAAGAAAGAATGTGCACAAGTCAGACCAGCATGTAAATCTTCTCAAGGTTCGAAATGAAGGATGTTTCTCTTTCTTTATGTCACTGTCCACGTGAGCATGGAGTAAAGTCAGTTTGTTACAGCATTTGTATCGTCACACATGGATCTCTGTCTGTCTGTCTGTCTGTCTGTCTCTCTGACACACACTCATTCACACATCGCACGCACGCTCACACACAAAGAGATAGCTAGATAAATAGATAGATAGATGATAGATATATAGATAGATAGATGATCGATAGATCGATAGATATAGAGAGAAAAATGAGAGAGAGAGACAGAAACATAGAGACAGAGAGACAGAGAGAGACAGACAGAGAGACAGAGAAAGAGAGAGAGACAGAGACAGAGGGGGGGTGGGGGATGGAAACAGACAGACACTCAGACAGACGCACAGACAGAGACAGATAGCCAGAATTAGATATCTGTATTACGCAAGTGCAAGGATAAAGGCTTTCGACCAAGTCTAGACTTGTAATGTGTCATTGTACGTATAACGATGTAAAAATAATGAATGAATCAAGGAAATTAATAAAGCATGAAAAACGAAAGCACACAGTACAAAGTAAAAACACCCAAAAGGTCATATGATATGCCATACTACACACTAATATCAATCCATTGTTGAAATCATTATCATCATTCGTCGTCGTCGTCATCATCATCATCATCATCATCATCATCCATCATCATCATCATCATCATCATCATCATCATCATCATCACAACAACAACAACAACAACAACAACACCAACAACACACATACTTCAACAACAACAACATAACAACATCAACAAACACACAACACACACACACACAACACACGCGCCCGCCGTACACACACACATACACACACACACACACACACACACACACACACACACACACACCACCACCACACACACCACACACACACACTTTAATTCACGTGTATGAATAACAGAATAGAACATAATTAATTCTAGAACATGTTTTTCTATTCAAAAACAACAGCTACAACAAGAAAATAAGCAAAAATAAAACAAAACAAAACAAATAGAACAAACGCTAAATTTTGGTACAGTAGCAAAGGTGTGTACCTGTTCGTTTTTTTTTTTTAAAAAAAAATGTTTTTCATTGGAAGTTGGTATTTTACAGTGTTTTTGGAAATGTTTATATAACATAAGGGCCTGAGAAAGCTCATCTGGATTTTTATAAATCAGGAGAAGAGAGAGAGAGAGGCAAACTCATTTAATTCGAGGATAATAAATAAGCAAGTGTGCTTTTTTAACATCCAGTCCCCGCTCTATCAGGGATAAGATCAGGATAAAAAGAGAGAGAGAGAGAGACAAAGACAGACAGACAGAAAGAGAGACAAGAGAGACAGAGAGAGACTGAGAGAGATAGGCACGGGAAAACAGAGACAGAACAGAGAGAGAGAGAGCCATATGAATTGGATGGAGAAATATGAGCACATACCACAGAAGAGAAGGAAGAAAAGTAAACTTGAACTTTACATAGACGGATAGGCAGATAGATACAGACAGACAGGCAGACAGACGTATACATAGACACACAGACGACAACAGACTGACACACAGAGAGACATACAAACAAACTCATGCAAAGTACATAGTCACAATCACCTCACCTCTTTTAAAATAGAAACAGACGGATGCACGCGCGCGCGCGCGCGCGCGCGCACCACACACACACACACACACACACACACACACACACACACACACACACACACAACACAAACACACAAACACACACACACATATGTTAAAACCTTTTCGGCCTTTCAGAAGACTAGGCCCATTTTGTGCTGGTGGAAACGAATGACAAAATTTACAAAATCGCTGGATGTAAAAGAAAACAAAAAACCTACACGAGTGCTTATTCCACTATTACACACACATATACTGCGCGGCACACACACAGACACAACAGACACACACACACACACACCACACACACCACACACACAAACACACAAACACACCCATCACACACACACACACACACACACACACACACACACACACACACACACACACACACACACACACACACACTCCTCTATCTCTCTTCTCCCCTTCATCTCTCTTTAGACTTATCTCAGGATAAGGGGGGGACTGAATGATAAAAAAGCATGTGCTTAATATTATCCTCGAAATAAAAGAATTCCGCCTTGCCTTGCCTTGCCTCGCCTTGCCTTGCCTTGCTTCTTGCATCTCTCTCTCTCTCTCTCTCTCTCTCTCTCTCTCCTCTCTCTCTCTCTCTCTCTCTCTCTCTCTCCCTTCCCTCTCAACCCCTCCCTCCCCTACACACACACACACCTTTCCCGCTCAGACAATCGACTACTCTTAGTAGGCACAAAATTTACAGCCGGCCCTCAAAGGGGCAGAACGACAGGCAAGTTTGGGGGGGACAATAATACTGTACACAGTCTTAGACCGTACATTCACAGCGTTTAAGGCCCCTTGTAACATGGGCGTTGGTACTCATGTCGAAGTAAGCTTCTATAAATAGCAACGCGTCAGACACTACTACTGCTATGACTATCGTCGTGGAAGTTAAAAAAAAAATTCTCGGGGAAGTTAGTTTTGTGGACTAAGAAGTTCAGAAAGAGACAAGAAAGTTTAGAAATACGGGTTATGAAAAGATAAAGTGTTTTTTATGGGACAGAGAGATTACTGACAGTTTTAGTATTTTTCTCAATCCCCGATGTCAAAATTCGGCTAACTTCATTGTGGGTAGAAATGGTTGCATACGCAAAATATCCTAATTTGTAAGCCTCGGAGCACTAACCGAGGAACATTGAAAAAAAGAGGTTTGAATAGACTTGCCTTTGTTAAGAACATTCACATGATGGCATGTAAAAGATTTCATAGCATTACCAGTAAGGACATCATATAAAATGGTATATGGGGAGTAAGGTTAATAAATTATTCACTTTATGTTGAAGTTTTCACAAACACTCTGAGATATTGGTTGAACTTTCTTACGATGAATTAAACAGACACTGCTGCATAATGCTTATAGAATGTTACTGGAATTAGAGTGGGATGAGAAAAGTTTGGTGGGTTGCTAATAAGAGAAAGTTTACGTGATACTCATTTCAGTATTTTGTGGTTGCGACAACATGTTAGGGTTTTTGTATGTATTTAAACAGCAACTAATTGATATGTTCATCCAAGAATGGTACAGGTCACACACACACACACACGCACAGAGAGAGAGAGAGAGAGAGAGAGAGAGAGAGGAGAGAGAGAGAGAGAGAGAGAGAGAGAGAGAGAGAGAGAGAGAGAAGAGAGAGAGAGAGAGAGAGAGAGAGAGAAACAGAAATAGAGACAGATAAACATACTCCAATCGATTTATTGCCACTGACAATGAGTTCCCACGGGAAAGAAGTACAATACATATGCACTTTCTTGGAAGACGACGGTACACACACACACACACACACACACACACACACACACACACACACACACACACACACACACAAAACACATATACATATATAATATATATATATACACACACACACACACACACACACACACACACACACACACACACACACACACACATACACACACACACCACACACACACACAAAATCACACAACATACCGAAAGGAAAAGTAAGAATAAAAAAAAAATAAGCACTAAGATTTATGATTAAATCATTTCATACAAGTACAAAAATCATACAGTTAAAACAAACCGAAAGAAAAAGTCAGACGATAACAAAAACTATGAGATTTATGACAAGTGTATATACATGCTCAGGGCCTGTACCCATAACACCAGTAACAAAATTAATGTGAACTTCGGACAGGTTCAATCCACAGTCAAGACATCCTTTTGATGGGGATTTTATCGCCCAGGAGTTAACATCAGTACCCGACTCCACTCCCTCCAGATAGTACTTCGGACGAGACTATCAACCGAGAGGCTCCGTGTACAAAGACACAAAGAAAATTTTGCGTACACGTTAAAACTTGTTCTGCCTTTCGGAAGAGTTGGCCATTGCATGCCAGTAGGGACGGAGCACAACATTTATTTTTTTTATTTATTAAAAATTGGTTTTAAAATATTTTTTTTTTTACCTTATTCTTTTATTTCGAGGATAACGGGAGAAGCAACTCATATTCTTCTTTTTTAACATCATGTCTCTATGTGTATGCAGTTTTGTCAAATTTATCACCTGTTCCCACCGGCACACAATGGCCGACTTTTTCAAAAAATCGGAACGGGGTTTGAACATATTCGCAAGATGTTCTGCGTGCATTCGCACACGGGGTCTCAGTTTATAGTCTCATGACTGGTGTGGTTTAATTATACACATCTTCCCCGAAGTCGGAATGGAGCTATCTTAATGGTAGGCAAACCGTTGCATACACCGAATCTCACCATAAGTAAACATCGGAGCTGCGTCTGAGGAACGATAACCAAAGCCCAACAACCCCCCCCCCCCAATCAAACAAGCAAACAAACAAAAGGAAAGCACAGTCTATACGAGAAACTCTGAACGATCACACTTAGGCCTACACATGTCTATGCATGCCCACAGACATACTCTGGTTTATCTTAAATATTCATTTTCATTGTTTTCATGCTATTAGAAAACAAGCTACGAACAGGCATCGTTGATAAAGTGTATTATTAATAAGCACAACAGAAAGAAGCGAATTAATGGATGCATGATTTGATTTATGGAGTGCATAAAAAAAAATCACCACACCAACAGTTGAAAAAAAGGAATGTGTAAATATGACTTATTATGAGGATATAATTTTTGAATTTGGAATGGTACATACACACTTGCATACGTTCGCACGCGGTTTACACACGTGCACGCTCATACACACACACGAGCGCGCGCGCGCGCACGCGCACATACACACTCACACACGCACACACACACACTCACACACGCACACACACACACACACACACACTCACACACACGCACATACATACACACACTCACACACACACGCACACACACACACACACACACACACACACACACACACACACACACACACACACACACACACACACACACACAGAAAAACACACACAAACATACACGCAGATATATATCTGTATTATCTGTGCATAATAACAGCCTAAGCAAACAGTCTGCCCTCTTCTGTTGAATACGTTTAGGGATTTCTGACCTTGATAATCTCCCCCTCCTCATCTCCCTCCTCCGCCTCTCCCTCCCGCCCCGCCCCTTCCAACTGTGAAAACAACTTTACTTCCTCCATTGAAAACAACCCCCCCCCCACACACACACGCACACACACACACGCACATTTTTTTTTCTCTCTCTAATACACAGACACGCATAGATAGAGACTGAGAGACAGACAGACAGACAGACCTACACACACACACACACGCATACACACACACACACACACACACACACACACACACACACACACACACACACACACACACACACACACACACACACACGCACACCCTCTCAAATTAGTGCGGCTAGCTGTTTTCCTTATAATTTTCTAAGACAGTGAAGCAAAATTAATACGTCTGACACAGAAGACCTGACCAAAACAGATGACAATGAAATGAAAAAGTTGGTATGAGGAAGACAATTAGTGAGAGAACCTTGCAGAGGAAGACGAAAGGAAAGGAAAGGGAAAAAAATAGAGGGTGCAGGAAAGATGGAAAGATGGTGGACGGAGAGAGAGAGAGAGAGAGAGAGAGAGAGAGAGAGAGAGAGAGAGAGAGAGAGAGAGAGAGAGAGAGAGAGAGAGAGAGAGAGAGAGAGAGAGAGAGAGAGAGAGAGAGAGAGAGAGAGAGAGAGAGAGAGAGAGAGAGAGACAAGGCAAGGCAAGGCAAGGCAAGGCAAGGCAAAATAGGCAAGGCAAGGCAAAATATTTTATTCGAGGATAATAGATAAGCACTTGTGTGCTTTTTTACATCCAGTCCCCGCCCTTTTCAGGGATACATCAAGTTGAAAAGATACTAAACAATAAAGCTTTACGCAAACCAAACAACACACAAGAATAAGGACACTATATATGATAAGGTAATAAAAATGCACTCGATCAGAAGAAATCAGAAGTCACAATAAAAGATTTTGATAATGAAAGACTAGAAAAGTGTTAATAGGTAAGGAGCAAACAAGAGAAGAGAATAACAACTGAAAACATCAATCCACCACCATCTGTCAAAAATTATACATGTGACATAAATCATACATTTGGATAAAAGGGGGAAATTAAAAAAAAACAACTAATATCCTTATTGGAGGGGGGGGGGGAGATACTGCCAATAAAAATATAAATAAAATCAACAATTATAATGATCCAAATACCAAAAGTAAGGAACCATACCAAGTATCAAACAACAGGCAAGAATTAACACAGAGATACAATATTAAGGTAATGTTATAAAGTCACTGATTCAGAAACGAAAATGAGAAGTAAGAATCAATGATGATTTTGAGTTGAATAAAGAAAGCAAGAAAAACAAAGAACAAACAAAAACAAAACAAACAAAGAAAAGGCGCAATAATTAAGAGTAAACATGAAAATATGATGAGGTTAAATGACTGAAAACATCAATCTACCACCATCTAACATCAAATAAGTCCCATAAAACAAGATTTTGATAAAGGGGAGAAAGAACAACAACAACAACAGGTAAGGAATACGACAGAGATACAATATTAAGGTAATGTTATAAAAAGGCACTCATTCAGAAACAAAATATGGAGTAAGAATCAATGATTATTTTGATTTGGATAATAAAACAAAAACAAAACAAGCAAAAAACAAATAAACAAACAAAAACAAAACAAAGCAAAAAAAAAAAGAAAAAAAAAGGCGCAATGATTAAAGAGCAAACATGAGAATATGATGAGGTTGAATGACTGAAAACATCAATCCACCACCATCTGTCATCAAAAATAGTCCCATACAACATAGAGAGAGAGAGAGAGAGAGAGAGAGAGAGAGAGAGAGAGAGAGAGAGAGAGAGAGAGAGAGAGAGAAGAGAGGAGAGAGAGAGAGAGAGAGAGAGAGAGAGAGAGAGAGAGAGAGAGAATTAATTAATTAATTAATTAATTAATTAATGAATAATCATTATTTTTCAAGGGTTACAGAGTAAGTATTACATACTTTTTTTTCATCCGGCCCTTGCCCTGATCAGGGAATAAAGCAAGGCAAGGCAAGGCAATGTAAGACAAGGCAATGCAAGACGCATTAAGGCAAGGCAAAGCAAGGTTAAACAAGACAAGGCAAGGAAATAATGAGGACAAAAGGAGCTGTTAGGTGTCATATGACAGATAAAAACAAACAAACAAATGAAGTGCAAGGTTTCAGTTCAAGTCTAACCTAATTGCTAGCAAAACTGCGTGACTGGTGAGTCAGAGGCTGCTAGGCTTGGCTTTTCTAAGAAAACATCTTTTGCTTTCTACTTGATGCACTAGCAACGTGCTTTCATGGTGGCTTGAGTGATAAATGGGACTTTAGTACAGAGTCTAGCCCACAGAAGACATCAACCGATTCGATATACCTCTTCACTTCCCATAGCGTGTCAAAACAACTCCCCAAATATTCAGGCACCTCACCTTGCTTTATCCCACCTTGAATTCCTAGACTGGTTTGCCCTTACATATCTCTTCTCTCCCTGTGTCTGTCTGTCTCTCTCTGTCTCTTTTTTTTCTCTATTCTCTAATCAGGTCAAGGGCCGGATGGAAAAAAAAAGGTATGTAAATACTTAATCTGTTACCCTTGAAAAATAAAGATCATTCATTCATTCATTCATTCATTCATTTTCTCTCCTCTCGTCTCTGTGTCCTGTCTGTCTCTCGTTCTCTCCTCTCTCTCTCTCTCTCTCTCTCTCTCTCTCTTCCTCTCTCTCCTCTCTCTCCCTCTCTCTCTCCTCCTCTCTCTCTCTCTCTCTCTCCTCTCTTCGCTCTCCTCTCTCTCCTCTCCTCCCTCTCTCTCTCTCTCTCTTCTTCCTCTCTCTCTCCCTTCTCTTCTCTCCTCTCTCCTCTCCTCTCCCTCCCTCCCTCCCCTCCCTCTCTCTCTCTCTCTCTCTCTCCTCTCTCTTCTCTCTTTCTCCTCTTCTCTCTCTCTCTCTCTCTCTCTCTCTCTCTCTCTCTCTCTCCTCCCTCCCCCCCCTCTCTCTCTCTCCTCTCTCTCTCTCCCCTCTCTCTCTGTCTCTCTCTGTCTCTGTCTCTCTGTCTCTGTCTCTTCTCTCTCTCTCCCTCCTCTATCTCCCCCCTTTCTCTCTCCAACCTCTCTCTCTGTCTCTCTCTCTCTCTCTCTCTCTCTCTCTCTCTCTCTCTCTCTCTCTCTCTCTCTCTCTCTCTCTCTCTCTCTCTCTCTCTCTCTCTCTCCCCACGCCACCCCTTCGCCCCCCACCTTTTTATTATATCATGAGATAAGATAAAAAAAGACGCCTTCTTCTCTTCTTCTTCTTCTCTTCATCTTCCAGGTCAAAGATGGGCTGTTCACATCATCTTTATCTCTGTAGATATTGACAAAAGCTTGAAAAGGGGGACAGACAAGTAGGGTTGAGCAACAACATTCCGCCAATATTAATTTTTATCTCTTGTTGGATTAAAGGATGGTTCAGGCATGTTAGAAACCCAGAGGAAAGAAGGCACATGCTCGTATACGAAAGAAGGTTTGAAAGTTGGGATTAGAAGTTTAAAAAAGTGTTGTGATGAGTAACCATCATTTGAACCCCATTATTTTTATTTTATTTATCTATTTATTTTATACCACTTTATGTTACACTGCATGAAGTTCGGGCTGCTCTTCCCCAGTGAGAGTGCGTCGCCATTAGTGCAGTGCCACACATTATATGTTTTTCTTTTTCCTGTTTGCAACTGTATTTGTTTTCCCTATCAGAGTGGCTTTTTCTACAGAATTTTGCCAGGGACAACCCTTTTGTTGCCGTGGTTTCTTTTACGTGCGCTAAATAATGATGTGTAAGACACTGGACCTAGGTCTACCGTCTCATCCGAAGGACTAGCACCTAGACCACCACTCATGGTCTAAGGGATGGGAGAAACGTTTTAGGCCCAAACGGGATTTGAACCACCGCACACTCCGACCCGGACTTTTCGCTTTCTAGGCAGGCGCCATACATCTAGACCTTCGATCCATTTAATCCAAATTAAGAGGCTTGATTTACTGTTTTCTTTGTTTTGTGAATAGAGGAACAAGGAGTTATTATCTGGTGCTTTGAACATTGGTTTCTAGTTCCACCAGAAAGCAATATGGGAATAGTGTTACGTCCACAGGGGGAGGGGGGGGGGGGGCATTCAAACTCGCGCTCGCAATTAATATCATTTTTATCTTGAGTTAGATTTTCTGACCACCATTTCTCTCATCCACCATTGTGTATACTTTATGCTATATATATTCCAATGTGTTACAAAGAGTGACACTTTATTTTCGTTTTGTTTTCCAAGGTAGCAGTCACGAGAAACAGAATTTCGCATTAATTTTGACGCAGTACTGTCTTGTTGGAGGGGAATTTTTCCCCGTGGAATCAACACTGGTTTTCAACATCACCCCTTGCAAGTCCTTGTGAAGAGACTAGACATCAAGGACACGGGTGCGAACGTACACTGAAGATCTTGCGTATACCGTAAAAAACCTCATCGATTTTCATAGAGGAGTAGGGTAGCTGTGGCCGGTAAATGAAAACATGGTCAAACTCAGTATGCAATCTATAACCCGAAGTGGGATAGACTCCTTGCAAGACATGCAGCCTGAAAGTTTCAGTGTGGTGCTTAAACAATCCCGTCGGTGGTTAAAGGTGGAAGAAGAATGCTAAGAAGAAGAAGAATGCAAAGAAAAAAAATGCAAAGAAGAAGAATGCAAAGAATGCAAAGAAGAAGAATGCAAAGAAGAAGAAGAAGAAGTATTGAAAAATTGAAGAAGAATAAGAATGCAAAGGAAAGAAGAAAGAAGAAAGAAGAAGAAGAAGAAGAAGAAGAAGAAGAAGAAGAAGAAGAAGAAGAAGAAGAGAAGAAGAAAAATTGCGAAAGAAGAAGAAAGAATGCAAAGGAAAAAGAAATACAAAGAAGGAGAATGCAAAGAAGAAGAATGAAAGAAAAATTTAAAGAAGAAGAAAAAGAAATGATGAATGCAAAGAAAAAGATTGCAAAAGAAAAAGATTGCAAAGAAGAAGAAAAAGAAGATGAGGAAGAAGATTACAAAAAGAATGCAAAGAAGAAGAAGAAGAATTTGGAGAATTTGAAGAATTTTAAGAAGAATTTGAAGAAGAAGAAGAGAAGAATTTGAAGAAGAAGAAGAATTTGAAGAATTTGAAGAAGAATTTGAAGAATTTGAAGAAGACGAAGAAGAAGACGAAGAAGAAGACGAAGAAGAAGAGAAGAAGAAGAAGAAGAAGAAGAAGAAGAAAGAAGAAGAAGAAGAAGAAGAAGAAGAAGAAGAAGAAGAAGAAGAAGAAGAATTGCGAAGATGAATTGCGAAGAAGAAATGCGAAGAAGAATTGCGAAGATGAATTGCGAAGAAGAAGCAGAAGAAGAAGCAGAAGAAGAAGCAGAAGAAGAAACAAAAACAGAAACAGAAAATGGAGACGAAACTGATTCTGCTACCAACTTTGAACTTTGTGCAAAGGGTTTGATACACATACCACAAAACACTTGTTTTTCTGACACAGACGACCTTAGGAACGTCAGGATAATTTCTGTAGAACAAAACTACACACACCAAGAACATGTGACACAAGAGTTCCTGAAACACATTGAATTCTCTTTTACAACGCAGTGGGCATATTCTATGTCAGCTTAGTATGACGATACGTTTCTGAATGACGAAAGATTTTGAAACAAAAAGCAATAACCAAAACAAAACCCCAACAAAAATCCCATACAATCCATCGGAACCTTACCTTCACCTTTTTCCCCGAACCAAAAACTATCCCAGAAGAGAACGCATAATATTCAGAAACTCTATTCCATTTCTTTCCCCATCACAACACTAACACACAGAACCCAACCACTTCCATAACACACATATATACATAATATAATATAATGACCTCTAACCTTCTCACCCACTTACTCACCTATTGCGTGACACCAAGCCATCAGGAACTCTTGCTAAAGAAAAATCCTGACAGGTTCCTAACATTCACAGCACACACCACTGCTACGAAGCCTGGTTGGATACAAGCAACATGTTCGCTGCTGAATCTAGGAGGATGGATGTGCAGTCAGATGTATGCTGCGACTGTGGGTGGTGACAGAGTTGGCAGGTAGGCTAGGAGGCAGGAGGCTTTATGCTGCTTACACGTGACGTGCGGGTAGGTAGGTCTAGGTGTGTATAGGAGTTATTATTGTCTTTCTTTCTTTCTTTTTTCTTTTCTTTTATTATTCTTTGAGAGGGAGAAAAATGAGTCAGGGTTTCTTTGTCTCCGTCTCTCGACACTTTTTTCTCTGTGTCTTTGTCCCTCCATCTCTGTGTGTGTCTGTGTGTTTGTGTGACTCTCTCTCTCTGTCTCTCTGTCTCTTTCTCTCTCTCTTTCTGTCTGTCTGTCTGTCTGTCTCTGTCTTTGTGTTTGTGTCTCTGTCTGTCTCTCACAGTGTGTGTGTGTGTGTATGTGTATGTGTATGTGTGTGTGTGTGATAGAGAGAGAGAGACAGAGAGAGAGAGACAGACAGAGACAGAGACAGAGACAGAGAGAGACAGAGAGAGTCTGTATCTGTGTGTACGTGCGTGTTCAGGCATAAAAAATTGACCAACAGATTAGACATCCTTGAATTTAATACGTGAGGAAAAAA
>CM060327.1:18802742-18817742 GCA_030674155.1 Stramonita haemastoma | reverse complement strand
GTTATATATATAATTATATATATCTGTGTGTCTATGTGTGTGCGTGTGTGTCTGTGTGTATGTGTGTATGTGTGGGTGGGTATCTATAGTACACATATCTCTTTCTCTCTCTATATATAGGTACCCCCCCCACACACACACACATACGCACAGACGCACACACACAACCAAACACACATGTATATACCCCTCATCACCCCCCCCACGCACACACAGTATAAACTTCGTATTTTCTCACCAACAAAAAACATCTCAAATAACAAAAAAAAACCCTACTTCTTCCTAAATTTTCAATGCAATTCTATCGGATGAAAAAAAATAGTCTTGTTGATATTTTTTTATCACTCGAAAAGACCCTTCAGTAGAATTTGCATTATTTGTAACTAAATCGTCAAGATTATGTTACACTGTTTTTCCTTTGTTGTAATTCTATTCGTTGTGTAATACCTGTGTGTAACATGACCCATCTTCCTCCATTCATTTCTTCCTGTTTTTTATTTCCCGCTGTGAGTTGTTTTTTCCCCTGTCCTGTATCATCTATATTGAACAGACGTTAAAACACGAACGAACGAACGAACAAACAAACATGCGTGCACGCGCGCGCCACACACACAAACACACACATACACAGACACACACACACAAACACACACGCCCATACACACACGCACAAACACACACCCATTATCCTCGATATAAAAGAATTAAAGAAAAAAGAAAAAAAAAGAATACACACACACACACGCGCGCGCAACTCTCTCCTCTTTCACACATATCCATATTATGTAGACATCAAGATTCAAATCAAGACCGAAAAAAAGCAACAATCAAAAAAATATCACCACGATCAAGCATCACCATATAGCAACAACAATCGCCTAAAACAAAACAAACAACGAGAAAAAAACAACAAGCAAACCCCAAAACCCACCAAAAGAAAACAACCGAAAAAATCTCCCCCCCCAAAAAAAAACAAAAAACATACAAGAACCCCAAACATACATACACAAAAATCCTACTCAACAACAGCAATAACACAAAACAAGAGCAACAATAAAAAACATCATCATCACCACATAACAAACAAAAAAACATCACAACCAATATGATCATCCTCAATCTCATTTCTTCTCTTGCCTGATACTGCTCCTCTAACACTTTTCTTCACTCGATCCACCACGCGAAAACTCCCTGATGAAACGAACACAGACACAGAGAGAAAGAGACAGAGAGAGAAAGAGAAAGAGACAAAAACAGACTGTCAGCTCTGCACACCACAGCACTGTTATACCGTCACGCCCGTACAGTTAGTAATTTTCAATCGGCACTTTTCAACACTGACTGACTGACGCAGACCCCTTTAAACCACAGGTAGATTTGGTGGTTTGAGGGTAGTAGTAGAAGTAGTAGCGGTAGTAGTTGTGGTAGTGGTGGTGGTGGTGGTGGTGGTGGTGGTGGTGATGCTTGTGATGGGGGTGGGTGGGTGGGGGTAGTCAGGGTGGTGGTGGTGACTGTGGTATAGTATGGGGGGGGGGTGGGGGTATAGGGCTAAGACAGGTGGGGCAGATACACATACAGCCTGTACCACTGACTGGTGTCCGATTGTATCACGAGAGCTGCATAGTTTAGTAAGGAGAGAGAGAGAGAGGGGAGAGAGAGAGAGAGAGAGAGAGAGAGAGAGAGAGAGAGGAGAGAGAGAGGAGAGAGAGAGAGAGAGAGAGAGAGAGAGATGAGATCGAGGTGCGTTTGGATTTTTAAGGTGTGTTCATCGAGGATTTATAACGTTTCATTTTGTTGTTGCATTTTTTTGGTTTGGTTTTGGTTTGCCTTTGAGCAAGGTGGGGGTGGGGTAGGTAGGGGCTAGCTGGGTTTTTGTTGTATGTGTTGTATTGTGTTTGGAATTATTATTGTACTGTTTTGTATAATATTGTTTTGTGTCGCGTTGTATGGTATTGAATTGTAGTTAATTGCGTTGTGCTGTATTGTATACGGTGTCGCTGTATTGTATTGCATTGCATTGTATTGAACTGAATTTTATAATGCTGCTGTATTGTGTTATGTTGTGTTGAATTTTATTGTACTATGTGGTTCGGGGCTGCATTGTACTGTACCGTATTATATTGTACTGTACTGTACCGTATTGTATGTACTGTACTGCACTGTATTGTATTGTGCTTTGTTGCGCTGTAGTATACTGTTTGTATTGTACTGTGTCGTACTGTACTGTATTCTATTGCAATGTATTGTACTGTATTGTGCTGTGCTGTATTGCATTGCGCTGTATGTCACACAGATTTTCCTGCATAAAGTTTGGTTTTGCCCTCCGATGGAAAACTGCACCGAAATAGCAGGATGCTACCCATGTGTTTTTTTTTTTTCTTTCTGTTCTATCTGCTTATTAGTCAACCAAGAACAAGTTTTCTATACATTTTCCTCCCAGGGCACTACATACACCCCTCGGCTTGAATTCTTCAGTACGTAGTTAATGCCTGTTGCTGAGGGAATCTCGAGTTGATAGCGTTGCTCGAAAGTCTAGCACAGTGATATCCGATTGAAATCTGTGAGATGATACAAAAGGGTCATTTCATTCAAAGGTTTTGCTGAAGAATGGAACCAGAACAAAATTTATAGTAGAACATACTAAAAACCCCGAAGTCGGAAACCAGGTACCTTCACCTTCACTCTTTTACCTATCCCGTAGTCAGTAGACCTATGGGGCACCACTGATGATTTTGCGTCCAGCTGCCTCCACTCCGAGGTTTTCAGCTTTCCGTACCAAGTCGCTCCACTCAAGGCCAGTCAACTCTCTGATGTTATCTTCCCATCGTTTTCTCTGTCTGCTTCTTTGTCTCCCTCCCTTTACTGCCCCCCCCCCAAAAAAAAAACAACAAAAAACAAAAAAAACAAAAAAAAACAACCACAAAAAACCCAACAACTAAAAAACTCACAACAACAACCAACCAAACAAAAAAACCCCAAAACAAAACAAAACAAACCACCCCCCCAAGAAAAAAACAAAACCGGTCGCATACATAAAATCACACCATTGATGAATCTTAAACTTTTAGCCAAAGAAAGACTCCCCCAGAAACAACAGTCTGGCGACCGTGGGGGCACCCCTGAAGACTTGACAACCACGTTCCCTCCATTCCTCTCTCTGTTCTGCCTTTCTCAACATTTTGGTTGAGTTCTAGGCCTGTCCATTCGCTGATGTTGTCCTCCCATCTCTTCCTTAGTCTGCCTCTTTTTCTTCCTCCTTGGACAGTGTCTTGCAGTATTGTTTCTCAAGTCCTTTTGATCTCGTGACATGCCCGTACCATTTAAGTTTACGCTTCTTTACGATTGTTAAGTTTTCGTAGCGACAATGGTTTGGTTGGAAAAAGAAAGTCTCAACACAAAAATATTCATGCGTTATTACACGCACACACTAATGTCTTTGGTCGTTCAGCTAACAACATCAGTTCATGAGAAACATCGGTCAGAAATTTAATAATAAAAAAAAGTAGAGACATTACTGGCTGAACACAGCAGTGAAGAAAAAACTGTGCTGTGCTATGCTGTGGCCTAGCCTAACTCTCCAGCTCAAGGACTGATAAGACAGCCTGACCCCAATACCCATACCAGGCTGGTCTGTAGGCAGTCTGCCTTTGTTCTCTTTAAAATGATCATAAAAAAAGGGCGGGATCCCAACGGAAGGATTTGTTCAGAGAGAGAGAGAGAGAGAGAGAGAGGAGAGAGAGAGAGAGAGAGAGAGAGAGAGAGAGAGAGAGAGAGAGAGAGAGAGAGAGAAAAGAAGAAGACAGAGAAGAGACAGCAGAGAAGAAGACAGACAGACAGAGAGAGAGACAGACAGACAGACAGAAGAGAAGACAGACGAGAGAGAGAGAAGAAGAGAGAGAAGAGACAGAGAGAGAGAAGAGAGAGAGAGAGAGAGAGAGAGAGAGAGAGAGAGAGAAGAGAGAAGAGAGAGAGAGAGAAGAGAAGAGGAGAGAGAGAGAGAGAGAGGAGAGAGAGAGAGAGAGAGAGAGAGAGAGAGAGAGAGAGAGAGAGGAGAGAGAGAAGAAGAGAGAGGAGAAGAGAGAGAGAGAGAGATGCAGTGAAAGAAAGACGAAGACGATGAGAGATGACAAATATTGGCAAGCTTATTAAGCCATTCACAAGGGACAGCGGAATGAGATGGACAAAGACACATATTTTAACAAAAATTTACCATTCACAACCGATGGACTGAGAAGAGAAGAGAAGAAGAAGAAGTACAGAAGAAGAGGAGAGAGAGAGAGAGAGAGAGAGAGAGACAGAAGACAGAGAGACAGAAGACAGACAGAAGAAGACAGACAGACAGACAGACAGACAGACAGCAGACAGACAAGACAAGAGACAGACAGAGACAGAGACAGACAGACAGACAGACAGACAGACAGACAGACAGAGACAGACAGACAGACAGACAGAGACAGACAGAGAGAGAATGAAAGAGAGAGATTGGCTGTTTGATTAAAAAAAAAAAACCCAAACAAATCAGTTCCTGATAAACTATTCAAACAATTGTTCCATCATTTACTTTATCGACTATTGAAATCGCCAGTCCGTTTGACTAGTATCACGATCATGTCATTTCGTTATGGTAGACTATACCAATACACGCTCAGTTTACTGGGTCAGTTTAAACATGAAAACTGTTGTTTGATCGTAGCTGGAAGATTAGTTCGAAATGGTTCCATGTTTGGAATCAGCATTACGTAGGATGTAGGCCTATAGCTTGTAGCTGTATTATCTATAACCTTTGCCTGTTCTTGCCTATTTTTGTCTTGTCTTGCCTTACCTTGTCTTGCGTTATCTTGTCTTGTCGTGCTTTGCAATGTTTTGTCTTGCTTAACTTGCTTGATTTTGCCTTGCCTTGTCTTCCCTTGCCTTACATTACCTTGCCTCGTCTTGCTTTGCCTTAATTTGCCTTGCCTTGCCTTACCTTGCCTTACCTTGCCCTTGCTGCTTGTTTAACCTTGCCTCATTCATATAAGTTTGGATTTCATTATGGAGTCTATTCAGCATAGTTCGAATCAACGCCTCAGTCTTCTGAATTAAAAAAAACCCAACCCAACAACTATATGAAATTTGCATTACATGTGTATATTCAACTAGTTCCTTTTTTAATAGCAAAAAAGACCAAATGACATACTAATAAGTCGTTGATTAAAAAAATCAACCAACCCCAACCCCACCAGAATATCTCTACAGAGAGTCAAATTCAGAATTGTCAGCCGCTGCAGCAATGGCAAGCATCAACAGAATCACCTTCATTTTACCTTCACCTATCCTGTAATCCTGTAGACCGTGGGGGGAGGGGGGGGGCACCACTGAAGATTTTGCAACCAGCTTTCTAACAACCATCTTCCTTGCAACCAGCGACCAGAAAAATATGAACAAGCAAATCCATCATTTCCTTCCAAGCAAACTCAAACTCTCACAGATCAATGGTTATGTTCAGACATCCATAATATGACTGTGAAAGATGGACCTTGATAACAAATAATTATTTTCAAATTCAAAATCTTTAGTTCCTGTCATCTCTTTAGAGATATGGAGGATTTTTACATAATATCAATGAACAAAAGCATAACTGAACAACATACTATGCACCAAAAGAAACAGAGAAAAAGGGATCCAGGCTTGTGAGAATGAATGCCACAGAATGCCCTGTACATCTCCTACAGTGTACCCAGAACACATGAAGACGTGCAGGACAATATCAAGACCCCAAGTCATCCCACAAGAGACAGTACAAAAGATAAACACATGAAGAAAGAATTTTCCTTTGTTTTTTTTCATGTTATGCTACACATGAGCTAAGACCTTCAGACGAGACAGTAAAGCGTTGTCCTATGTGCAAATACACACAGAACATGCTTCGCACATGTTAAAAACCTGCTCTGTCTTTCGAAAGAGTAGGTCATCGTGTGTCGGTAGGAACGGATGACAAAACTATACAAAATTCGCATGCATATGGGAATTGGATGTACACAAACACAGGAGGACTTATCGTTATCTTCAAAATAACAAAAAAGAATTTGAATTCAACTAAAAAAACAACATAGATCAACGGTAAGTTCAGGCAGTAAACAAAAACAAAAAAAAAACCCACTCTCTCAGAAAAAAACAACACAACACGAAATGTACCTAAACCATTAACATTTACTGTACTCAGAACACAAAAAAGGCTCAAAGACTTGCGCAAACACAAAACCAACTTTAAATCATCAAGAATAGATAGCCCTACAATTTCGAGTGTCCAGCCACACAGAGCAAACAGATGTTAATGGTTTCGTCTGCTGGTTCTGTGTAACAGGACGTGTCTTAACTTCTCACTTAACTTCTTAAGGAGTCTTTGGGGTATTGCCAAAAACTTCTTTAGACGAGTGTGTTTTGGGTTAAGTTTGAACCTAGCAATGCTCATATCTATTCTATCTTCTATCTATCTTCTATCTATCTATCTATCTATCTATCTATCTATCTATCTATCTGTCTGTCTGTCTGTCTGTCTGTCTGTCTGTCTGTCCGTCCGTCCGTCCGTCCGTCCTCTTCCGTCCGTCCGTCCGTCGTCCGTCCGTCCGTCGTCGTCCATCCATCCATCCCATCCATTCCATCCATCTATCTATCTATCTATCTATCTATCTATCTATCTATCTATCTATCCTATCTATCTATCTATCTTATCTATCTATCTATCTTATCTATCTATCTCCCCCCCAACACGCACAGGAACGTTGTGACATGATAGATTCCTATTTGTCCATGTGTAGACAGGCAAGTTCACTTCACCTTCACCTATATATACCGTAGCCCTGCAGACCGTTGGGGCACCACTGAAGATTTTGCAACCAACTTCCTCCACTTCTCGTGGTTTGTAGCTTTACGTAGCGAGGCCAGTCCTCTCTCTGTGTTCAGTTTACTATAAAAAAAAAATAAAGAAGAAGATAGAAATCGACTGTTGGAAACGTGTGACTCGGGTCATTTGTTAGATGAAACGGAAGTTTTGCGCTGTCGACGTTGTCGGCATGATTATAAAAATGTTTTAAAATCTATTTAATTTTTTTGTGAACGGTCGCATGTGTGTGTGTGTGTGTGTGTGTGTGTGTGTGTGTGTGTGTGTGTGTGTGTGTGTGTGTGTGTGTGTGTGTTGTGTGTGTGTGTGTGTGTGTGTGTGTGTGTTGTGTGTGTGTATGTGTGTGTGTAGCCGCCGCTGTAGTCTAGTGGTTAGGGCGTTGGACTCGTAATCTAAAGGTTGCGGGTTCGATCCAGCTTTCGGCTATGGTGTTGTGTCCTTTGAAAAGGCACTTTACGGCTATTTTCTCACCCCACCCAGGTGTAAAAGGGGTACCGAACCTTGTGTTGGGGGTTAACCCTGCGATAGACTGGCGTCCTATCCAGGGGGGAATCTATGACTCTCAGTCGCTTAACGCCACAAAAACCGGGATAAGCACCGGCCTGATGAGCCTTAGGCTCGGGACAGACTTTAACTTAACTTAGTGTGTGTATGAATGATTGGAATGCTGACGCTTTGGTTAGTTTGCGTTACAAGATTTGGTGGTCTAAAAAATTCCATAAACATATCTATTATCATTATCATCATAATTATACGCCTCCTTATCATCATCATAATTACAGTTTTACAGAGCAAATGAAGTATGGGCATAGTCCCTCTACACATACACACACATATACGGATGATAAAATATACAAAACTGCATACACACGTAGAGTGGATGTAAAAAAAGCACATAGCTGTTTATTCCGTTACCCTCGAAATAAAGAAAAAATAAATTGATAAATAAATAGATAAGATAAAACTTACACAGACGCACACACATACAACACACACACAGACAAAGATACACACAGACACTGACACAGAGACAGAGACACCACACAAACACACACAACACACACACACACACACACACACACTCACACACACTCACACACACACACACACACACACACACACACACACACACACACACACACACACACACACACACACACACACACACACACACACACTTCCGTCACACTCACAAACACTCTCTCACACACACACACACACACACACACACACACACACACACACACACACACACACACACACACACACACACACACACACACACACACACACACACATAAACACACACACACACACACACTTCCGTTTTCTAAAAGACAATGTGAAGAGTGACAGATAGTGACAGAAGAGAGCAGTTGTAAACCATTCCTCCCCTGATAACATGAACCACAGGCAAGGACATGGCATACATGTGCATGCACACTTACACACACGCGCGCGCGCGCACACGCACGCAAGCACACGCAAATACACAGACACACCCACACCTACAACACACCGGAAGTACACCATATACACATACACACGCGCGCGCGGACAAACACATACACACACATACACGCACACACAAACATACAAACACGCACACAGAAACACATATACGCAGACACACTCACAAACATACACACACACACACAAACACACACACACACACACACACACACCAGAAGACACACACATGCACACAGACAGATAGATACACACACAGACACAACACACACACACACATACGCAGACACACATGTATATAGACACACACAGACACACAAACACATATACATACACACACACGCACACACAGACACACACACAAACACACGCACACACACACACACACTACACTACTCCACACACACACAACACCAACCCCACCCCACCCCCCCCACACACACACCTAGAGCTAATCCGACAGGCAAGCAAGCAATCCCCTCCCTCATGTGATTACCTCCACGGGCAACACAGCATCAATCCGTCACTCTGAAGCGCTGCATGTCTTCACATAGTGACTCAGCCACATGGATTTCCTGCTATCTGGTTGGGAATTATGGTACTAGGACTGAACAAGATAGACGAGTGACAGAAGCGTAAGAAAAGAGAGAGGAGAGAGGAGAGAGAGAGAGAGAGAGAGAGAGAGAGAGAGAGAGAGAGAGAGAGAGGAGAGAAGATATGAATGAATGAAGATGATATCTTATTTTCAAGGTACAGGTAAGTAAGCATAATCTTTTTCTCCGCTGCCTGATCGGGAATAAAGCTAAGAAACCCTCCCTAACCTACTACCAGATCACCAGCAGCAGCAGTTCAACAATTTAAAAAGAAAACAGATACATCAACAAACGGTCATCCAACTGGACAACAGATAATTATTTAACAAAAATACTAGCAAAACATTTAAAGAGAGAGAAGAGAGAGACAGACAGACAGACAGACAGACAGACAGACAGAAGACAGACAGACAGACGAGACGGACACAGGGAGAGAATGTGACAGTACAATTCAAAGCAAAAATTTACACTCAAGATATTTTCTGACCCGGCAAATATAGCTTTGTTTATTGACAATCGTGACTACACACACCCACACCACACACACCACACACCACACACACACCACACACACACCACCCACACACACACACACACACACACACACACACACACCACACACACACACACACACACACACCACACACAACTACACTCTCAACACACACACACATACTCACACACACACAAATACACACACCAGAAAACACACACACACACCGAAAACACACATACACACACACACACATACAACACACACACCTACACAACACAACACACAACACACACACACAACACACACACAACACAGTACAAGACACAGACACACACTACAAAGACACAATCAAGCGGACAATAGACACACAACTGAAGACACACAACAGCAACATCACATACCTGACAATGTATATATCCCCAGCACACATAAAAGATATCATACCTACCACACACAGACACACACACAAACACAGCAACACACACACACTACTAACCACCCCCCCCCCACACAAACACCAACACCCCCCCCCCCCCCACACACACACACACTCTTGAGCTAATCCCGACAAGGCAAGCAAGCATTCATCCTCCCTCATGTGAATTTTACCTCCCTGGGCAAACTGCTTTCAATCCTCCACTCTGAAAGAGTTGCCCATATTGTCTTCACATAGTGACCTCTGCCACATGGGTTTGCTGTATCTGGTTTCGGCATTATGGTACTTAGGACTGAACAAGATAAGACGAGTGACAGACAAGCGATAAGAAGAGAGAGAGAGAGAGAGAGAGAGAGAAGAGAGAGAGAGAGAGAGAGAGAGAGAGAGAGAGAGAGAGAGAGAGAGAGAGAGAGAGAGGAACAACAATGATATAATGAAAAATGGTATAATATCTTTAATACAATTGGAGAGACTGGGAGATGTAGAGGACAGACAGAGAGACAAAGATAGATAAATAGATAGATAGATAGATAGATAGATAGATAGATAGATAGATAGATAGATAGATAAATAGATAGATAGAGAGAGAGAGAGAGAGAGAGAGAGAGAGAGAGAGAGAGAGAGAGAGACAGACAGACAGACAGACAGACAGACAGACAGACAGACAGACAGACAGACAGACAGACAGACAGAACAGAAGAAGACAGAAATGTGACAGTACAATTCAAAGCAAATAATTTATACTCAAGATATTTTCTGACCTGGCAAATATAGCTTTCGTTTATTGACAATCGTGACTACACACACACACACACACACACACACACACACACACACACACACACACACACACACACACACACACACACACTCACACTCACACTCACACTCTCTAACACACACACACATACTCACACACACACAAATACACACACCAGAAAACACACACACGCACACCGGAAAACACACGCACACAAACACACACACCACAAACACACACACATAACACACAACACACACACACACGCACACACATACACACACACAACACACAACACATACCACCAACACACACACTCACACACACTACAAAACACACACACACACACACACACACACACACCACACACACACACACACACACACACACACACACACACACACACACACACACACACATACTGTACAATGTTGACAAGATGCAAGGGTGACACACGATCTTTACAATGGAAAAGGGTAGGGCGGAGGAATGAACAAAAACCCTTTTGGAGAAAATAATATGTGGAAAATGTTCACTACTTTTGACTGATATGTATATTTTATCCCTTTAGGCACATTGTTGTGTTTGAAGAAGATATATAGGGGCCTAGCCTATCTTTACCATCAGCTATCCTTTCTGAACAGGAAGAGAGAGAGAGAGAGAGAGAGAGAGAGAGAGAGAGAGAGAGAGAGAGAGAGAGAGAGAGAGAGAGAGAGAGAGAGAGAGAGGAGAGAGAGAGAGAGAGAGAGAGAGAGAGAGAGGAGAGACACAGACAGACAGACAGACAGACAGACAGACAGACGGACGGACGGACGGACGGACGGACGGACGGACGGACGGACGGACGGACGGACGGACAGAGACAGAGACAGAGACAGAGACAGACACAAAGACAGAGACAGAGACAGAGACAGAGACAGACAGACAGACAGACAGACAGACAGACAGAGAGAGAGAGAGAGAGAGAGAGAGAGAGAGAGAGAGACAGACAGACAGACAGACAGACAGACAGACAGACAGACAGACAGACAGACAGACAGACAGACAGACAGAGAGAGAGAGAGAGAGAGAGAGAGACAGACAGACAGACAGACAGACAGACAGACAGACAGACAGACAGACAGACAGACAGACAGAGAGAGAGATGTTTTGATCACTATAGGGATGGCAAAATACCACTAGTGAAGGTTTCTTGGTTCTTTTGTTCTTGTTCCTCTTGTTCTTTATTTATTTATCTATTTATTTTATACCATTTTAAGTCACGGCAGATTGCTTTGCCTCAAATTTGAGCTGCTCTCCCTGGGGAGAGCGTAACGCCACAAGAGTAGTGCTACCCATTTTTTTTCACTGTCTGTTACTCTATTTGTTTCCCTATCAGAGTGACTTTTTTCTACATAATTTCGGCAGGGACAGCTCTCTTGTTGCCGTGGGTTATTTTACGTGCGCTAAATAATTATGTGTAACACACGGGACCTCTTTTTATCGTCTCATACGAAAGACTAGCACGTAGACCACTACTCTTGGTCTAATGGATGGGGTAAAAGTTTTGGGCCTAAACAGGGATCGAACCACCTCACATTTCGGACGCAGCCTTTTCGCTTTCTGGGCAGATGGGTTACCTCTCGACCAGTGAGCCACTTGTTCTTCTTGTTGTTGTTATTCCCCTTATCCTTCTTAGTCGTTGTCGTCGTCGTCGTCGTCGTCGAACGTTCAGGCAGCATATATTGATGTCTGTCATATGAGCGAAAATGAGTTGCACTGACGTTAAGTGTCTAACAAGTCAGGCCTAGCGCATCTTACTTTGGCGTGGGGGAAAATTCTTATATTTTAAGTCTTTATGGATTAAAACAAAGGCAGGAGAATGGACGAAGAAAGCAGACAATAATAATAAAAAAATCAAGGAGGTCAAAGGAAGAAAAGAAAATAGGAAGAAACAAAGAGAAGGATAGAAAAGAGGGAATTTCTACCACAGATTTTCTAGAAAATTTCGGACCTGGGATGCTATTTCTAATGACAGGTTCCCAGCATCCTTATTGGGGAGTGAAGTTTTCGAAAACACTGTAGCTGTACTTGAATCATGACAAATGGTACAATAAGCAATGATGGACCAGCGAACCAGTCATACAAGCAAGTAAGCAAGCAAGCAAGCAAGCAGACAGACAAACCAAGCCAAAAACCAAACCAAACCCAACCCAACGCAACCCACGCAACCCAACCCAACCCAACCCAACCCAACCCAACCCAACCCAACCCAACCCAACCCAACCAAACCAAACCAAACCAAATCAAACCAAATCAAATCAAACCAAATAAACCCAAACTACACCAAATCATATTAAATAAAACCAAACTGTCGATTATAAGTAAACAACATATATGTAGACAGGAAAAAAAAACAATGGGTAGCGCTTGTCTTGTGGCGACGAGCTCTCCCCGGGGAGAGCAGCCCGAATTTCACACAGAGAACCCTACTGTGACTGAAATTAGTAATACAATACAATATAAAAAGGGGGTTGTGGCATGACGTCACAGATGAGTGGTTAAAAAAAAAGATGATGGTTGAGAAAATAGGTGCTTGAAAGAGAATGTATCTATTTTTCACTGCTGACAGTGTGTTGATAGCTCCTTCCTAATGTCAACAATAAATAATTGCGACGTGTTTACTGTTGATAGGTAAAAGAGAGCTAACCTGGCGATTTGTTTAACATCTATAGCAGTGTATGCCGTCATATAAAACTGGAGACAAATGAAGTTCGATTTCGTTAGATTTTGGTGGCAATTGCACTATGAACTATGTATCATTTTGTAAGGAACACGTTGATCTTCTTCACTCATCAGTGTCTACTGATTGTGATTATTTTTCAGCGCCTTGGGACCGCTATTCCCCCGTGGGGATGCCGGAGGCCTGTTTGTATAAAAACATCCTCATCCTCTGGAAATTCTATGCTAGGAATTCCCTTCTTTCTATCTTTCTCTTCGTTTCTCCTTCGTTCCTTTTCTTCCTGTTATCTCCTTCTTGTCCAATTTATGTTTTCTACGTCAATTCTCCTGCCCCCCCCCCCCCCCCCACTTCCCGAAAGACAGAAAAGGTGACAGTTCCCTCCCATTTCTAAGTCGGATGCGCTGGGCCTGACTTGTCAGGCACTTAACGGCAGCACAGCTCAATGCATTTTTGCGCGATCGCTCATATGAAAGACAACAAGAGTTGCTGTCTTGAGTTCGAAGAAGGACCTCTATCGCCGGTACTATTATCATTATTATGTGCCTAAAGGTGCCCCTTGATGGAACAATGCGTTATATTGTTGCGGTTGCACCTTCCTTAGATTAACACCATGGGGGGGGGGGGGGGGGGGTCACCAGATTATATACCCCTGACTCACTTATCCCACCTGGTAAAGACTTGAAGATTATAAGAACACACTCGAAGAAAAGTTTGCATGTATGACTCTTTTCAAGTGCCTCGCTATATAGGCAACCAACTCCAACATCAGAGGAATTTTTTGCCCTGTAGAGAACAATTTTATATGGTTGAAGACAACAATTATTATCAACATAGCATTTGTAAATCATAAGAACATTCTACTGTAGGCCTCAACAGTTGGCTTATATCATTAATTGGCGAAGCTTTTGGCGTAGACAGGTCACTTGTAATCCAGGCCTGAAATTTTCTCGCTCTGTCTTCAAATCAGTTTTCAAAAACATACAAGACTTAAACCATAAGCCAAACGTCTGTGTTTTCTTTGTGTTATTGACTATCATTGAACCTCTCATGTCTACTAAATTCCATTGGCACCCCTCCCCATAAAAAACCAACAACACCAAACCAAAAAATCTCAACCCAACCTAAATGCTCACAATCCTTGAAAAGGCCTAACAGCAAAAATGTTTAACAAGCTTGCAGAAACAAACAAAACAAAAAAAAAACCGCCTAAAACCACATAGCAAGACAGAAAAAAACAGTAACAACAAAAAATTACACACTAAGACATAGGAAAACAAAACAAAAAAAATCGTATTCACAAGTACAGCCATGGTAGTTATCTCTGAGTGAAATTCGGGTTGTTCTCCCCAGGGAAAGCGCATCGCCACAAGAATATAGCGCCACTCGTCAATAGCTCAGAACCATGATGAAAAGCCAAACCCCCCCCCAAAAAAAAAAGAAAAGAAAAGAAAGAATCCTAGTTATCAGAACAGGACGGAGGACATCAGACCAATGGCTGGTGCCTCACCTGTCAATCAATACACACCAGCATCAACACCTCAAGTGCTGCAGTGTCTGATAAGAATGCCAATAAACCAGCCAGCCAGCCAGCTCTGCCAGCCAGCCAGCCAGTCAGCCAGTCTCTGTCTGTGGGTTTCTTTGTC
>CM060327.1:18788911-18792642 GCA_030674155.1 Stramonita haemastoma | reverse complement strand
ACGCACACACCCACCACACCCACAACACACATACACACACACGACACACCCGCAATCTGCACACACACACACACACACACACACACACACACACACACACACACACACACCACACACACACACAGCAACAACCACACACACCACAACACACACCACACACCACCAACACACACACACACCACACACACACACACACCACACACACACACAACACACACACACACACACACACACACACACACACACACACACACACACACACTCACACACAACCACACCACACACACACACACACAACACACACACCACCCCACACAACCACCCACCCACACCACCCCCACACCACACACACACCACACCTCCCCCCTCACCCACCACCCCCTCCCCCCCCCCCCCCTCCCCCCCCTTCCCTTCCCTTGCTCTCCTTCCTTATACAAATTTTCGCTGAATTGTATAAAATTGTTTTTTTTCCCCTTAACTACCATTTTGCTCGCAAGAAAAAGACAAGTCTCATTAAAACGATGTACTTTTCAAGAAACTGAAATATTTTCTGTCTTCCGGGTACATTATCCTATCTACCCCTTCCCCCCCCCCCCCCCCCCCCGCCCATCCCTCCCGGCCCCCCCCCCAGACTTAAAAGGTAGTAATTCTCTCCCACGGCAAAGTTGGATTTACTGGGCCTGATTTATCAGGCGCTTAATGGCAGCGCGCGACAAATACCGTTTTTGTTGTTTCCTTATTAGACTGACAACAATAGTTGCTGTCTGAGCTTTCGAAGAAGGAGACGAAGATGCTTCGGTTTGATAGCAGTTTTAAAGGGTCGTTAAAGAGGAAGGAGAAGGTTTTAGATTAGGGAGGGATGGGGGTGAAGATTTATTTATTTATTTCATTCATTTATTTATTTTATTTATCTATCTATTTTACTTACTTATTTATCTGTTTAGTTATTTATTTATTCTTTTATATCGAGGATAATAGAATAAGCACCCATGTGCTATTTTACATCCACTCCCGTGTGTATGCTGTTTTGTAAATCTTGTCATCTTTTCCCACCGGCACACAATGGCCTACTCTTACGAAAAGCGAAACAGGATTTAACGGGTGCGCAAGATGTTCTGCGTGCGTTCGCACACGGGGCCTCGGTTTATACTCTCATCCGAAGGACTTTTGGGGAGAGTGGAGTCAGCACTGATGTTAACTCCAGGGGAAAACCCCCCTTGAACGGGAATCGAACCCGGGTAGTCAAATTGCGAGTGCAAAGTTCTGACCACTAGGCTATCCTGTTCTACCCATGGGGAAGGAAGAGGGGTAGGGGTCAGAGTGGAAGGGGTGGGGGTGGGGGGAGGCTACGGAGGAGGGTGGGAAGAGTTGAGTATTGATAAGGTGAATGTGGTGGTGAATTGGCATGGGTACAGCGGGTGTATATATGTGTGCATACGTATGTGTGTTTATGAACACACATATACAAACAAACATACATACATACATACATACATACATACATACATACATACATACATACATGCATGCATACATACATACATACATACATACATACATACATACATACATACATACATACATACATACATACATACATGCATGCATGCATGCATGCATGCATGCATGCATGCATGCATGCATGCATGCATGCATGCATGCATGCATACATACATACATACATACATACATTACATACATACATACATACATACATACATACATACATAACATACATACATACATACACACATACGTACGTACGTACGTACGTACGCACGTACGTACGTACGTACACACGTACATACATATGTACGTACATACATACGTACATACATACGTACATACGTACATACGTACATACCTACCTACATACCTACTTACCTACCTACCTACCTACCTACCTACCTACCTACCTACCTACCTACCTACCTACCTACCTACCTACCTATCCTACCTACCTACCTACCACCTACCTACCTACCTACCTACCTACCTACATACATACATACAACAACATACATACATACATACATGCATACATACATACATACATACATACATACATACAGACAGACAGACAGACAGACAGACTGACTGACTGACTGACTGACTGACTGACTGACAGTAGGTAGGACCACTCATTTTTTCAGATGTCATAGAATTTGATGTTTGTTATCTCAAATGAAAGACAGTAGCAAGATCAAGAAGCATGCAAAATTTCATATCATTATCTTAGACGGTTTTTGAGATATACCACTTTAAAAATTTTCAGATGAGATAAAAATGTCATTTCGTTATTTAAAGCCTTATTTAGACATCTCCCTGATTCTTATTATGAACCTGACAGTGCTGAAACTAGTTTTATATTGTTTTATGCTACTTTGAAGAAACAAATATCTAAAAAGCAGAAAAATAAGTCAAAGGAAACAAATGGAATTTTACATCAAAATCAGAGAAAAATTCTAAAAATAGCTCGCGAATTGAGCTGAAAGGGGTACTTTACCCTCCTGTACAAATCTCAAGAATGCCTAAAAGTGTCTAAGATCTATATTACAGCTTGTACTTATTACTCAGATGCTATGTATTTTTTTTTTAGAAGCTAAAAATCATGTAGAGGCAAACTGCAGTCATCCAAAACACCCCTATGACAACAATTTGTGAAGCATAAAACCTGTCCAAATAATAACACAAAACCAGCCCATAGGCATATCATCATATCTCAGCTTCTAATTGACTGACATAAATGGTACACCTATCAAAATGTTTGTCTTTAAACAGTGAGTCTTTTTAAAGGGCATTCGAAGTGATTCTGGTCCCCCCCCTCCACTCCTCTTCCCCCCCTCCCCTCCCCCTCCCCCCTCAATAGGCATTATCATCATATCTCAGCTTCTAATTGACTGACAGAAATGGTACACCTATCAAAATATTTGTCTTTAAACAGTGAGTCTTTTTAAAAGGCATTCCAAGTGATTCTGGTTCCCCCCCCCCCTCCACTTCTCCCCCCCCCCCCCCCCATAGGCATTAACATCATATCTCCGCTTCTAATTGACTGATAGAAATGGTACACCTATCAAAATATTTGTCTTTAAACAGTGAGTCTTTTTAAAGGGCATTCGAAGTGATTCTGGTTCACCCCCTCCACTCCCTCTCCCCCCTCCCCCCCCCCCTCAATAGGCATTAACATCATATCTCAGCTTCTAATTGACTGATAGAAATGGTACACCTATCAAAATATTTGTCTTGAAACAGTGAGTCTTTTTAAAGAGCATTCCAAGTTATTCTGGTCCCCCCCCCACTCACCCCCCCCCCACTCAGCCCCCCTCCCCCTCATAGGCATTAACATCATATATGTTTCTAATTGACTGACAAAAATGGTACA
Organism: Stramonita haemastoma; assembly: GCA_030674155.1. Taxonomy (NCBI): domain Eukaryota; kingdom Metazoa; phylum Mollusca; class Gastropoda; order Neogastropoda; family Muricidae; genus Stramonita; species Stramonita haemastoma. The sequence continues at coordinate 18,789,260 of CM060327.1, read as the reverse complement.
CCTATCAAAATGTTTGTCTTGAAACAATGGGCATGTCTTTATAAGGCCATTCCAAGTGATTCTGTTTGTTTTTTCCCCTACCCGCCCCCCCCCCCCCCCCCTCTGTCTTGTCAAGCATCTTCTGTACAATATATCATAGGTGTACTTATGTGATCATCTGTGTTCTTTTATTAATTTTTTTTTTAGGTTTCTGGTGAGCTTACATGTTGCATTGTGATGTTGCATGTATCCTTTTTGTGCCCAGTGATTTTAACCTTTGCATAGTTTCTTCCTAAATATATCACAGACCTCCTAGACCTCTGCTGAAATATCTTTCACTGTGTGACATACTGTTGCAATGCCTGTATGA
>CM060327.1:18778911-18781411 GCA_030674155.1 Stramonita haemastoma | reverse complement strand
AGGTGCTTGACAGCAGTGCAACCCACTTTGGCTCATGACAGACAAAGACGAAGAAGAAAACAATCGAACAATCATCAATAACATTGTTATATTCAAGGGATGTAGATGATCTGAACCTCATCAATCATACCTCCCTCCCCAACCCCCGCACCACCCCTCTCCTCCATAAATCTGGACAGGAATGCCTAGTGGTTAGAACATTGCGCTTGCAATCTGACGACCTAGGGTCAAATCCGTTCAAGGGGAATTTTCTCTAAAAGTTAACATCAGTGCAGACTCCACTCTCCCCAAAAGTCCTCCGGAGGAGACTATAAACCGATTCCATGTGTGCGAACGCACGCAGATCATTATGCGCATACGTTAAATCCTGTTCCGCTTTTCGAAAAAGTAGGCCATCGTATGCCGGTGGAAACAGGTGACAAAATTTACAAAACTGCATACATACAGAGACTTTATGTAAAAAACATATGAGTGCTTATTATATTACTCTCGATATAAAAGAATAAAGAAAAGTAAATAAACAAACTAAAATAAAATAAACATTCTGATATATACAAAGCAATCACCGCACGAAGAATAATTCACCAAGGTGGTAACCTCTTTAATTGTGAACTGAGTATTGTAAAACCAAAGAAAAAAATAACTTTCTTTTATTATGTTGATATTATGCTTGGGGGTCTTAGCTATTGAGGGGTTTGGTTGCTGCTGTTATTGCTGTTCTTGTTCATTCAGATGCTGTTGTTATTGTTATTGCTGCCGGTTTTTGTTTTGGTTTGGCTGTTTTTTTCCGACGCCGGTTTTGTGATTGTTCTTCTTAATGTTGTTTTTGTTTCTGCTCCTTAAACCCCCCAAAAAAACTTTAATGGTGATCTTAGTGCCTGCAGCGCTGTTTCTGGATTAAGAAAAGAATTCACAAGGCAGACTTTTCTATATGCTGTATCACAGATTTAGTTTATGTACAAACCGATTAAAGCCATTGGAGAATGTACGGTGTTATGCGCACAGACAACATTTGATGCTCTGCATCGCGTCTGTAGAAAGCTGAAAATATAGAAAAATAGAGAAAACACACAGACATACACAGACACACAGAGACATAAAAAGACACACACACAGACACAGACACACACACACACACACACACACACACACACACACACACACACACACACACACACACTCTCTCTCTCTGTCTCTCTGTCTCTATCTCTCTCTGTCTCTCTGTATCTCTCTCTCTCTCTCACACACACACACACAAACACACACACAAATTCAAACACACACACACACAAACACGCACACACCTCCTCCCTCCCCCCTGCCCCCCCCCCCCCCCCCTCACCCTACTCACCCCACCACCACCACTCACCCCCACCTCCCACGACAGAACTTTTTCCCAACCATTCTTTTAATTGTCCCCATTAGGCTGTTTCGCTAACAGCTTTGTTTTCCTCACATTTTTTGGCCCACTTACTCCTATGCCCCTATGCAAGTGCTGATGAGGCTTTATGAGAGAGAAACAGAAGCATGCTAGGCTTAATAGCTGAGGCGAGCTTTTGTGGACAGCATCAGTTTATTGCTAGCCGCGCTTGCAATAATGGCCTCTGCTTTGCTGTTGCTCTGTGCTTTTAGGGGTAGGTGGGTTGTGTGGTGATGGTGTAGGGGTGGTGGGAGGTTGCAGGGTCTTTTTGTTGTTGTTGTTGTTGTTTTGTTTGTGGTTTGAAGTTGCATGGATTTGTATGAGTTAGAGGATGTTAAGTGGTGTGTGTGTGTGTGTGTGTGTGGTGTGTGTGTGTGTGGTGTGTGGTGCGTTTGTGGTGTGTGTGTGTGTGTGGTGTGTGAGACAGAGACAGAGACAGAGACAGACAGACAGGCAGACAGACAGACAGAAAGAAGAGACAGACAGAAACAAAAAGAGCGAGACAGAGACAGAGACAGACAGAGACAAAGACAGAGAGAGGCGGAAGAGACAGACAGACAGAGACAAAGACAGAGAGACAGACAGGACAGAGACACAGAGACAGAGAGAGAACAAGAGGGAGTGAGAGAGAGACAGAGACAGAAAGACACAGAGAGACAGAGAGAGACACACACACACAGATATTGAGAGAGAGAGAGGACAAGAGTTACAGAAAGACAGAATATGGACCAGACTAGACAACGACAATCACACTTGCAGAGAACAATACACTCGCAATAATCAAACAGTAATCATTGTCTTGCCAGAAAGAACGTAAAACAATACAAACACAAACAAACAAGCAACTAAAACAAAAGCAAAAGTAATGAAACCATGTCTGACTAGGTCTGCTATAAAGCTGTTTACAAGTGTGTGTGTGTGTGTGTGTGTGTGTGTGTGTGTGTGTGTGTGTGTGTGTGTGTGTGTGTGTGTGTGTGTGTGTGTGTGTGTGTGTGTTTATTGTTATTTTATACTTTTATATCGAAGATAATGGAATAAGCACTCATGTGCTTTTTACATCCAGTCCCGAGTGTATGCTGT
>CM060327.1:18766411-18771411 GCA_030674155.1 Stramonita haemastoma | reverse complement strand
ACCTAACTTGTCAATTTTTCATTTGGCCATTTCCTGCAGTTGTAATAACTTGATATAACTGTCCGATTTTCAGTTTGTTTTTTGGTATTGTATAGCCATTTTATTGCAAATTAATAACATGCCAATAACTAAAAACTGACCTCTGGTGCAATGCAACTCCTTATGTGGTGCAGTGTCACAAATACAGGCGTGCCTGCCCATACACACCCTCAAAAATAAGGGCCAGGTAAATAAGATGTGACAAAAGGCCGGTTGGAGTCCCATCCGACACCGACTTTTGTGCAGTAACAGAGCCCACGGCACCAAGAGAGTTTTCTACTGTAGGCATACACACTTTAAAAACATCTTTAATATGGGTGGTGCTGTTCTTGTGGTGATACCACAGCTACAAAGAGAACAGCCTGGCTTGAATCTAGCAAGTCTGTCGGAAACGAAAGCTGGTAAAGTGTAGGCAACAATACATAGTATTTCACATAATATCAATGAAAATGTACAATTGATGCAACACAGCACAGCTCAGCGCAGGGCAGTTGCCACAGAACACACAAAAAATAGAATAGCACTGTGGTCCAAAAGTTCAAAGCAACATGATAATGATGAGGATCATTTATGGGCGCACTTTCAGACGTATGACCAGCACGCCTGTAGGTATTCTGGGCAATGTGCTCTTAAACATGATACGAGGTGTAGATACAGACGAATGCACTGGAGTGCCTAAGATGCAGTCATTTCTTTAATACACCTAAGATCTGGTTTCTTTGTTTGAGTGGTTTTGTTTTCTAAGAGATCTGCTTCAGCATCATTAATTTTTTAAATTCATTTTCCTCTTCATCACATAAATTGTCATGTTGTACTGACGCTACTGTCCTAACAACACATGTACGCACGCACACATATAGAACAACAGATTGTCCTCCATAAGTCAAGGAGTCTTGTACATGTTTTGAGTTTGCAGTCTCGACATAGCTTTTATCTTATATAAAGTATCTTTTTATGGCCATCATTTTGGGTGGGTTTTTCAAGTGTATTGATAGAAAACGAAGTGCCCGGCAGTTTAGAAATAATTTCCAGTTACATTGTTAAGACCAGGTTTTTGCAATTGAAGGTCTTACTCCAGCTAGGGACAGAAAACACATTTAGCGACAACACACACGTGCAAATCGTGTTTCTGTTGCGAGTTCCCGTGAGTTGATTTGTTTCTTTCTTTTCTTTTTTTTTCTCTTGCCATTTCAAATGGCCTGACATCTGCATGCAGTGTGGACCACTTGAACAGCTGGGAAAGCAAAATGTGGGATTTTGAACATCATCGTTTTTGCCTTTGTCTTTTTTATAGAAAGACTATGATGAAGAGCAGCACTGGTGAGTAATTTTTATTTAGAAGTAGCTACTTAGTAAGTAGGCCATTAGGTATCCATAGTGGTAAGAAACTCGCGTAGAGCATGGCAGCAGAGAGTCCTCAGAGGAGAAGCCACCTTCAAACAAGTGTTTCGGGCCTTTAATCTTCCTTATTTATTTTAAAACTTAGGGGGAAATCCTTGCTTTGTGAATTTCATGACAACTGCTGCCAAGAAGGGCTGAGAGTCTGATCTAGTGTAGTTGTGTCATAAACCAACCAGGCCTATTATGTGGTTTTGAAAACTGATTGAAACAGCTGTGTCGTGAACCAAAATGGTTTGGTACTGTCACGAATACGCATCCTTCAAACACACACACACACACACACACACACACACACACACACACACACACACAAACACACACAACACATCCAGACTTTCAAGGCAAGATTGTTTTTGATTAGGACGTTAAAGCAAGATGTTAAGGGAAGGTTTTTAGTGTGAGCTTAAGATCTTAACCCCTCCCCACCCCCCCCCCCCCCTAAAAAAAAGCGTGTAAACCCTTACTCATAATTATGTTAATGCTTGAAATGGGAAAGATGTCGAGATGCTACCCTTCTTCCAACAGCTGATTATTTTTTCTTTTTCAATATTGTCAAATAGTGCTGTAGAATTGAGAAATAGACAAAGAAAGATATTTTGGATAAACGACCCTAATATTAAATGGTAGGCAGGCAAGCATCTTTACATCAACAGGTGCAAATGGACATCTTGTGTTTTAAGACATGTTTATGCATTTTCTTGCTGAAAGTTTTAGCAGAGCAGTTTTGATGTGATCACAAGAGAACTGACGATAATGTTAATTGGAACGATGTGGTTTTTGCCTCTGGTAATTGTGAATGTTATCATCTTTACAATTTTTTTTCGTTCCGAGGTTCACGCTCCGAGGTTGACTGAAGATGAAATTTTGCATATGCGACCATTTTTGCTCACCGCTAAGGTTGTCGCTTTCCCACTTCAAGAATGATGTCTAAACACACCTGTGTGCATGCGGGTTTGTGTGTGTGTGTGTTTTTTTAAAAAATAATATCATCCGTTCCTACCGCCACAGAACGGCCTACTCTTCCGGAAGATGGAACAAGTTTTAACGTGTTGTTGTTATTGTAGTTAATTTTTGCACTTGCTGATATTGAACATTTTTGTCAGCGCAGTTAAGTTTGCTTCACTCTACATTTCTGAGTTGGGTTTGGCTTTATCTTGACAGAAAAATGTGGACAATAAGTAAATACGTAAATAATTTGATATCTGAATATAAATACGTTGCATGTCATTATTCGTGTGTTAAAGAGACTGGAGGGTATGAATCTTTTACTACAGCTCCTATCAATGTCATTAATGTTGTCCATTACTGGTAATTGGGAAGATCGATGGTCTAGAGATTGATCCCCGTTTATTGCCCGAAACTTTATCCCTCCACTAGACTGTGAGTGGTGGCCTGCATGCAAGTCTTTTGGAACGGATGGTGAACAAGGTCCTGCATGCAGCACACATTCAGCGCACGTAAAAGAACCCACGACACCAAGAAAGAGATCTCCAGCAAAATTCTGTAGAATAAAGCCCTTCTCATAGGGAAACTAATACACTTTAAAAAAGGACATTTTTTTGAGTGGTACTGCTCTTGTGGCAACGCACTCACCCCTGAGAGAGAAGCCCAAATTGCCCGCAGATAAATATGCTGTGACTGGAAGTGGTATTCAATTCAATTTTCAATTTATTTGAATTCAGTTTAGTTGTGAAGTTATTTTACACTGCTTTAGAATAGAAACGAGTAAAACTGTCATTGTCATAACATGGGTGTAAATTTTCATACTTTGAGATTAAAAAAAATATATCGCTGTATAATTTTTTACCTACCTTATGAACTTACGTGGTTTTTTTGTTCAGGTAAAACTGGGTGGCCAGGCAACCTGTCATGGCAACCTGTCCTAACCAACATCACAGACACCAGAGGAAGAGTTGGGTTTGTAACAAGAAGGACCAGACAAACCTCAACATCAAGGACCACACAAACCTCAACATAGACCACACAAACTTCAACATCAAGGACCACACAAACCTCAACATAGACCACACAAACTTCAACATCAAGGACCACACAAACTTCAACATATACCACACAAACCTCAACATCAAGGACCACATAAACCTCAACATCAAGGACCAGACAAACCTCAACACGGAACAGACAAACCTCAACATCAAGGGCCACACAAACCTCAACATCAAGGACCAGACAAACCTCAACATGAAATGCCTGCAGCAGCATCCCCTGAGGGAGGAAGATCAGCACTCTGCTCTTCAGTCTCCCTTCCCTACCATCATCATGGCCACGAGATTTCCCAGCGAAAAGGTATGTAAAAACATACGTGGTGTAGCTATACGGGAAAATATGTCTTCCCAATTCTATAAAAAAAAAAAAAAAGGACAATATCCCCATATTTTTTCATATGGTTACCAGGTAGTATTTATATTTCCAGTTACTGGAGTTTATTTTTCTGAAACGGCATTATTAAAAAGTACACATATTTTCTTCAGAGCAGACAGTGCGAAGAAAATTGTACAAAACACGCATACACAAGCGCGACTGGATGTAAAATCAGTACGAGTGCTTATTTCGTATCCTTGTGACAAAAAAAGAAAAAATAAGTAAAGAGTGCTTAAATTTTTTTTAAAAGGGTCAAAAACAATCTGGCAATCTCATAAAGTAAACCCATTTTTCTTTTTGTTTTGGTTTGATACAAAAACTAAAAGACCAACTTTTTTCATCAGAAGTGCGTTTTTTATTTACACCACAAGATAATTTTGGGTTTGATTTCCACATTTTTTAAAGTTGTCTTTTAAAATCGTGTTTAAAACACTAGTCCTAACAATGAAAGCCTAAACCATACCCTCCTTTTTTCTTACAAAAAAAAAATGTCTGAAACAACGTAAGAATCTTTCGTCGAAAATGATATGGGAAATGTAAAATCAAAAACAATTTTTTAAGAAAAAAAAAAGCTTTAACTGAGGGGGGGATATCAAATCATGCTAATGTAATTTTTAAAAATTTTTTTTTTTTTTTTATATGAGGGTAATGGGTTAACACTCGTGGCTTTTTTACACCCTCCCCGTGTGTATGCAGTTTTGTAAATTTGTCATCTATTTCCACCGGCACACGATGGGCCCACTCTTGCAAAACAACAGATTTAACGTGTCGCAAAGAAACTGCGGCTTTTCCCACAGGGGCCCCGGTTTAATTCCTTTGGAAAAGGGGCTTTTTGGGGGGGGGGTCAGCCTGGTTTAACTCCAGGGGAAAAATCCACTCACCCGGAAAACGAACCCGGGGTTCGACGCAATAATTTTTTTCGTAAATTTAATTTTTAACGCTAAAACCCAAACCTAGATAGAACAATGAGTCCAGGGGTAGCTAGTTCTTTACCATATTGGTTTTCTATTTAATTTTATTCTATTTTTCATTTTTATCTTGCACACCGCCAAAACCTTTTATAAACATCTTTCACATACGTCAGATGATAAAAATAAACTGGATTATCTTACAACACACATGTCAAAAACCTTTTGGGAGGGCATCATCACCACCAGAAACTTTTTTCATATTTCCCC
>CM060327.1:18738491-18766311 GCA_030674155.1 Stramonita haemastoma | reverse complement strand
TTTACAGTGTTTATAATTACCCTGTCCACAGGGTGTCCCTCTAAAAAAAAAAAACATGCCTTAATACCTACCTGGGGAGAAAGCATACCTCATCAGGTTTGTGAGTGTGGAGGGTGGAGGTCTAGCTAATTGATGTGATTTTTTTGGGTCTTGTTCGAAGGTTGGGTTGTGACTGCAAAGTCTTTGGTTTATAGGTGTACAATGGGAAAGATAGTTCTCTTGGTTTATGTATTGGAATGGTGATTTGTTCGCTTTGCTCTTTTCTTTATTACTTTCAATATTGTTGTAATATTTTTTTTATATTTTAAAGAAAAAGATTCCCTCCCAGGCTGTCTGTGTTTACGAATGTGTAGCCAACATTCTAATCATGGAATGCGTCACTCTATGAGCTGGCTGTACATGTAAACACTGGAAAAGAAAGTTCTTAGATTAATCGAGAAAAATGAAAGGTCCCATTGTCATCAAAATTTTTTTTATAATTTCAATGCATCTCTTTTTTTAAGAAAAACACAAGATTTTAGCTTCATTTCAATGCATCTCCCTTTTAAGAAAAACATAGAATCTCCAACTGAAGGAGTTGTTATTGCAATTGTCAACAATGTGAGAGTAATGCAGTTTCCCCGCACCGCACTATGTTGCCGCATGCCTTAGCAGAACCTACTCTATAAGGGGGTCTGTTTCATCCTTTGGACAAAGGAGTGATAACAAAAAGTAAATGTGTGGTGTGGTGTGGTGTGGTGTGGTGTGGTGTGGTGTGGTGTGGTGTGGTGTGGTGTGGTGTGGTGGGGTGTGGTGTGGTGTAGTGTGGTGGGGTGTGGTGTGGTGTGGGTGTGGTGTGGTGTGGTGTGGTGTGGTGTGGTGTGGTGTGGTGTGGTATGGTGGGGTGGGGTGTGGGGGGTGTGTGTGTGTGTGTGTGTGGTGTCTGTCTGTCTGTCTGTCTGTCTGTCTGTCTGTCTGTCTGTATGTCTCTGAAAGCATAATCTTCTATATAATCCAGCAATTTTGAATGGAACTCCTGTTTATACTCTTTTCTAAAAGATGAAGTAATATACATGAATATACCGAGTACTTACTATTACTTTTGTATTCTGGGCCTGCTGCTTGGATTCGAACCTGCTTGAACATCGCAGAGAACCTCTGAAACATGCGTAAAGAAACATTAGTACAACAGCTAAGTCCACAGGTCATCATACTAACGATGTATGTCTTTTGAGAACAATATCAGCTTTAAGGTTGTTGCTGCTGCTGATTGTTGTTCACACACACACACACACACACACACACACACACACACACACACACACACACACACTCACACACACACACACACACACACACACACACACACACACACACACACACACACACACACACAGGGAATTTTTCCCATGGAGTTAACATCAGTGCTGACTCCACTCTCCCCAAAAGTCTTTTGGATGAGACTGTAAACCGAGGCCCCGTGTGCGAACGCACGCAGAACATCTTGCGCACACGTTAGATCCTGTTCCGCTTTTCGTAAGAGTAGGCCATCGTGTTCCGGTGAGAACAGATGACATTTACAAAACTGCATACACACGGGGACTGGATGTAAAAAAGCACATGAATGCTTATTCCATTATCCTCGATATAAAAGAATTTAACTCTCCCCCCGTCTAATATCACAATTTGTGAAAAGACATTACATGAATTTGAACACACACACACACAAACCCACCTCAAACATTCTCTTTCTTCTCTTCTCTCTCACCAGACACAAACGCCAACAACGCCTGATACGAAACCTCTCCATCCCTACCCGCATCTATGACAACGCGGAGCTGAGAGGGAGGAGGGGGGGGAACAACAACAACAACAGCGAGAGCACCCCCCTCCCCCCATCCGACGAACTCAGACAGGAAGAAGGGGGCGTCACCAACCCCATCTTTCAAGACGACGACACCCCCTCTTTACCCCGCCTCACCCCCAACTCCGACACAGAAGATGGGGTAGATGGTAGACGAGAGAGAAGAGAGGAGGAGGAAGACGACAACGACAACGACGACGAATACGAAGAGATGAGGATGGGCACGAAGAGTCGGGTACCCGGGAGATGCCCGGACGCGGATAGTGGGGTGCCCAGTGATGGGGAGAAGGGGGGTGGGGAGTCTGACGTCAGCCATGACGGTTCTCCGGTTCTGTCTCGCAGTGAAGGGGAGAGCACCTCGGTGGGTTCCTCTTACCTCGCGGCGGTGTTGCGGGACTTGGTGGCTTCAGCGGGAGAGATGGCTGGGGAGGAGGAAGGGGAGGGGGAGGATGGGGAGGAGGATATGGTGGATGTCACCTCACCCCCTCTGTACCCTTTGTACGTAGACTCCGGCTTCCAGCTGTACGGGAGCAGCTTCCCCCGCGAAGAGTCTGGCTCGGGAAACGATTCTTGCTACGCGACTGCTGACAGGAGCGCGGACAGCTGGGGTGACGTGCCTCATCCTTCTCTAGCTCATACCTCTTCCCTTACTGCTGCTCCTCCATCCCCTCCCCTTCCTCCTCCTTTAACATCTCCTCCTCCCCCTCCTCCTCCCCCTCCTCCTCCTTCCCTTCCTGTCCCTACTAAATCCAAAGGTGGAGTCACGTCTCATGATGATAATGATGAGAGCGCAGAAGACTCTACCGTCAGAGCCAGACCTCAGAGAGAGATGACCTATTCGGAAGAAACCGGGGAGATGAACGCGCCCTCCCATTCCAGCAGTCCAGCTCACCTAGTGAGCGCCATGATCAAGGAGCACTTTCTCTCACGTCGCCAGAGCCAGGAGCATCCCTACCCAGATAATGGAGAAGAAGAAGAAGAAGAGCAAGCTGGAAGACACGAGAACAACGAGGACGCTGAACTAGAAAACACCAAACTCAGTCGTCGGGTGAACTCGTTCACACCGCCCATGCGAAGATCTACGCAGAGGAATGAAGAGGAAGAGGAGGAAGAGGACGACGACGATGAGAGTCTACCTGAAGAACCGGAACCAGACTACGCTAAGAAAGTTCGCTTCAGTTCCCAGGTGGTTGACGACAACCCAGACAACAACAACAAAAAAGAAGAGGGGGGAGGGAATCAGCGAGGCGACGGCTTAGGGAACCCAGCCCAGAAGGACGTCCAGAAGTCTGACCCTGACAAGGCGGCTCACGAAGACCTCAGCAAAGCAGAGACTGTGGAGAAGACGAAGAAAAAGAAGGAAGACGAGGGAGATGGCAATAGCGTGTCAGGTGTATCAGTCCTCCAGAGGCGGGTGTGTCTGGAGATGGGGAGGAGGGATTACTCCCCGGGGTGGCGACTGTGAAGGATGTGGAAAGTGACTCGCAGGGGGTGGTTAAGGCTGACGGGCAGGAGGAGATGACCCATTTCTGAGCTCTGGGAGAGGGGGAAGGGGAGTGGTGGTGATGGGGAGGACGAAGGGGAGCTGTTTTTTGTTGAAGGTCTTCTTTGATGAAGTGACTCCTCGATTTTCTTAGCCCTCCTGTGGTTTTGACAGTCGGCTGAGTTTTTTAAACCATGTGGGCGACTGTTTTTCTTTTTCCTCCGTGTTATGTTCAGGTTTTGCGGCACGGACTAGTTTGTTGCTGTATCAGTCCCAGGGCTGCTTTGCTTTTTTTTCTTTTCTTTTCTTCTTTTTTTTTTGGTGAGGTGTGTGTGTGTGTTTTGCTCTTTGGGGGTGTTGGGGTGTGTATGTTAAGTCTTTATTGTTCTTTTTTTAATCTTCATTGGGCAAATTGGTTCATTTACCTCTAAGCCAGCCTGCAAAAATTGAAGTGGTTTTAAGCTACCCAATGTTTTATCCTGAAGCATGTATGTGACACAGATTATGGTTGATATGACCACAAAGTGTACGGTTGTGTTTTCTGTACCTTTTTGTGGTGACCATTAGGCCGAATTTTCAGATGTCTCCTCTATATTTTTCAAAATGATTTTGCTCTGAGAAAAAAAGTGATTTGCCCCAGGCAATAAGGACAGACCTTGCTGTAAGCATCAAATGGGGAAACGATCCCTTCAAAAGCCTTGCAAAGGAGCACAACTCAACTCAACTTGTCTCCGTCGCCGCTGTCGTCGGTAGGAGCTCCACACAATACCACCAGGGTCTGTCATCTTTCTCCATGTCTACTGAGTTCCATAATCACTGATCTCAGTGATGTTGGCAATGTGGGATGTAAGAGCAAGAGACAAGACAGGACATGGCAAGGCAAAGCAAGACAGAGGAAGATGCTAGTTTCTTCAACTGGAATGGCACATCCCTTTTTAAAAATCAGCAGAGACTATTGCCTACCCCCGCCCTCTTCCCTGCTTCTGCAGCTAGCTCCCATTTTCGGCTCATATCTTGTTCTCTTTCTTCTTTTTTTAATTGACTTTTGTTGTGTTTCGTGTATTGGGGTGAAATGTAATCGAAGATTTCACCTACTGAATGTTTATTCAATGCTGCTGATTGTACATCGTTGTTTGTCTGAGTGAATTCAATTATCTGTTTGTGATTGGTGAGTCAGATGGAAATATTTAATTAGTAACCAATTGTGATGATGATGATGATGATGATGATGATGATGATGATGATGATGATGTAAATGGCAAATTATTGAGTGATTTGACAATTTGAGGAGATGATGGCATGTAACCACAAAATTAATATCATGAAAATATTAACAGATATCAATAATTTGTAACTTGCATGTGAGTGTGGAGGGGAGTAAATTGCATTAGTACTTAAATGCTGCGAAATCCATGTGTTGGGTTTGAACAATCATTAATCACTAATGATTTTACTACACACTAAAAGTTAGGAGCCATTTTGGACTTACAGCGACTGTAAAAAAGACTTGAACACTACCTTTTGTCCCTGCTTTTAAGTCAGCAACAAATATTTCATGGGTGTAGTAGATTGTTAAATTTGGAGAAGTTAAATTTTAAACGAAATTTTGCAAAGTTAACTATTATTTCCGAGACAGATCATTTTGTTCATTCGCTTGTTTTGGGGGAGTCAGGACACAGGGTGGTTTTCCAGCAATGGGTTTTTTCTCAGTTAAGCACAAGTGGCCTTAATAGTTCTGAGCGTAGCATTTAAATTTTTGTGATGTTGATGAAATGTGATACTGACTGTGATGACCAATAGTGTTACCTTAGTGCTCTGTGCTGCTACGGTTGACACAGTGTAAAACTGTACTCCAAGAATGTTGCTGGCGTGGTGCTCAAGTAGTCTATTCCTTGTAAAAAGGTAAAAGGTAAAGGTGTCCCATAACCTATGTGGTCGTAGGGGAGCGAGGCATCAGAGACCTCAGCTTCTCGAGGGGCCAGCATATTGAGGGCGGTGCCCATCTCCTCTCCCTCGCTGCTTTACCTTCCCTGACCCTAAAGAGGGCAGGTACCCATTTACAGTTGGGTGAACTGGGGAAACTGAAACCAAGGCGCACAAACGGTTTCACATTCAGTTGGTAACCACGCTCGATGCTGCTTAACTTTGACTCTAGGAAAGCGAGTGCTCTGACCACTGAGCTATCCCGTGCCCTTTGTGGTTCACCTAATAATTCCAACTCTGTGAATAATGATGATTTAAGCACTTGTTGTCAGCTTTCAGAAAGCAATCTGTATAGATCTAGAAGTGCCCACGTCACTCAAAATATGAGGCAGCCATCACTTGCCTGCAGAGCCCGAAAGCCAAGACACTAGTCCGGTAGCTGCATGTAATTCGAGAGTCTGACTGTAGGATCCGTAGCCATTTCAGCTTTGACCCTTGTCTTGAATTGAGCGATAGAAATAGAACGAAGTTTTTTAACCAGACCAGCAAAAACCCAGTCCCATGTGGCCAATCGTGTCCACTCTGGATTGACAGTTGAGATATGGGGATGGAGAGAGAGAGAGAGAGAGAGAGAGAGAGAGAGAGAGAGAGAGAGAGAGAGAGAGAGAGAGAGAGAGAGAGGGGGGGGGGGAGAGAGAGAGAGAGAGAGAGAGAGAGAGAGAGAGAGAGAGAGGAGAGAGAGAGAGAGAGAGAGAGAGAGAGAGAGAGAGTAAAATGCATTTTTTTAATCACCATTTTCTGTTTCAAAATTAGCTAGGCTCATTCAGGCGAAATATATAAAATAATTGGTGTCTGTCAAGCTCTGGTCTATTATCTTAAAATATGTGGCTTGTTTACGAACAAGTCTGTTAAATGGTCTTAAGATGCCAAACCAGTGCATCCTTGTCACCACTGGCCGCTGCTGTCTTTGCATTGAGCTGAAAAGACGGATTCAGCGCTAAAAAGAAATGATCAAGTCTTCCATTGTTTCTTTTGAAGATGTCGTCTTACAGAGCGTATAAATTCTGAGTTGCTTTTCTGTCTGGTAACAGCAAATGTTAGGAAGCAGAATAAAGGAAAGAACTTTAGTGTTCATGTTGACAGATGTTTTCCCCCTCATGTTAACGTTCCTTTTGCACAGTATGCAGTGTGCACACACTGTCAGATTTGACTCTTGTGAGCAAGGAAATCATCTTAGTTGGGTCGTCTGCTCGTTGTGTAGGCTATGTTTGTGTGCATATATGTTCTTAACATTGCAGGGTTTGTTGTTTTGTGTGTGTGTTTGTTTGTTGGGTTTTTTTGTTTGTTTTTTTTGGGGGGGATTGCAAAGTACTTCTTCTACAAACAGAAATTTTGGTATGAGTAAATATTTATTTTTTCATTTTCTATCTAATTCCATGATGTTTAACATCCCTGACAGCTTTGAGTTCCAGAAAGTGATGTGCGTGACCAGTTCACTCAAGAATTGATTTTAAACAGATGGATTTGTTTTTGTTAAACCACAAACTATTTTAAATCACCTGTGTTAATTTAGTTGACATTTTAAAAAGATATATTTGGGGGGAAACTTTTTTTTTAACCTGAACATTATTATTGCAGTATCATTGGTATAAATGTGTAGCTTTTCTCCCCGTAATGGGACATAACTAATAATATTTCAAGATTATGAGCAGTGGGTTTTTTTTGTGCAGTGACCTTACTATTAATGATATGGAATTAATACTGTTGGAACGGCTGCAAAACTAACATGCAATGGTGTGTTATATTTACAGTATGATATAATGCTGTAAATAAACTGACCTCTTGGAATAAAAATCGACATGTTTTTTTACGGCTGGAAGATGTAAGCCCACTCGAGAGACTTTGAACTCCGGAGATGTGGTTTGTCTGTCCAAAAGCAAGGAAATAGTTGTTAGTTGTTGTTGCTGCTGTTGGGCACTACCCAGCTAAACAACCTGAGGTTCACCCTTTATATGCACGGTGTCTCTCTCGTCACACCTCCGAATTATTCCAACACTCTTAAGAATACACAGGATGAACATTTTTGCGAATAGCTGCTTTCAACTACCTCGCCATAATAGGCATCTATACTCCGACTCCAGAGGATTTTGCCCTTTATTGAAGAGTATCAGTTGTTATGCTGGAAGCTAGTCATAAATGAAGACAATCCCTACATAAAACTGTAAAAGTATAACAACATTATAATGTGTCCTTTAACACTATGCTGACTGTATATAAAAAAAAACTTTGGGCCTAAAACGAAATTTGAATCGTGAGCAATTTTATGACACACAGATAAGAGCTTGCTTAAGGCTTTGCTTCTTGTTTAATTAACAGAATTTAAGAAGTCATTGACTCGATTTTGTTATCCACTTAGCTATTGTGTCCAGCTCCAATGGGGACCTTTGTGGTGACGAACTGAATCGATCCCTCATTAAATTTCGTAATTGATACAAGACCTGTGATTTTAGTTCGTGTCGATTCATGTATAATGTTGTGACACTGATTTTGTAGGAGGTAGTTTATTTAAATAGTCTTTGTAAAGAGAGTTTATATTGTATGTGTTCGTATTAATGGGCGTGTTTTAAACACACACACACACACACACACACACAACACACACCACACACACACACACATACATATATATATATATATATATATATTTATATATATATATATATATATATATATATACTGACAAATTTAAATCTCGTAATCCATAAAAAAGGGGTCTCATTGCTGAAAATCTTGTCTCTGAACACGCAATAAACTTGCTGGTCATTTTCAATCGCATACCATTAAACATCAACCCTGTGGCGACTTTTACTGAGTCCCATGTTCTGGTGAAGTCTTGCAGGAGCAGTCATCTCGTCTCCAAGTGGGTGGATCTGAAATCGTGCTTAGAAAGAATGTAATGCACTTACAGTTCACATTATCCTTTATCAAAATCTGGTTTGCTTATTGAAACCAAAAAAAAACGAATGCATTAAGAATTGTTGCTCAAACCTGAATGACAAAATGTTGTACTTTACAAATATTGTACTTTTCATTATTGTTCTTTACAAATATTGTACTTTACAAATATTGTACTTTTCATATATTGTACTTTACAAATATTGTACTGTACACATAATTTTACTTCGCAAATATTGTACTTTTCGCTCATTTCGTGTACGAAAGTTTGCATACTCGTGTATTTTCCAAGCACTTTTGTTCTGACTAACCAGATATGGTATATTAATTGTATGCATTATGAGAGTGTGGTTTATGAGAGTGCCTTGTCAGCTACCATACAATCAGGTGTGAGTGGAATTATGTACAGAGATCCAGTGTGTGTGATCCATGGGATTTTTTTCATTTCTCCCCAGCTCTGGATTTTTTTTGGTAATGTCTTTTATAACTAACATGCATGCAAATTATGTGTACTTCTACGACCTTAACCCAAGGTTTGACTTGTGAATGGGATTATATGCTGATCAAGCATCTGCAGCATCTGTTTCAGATTTTTTACCTTCATCCCTTCCCTTTCTGACCTCTTTGTTTTGGTGTTTTCTTGAAATCATTTTTAAGAAGACGGGAAATTAAATATTGCCCTTATGATAACATCGTGTAGAATTATGAGAATGTTTTTATTACCGTCTTTGTTTTGTGTGTGATTTCAGAGCTTTGTTTTCGCTTTTTTCCGTTTTGTTTTTTTGTGACTGCTTTGTTGCGCTTATGATAACATCTTGTGAAGCAAACTTCAAACTTCCTATCTCCTCTTTTATTTTTTTTCTATGTATTTCTCATACTTTGTTTCTGATGGGTTGGGTTTTTTCTTTTTTTTTTTCTTTGTGACCGTGATCCTACTCATATTATACCTTTTTTTTAAATCATGCATTTGTTTTCACCTGAAAATAATGTCCTGATAATATTGTTTTCCATTTTCAAATATGCAAATGGGCACTTTTTTCAAGGTATTTTTCACTAAATACTTTTTTCATATTTTGTTAGGTGTTGCAAGCTGATCATTACATGTGCTCGTTGTATGCCCCTAACGAGGGCATGAAAATGCTGTATATGTGTCATATTTCAAAACAGCGTTCGATTTTCTTGTTTCTACTGACAATTTGCTGTGACAGGATCATGAGCTCTTTCTGCGAAAAAGGCGTTGTTCTGAGCCCGGAGATATGCCTTTGATGGTCATTGGCCATTTTGCTCGGCTGTTACACTGTTTCGCCATATTTTTGTTCCTGCCACGCCCAACAGAGTTTTAGAGTTTATCTTTTTCAGAGCTTTACACTTTAGCTTCCCTGTGTTGTTTACGTATAAGGAAGTCAAATGACCCTATTTCACGTTTTGGTTAGCCTGTTTGTGACAGTCACTCTGTCGTTTGTTTGGCAAGACATTTTTCTTAGATGACTAAAACCTGGCTGTGTCAAACCAATCCAAACAAAATCCCGAATGCTGACTGGTTACGACACCAAGAGTCAACGTTTCTCCAAACACGGGCTTTTTGCCAGTGATGAACTCTTGTCTAGAATGTTATACCACGATGATGTATGAAGATCCAGTTCATGCTATGACAACACATTCCCTTCTTTTTTCAACATTATTTTACCAAACCTCATGTACACTGGGACTATGGGGAAGACAGGTTGTGAGAGCATTAACTATCATTGGACTGGAAAGGGATATGACTATGGATGGTAAAGAGACACCAGTAGCCAGAAAGAACCACAATAATGAAGGATGGGCAGAAATAAAAATCCAAGGACAGCAATAACCTCAGAGTAAGGACATAACTAGCCAGAGGAGTGGATTGGGTGTATATGGACATTCATGGCTGGAAAAGCAGATAGAGTAAGGACATTAATGGCTAGAGTGGATGACGTAAGGTTCGGAATAGACTGGGGTCAATAAGGTAAGGTCATTAATAATCAGAGGGGTCAATAAGGTCAGGGCGTGAATAGTCAAAGGGATCAATGGGTAAGGGCATTAATACGCATAGGGCATCAACAACCAAAGGGGTCAATAGGATAATGATAAGCAGAGGGGCCAACATGTTAACGGCATTAATATGCAGAGGGGTCAACAGTGTAAGGGCACTAATAATCAGAGAGGTCTTTAGGGTAAGGGCATTGACAATCAGAAGGGTTTATAGGGTAAGGGCATTGATAACCAGAAGGGTTTATAGGGTAAGGGCATTGATAACCAGAAGGGTTTATAGGGTAAGGGCATTGATAACCAAAGGGGTATATAGGGTAAGGGCATTGATAACCAGAGGGGTTTATAGGGTAAGGGCATTGATAACCAGAGGGGTTTATAGGGTAAGGGCATTGATAACCAGAGGGGTATAGGGTAAGGGCATTGATAACCATAGGGGTTTATAGGGTAAGGGCATTGATAACCAGAGGGGTTTAAAGGTTAAGGGTATTGATAACCAGAGGGGTTTATAGGGTAAGGGCATTGATAACCAGAAGGGTTTATAGGGTAAGGGCATTGATAACCAGAGGGGTTTATAGGGTAAGGGTATTGATAACCAGAGGGGTTTATAGGGTAAGGGCATTGATAACTAGAGCAGTCTATAGGGTAAGGGTATTGATAACCAGAGGGGTTTATAGGGTAAGGGTATTGATAACCAGAGGGGTTTATAGGGTAAGGGCATTGATAACTAGAGCAGTCTATAGGGTAAGGGCATTGATAACCAGAGGGGTTTATAGGGTAAGGGTATTGATAACCAGAAGGGTTTATAGGGTAAGGGTATTGATAACCAGAAGGGTTTATAGGGTAAGGGCATTGATAACCAGAAGGGTTTATAGGGTAAGGGCATTGATAACCAAAGGGGTATATAGGGTAAGGGCATTGATAACCAGAGGGGTTTATAGGGTAAGGGCATTGATAACCAGAGGGGTTTATAGGGTAAGGGCATTGATAACCAGAGCAGTCTATAGGGTAAGGTTATTGATAACTAGAGCAGTCTATAGGGTAAGGGCATTGATAACCAGAGTGGGTAAAGATTTGGATAGCTGGATGGGGCAGGGGATAGTGAAGGGCTTTAATAGCTAGGTGGGAGCATTGCAGAGAGCAAGATCATTAACACCTAGGGAAGGAGCATGGAAGAGACTTTGATAGCTGGAAAGAAAGCGGGGGGGAGGGGGGGGGGGGGTCCGGATAAGAACATTCAGAGCTAGAAAGAGGGGGAGGTGGGGGAAGGGAGTAAGGACACAACCAGATAAGAAAATGAAGTAAACAGACTTTACAAAATTACAAAATCATAAGCAGAGAAGACATACGTAACCTTCCCCCCCCCCCCCCCCCCCCCCCCACTCCTGCTGGAGGAGAGGGAGAGGGGGGGAGGGGGTGTATTGTGATAAAATAGTAGTGGGGAAGAAAGCCAAAAGGCAGGACGGAAGACCATGAATGTCATATAGGGACAAAGTAGAAATACTGCAGCATCGTTCGCTGTAACATTCTACACACTCCAGAAGTTAGGATTTAATTTGGGGTTGGGGGTGGGGCGGGGTAGAGGACAGCAAAATATGAAAATTTGAAATAGACCTTACCGCCTCTTTCTGTCCTCTGGCAGTTATTGCCTACACATCAGTTTATAACAAGGTGGTACTGCCTGCAAACAAACAGCAGCTCTACTCATTTTGGCAATAATTATTCACATGCTCGCTTGTCTCTACCCTGAGGTTCTTGCTTGTATGAAATCCTCGTCATAAATTTGTACTGGTGCTTATCCCAACAGCTATGTATAACAAGATTTTTTTTTTTTTTTGGTTTGCTTTGTTTTTGTTCTAATTTTGTTTCTGTGTGTGTGGATGATTGAAGATTGGCAGATATCAAATGTTTTGTTGACTGAAAGATATATGAAACAAATTATGAAATAAAAGTGCTTTTAAAAGTGGAATGTCTTGCAAATTGTCAGTGTTATGCATCCTACTACTATTACTGCTGATAATTCTTCTTCTACTACTACTACTACTACTACTACTACTACTACTACTACTACTACTACACACACACACACACACACACACACACACACACACACACACACACACACACACACACACACACACACACATCCCAATATGCAAGCAATCTTGCCAGAGTTGCCAAAAATCAAAAACAAAATTCAAGATCTTTTGCACTACAGTAAAATATATTTTATCACATTTAAAACACATCAAAAGTCGTATATATTAACAAATAAACTTTTTCTACACAGCACGGAATCCAACTCCGAAGGACATCATTTACACAAAAAATCCAGGCCAAACAAAAATCAAACTGCAAAAAGTCTTGAGACATGAACCATAACCAAATAACCCATTGAAATGAATAAGGAAAAAGACCGTACCTTTTCTCCCACACACTTTCCTGTTTTCTTGTTTTTTATGTAATCAAATCTTTTTAAAGTCCCCTTCTCCCCACACACTTTCCTGTTTTCTTGTTTTTTATGTAATCAAATCTTTTTAAAGTCTCCTTATCCCCACACACTTTCCCTACCTATACACAAACTATCACTTTTTTCAATTAACTTGTTTTTAATCAAACCCAAGGCCAAAAAAAAAAAAAAACAGTCACACTTAACCAAAAGCTATACTTAAAATTATAGGCCAAAAAAAAAAAAAAACAGTCACACTTAACCAAAAGCTATACTTAAAATTATACCCAGTAAGTCTTTCACATACAGTTTTGTAAAATGTGTTGGTGAAGAATCTGCCATCAATCTTCCACCAACATCACCTCAAATATATTGACAGTCACATGACAAGCTTTGTTATTCATTTTTCATTTAATGCGATTTAAAAATTAAAAACAAAACAAAAAAAACCATTTCTCCCAACACTCCGTCCATAATATCATACAAAGTATTACACATTTCTTGTCAATTCACATTTGATCACAATATTTTTAAAGTAAAACCGAATATTCATACTTAACCAAAAAATGTACTTAAAGCTTTAGTACAGTTTTCTGGGGGGTAAAATGTATTGGTGTAAAATCTGCCATCAATCTTCCAGCAGAGGATCAATAAACATTTGCCACCAATTCATCCATTTATATAATTTCACATTCACATGACAAGTTTTCTTGTTTATATTGCAATTAATCTGATTTTTTTTTTACAACAAAACCCTTCTCTCCACACACTTCCCACACTATCATACAAACTATTACATTTTTCATGCCAATTTACATTTTATCATACTACCAAAACTAAAAAGGAAAAAGAAATATTCACACTAAACCAAAAGCTGTACTTACAATGAGAAACTAGTAAGTCTTTAACAAACAGTTTAGTAAAATGTTTTGGTAAAAAATCTGCCATCAATCTTCCAGAGGAAGATCAATACACAGATTTGCCACCAATAGCCATTCAAGTACTTTCACAACCACATTACCAGGTGTGTTCTTCATTTCACATGCATTGTAATTATTAAAAAGAAAAAAAAGAAAGAAGAAAAAAGACCCCTTCTCCCCATTCACCTTCCATATTGTGATACAAACTATTACAATTTTTTTGTCAATTTACATTAAATCACAACACCCAAAAAGAAAATACAAAATAAAAACAAAAAAGTAAAACCAAACATTTACACTGAACCAAAAATTATACTTGAAATCATATACCATTAAGTTTGGTAAAAATGTATTGATGTAAGATGTGTCATCAATTTTCCAGCTGAAGATCAATACACACATTTGCCACCAACATCATCTTGCGTACTTTCATAATCATATGTGAAGCTTTTTATTCATTTCCCATTTAATGTGATAAAAAGAGACCCCTACTCCCCACACACTTTCCATACTATCATATAAACTATTACATTTTTCATTTTATCACAATATCGAAAAAAAAACAAATAAGTAAAACCAAACATTCATACTCAACCAAAAACTGTATTTAAAATTAAGAGTATTTCACATACAGTTTTTTTTGTAAAATGTACTGGTGTAAAATCTGCCATCAATCTTCCAGCAGAAGATCAATACGGACATTTGCCACCAATAGCCATTCATATACTTTCACAATAATATGAACAGGTTTCTTATCCATTTTGCATTTAATCAGATGAAACAAATAAAAAGGACCCTTCTCCCCACGCTTAGGTATTATACTTATCTTGATAATTTCCATTTGATCACAATACTAGAAAAAACAAACACAAAACGAAAAAGTCACTTAACCAAAAACTATACTTAAAAACCATATTCAATTAAGTCTTTTACATAAGAGTTTTGTCAAATGTATTGATGTGAAATCTGCCATCATTTTTTTCAGCAGAAGAGCAATGCACAGATTTGCAACCAATAACCATTTAAATACTTTTACCATAAGATGAGAAAGTTTGTTATTCATTTCACATTCATTATGGTCTAAAAATAATAAATAAATACAAAAGACCCCTTCTCCCCCCCCCCCCCCCCCCCCCAACATTTTCCATAGTATAACACAACCTTTCATTTTACTTGTCAATTTACATCTGATCACAATACCCCCAAAAATGACACCCCCCTAAATGAAAACCAAATATTCACCCCTAACCAGAAGTTATACTTTAAATGATATACCATTAAATCTTTCACATACAGATTTGTAAAATGTATTGGTGTAAAATCTGCCATCAATCTTCCAGCAGAAGATCAATATACACATTTGCCACCAATAATAATTCAAGTAGTGTGTTACAATTATATGACAAGCCTCATTCATTTCCTACTGTGAATTTTTTTTTAAACAAAAGACAAAAAAACATCCTTCTCCCCACACACTCTCCATACTATCATACAAACTATAACATTTTTCTTGTCAATTTACATTTAATCACAATATCAAAGAAAACAAAAACAACAAAAGAAAATTAAATGAAACATTCACACTTAATTAACTATATTTAAAATGATGTACAAGGAAGTCTTTCCCATACAGTTTCGTATAAAACAAAAATTAGTATAAAATCTGATATCAATCTTACAGCAGAAGATCAATACTCATATTTACCTCAAATTACAGTTCAACTAGTGTGTCACAATTGCATGACCAAGTTGGTTCTTCATTTCAGATTTCATCTGAAGAAAACAAAGCAGACCCCTTCTGCCCACACACTTTCCATACCATCATACAAAGTATTCCATTATTCTTGTCCATTTACATTTGACCACAATATAAAAAACAAGCAAAACAAAGCAACATTTTACCAAAAACTATACTTAAACCATACAGTAATTCTGTGACATACAGTTTTGTAAAATGTATTGGTGTAAAATCTTACATCAGTTTTCCAGCAGAAGAGCAACACACACACTTACCACCAATATCCATTAAAATACTGTCACAGTCACACGACCAGGTTTGTTATTCATTTCGCATTTAATCCGATTTCAAAAAAAAAAAAAGAAAGAAAGAAAGAACCCTTCTCCTCACAAACTGTCCATGATATCATGCAAACTATTCCATTTTTGTGTGACTTTACAATTGATCAAAATACAAAAAAATAAAAGCATAGACTAGTAAGTCTTTCACAAACAATTTTGTAAAAATGTATTGGTGTAAAATCTGCCATCCATCTTCCAGGGGAAGATCAATACACACGTTTGCCACCAATAGCCATTCAAGTACTGTCACAACGACATCACCAGGTGTGTGATTCCTTTCACATTTAATCTGTTTATTTAACAAACAATAAAATAAAATAAGAAACCTTTTCCCCACACACTGTCCATACCATCATGCAAACTGTTACATCGATTTACATTTGACCACAATATAAAAAAAATAAAACGAAACATTCACATTAAACCAAAAGCTATACTTAAAATGATATACCATTTATATATGTCAACGACTAAATGGTATATCATTTTAAGTATAGCTTTTGGCTATTTTTATTTATTCATAAATATTTTATTTTATAAATAACCAAAAGCTATACTTAAAATGATATACCATTAAGTTGTTCACACACAGTTTTGTAAACTGTATTGGTGTAAAACCTGCTATCAATCTTCCAGCAAAAGATCAATACACACGTTTGCCACCAAAAGCCATTCAATAACTTTCACAAAGACAACACCAGATTTGTTATTCATTGCACATTCATTGTAATTTTTTAAAATAATAATAAAAATAAGTCCTTCTCCCCTCAAACTTTTCATACTATTATAAAAAAAAAATATATATATATATATATATATATATATATATATATATATATATATATATATATATAACATTTATTGGTGTGTGTGTGTGTGTGTGTGTGTTTTGTCAATTTACATTTGATCAGAATACAAAAAAAGAAAACCAAACATTCACACTTACGCAAAAACTATACTTAGAATCTTATACCATTGTCTTTCAAATACATTTCTGTAAAATGTTTTGGTGTAAACTCTACCATCAATCTTCCAGCAGAAGACAAATACACATATTTTCCACCAATATCTATTCACATACTTTCACAATCACATAACAGGTTTGATATTCATTCTTCAGTTTATCCGATTCTTTAAAAGAAAAAAATAAGGACCCCTTCTCACCACACACTTTCTATACTATCATACAAATAATCATATTTTTCTTGTCAATTTACATTTGTTATCAACTAAAAGAAAAAAGTAAAAAGAAACATTCACACTGAACCAAAATCTACACTTCAAATAATATACTAGTAAGACTTTCACATACAGTTTTATCAAATATATTGGTGTAAAATCAGCCATTAATCTTCCAGCAGTAGATCAATACACACATTTGCCACCTGTAGCCATTCAAATACTTTCACAGCCACATGACTAGGTGTGTTGCTTATTTCACGCTCATTGCCATTTTTTTAGTTTAAAAGACTCCTTCTCCCCACACACTTTCCATACTGTTATACAAACAATTACATTTTTCTCCTCAATTATTTACATTCAATCACAATATTAAGGAAAACAAAAACTAAAGAAAATTGACTAAACAGTCACACTTAAGCAATATGACTGTCAGTATTGTAATCGCCCTTCAGATATGATTAAAGTGTTTTTGACTTCACTTGACTTGACAATTACATTTTCCGTGTCAATTTACATTTGATCAAAATATCACAAAAACAAAAAAACAAAAACAAAAACCAAACATTCACACTTGAATCTAAAATTACACTTCAAATCATATACCATTGAGTCTTTCAAATAAAGTGTTGTAAAAAAAAAATGTATTGGTGTAAAATCTGCCATCAATTTTCCAGGGGAAGATCAATACACACATTTGCCACCAATAGGGATTCAAATATTTTCTCATACAGGAGTGTTATTCCTTTCACAAAAAACAAACGAACAAAAACTCCCCATAAACATTTCATATCATCATACACCCAATTACATTTTTTGTCAATTTACATATGATCATAATCTCAAAAAAATTATAAAGTAAAACCAAACATTTACACTTACATTAAAAACTATACATAAAATCATCTGCCGTTAAGTTTTGCAAGTACAGTTTTGGGAAAATGTATTGGTGTAAAATCTGCCATCAATCTTCCAGCGGAAGATCAATACACACATTTGCCACCAATAGCAATTGAAATACTGTCACAATCACATCACCAGATCTGTTGGTCATTTTGCATTTAGTGTGACCAAGAAAAAAATCCCTTCTCCCAATACACTTTTCATACTATCAAAAAAAACTATTACATTTTTTGTGAATTTACATTTGACCCGAATAAAAAAAATTTCACTTACGCAAAAACTATACTTAATATTTTATACCACTGTTTTTCAAATAAATTTTTCTCAAAATGTTTTGGTGTAAACTCTACCATCAATTTTCTACCAAAGATCAATAGATTTCCCACTAATATCCATTCATATACTTTCAAAATCACATAACAGGTTTCTTATTCATTTTGCAGTTAATCCGATTCTTTAAAAAGAAAATAATAATAATAATAGTAATAATAGTAATAATAATAATAATAATAATAATAATAATAATAATAATAATAATAATAATAATAATAATAATAATGTAAGACCCCTTCTCCCCACACACTTTCTATACTATCGTACAAATTATCACATTTCTCTTTTCAATTCACATTTGATCACAATACTAAACAAAACAAAACAAAAACGTAAAACGAAACATTCACACCAAACCAAAAGCTATACTTAAAATAATACACTAGAAGGTCTTTCACATATAATTTTATCAAATATATTAGTGTAAAATCTGCCATCAATCTTCCAGTAGAAAATCAATAGACACATTTGCCACCAATAGCCATTCAAAGAACTTCACAGCCACATGACTTGGTGTGTTCTTCATTTCGCATTCATTGCCATTCGATTTTTTTTTAATTTAAAAGATCCCTTCTCCCCACACTTTCCATACTATTATACAAACAATTACATTTTTCTCTCAATTTGCATTTAATCACAATATTAAAGAAAACAGAAACAAAAGAAAATTGATTTAACAGTCACACTTAACAATGAAACATTGCTTGTCAGTATAGCAATTACTCTTCAGGTATGATTATGGTGTTTTTGAGTTGACAATTACATTTTTCTTGTCAATTTACATTTCATCAAAATATAGGAACTAAGAAACAGAAAAGAAAAACCAAACATTCACACTTAAACCAAAAAGCATACTTAAAATTATATACCGTTGAGTCTTTCAAAAAAAAGTGTTGTACAAATGCATTGGTGTAAAATCTGCCATCAATCTTCCAGCGGAAGATCAATACACACATTTGCCACCAATAGCTAATGAAATACTTTCACATACAAGTGTCTTATTCCTTTCACATTCATTTCCCTTTATTTTTTTAAACCCTTCTCCCAACAAACATACATTATGTTTCTTGTCAATTTGCATTTGATCATAATGTCAAAAAACGTTAAAACAAACATTTACACTTATATCAAAAACTATACATAAAATCATCTGCCATTAAGTCTTTCAAATACAGTTTTGTAAAAATGTATGGTTTAAAATCTGCCATCAATCTTCCAACGAAAGATCAATACACACATTTGCCACCAATAGCAATTCAAATACTATAACAATCACATGACCAGATCTGTTATTTGGCATTTTATGTGACTAAGAAAAAAGAACCCTTCTCCCCACACACTTTTCATACTATCAAACAAATTATTACATTTTTCTTGTCCATTTACATTTGATTATAATACGAAAAAAGGAAAATCAAACATTCACACTTACGCAAAAAAGCTAAACTTAATATCTTATACCATTGTCTTTCAAATACATTTTTGTAAAATGTTTTGGTGTAAACTCTACCATCAATCTTCCAGCAGAAGATAAATACCCACATTTGCCACGAATATCCATTCATGTACTTTAACAATCACATGACAGGTTTGTTATTTATTTTGTAGTTAATTCCATTCTTTGAAAAAAAAAGTTAAAAACCCCTTCTCCCCACCCACTTTTCATACTATCATACAAATTGTCACATTTTTCTTGTTAATTTACATTTGATCACAATACTAAAAAAAGAAAAAAAAAGTTAAAGCTATACTGAAAATAATTTACAAGTCTTTTACATATAGTTTTGTCAAATATGTTGGTGTAAAATCTGCCATCAATCTTCCAGTAGAAGATCAATACACACATTTGCCATCAATAGCAATTCAACTATTTTCACATACATGTGTGTTATTTCTTTCACAAAAACAAAAAAGCCCAAAAAACTCCCCACAAGCGTTTCATATCATACACCCAATTACATTTCTTGTCAATTTACATTTGATCATAGTCTCAAAAAATACTTAAAGTAAAACCAAACATTTACACTTACATCAAAAAACTATACTTAAAATTATCTGCCATTAAGTTTTGCAAATACAGTTTTGTAAAAGTGTATTGGTGAAAAATCTGCCATCAGTCTTGCAGCGTAAGATCAATACACAAATTTGCCACCAATAGCTATTCGAATACTGTCACAATCACATGACCAGATCTGTTGGTCATTTGGCATTTTATGTGACTAAGAAAAAAGAACCCTTCTCCCCACACACTTTTCATACTATCAAAAAACTATTACATTTTCCTTGTCAATTTACATTTGATAACTAGATCTAAACTTAAAATCTTATATCATTTTCTTTCAAATACATTTTTGTAAAATGTTTTTGTGTAAACTCTACCATTAATCTTCCAGCAGAAGATCAATACACATATTTGCCACAAATATCCATACATATACTTTCACAATCACACGACAGGTTTCTTATTCCTTTTCCAGTTAATCCAACTTTTTCAATTAATGTGTCACAATCACATGATGAGGCCTGTTATTCAATTGGAATTTAATGTGAGTACATTTTTTTTTTTATTAAATCTACCCCTTCTCTCCACACCGTTTTCATACTGTAAGACTATTACATTTTTCTTCTCCATTTACATTTAATCATACCAACCAAAAAAGGAAAACCAAAATTTTACACTTATGCAAAAACTCTACTTAAAATCCTATGCCCTTGTTTTTCAAATGCAGTTTTCTAAAAAATTAATGTATTGGTGTAAAATCTGCCATCAATCTTCCAGCAGAAGATCAGTGCACACATTTGCTACCAATACCAATCCATATACTTTTACAACCAAATGACAGGTTTCTTATTTGATCTTGCAGTTAATCCGATTTTTCTCAAATAAATTTTGAAAAGACCCCTTCTCCCAAAACACCTTCCATACTATCGTACTAATTATCACATTTTTCTTGTCAATTTATATTTTATCACAATCCTTTACAAAAAAAAAAGAGTAAAACTAAACATTCACACCGAACCAAAAGCTATGCTTCAAATAATTTACTAGTAAGTATTTAACATACAGTTTTATAAAAATATATTGGTGTAAAATCTGCCATCAGTCTTCCAGAGGAAGATCAATACACACATTTGCCACCAATAGCCATTCAAGTACTTTCACAGCCACATCACCAGGTGTGTACTTCATTTCACATTTAATCCGATTTTTAAAAAAATAATAATAATACCCCTTCTCCTCACACACTTTCCATACTATTATGCAAACTATTACATTTTTCCTTGTCAATTTATATTTGACCACAATACAAAAAAAAACTTAAATGACACATTCACACTTAACCAAAAACTATACTTAAAATGATACACCATTAAGTCGTTGACATACAATTTTGTAAACTGTATTGGTGTAAAATCTGCCATCAATCTTCCAGCAGAAGATCAATACACACATTTGCCATCAAAAGCCATACTTTCTACTACTACTTTCTCAACCACATGACCAAGTTTGTTATTCATTTCACATTCATTGTGATTTTTTAAAAATATATAAAAAGAAAGAAAGAAAGAAAGAAAGATAGAAAGAAAGAAAAGATCAGAAAAAAAAGAAAAGTAAAAATGAAAGCCCTTCTCCCCTCAAACTTTTCATACTTTTATGCACACAAAATACATGAATTTTGTGTGTGTGTGTGTGTGTGTGTGTGTGTGTGTGTGTGTGTGTGTGTGTATGTGTGTGTGTGTGTGTGTGTATGTGTGTGTGTGTGTGTGTGTGTGTGTGTGTGTGTGTGTGCATCTATGTCTATGTGTGAGTGTCTCAGTGTGTGTGAATGGTCTGTGTGGGGGAAGGGGGTGCGTATGTGGGGAGGGGTGCGTGCGTGCGTGCGTGTGTGTGTATGTGTGTGTGTGTGTGTGGTTTGTGTGTGAATGCGAGCGTGCCTGCATGTATATGTGTGTATGCGAGTGGGAGCTTAATTGCATAAATAATAATTGTTATGTCTTTTCTAGTTAATTGGACTTAACATTGTATCAGTACATTGTGTTTGTATGTCTGTGTGTGTGCATTTGTGTATGTGTGTGTACATTTGTGTATGTGTGTGTGCATTTGTGTATGTGTGTGTGCATTTGTGTGTACGTGTGTGAGTGCTTGTGATATTGTTTTTGAAGCTATCATACAATGTTTCAACAAATATGAAATGTAGCTATCTTGTGTCTTTTAATTATGATTCGTATCAAAATGCCTGTCGGTATTGTAATTGCCCTTCAGGGATGATGAAAGCCATTTTGACTTGACAATTACACTTTTCTTGTGATTTTAACATTTGATCAAAATAGAAAAAAAAAAAAAACCAAACATACACACTTAAACCAAAAACTATACTTAAAATCATATACCGTGGAGTCTTTCAAATAAAGTGTTGTAAATTGTAGTGGAGTCAAATTTGCAGTCAATCTTTTAGGGGAAGATCAATACACACATTTGCCACCAATAGCAATTGAAATACTGTCACAATCACATGAGCAGATCTGTATTCATTTGGCATTTAATGTAACTAAGATTAAAAATAATTAAAACCTCCCCACACACTTTTCATACGATCAAACACACTACTACATTTTTTAGGTCGATTTACATTTCATCATAATACCAACCAAAAAGAAAAGGAAAACCAAACATTCACACTTATGCAAAAACTATATTTAATATCTTTACCATTGTCTTTTAAATACATTTTTCTGAAATGTTTTGGTGTAAACTCTACCATCAATTTTCCACCAGAGGATCAATACATTTGCCACTAATATCCATTTCATATACTTTCACAATTACATGACAGGTTTCTTATTCATTGTGCAGATAATGGATTCTTCAGAAAATTATTATAAAGACCCCTCTCCCCACACACCTACCATTCTATCCTACACATTATCACATTTTTCCTTTCAATTTACATTTTATCACAATACTAAAAAAAAACAGTAAAACAAAACATTCCCACTGAACCAAAAGCTCTACTTTAAATGATATACCAGTAAGTCTTTCACATACTGTATTATAAAATATATTTGGTATAAAAACTATCATCAATCTTCCAGGGGAAGATCAATATACACATTTGCCACAATTAGCCATTCAAGTACTTTCACAAGGACATCGCCAGGTTTGTTATTCATTTCACATTCATATTGATTTTTTTTAAGTCCTTCTCCCCTCAAACTTTTCATACTACTATTCACACATTACATTTATTGGTGTGGGGGGGGGTGAATGGTATGGGTGTGAATGGTGTGTGTGTGTGTGTGTGTGTGTGTGTGTTGTGTGTGTGTGTGTTGCGCGTGTGTGTGTGTGTGCGCGTGTGTGTGTGTGTGCGCGTGTGTGTGTGTGTGCGCGTGTGTGTGTGTGTGTGCGCGTGTGTGTGTGTGTGCGCGTGTGTGTGTGTGTGTGTGTGTGTGCGTGGGTGTGTGCGTGCGTGGGTGTGTGCGTGCGTGTGTGTGTGCGTGTGTGTGTGTGCGTGGGTGTGTGCGTGGGTGTGTGCGTGGGTGTGTGCGTGGGTGTGTGCGTGTGTGTGTGTGTGTGTGTGTGTTCTTCAGTTTAACGTCTATTCACAGTAAGTGATTGTAGACAAAAAACAAAAACAAAAAAACAAAAACTAAAAACACGTAAACAAGAAAAATTAAACAATAGCTGAAACCAATGCCAGATAACAAAGTTAAGATATAAAACTAACTTTAACAAACTATAAATACTGAATTATCGGACTTGTTATTAGCGCTGTGTGTGTGTGTGTGTGTGTGTGTGTGTGTGTGTGTGTGTGTGTGTGTGTGTGTGTGTGTGTGTGTGTGTGTGTGTGTAGCCAGCGTGCGTGTGTGTGCGTGCATGTATATGTGCGGGTGCGAGTGTGTTCAAACATGCTAAATAAATGTGGTTATGTCATTTCTGGTCAATTGGTCTTAATAACATTGCATCCATACCTTATGTGTGTGTGTAGGGGGGGGGGGGGGGGGGTTGCATACGAGCGCCGCACATAGGTGTGTGAGTGGTTGTGATATTTTTTATTTGAAGCTATCAAATAATGTTTGAACAAATATGAAATGTTGCTATGATGTGTCTTTTAATTATGATTCCTATCAATATGCCTATCAGTATTTTAATTGCCCTTCAGGGATGATTAAAGTCTTTTTGACTTGACATGACTTAATTAAATCGTTATCAATTTACATTTAATAAAAAAAAAATGTTTTAAAAAACAACCAAAATACAAACAAAAAAACCCGAGCATTCACATTTAAACCAAAGAACAATACTTAAAATCATACACCATTGCATCTTTCAAATAAAATATTGTGGGTTTACATTTGATCACAATGTCAAAAAAAAGTAAAACCAAACAAACTTGCACCAAAAGCTAGACTTAAAATCATCTGGCATTAAGTCTTCAAAAATACAGCTTTGTAAAAATGTTTTGATGTAAAATCTACCATCAATCATCCAGCGAAAGACCAATACACACGTTTGCCACCAAAAGCAGTTGAATTACTGTCACAATCACATGACCAGATCTGTTAATCATTTGGTATTAAATGTGACTAAAAAAAAAAAAAAAAAAAAAAAAAAGAACCCTTCTCCCAACACTTTTCATACGATCAAAGAAACTATTACATTTTTCTTGTCAATTTACATTGGATAACTATACTTAAAATCTTCAACCATTTTCTTTCAAATACATTTTTGTAAAAAAAAGTTTTTGTATAAACACTACCATCAATCTTCCAGCAGAAGATGAATACACATTTTTGCCACAAATATCCATTCATATACGTTCACCATCACTCGACAGGTCTGCTATTCCTTTTCCAGTTAATCCAACTTTAAAAAAAAATAAAGACCCCTTGTTCCCCCACACTTTCCATGCTGTCATACAAATTCTCACATTTTTCTTGTCAATCTGCATTTGATCACCATACTAAAAAAAAAAAAAAAGTAAACTGAAACATTCACACGGAACTACACGCTATAAAATTATTTTTAAAAATATACTAGAAGACTTTCACATACAGTTTTATCAATTATATTGGTGTAAAATCTGCCATCAATCTTCCAGTAGAAGGTCAATACACACATTTGCCACCAGTAGCTATTCATATACTTTCACAATCACATGACAGGTTTCTTATTCATTTTGTAGCAGTTAATCCCATTCTTTACAAAAAATTAAAGCTCAATTCTCCCCACACATTTTCCATACTATCATACAAATTATCACTTTTTTCTTGTCAATTTACATTTGATAATACTCAAAAGAAAAAAAGGCAAAAATAAAAAGATAAAACCAAACATTCGAACTGAACCAAAAGCTATACTTAAAATGATATACTAGTAAGTCTTTCACATACAGTTTCATTAATTATATTGGTGTAAAATCTGCCATCAATCTTCCAGCGGAAGATCAATATACATATTTGCCACCAGTAGCCATTCAAATGCTTTTACATCCCCATGACTAGGTGTGTTATTCATTTCACATTCATTGCCATTTAATTTGTTTTAAGTTTAAAAGACCTCTTCTCCCAACACACTTTCCATACTATTATACAAACAATTGCATTTTTCTTGTCAATTTACATTCAATCCCAATATTAAAGAAAACAAAAACAAAAGAAAACTGATTAAACTTAACCATGATTCATAGCCTGTCACTATTGTAATTGCCCTTCAAGGATGATTAATTTGTTTTTGACTTGACAATTACATTGTTCCTATCAATTTACATTTGATCTATAAAAAAAAATTTTAACAACGAAAAAATAAAAATCAAACAGTCACATTTAAACCAAAAACTATACTTAAACCATATACCACTGAGTCTTTCAAATAAAGAGTTGAAAAAATGTATTGGTATAAAATCTGCTATCAATCTCCCAGCGGAAGACCAGGAAGACCGATGCACATATTTGCCACCAATAGCCATTTAAATATTTTCACATACAGGTATGTTATTCCTTTCATATTCATTACCTTTAAAGAAAAAAAACGTTCTCCTCACAAACTTTCCATACTATTATACACAAAATTACATTTGTCAGTTTGTGTTTAATCATAATGGGCAAAAAAAAGTAAAACCAAACATCTACACTTACACCAAAAACAATACTTGAAATAATCTGCCATTAAGTCTTTCAAATACAGTTTTGTAAAAAATGTATTGATGTAAAATCTGCCATCAATCTTCCAGCGGAAGAGCAATACACACTTTTACCATCAATAGCAATTGAAATACGGTCACAATCACATTACCAGATCTGTTAACCATTTGGCACTTAATGCGATTTTAAAAAATTAATAATAATAAAAACCTTTTCCCCAAACACCTTTCATGCTATCAAACAAACTATTACATTTTTCTTGTCAATTTACATTTGATCAAAATACATAAAAGGAAAACCAAATATTCACACTTACGCAAAAAACTATACTTAAAATCAAAAGCTATACTTCAAATCATAGACAAGTAAGTCTTTTACATACAGTTTTTTCAAATATATTGGTGTAAAATCTGCCATCAATCCTTCAGTGGAAGATCAATACACACATTTGCCACCAATATCCATTCATATACTTTCACAACCACATGATTATATGTGTTGTTCATTTCACATTCATTGCCTTTTTTTTTTTAGTTTAAAAGAGCCCTTCCCCCTACACACTTTCCATACTACTATACAAACAATTACATTTCTCTCCTTAATTTAAATTCAATCACAATATTTTTTAAAAAAAAGAAAATTGATTAAACAGTCACACTTAACCATGATTCATAGCCTGTCAGTATTGTAATTGCCCTTCAGGGATGATTAAAGTGTTTTTGACTTGACTTGACAATTGTGAGTTTACATTTGATAAAAAATATCCAAAAAACCTATTTAAAAAAGAGAGAAAAAAACAAACATTCAAACTTAAACCAAAAAACTATACTTAAAATCATATACCATTGAGTCTTTCAAAAAAATTTTTTAATGTATTGGTGTAAAATCTGCCATCAATCTTGCAGCAGAAGATCAATATACAAATTTGCCACCAATAGCAATTCAAATATTTTCACATACAGGTGTGTTATTCCTTTTGCATTCATTGCCTTTTAAAAAAACCCTTCTTCCCAAAACTTTTTCACACTATTATACACACAATTACATTTCTTGTTAATTTACATTTGTTCATAATGTCAAAAAAGTAAAACCAAATATTTTATTAAATATATTGGTGTAAAATCTGCCATCAATCTTCCAGTAGAGGATCAATGTACCTATTTTCCACCAGTAGCTATTCATATACTTTCACAGTCACATGACCCGTTTCTTATTCCTTTTGCAGTTAATCTGATTCTTTAAAAGAAAAAAATAAAGACCCCTTCTCCCAACACACTTTCCAAACTATCATACAAATTATCACATTTTTCTTGTCAATTTACATCTGATCACAACACTTTTTTTTTTAAAGTAAAACGAAACATTTATAATGAACCAAAAGCTATGCTGAAAATAATATTCTAGAAATATACTAGTAAGTCTTTCACATACAGTTTTATCAAATATATTGGTGTAGAATCTGCCACCAATCTTCCAGTAGAATATCAATACAAACATATGCTACCAGTAGCCATTCAAATACTTTACAGCCATATGACTAGGTGTGTTATTCATTTTACATTCATTGCCATTTATTTTTTTTTAGTTTCAAAGACCCC
>CM060327.1:18720199-18738391 GCA_030674155.1 Stramonita haemastoma | reverse complement strand
TTTGCTTTTCACACCACTCTGGTTTTTATACCAACAAAAAAAAAGTCACAATTACAATTTTCTTTTGTTTTTCAATTATGCGCACCCGCACACACACACACACACACACACACACACACACACACACACACACACACACACACACACACACACACTCACTCACTCACACACCACAAGCACTCACAGCGCACGCACGCGCACGCGCACCACACACACACGCACACGTGCACACGCACGCACACACGAGCACTCACAGCGCACGCTAACGCAAACACAGATATATACATACATGAGCGTGCACACACATACTCTCTCTCTCTCTCTCTCCTCTCTCTCTCTCTCTCTCTCTCTCTCTCTCTCTCTCTCTCTCTCTCTCTGTGCGGATAGCCTAGTGGTCAGAACATTGCGCTGGCAATTTGAAGACCCAGGTTCGAGTCCGGTCGAGGAAATTTTCTTCCTGGAGTTAACATCAGTGCTGACTCCACTCTCCCCAAAAATCCTTCGGATGAGACTTTAAACCGAGGCCCCGTGTGCGAACGCACGCAGAACATCTTGCGCACACGTTAAATCCTGTTCCGCTTTTCGTAAGAGTAGGCCATCGTGTGCCGGTGGGAACAGATGACAATATTTACAAAACTGCATACACACGGGGACCGGATGAAAAAAGCACATGATTGCTTATTCTGTTATCCTCGATATAAAAGAATAAATCTCTCTCTCTCTCTCTCTCTCTCTCTCTCTCTCTCTCTCTCTCTCTCTCTCCTCTCTCTCTTCTCTCTCTCTCTCTCTCTCTCTCCTCTCTCTCTCTCTCTCATCTTGGAACGTGGATTTATAATTCTTGCCCTGTAGACAATAAGTTAACGACCCAAAGAAGAAGACGATGATGATGATGTACTTTGACACTGTTCCCTGATTCTTTCCAAACAATCACAGATAACACATCCTGGACAGAACATTACTTAATCCATGGGGGTGGGGGGAGGTGGGGTGGGGTGGAGGGGGGGCTTTATCGGTTTCAGAAAAGCAGAGAGAAGCAAAAAGTCTGTTGACAGTATCTTTTCTGGTCAGAAACAGTAGGCCTACCAGAGTAATGGTCTTATTGATTTAAGGGGTTGTCATTCCCAGTTCGCTGCGAAAAAAAAACCTCCCTCTCTCTCTCTCTCTCTCTCTCTCTCTCTCTCTCTCTCTCTCTCTCTCTCTCTCTCTCTCTCTCTCTCTCTCTCTCTCTCTCTCTCTCTCTCTCTCTCTCTCTCTTCTCTCTCTCTCTTCGGGCTGTAAGACTTGTATGTGGTGGTGCTAGTCCACTAAGGGATGATATCTGAACGTCACATCCCATGGGTGATTGTCAAAACACAGCTTCTTCATTTTTGTCTGCCTGCCTCTCTCCTTACCAGTTGCAACCTACTCTCCAGAGGAACTTGCTCTGTACTGAAGTTCTACCACAAACTATAGTTACCAGTTGGACTGAGGTCTACAGCTGAACGGATCCGAGATACAGGTTTTAAAATATTAAGAGTTCAAACTCAGAGGTTGCTCGTTAAAATCTGCCAAGCCCTGCAGTGGACCTGTACAGGGAATATGACTCTCCCTTAAATCCATTATATGTGTAGACTTGTCAGAGCAGCACTACACTTTGTGGATTTGCTCATAAAGGAATTCAAATAGGAACTTTAAAAAGTCACGTAACTTATGAAAGCGCTTTGATGGGTTGTGGAAACAGGATAGTTCCATGTGAAAGAAAAAAGAACTAAAATCGCAAATGTTACATTTGCAAGGAGTAAAGATGGGGTTCACAATAACAACAGGTCTCATCTGGAATTACTTTTCCCCCAATACTGGTTGTGGCTTACTGCTAGTTCTACTCCTGATCAACTTTAAAATACTGTGAAGAAAAATGGCATTAAGGAGATCAAACCAAACACCAACAAAATCTCACTTTTTTTTTTAGCAAACATGGCATGATCAAAGGTTTTCATTTTCCATTCGGTTTTAGGGTTTTAATGAGCATGTGCCAATTACGAAACTTGCGAGTGGTCTGTTGGTGATGTCCCACTCTTAAGTAACTAAATGACTAAATCAGTAAATAGATGCTAAATAAATGGATAAATAAATACATAAATGACACGTTTGAACAGGCAAAGAGCAAAATTAATGTACCCAATGGACTGGATGCAAACTACATTAGGATGGACGGAGTAATGTAGACATCCTTGACACGTCGAGTGATAACAGGTGAGGCATAGTCTATAATTATAACTTCTGACACTGGTCAAATGAAACATCCATACATGTCATGTTTATAGTCATCAAGTGAGAACGATATTGCTTTCGTGTTAAGAGACCTGTATGATTTGCTTCGGGTCACAAACACCATCTGAAAGACAAACTGTTGCAGCAAGAATTGTCAACCTCCGCTTAGAACCAGCTAGCTGTCCTTCAGAATCCTAGGCCCTGTTTATGTTAACATCTCGGCGACCATGCGCTCTTCATCCTTCACAAAGGGGCATCCTTCTTTTGCCCTTCACAATCCTTGAACCATTTGCAGACCCAGGCTCTGGCACACAACCGACACAAAATACTGGAGGTTTAGGTCCATATGTTCCCCCCAAAGACGTCCCATCGAATTAAGGGAAGAAGACGAAGAGGAGGAGAAAAATTCTTTAATTTTTACTATATTCACCCATCATAATTTCTCACAGACATCCTGGTAGCCAAATAGCCTTCAGCAACCTCTCAACTGTCCTTGAGGAATCTGTCATGTCTTCTTCATCATTTACAAGCCCTTTGTAACAGGTCAGTCTTTCAGAATCCCTTAATGACGTCTTGTCTGTTAGGATCTTTCAATGACGTCCTGTGTGTCTTTCACGATCCTTCAAGAACGTCATGTGTGTCTTTCAGGATCCTTCAATGACGTCATGTGTGTCTTTCGGGATCCTTCTATGACGTCCTGTGTGTCTTTCAGGATCCCTCAGTGACGTCTTGTGTGTCCCTCAGGATCCCTCGATGACGTCATGTGTGTCTTTCAGGATCCTTCGATGACGTCATGTGTGTCTTTCAGGATCCCTCGATGATGTCCTGAGTGTCTTTCAGTATCCTTCAGTGACGCCCTGTTGTCTTTCATGATCCTTCAATAATGTCCTGTGTGTCTTTCAGGATCCCTTGATGACGTCATGTGCGTTTTTCAGGATCCCTCGATGACGTCATGTGTGTCTTTTTCAGGATCCTCAATGATGTTCTATGTGTCTCTTTCATGATCTCTCAGTGACGTTCTGTTTGTCTTTCAGGATCCTTCAATGACGTCCTGTTTGTTTTTCAGGATCCCTCGATGACGTCTTGTGTGTCTTTCAAGATCCTTCAATGACGTCCTGTGTGTGTGTTTCAGGATCTTTCAATGACGTCCTGTTTGTTTTTCAGGATCCCTCAATGACGTCCTTGTATCTTTCAAGATCCTTCAATGACATCCTGTGTGTCTTTTTCAGGATCCTTCAATGACGTCCTGTTTGGAGGTGGAGGTGATGGTGACTCGTATGACGGGAGTCAAAAACCGCTCTGTCTCCAGAGTTTCTCCGTACCCTC
Organism: Stramonita haemastoma; assembly: GCA_030674155.1. Lineage (NCBI taxonomy): Eukaryota > Metazoa > Mollusca > Gastropoda > Neogastropoda > Muricidae > Stramonita > Stramonita haemastoma. The sequence goes on along the minus strand of CM060327.1, from coordinate 18,734,815 downwards.
CATCCCCACTCGACACCTCCGATACCTTGTCTTCACTCTCCTCTCTCTGTCTAGTGTCTTCTTGCTGCAGCAGCAACTGAGGATGCGTTTGCTGCTGCTGCTGTTGTTGCTGATGCTGTTGTTGCTGGTGTTGGTGTTGTTGTTGGGGCTGGTGTTGGTGTTGTGGTTGGTGTTGGTGAGGGGGGTGGCGGTGGAAGCGTGGAGAGTTGTGGGCGGTAGGTGGGGGAGCGATGGTGGCTGCGGCTGTGACTTTGCTGGCAGGTATCAGCCGTCTTCGATCTGTAACAAAACAGATGCTACATTTAAGTCTGCCTTTTATTTTTAAAAACTTTCTCTGGCTCTCTACACCTAAGATTCTTACACAGTGTAGTGTAGTCCTTCGGATGAGACTATAAAACTGAGGCCTCGTGCGCAAACGCACGCAGAACATCTTGCGCACATGTTAAATCCTGTTCCGGTTTTTGTTACGAGTAGGCCATTGTGTTCCGGTGGGAACAGCTGACAAGATTTACAAAACTGTACACACATAGGGACTAGATATAAAAATAAAAATAAAAAAGCACATGAGTGCTTACTCCATTATCTGCGATATAGAAGAATAAATAAATAAATGAATGAATAAAATACATAAAGAAGAAAGAAAGAAAGAAAGAAAGAAAGAAAGAAAGAAAGAAGAAAGAAAGAAAGAAAGAAAGAAAAGAAAGAAAGAAAGAAAGAAAGAATTAAATACACATCCTTCAAAGATGTACACTATATATACAGCTATCTGAGGCAGATTGTGTGGCTGACGGTAATAACTCTGCTAAACCAAGCTGTAGGAGAGGACCCACGAGAGGAGCTGGACAGGACACGGCAGTATTTTTTTTTTTCTAAACACATCTGACGGTATAAGGAGAACGAGAGAAGAAGAAGAAGAAGAAGAAGAGAGAAGAAGAAGAAGAAGAAGAAAGAAGAAGAAGAAGAAGAAGAAGAAGAAGAAAAGAAGAAGAAGAAGAAGAAGAAGAAGAAGAAGAAGAAGAAGAAGAAGAAGAAGAAGAAGAAGAAGAAGAAGAAGAAGAAGAAGAGAGAAGAAGAAGAAGAAGAAGAAGAGAAGAAGAAGAAGAAGAAGAAGAAGAAGAAGAAGAAGAAAGAAGACTTAATATCTCCCTTACACTTCCGTGTAGGTGGATTACTGGTTTACGTATCCCTCTATAAGATTCGTGACTGGGTTCATTAAAGTGTGGATCGCTACTTTTGCCCAAAACTGTATTTTTTTCCTTCATTATACACGACTGTGGTAGTCTGGTCACCAGTTATTTGATTTAGACATTAAGCTGCATTTCTCATTTCTTCGTGAGCGCGTGCGCGCGCATACACATACATACATACACACACACGCACATACACACATTCATACACATACATAAATTAAACACACACAAACACGTGCATTCATTATCCTCAATATAAAATAATAAATAAATAAATAAATAAATAATAAAAAAATAATAAATGCACACACATACACACACGCACACACACACACACACGTACACACACACACACACACTATTTTTGATGATGATGATGATGATGATGATGATGATGATGATGATGATGATGATGATGATGATGATGTTGTTGTTTTTGTTGTTGTTGTTGTTGTTTTAGTTGTTGTTGTTGTTGAGACTATAAACTGAGGTCCTGTGTGCGAACACACGTATAACATCTTGCGCACACGTTAAAACCTGTTCCGCTTTTCGGAAGGGTAAGGCATTGTGTGCTGGTGGGAATGAATGACAACATTTACAAAACTGCATACACACGGGAACTGGATGTATAAAAAAGCACATAGTTGCTTATTCCATTATCCTCGAAATAAAAGATTTTTTTAAGTTCTTCGCTTGATGGGAAAAATTAAAGGTATCATTTATTCAATGCACCATCTGGAACTAAAACTTTGACTTTGACTTCACCTTAACTTACACACACACACACACACCACCACCACACCACACCACACCACACCACACCACACACACACACACACACAACACAACACAACACAACACACACACACACACACACACACACACACACACACACACACACACACACACACACACACACACACACACCATAACAACCCAACAAAAAACCCTCAACTCACTAAAATCGGCAGTCAGCTGACGAACCAGGAAGTAGTTATGCTGCCGCGAGGTGGCGTTGATCTCTCTGCTCGTCAGCGTCTTCGGAGCCGTCAATGGCGGCACGTATAACGCACTCTTTGACTTCCGCTCAGCCTCGTTCTCGCTAGCCAATCGCGGGTCGTGTTGCAACGCTGCGCGCCACATATCTCTACTGAAAGGATCCTTAAGAGAACCCTGGCTGTCCCCAGATCCAGAACTGGAAGAAGCTCTACTACCGGGGTTACCCTCAACCTCTGCTTCTGACGCTGCCGGAACGTGTATGGACACTCTGGCCCCCTGAGCTGTGTTGGGAGGGGGTGGGGGAGGTTTGGCACCCTCGGAGGTCACAGAGACTTGACTACAGCTGGTGACGAGAGAAGGATCGTGGGCTTTCTCCCCTACCCCGTACCCTGTTCCCGCTCCTGCCCCGGCCCCGGCCCCGGCCCCGGCCCCTCCCTTCCCGCGTTCCACCAAAGCCGGGGCTCGTCCCATGACGTTGAGTTTGGTGACGTCGTTACAGCTGGAAGCTGCCCCTGGTTGACGCGGACTGTCCTGACAGTGGTGACTTTCGCCTAATAACCCTGGCCCGTTAACGCTGTTGCTGTTGCTGTTGCTGCTGCTGCTCGGGTTGCCATGGAAACTGGCTGGAGGGAGGATGGGGCGGTGGAGGGCGAGAAGAGGAAGTTTGGTGGTGGTGGTGGTGGTGTTAGAAGTAGTAGTCAGACTTTTCTCCAAAAAGTGGGGAGGGTGGAAATGGGAGAGGGCTCGCCCTCCTAGAGCGAAAGCATGGCGGGCTTCTTTGAGGTACAGGATGCACTGTTTGTAGTCTTGCTGCTGCTGCTGCTGCCTCCCCTCCCCACTGTCCTTCCTCCTCCTCCCTCCTCCTCCTCCCTCCCCGGACACGTCAGAAGGGGGTCGGGGGGTGGTGGAGAGGGCGGTGGCAGGAGTGAGGATGTGGGAGCGAAGAACCGGGCACCCTGACCTGATCCCTCCTCCTCCTCCTCCTCCTCCTCCTCCTCCTGCTCCTCCTATACCGTCTATGCTGGTGAGCGGTCGGGTGTACTCACTGACCGCTGGCCGGCTAATGTCGATCCTGTCCCTGCTCACCGCCCTACCGTACTCACTCATGGTGGGTCTACTCCCGTCCAGAGCCATGAGGCGTCCGATATCCTGCTTGATAACTCTCCCTACCACCGTTCTTCCATACTCACTGCCTATATCTCTTCTCGGCACTCCTCTCCCTGCCGCTTTCTCTGCGTCTTTATTCACCTCACTTTCGGTCTCTTCCGCGCTTTTTTCGCCGTCCATGTGACGTTTCAGTAAGTGATACGTAGCCGATGACGCGTTGAGCTTCCTCTCCGTCACGGAGTGTATGACGTCACTCTCGTTGAAGCGGAAGACGCTGGTCATATAGCGGACGACCTGAGTGTCCACGGGGGTGGGCGGGGCTTGGGAGACGGGGGGGAAGCGGGGGATGGGTTGAGTGTGGTGTGAGGTGAGCCAGGGGTGGTGGAGCAGGTCGCTGATGGACAGGCGTCGGCTTTCTTGCACCTCCAGCAGGCCTGTCAGCAGCTGCTGCAGCCCTGTTATCGTCAGCATCATTGTTATTGTCATCATTGTCATTATCATTAGAATCCTTATTACCTTCATCATCATTATCATCATCATCATCATCATCATTATCATCGTCGTCATCATCGTCGTCGTCGTCGTCGTCGTCATCATCATCATCACCATCCTCATCATCACCATCACCACCACCATCATCATGAGTACCTACCACCATCATCATCATCTTCTTCTTCTTCTTCTTCTTCTTCTTATCTACTTCTTCTTCTTCTTCTTCTTCTTCTTCTTCTTCTTCTTCTTCTTCTTCTTTTCTTCTTCTTCTCTTCTCTTCTTCTTCTTCTTTCTTCTTCTCTTCTTCTCTTCTTTTCTTCTTCTTTCTTCTTCTTCTTTTCTTTCTTCTTCTTCTTCATTCAGATCTTCATTACTTTCAGCAGCAGCAGCAGCAGCAGCAGCAGCAGCATTATCACCACCACCACTACCACTATCATCATCATCAGTTTGACAAGTTTTTACATCAGAGTGGTTGTTCTCAAAAGTCAAATCCTTAATCCATTCAGCAAAGACAAATTTCTATTCTGCTCAAGTTCTCAATGCTTCATCAATGAAATCTCTTTTTTCCCTCACCTCAACTCTTCTTGGATCTGATAAGGCAAGTCCTCTGCCTACCGCCTACAGCCATTCTGAACTTCCTGCTATTTTTTCTTCCTTCTTCTCTGACAAAGTCCGCAATATTCGTTCCAGACTGGATCAGTCTTATTTCCAACCTGCGCCTCCTGATCCCCAATTCGCTGGCACTCCTCTCCTTTCCCTTCATCCAGCAACCGAGAGTGAAATCATGACAATTTTGAAAGAAATGACGATAAAATCATGCGATCTTGATCCAATACCTGCTTCTCTTTTCACTCAGTGCCTTCCACAGCTTATACCCACCATCACGAAAATTGTAAACTCATCTCTTCTTTCAGGGATTTTTCCACCAGCTCTCAAAACTGCAATAGTTACACCCCTACTCAAAAAGCACGACCTCGACCCTAACACTCTGAAGAACTATAGACCTGTTTCCAATCTGCCTTTTATCTCTAAAGTCCTTGAAAAAGTTGTTCTGAAACAACTCAACAGCCATCTCCATTCCAATAGTCTCCTCCCCCCGTTCCAGTCTGCCTACCGCATCAACCACAGCACCGAAACCACCCTAGTGCACACCTTAAACTCGCTTCTACATGCTTCTGACTCAGGGAAAATCTCCCTCCTCACTCTTCTTGACTTATCTGCAGCATTTGACACTATAGACCATTCAATTCTTCTCTCCCGTCTCCAAAACACTTTCGGTATTAAAGGCACTGCCCTCACCTGGTTTAGTTCGTACCTGACAAACCGATTCCAAACTGTGGCAGTAAACAAGATTCATTCCACACCAACCAAACTAGAATGCGGAGTCCCTCAAGGATCTGTTCTAGGCCCTGTTCTCTTTACTCTCTATACTGCTCCCCTATCACATGTTATTAACCGTCATCAGATCAACCATCACTTTTATGCAGACGACTCTCAGATTCTAAGCAGTGATACACCTGAAAACCTGCCTTCTCTCTTGACAAATATGTCTTACTGCCTTCAAGATATCCAAAACTGGATGATACAGAACAAATTACAATTAAACGCAGATAAAACCGAATCCATGCTTGTAGGGACCAAACACAAACTGCCTTTTATCACAACAACTTCAATAGAATTCGGCAATACGTCAGTCCCTCTATCCAGTGCTATAAAATATCTAGGAGTCGTTATTGACAACACACTCTCCATGCAAAAATTCATCACCCAGACCTGTCAGTCATGCTACTATCAACTACGGCGCATTAGTGCAATTCGAAAGTACCTGTCCACTGATGCAACATCCAAACTAGTCACTTCTCTTATTCTTTCACGTCTGGACTATTGCAATTCTCTTTTGGCTGGTCTGCCAGCATCATCTATCCACTCTCTCCAACGTATACAAAACTCTGCAGCTCGACTGGTCCTCAGAAAGAAAAAATCTGAACACATTACTCCTCTCTTGCAATCTCTCCACTGGCTGCCTGTGTCACAGAGAGTTAACTACAAGATCAGTACTCTCTGTTATAAATGTCTCCACAAAACAGCACCCTCCTACCTCTGTGAATGTCTTCACGTGTACACACCTTCTCGTTCCCTCCGCTCGGCTGCAGATACCTTATCCTTAAAAATTCCGAGATTCAACCTATCTACCGTTGGCCGCCGCTCTTTCTCTATTTCTGGTCCATCAATCTGGAATGACCTCCCTCTCTCCCTTCGGCAAAAGCCTACATATGACACTTTTAAATCCAACCTCAAGACACACTTGTTTCAAACCTAAGATTTTTGCCTTCTGTTTCCATCTCCTATTTGTCCCCGCCTTCAACAATTGAAATTCCATTCACCATGTCAAAATGTATAACCTCTATAAGTGTGTGTGTGTGTGTGTGTGTGTGTGTGTGTGTGTGTGTGTGTGTGTGTGTGTGTGCGTGTGTGTGTGTGCGTGTGTGTGTGTGTGTGCGCGTGCGCGCGCGCGCGTGTGTGTGCTTTCGTATTTGCTAGAATTATTTATTGTCATTGGTTGTTTGTTGTGAGGGTCGAGTGCAAGCGCTTTGATTTGTTTTTACAAGATATAGCGCTATATAAATTCCATGTATTATTATTATCATTATTATTCTCCTAAACTGATTGCTTTCACTAAGCTGCAGAGTCTAGCCCACCCTCGAGGCCATCCTCCTCTGCCTTCACAGCCGTTGGGATGTACTCTTGGTATTTGACCCATACCTAGGGGTTTGTTCATGGGCACAAGGGTATATCCACACACAGGTGGGGCATGCATACCACACGTTAATGAAGTCAAGTCTCAACCTTTGGAAAATTGTTTTATTTTCAGACTTTCTGAAAAAAAAAAGAGGCAGGAGAGTGGACCAAGAAGGCAGAAAACAGACAAGGAAGAGGTAAGAGGAAGGAACGAGACAGAAACAAAGAGAGGGATAGAAAAAAGGGAATTTCTAGTAAAGAATTTCCAGGAGGTAGGGATGCTATTTTCTCCTCTTTATGGTGGAGAGCAAAGGCTCTTGGGGGCCCACACACTTTTTGATTTCTTCTTTCACATAGTTATTGGTCTTGTGTTCTTTGTATGATATTTTGAGGAGTCTTCTGTGGCACTTGTTCTCGAATGCTTGGATTCTCCTCTCTAACTCTGCTGTCAGAGTCCATGATTCACAGCCATATAGGAGGATAGATATCACAGAGGGATTTGTAAAGGTGGTATTTGGTGCAGAAGCTGATGTTGTTGCTTCTGATGATCTTCTCGAGTCTGACTAGAGCAGATGTTGCTGTTGCAATGCGAGCTTTCACTTCATTGTTTGATGTGCCATCTTTTGTTAGGATGGAGCCTAAGTATTTGAATTGGCTCACCTCTTCTAGTGTTTCTCCATTCATCTTTATTTCCGTGATGTCATTACTCGCGCTGTTGACCATGATCTTCGATTTCTCTGTATTGACCTCCATGCCGTATGCGCTCGCTCGATCTGTTAAATTGTCTGTGAGGATTTGCAGTTCTTGTTTGCTGCTGCCCATGAGGAGAAAGCTGATGTGGTTTGGTCACACCACAAGAACACAACACCCTAGCAAAAACCATCCTGCAAGGAACAGTCGAGGGCAAGAGAAGAAGAGGCCGCCAAAAGAAATCATGGGTTGACAACATCAAAGACTGGACCGCCCAACCCCTGCAACACCTCCTACTGGCCACACAGGATCGTGAAGCATGGAAAAAGATCTCTGTTGCATCTTCTCTCATGTCCCCCCTACGTCCTTTGGGACATGGGACTGAGTGAGTGAGTGAGTGAGGGATGCTATTTATACTGACAGCTCACCCCCCCCCCCCCCCTTGGTATCCCCACAGGAAAAATATCTATGTTTATCTATCTATCTATCCATTAGTCTGGAGACCGTGGGAGTACCCCTGAAGACTCGACAAAACCAGTTCCCTCCATTCCTCTCTCTCTGTTCTGCCTTTCTCAAAATTTTCTTGAGTTCAAGGCCTGTCCACACGCTGATGTCGTCCTCCCATCTCTTCCTCGGTCTGCCTCTTTTTCTTCCTCCTTGGACAGTGCCGTGCAGTATAGTTTTTGCAAGTCCTTTTGATCTCGTGACATGCCCGTACCATTTCAGTTTACGCTTCTTTACGATTGATAGGTTTTTGTAGGGAACTGAAAAATATACTGATCAGAAATGTGAAATTTGAAATGTTGAGTTACGTACCCTGTGACAGGAAGGCGGGAATTACGGGCCCTTTCAGAATGAGGGCGTGCATCTGGGTGAGGTTGGTGGGAGGGTGGGGGAGGAAGGGGAGTCTGCCCACCACCATCGCGTACAGGCACACCCCTCTGCACACAGAGAAACGATGACGTGACCATATGGCAGCGTTAACATAAACAATAGCCCTGACACTCTCTTTCTAACAATGACATAAGGAAAATGACGAAGAGAGAGAAGGAGATAGGGAAAAAAGAAAGAGGAAAAGACGAAAAGAAGAGATAAGGAGGAAAGGGATATATGATAAAAAGAAGAAAGAAAGAAAGAAAGAAAGAAAGAAAGAAAGAAGAAAGAAAAGAAAGAAAGAAAGAAAGAAAGAAACGAAAGAAAGAAACAAACAAACAAACAAAGAGAGAGAGAGACAGAGAGAGAGAAACAAACAAACAAACAAACAAACAAAGTGGAGAAGAAGACAGAGGAACAAAAGGGGTGGGGAAAAAAGAAATTAAAACGTGTAATTCAAAATATCAAGTGCATATCCTCCTCTCCTTCCTTCTTCTCTCGGTTTCTCTTTCTCTCTTTGTGCGTGAATATATATATATATATATATATATATATATATATATATATATATATATATATATATATATATATATATATATATATATATGTGTGTGTGTGTGTGTGTGTGTGTGTGTGTGTGTGTGTGTGTGTGTGTGTGTGTGTGTGTGTGTGTGTGTGCAGGTGTGTGTGTGTGAGTGTGTGTGTGTGTGTGTGTGAGTGTGTGTGTATGTGTGTGTGCATGTGTGTGCATGTATGTTTATGTATATATGTGTGTGTACGTGTGTGTGCGTGTGTGTATGTATGTGTGCGTGTATGTATGTGTGCGTGTGTGTGTGTGTGCGTGTGTATGTATGTATGTGGGTGTATGTGTGTGACTGCGTGCGTGTATGTATGTGTGTTCGTGCGTGCGTGCATGTGCGTGTATGTATGTGTATTATACTGACATGCTCCAGAGGTCCACAGCAGGCCCATAGCGGCGGTTACCGAAAATCTCCGGGGCAGCGTAGGCTGGGGAGCCACACTGAGTGTGCAGACCGCTTTCTCTCTGACAGAGAGCGCTCAGCCCGAAATCTGCACACACACACGCACACACACACATGTATTTTACAAACACATACACACACATACACACACATACACACACATACACACACATACATACACACACATATTTACACACACATACCCACACACAAACACACACACACACACACAAAACACACACACACCCCACCCCCACCCCACATACACAGATGACATTTACAAAACTGCATACACACGGGGACTGGATTTAAAAAAGCACAAGAGTGCTTATTCCATTATCCTCGATATAAAAGTATAAATCAAATAAATCAAATCAAAACAAAAAAATCACACACATACACACACACAAACCCACATACACACGGGGACTGAATGTTTAAAAAAACCTTAATAACTTGGTCCATTATACTCGAAATAGAATAACAAACTACATGGAACACACCCTCTCCTCCCCCTGCACAGACACCTTTTAGAAAAAAAAAAGTAAATAAATAAAATTAATTTTAAAAAAGAAAACCGTGTATGAAAGAAATTAAAGTTTCAGGACGGATATGTATATGTATGTACCTAACAGTGGCATAGTGTGTTGTGGAAAATCTCCTTGGATGAAAATGTTTAGACACTCGCCAATGCACATCCATTTGATATGCTTACCTGTAAGTATTATACATTTGCCTGCTAGATTTCTTATTTTATTTGAGCATGTTTAAATGCCTTGCGCGCACCGAGAGAGAGAGAGAGACAGACAGAAACAGAGACAGAGACACAGAGAGAGAGGAGACAGAGAGAGAGTGTGTGTGTGTGTGTGTCTGTGTGTGTGTTTGCGTGCGTGTGTGCGTGCGTGCGTAAATGCGAGCCTCTGTGTGTGTGTGTGTGTGTGTGTGTGAGCGTGCGTGCGTGCGTGCTGGAGCGTGTGTGTATGTATGTGTGTGTGCGTGTGTGCTTGTATTTGTGTGTGCGTGCGTGCGTGCGTGTCTGTGTGTGTGCTTGGACCTACCTATGATTTTGATGTCCCAGTTGGCGTTCAAAAGAAAGTTTTCCAACTTCAAATCTCTGTCAAAACAAAGGAATATTGCGTCACATTTTATCACAAATAAATCTCCATGACACATCACCAAATGATTATATTATTGCATATTGCCGCAGTAGCTTTCTTTTGTTCCATATACAATCACAAATTCCTGTTTGCTACCCTACACAGACAAAGACACACACCCGCACGCACACACACACACACACACACACACACACACACACACCACACACACACACACACACACACACACACATACACACACACACGTACGTACGTACGTACGTACGTAAGAGTAGGGTATTGTGTGCCGGTAGTAACGGATGACAAGATTTACAAACTGCTAATACACGGGGACTGGTGTAAAAAAAACAAAAACGCACATGAGAACTTATTCCATTATCCTCGATATAAAAGAATAGATCAATAAATAAAATGAATAACTAAATAACATACATATCACGCTCACTCACTCACACACACACACACCACACACACACACACACACACACACACACACACACACACACACACACACACACACACACACACACACACACACACACACACACACACAGATATGGTATGGAGGTATCTGGTGAAAAGCACTCTCAATGCGGCACCCTGAGGATTCCTGAGGGAGATCAGAAACCAAGAAAGGCAGAAATTAATCTGTATCTATACTGACCTGTGGACTATGGAGGAACGGTGTAGATGGTCCACGGCAGACACAATCTGTCTCGTTAACCGTCGTGCTTCCCTTCCCGCAGACACTTTCTGTTCAACAATCATCATCATCATCATCATCATCATCATCATCATCATCATCATCATCATCATCATTGTCAGTAGTAGTAGTAGTAGTAGTAGTAGTAGTAGTAGTAGTAGTAGTAGTAGTAGTAGTAGTAGTAGTAGTAGTAGTATGGTTGTTGTATTTGTTATTATATTTATTATCATTAGCAGCATGGTGTGTGTGTATGTGTGTGTGAAGGTGTGTGTGTGTATGTGAAAGTGTGTGTGTGTGCGTTGTCTGCGTGTGTGTGTGATTGTTTAAGTGTGTGTGCATGCGTGTGTGCATACATTTGCATGTACGTGTGTATGAATGCCCGCGCACGCACACATAATGATGATAATGATGTTAATGATAATAATGGTGATGATTATTATCTTAACAATAACAGTAAGCAGAAACGTGTTGTTTTTTTAATCCAGACTCAGAGAGAGAGAGACAGGGACACAGAGACAGAGAGGAGAGACACACTGAAAGAGAGACAGGCAGGCAGACAGACAGACAGACAATCAGAGAGTTCCCCCCCCCCAAAAAAAAAAACCCAAACAAAAACCACAAAAACAAAAAACAGGGAATAATTCAGCACAACTTAAGGCTCACTCAGCAGTCTACAAAGCAAAAACTAAACACACACACACACACACACACACACACACACACACACACACACACACACACACATACACACACACACAAATACACACACACTAACACACACACACACACACACACACACACACACACACACACACACACACACACACACACACACACACGACCTGACCTAACCTGACCTGACCTGACCTGACCTGACCTGACCTGACCGATAACACACAAATGATGACTAAATAGTAACAGGCTGTGGTACCTTGCAGCTATTTTAGGAGGCCGGGACGTCAACACAGCAATCTTCGATTTTCAGGTAAACTTGCTTCGATCAGTTCTTGTGGTGCCAGAAAGTGTGGGGTAGTGAATGTTTAGTGTTTAGTGTGTGGTACCTTTGGTTACCGTTGCCCTAATTCTTGTTTGTTCTTTTTTAAAATTCAATGTGTTGTTTAAAAGAAAAAAAAGTAAAGAAAACGTAGAGAGAGGAAGAGTGAGGGAAAGATAAAGTGGGAGATAAAGAGAGAGGGAGAGATAGAGGAGAGAGGGAGAAAGTACATTACTAGCTCATGTGTAAAAGCGTGCATGCATACACACACATGCACGCAGGGGCATATACATACCTATATGCGCACACGTACGTATGTACACACGCCGCAGACGCTCGCGTTGGTGCACATACATACACACACACAAAACATACGCGAACATATCCTTTTACGCGCCCACGATTCTCTCTCTCTCTCCTCTCTCTCTCTCCTACTCTCTCCCTCTCTCTCTCTCTCTCTCTCTCTCCCTCTCTCTCTCTCTCTCTCTCTCTCTCTCCTCTCTCTTCTTCTCTCTCTTACAGTTGATCAGATATTTACTTTAAATGCTGTTATCCAGAACCACTTGAGTAAAAAAGGTAGAAAACTCTATGTTGCCTTTGTTGATTTCAGAAAGGCCTTTGATTCTGTTCAGCATGTTAAACTATTGCAATGCATTAAAAACCAAGGAGGTAAAAGGGAAATTCTTTCATGCACTGCAGGCCATGTACAAGTCATTAAAATCATGTGTACGTGCAAATTCAGAACTAACAGAACTATTTGACTGCCCTATTGGAGTACGGCAAGGCTGTGTACTCAGCCCGACACTATTCACATTATTTATAAATCAGTTAGCTGACCTAATGAATGAAAACGGTAAACATGGTGTACAATTGTTCCCAGATGTAATGGAATTATTTATCTTATTATTTGCAGATGATGTGGCATTGATATCAACTACACCGAGTGGTCTTCAGAATCAGTTAAATATTTTACGAACATGTTGTGATAATATAAAATTAACTGTAAACATTGATAAAACAAAGGTCATGGTATTTAGAAAAGGGGGGTTTTTTGGGTCAGCATGAGAGGTGGTTCTACGATGGTAATAGATTGGAAGTAGTTAACAGCTATTGTTATTTAGGATTTAAATTTACAACGATGATTAGTGCTAAAAATGGGACACTACATTTAACAACAAAAGGCAAAAAGGCGGTAGTTCAGCTTAATAGAGTATTTCAAAAATATAAAGAAATGACAGCAAACACTTATTTTAAAATCTTTGATACGAAAATACAACCAATATTGCTATATGCTGCAGAAATATGGGGAATGAATAGGCTAGAACACATAGAAAAGGTCCACATGCGTGCATGTAAAAGGTTTCTAGGGGTGCCAACCAAGACACCCAATAAAATGGTATATGGGGATTTGGGCAGGTATCCTCTTTATGTGAATTCATATGTTACTTGCCTAAGATATTGGTTTAGATTATTACAGATGAATACAGAACGATTACCATATAAAGCCTATCAAATGTTATTACAATTAGACAGTATTGGGAAGCAATGCTGGGTATCAAAAATAAGAGAAATATTATGTATTACTGGTTTTAATATTGTTTGGTTACAGCAGGGTGTTGGGAATGTAAAAACGTTTCTGCATATATTTAAACAGAGGCTTGTGGATATGTTTGCCCAAGAATGGGCAGGCACTCTCAGAGAGCGTGACAGATATAAGCCCTACTCATTATTCAAGACTGTTTTTGAAAGGGAAAAATATATTCTGGATATTGATGTGTATTGCTTTCGTGTTGCTATTTCGCATGTTAGATTCAATGTTCTTCCTCTGAATAACAATGTAAATCGCTACAAGGATTCTGACCATGACAAAGCTTGTCCATTTTGTAAAAATCATATTGAAAATGAACACCACTTTTTGTTTGCATGTCCAATGTATGATGATGTGAGGTCTAAATTTCTAAAGGAATCAAAAGATCTTCCTTTGCACGTTTTGCTAAGAGCCCAAAACCCTATTCATAGACATAATCTATCAAAGTATGTGTTTCATGCAATCAAAAGACGGAAGAAAATATTTTAAAGCACTGAGATTAGCATGATCTTTACTTCTAGGTGAATGTGCCTATCTATGAACGAGGGTATGTTTGTGTGTGTGTGTGTGTGTGTGTGTGTGTGTGTGTGTGTGTGTGTGTGTGTGTGTGTGTGTGTGTGTGTGTGTGTGTGTGTGTGCCCGCGTGTGTGTGGGCGTGTGTGTGTGTGTGTGTGTGTGTGTGTGTGTGTGTGTGTGTGTGTGTGTGTGTGCGTGTGTGGGGGGGGGGGGGGGTGTGCGTGCGCGCGTGCGTGTGTGTGTGTGTGTGTGTGTGTGTGTGTGTGTGTGTGTGTGTGTGTGTGTGTGTGTGTGTGTGTGCAAAAACCAGCAAATATCTCGAATAGAAAATTACAGGGTTAGTGTGACTGTGCAGTACTGGAATTCAAATCAGCAGCGTTGCCGTGATAACTACCTTGATGGTAAATGTAATAATGAATGTTACAAATGTTTTCTCCCAGTCTAGTTGGTGTGTTTGATTTGCTATGATTGTAAAATACTTTTCTGATTCTCAGTTTGCTTTATTTACATAAAAGATGATGGTGATGTAAATGTTGAAGACGATGGTGATGTAAATGCTGAAGATGATGGTAATGTAAATGTGGAAGACGATGGAGATGGTGATGTAAATGCTGAAGATGATGG
>CM060327.1:18695199-18702699 GCA_030674155.1 Stramonita haemastoma | reverse complement strand
CACACACACACACATTCATTACAAAAGAAACCACTGAGACGACCCCTACGAGGACAATTGATTTTACGGTTCATACACCTTAGACAACAAAGGAAATCCGACTCTAGGTGCAGATCATTACCAGAGACCTGTATGTCGTCAATGCCACGTTTAATGCCAGAAAACAGCTGGCATGCCAGCGCTTCTCTGCTGTGTACAGTCCTTTCAAGACAGGCGTGAGTGCTTGCTTCTTTTAGGTTCTAGTCAAAGTCAGTGTCAAATAATTTTGGAGGTGGCCGGATAGCTTGGTGGTTAGAGATTTGCGTTCGGGGTTTTGACTGTTCTGGGTTCGAGCCACCACCGTTTTAGGGGATTTTTCCGTCTGGAGTTAATATCAGTACTGATTCTACTCCCCTGAAAGGTTTTTTGGGGTGAGACTGTAAACTGAGGCCCGGTATCTTAATCCACGCTGAACATCTTGTGTAGATGTTAAAACCATTACCTGCCTTTCGGAAGAGTATACCATTCATGCCGTTAAGAACAGGTCAAGACAAGTCAAGTCAAGTGAAAACACTTGAATCATTCCATGAAAGGCAATTACAGAACTGACATGCTTACTGATGCGATGTAGGCAGGTAACGAAAAATATATTAAAGAAAAACGTAAACACACTGGTGTTATGTTTAGACATCATCCCCGAAGTCGGAATGCGGTTACCTTAATGGAAGGCAAAACCAGTCTCATACACAAAAATCTCACCATTGGTGAACCTTAGAGCTCTAGCCGAGAAACAGAAAAAAATAAGTGAAGTCTAGTCAAACTTTTCTTTCCAGGTCATACATTCATTAAGCCATGCATTTGGCTTTGTCTCAACTAGCCTTCCAAGAACAACATTATCGACAAACCCAAGAGCAAGACTAACGCAACGACAACTAGCTAAATAACAACAACAGCTAAAACGAAGAAGGAAGAAAGACAATGACATCCAGACAAGTAAGCCACACACTTCAAAAGGCCACATCAAAGGAAGTATCAGCGGTTTACATTATCCGACTATCTATTCTTTCATATTCGTATACCAACAGAAATATCAATATCACTATATATTTATAGAGAGAGAGAGACCCAGAGAGAGACAGAGACACAGAGAGAGCGAGATAGTGTGTGTGTGTGTGTGTGTGTGTGTGTGTGTGTGTGTGTGTGTGTGTGTGTGTGTGTGTGTGTGTGTGTGTGTGTGTGTGTGTGTGTGTGTGTGGTAAGTCTGTATGTGTGTAAGTCTCTGTGTGTGAATCTGTGGGTAAGAGAGAGAGAGAGACAGAGACACACAAAGAGAGAGAGAGAGGGGGGAGAGGGAGATAGAGAGATACATGCACATGTACGCACACACACGCACACACACACACACACACACACACACACACACACACACACACACACACACACACATACACACACACACGATCTCTTAAGGGATTAACAGTAGTATAGATAGGGACGACAGGTACATGTATACAATTTGGAGACAGCAGAGACAACTGCTGACGAGTCTTCCGATTGTTATCTACCCCTGGCCGCGGCCATGTTAAGCACTGAACGGGTTGTGCAAAAGGAGATGTTATCAGACCCTACAGCTTTAAATACAGACATAACTTTTGTGGATTCACGTCAACATTGTTTGCCAAGTCTTAGCTCGACAAAGAAGACAAGACACAGGTGTATGTCTCCGTTTGTTTTGAAAAAAAAGGTTTTCTTTGATTTGGTTTTTTAAAGGGCTTGTTTGGGAAGTTTAAGTAGTGGGTTTCTTCGGTGCGTTAGGGGACGAGCTAGCCTTGTGGTCAGAGTGATGCGATCGTGATCTGCTGACCCGGGTTCGAATCTCGTTCAAGAGGATTTTTCCTCTTGAGTTAATTAACATCAGTGCTGACTCCACTCTCCCAAGGAAGTCCTTTGAATGAGACTATAAAGCGAGGTCCTGTGTGCGAATGCACGCAGAACCTCTTGCGCACACGTTAAAACCCATTCCGCTTTTCGGAAGTTGGTCCATTGTGTGCCGGTCAGATAGGGTGACAAAATTGATATTAAAAAACTATATGCACACGGGGACTGGATGTAAAAAAAGCACATGAGCACTTATTCCACTATCCTCGAAACACAAGATTTTTTAAAAAATAATATTGTCCACTTTCAATTCCTGAATGCGAGTTTGTTTGGGGTTTTGTTGTTGTTGTTTATTTATAATACTTACTTCCCTCTTCCTTCACTCACTATCACCCCCTCCCCCCCTCTACACACACACGCACATCCACCTTTCCTCCTCTCCCCCCCTCGCCCCCCTCCACACCCCCCCCCTCCACACCCCTTCAACCTCCCCCCCCCCCCAAAAAAAAACCCTCTCCAAAGTGCTCTCACAATCAGAAATCATAACTGGACGAACAAACACTTTGGATCGACCAGAAGAGTTTTACACCAACTTCACCCTCTTACTGTCTACATGGGGGATTACACACTGCGACCCTCCTACCAGACCCTGCCCCCCCCCCCCCCCCCCCCCAAGGTCAGTAGGGAGGGGGATAAGGAGGGGTGGTTGGGCGGGGAAGGTGGGGGGGTACGTGATTTGGTGTGGCCAGTCATGTGCAGGGGAAATCGGAATCGGATGAACTTCGGGGTAAGGGGAGGGAGGGGTGTGATGAAGGTTGTAGGGGGGGTCTGTGTCTGTCTGTCTGTCTGTCTATCTGTCTCTGTCTCTCTCTCTGTGTCTCTGTCACTCTGTCACTCTCTGTCACTCTCTGTCACTCTCTGTCTGTCTGTCTGTCTGTCTGTCTGTCTGTCTGTCTGTCTGTCTGTCTGTCTGTCTGTCTGTCTGTCTCTGTCTCTCTCTCTCTCTCTCTCTCTCTCTCTCTCTCTCTCTCTCTCTCTCTCTCTCTCTCTCTCTCTCTCTCTCTCTCTCTCTCTCTCTCTCTCTCTCTCTCTCGCTCGACTAGGAGGGCTTTTACCAGCAGTAGAAAGAATATGTCCCAATAAAAATGTCACATGTGTCTGTAATCTGTGTATATGTGTGTGAGTGAATGTGTGAGTGCGCGTGCGCGCGCGCACGCGTGTTTGTGTATGAGAGACAAACAGACAGACAGGCAGACAGACAGAGACAGACAGACAGACAGACAGACAGACAGGCAGGCAGCACACACACACACACACACACACACACACACACACACACACACACACACACACACACACACACAGATAGAAACACACACACAGACAAAAACAGACATATAGGCAGAGAGACAGAGAGACTGACTGACAGATAGACAGACAGCCAGCCAGCCAGCCAGCAAACCAGCCAGACAGCAAATGAGCCAGACAGACAGACAGACAGATAGATAGAGACTTCAGACTGTAGATATGTAAGCTTATCTCCTCATATCATCGGCATAAAGCCAAATCCCCTAGCAAGCAAATCACTAGCTCTGTCGGGGCAAAGAGGATAAACGGATCAAATTAAGAACAATGGTTACACAAAAGGTTGGGGGGTGGGGGGAGAGGAGAGGATAGGGAGGGAGGGAGGGAGGTAGTGACAGCCCATTACATGAACTCCATAAAGGATATTAGATTTAGATATAATAAAATCTGGCTAATTTGACAATAAACCGAGAGTTGACATCCAGCATAAGTAGGAAAATAAACTGTTAGTACCCTGTGTAGTTGTTATGCTGTTTTTAAAAGGTAATTCACGACAATATAAAACAACATTTTCTGTTTGTTTGGTTTTTTTTGGTTCATCCCGTTGGCACAATTGTCTGGGTGAATTACGTTATCCTTTGTGTACGGTATATGGCTTGAAGTTTTTGTATAAAATAAAATAAAAAAACGCCTAGTAGACTATGAAATACGATATATATATATATATATATATACAGACAGACAGACAGACATATACAGACATATACAGACATATACAGACATAACATACACATATATATAGAAATACATACACATATATATTAGAGAGACAGATCAATTCAATCAATTCAAATCAAATCAAATCAAATTATTTTATTTCGAGGATAATGAATGAATAAGCACTCATGTGCTTTTTTTACATCCAGTCCCCCGGGAGAGAGAGAGAGAGAGAGAGAGAGAGAGAGAGAGAGAGAGAGAGAGAGAGAGAGAGAGAGAGAGAGAGAGAAGAGAGAGAGAGAGAGAGAGAGAGAGAGAGAGAGAGAGAGAGAGAGACAGAGAGAGAGAGAGAGAGAGAAACTCAAAACTCGAAACTCGAATATTTTAATGAGGGTAACTTGATAAGCCATAGGCTTCTTTACACCAGGCCCTCAAGAGAGAGAGAGAGAGAGCGAGAGAGAGAGCGAGCGAGCGAGAGAGAGAGAGAGAGGGAGAGAGAGAGAGAGAGAGAGAGAGAGAGAGAGAGAGAGAGAGAGAGAGAGAGAGAGGAGAGAGAGAGAGAGAGAGGACACAGTATATATATATATATATATATATATATATATATATATATATATATATATATATATATATATATATATATATATATATATATATATATATATATATATACCGAAACACACACACCAATAAAGGCAGACAGACATGGCAACACTGACCTTTTCCCTGGAGATGAGGTGGGTCCCCACACGGACCTTGGCGAAAGATCCTTCCCCCAGACAGGGCCCCAACACGTAGTGCCCCACCTTCTTCCTCCGCTCACACTCCCCCTCCCCCTCACCCTCCGCCCCGTCACGTTCGTTCGGCATCCTAGTCTCTTGTGACGCCAGCATCCTGTGACATCATCGATGTCGTGACGAATGCTTCATGGCACAGACTGGCAATGAGAAGATGACGCTATGAGGAAGAATGATGACAATTTGGAAATACACGTCACAACCACTGTTGACATTGAGGACTCCTAAGAAAAGAATTGACTCACCTCACGTCATTACTGTCTATGAGAGACAAAAATTTGGGGGAAAATAACCTAGTATCTTCCACATTAACCGCCTACAACATCAAATAGTTCACATGTGTCCTTAGTGTTCGAGGAGAAAAAATTAATTGATAAATAAACACACCCATGTATTGTCTGTTGTGTCAAAATCCAAGGTTTTGTATATCACGTCATGGTGTTTTTTTACTTATCGTTTTCTGGTACAAGTGCAGACTTGGAAAATCCTTATGAAAAATGTGGCCATGAATATGCTTCCTTTTTGGACGACTTATTCGTACCAGGATCATCCTTTTGTCGTTTCTCTAAAGGCCATTTCCCTTGACGAGAAATTTCACACGATGAGATGGTCTTACTTTTAGAGTATTCCTGAACTGATCGTTGTTATTTCACACAATTAGATAGTTTTTCTCTTAGAGTATTCCAGAGCTGATCGTTGTTATCTGTCGCTCCTCTTTCCTCTGTTCGCACTTTTTGCCAGTAGCAGACCAGCACAAGTATCTACTAGCTATAGCACAGAACTGTTTCCTCTACAACAAAACGAAACAATAATCTTTCTTCCTCTCTTCAAAAACTGAGGTTCTGGCATTTCACACGTGTAGGCAGGCAGAGCCTATTGTGTCCTGGTGTATTTCCCTGTCTGGCTGACTTCAGACTGGAGATTCCGGAACAACATGATAGGTTTTCATACAACAACTGGTGCCAGTGCTTTTATGAGAGACGGGTGTCAGTTGGATCGTGATATGGTTTCATACAGCTGGTTGGTGCCAGTGCTTTTCTGTGAGGGTAGTGTCAGTTGGATCGTGATTCAGTCTGTTGCTGACAGTCGTCAGTGGTGGTAGTGGTTGTAGTATTAATACAGTGACCGCTGTCTTCAACGCCGGCGAGGATAGACACGCCTGGTCGAGCCCTCTTCACGTAGGCTCTCTCTCCCTCTACACGTTCGTTCGCCTTTCTGTCTTCCTTCAAGGACTGAGAGTCTTTTTGTTGTTGTTAGCCCCGTGCCACTCTCTCATTCACTCCCTACCTTTTTCTGTCTCCTCTCTTCTCCTCGTGGCTGGCTTTCCAGACACCCCCCACCCCCCACCAACCCTCACCCCACCCCTTGCTTTCAGTCTGAAACTGTTGCTTGGCCCCCCCTCTCCTCTCCTCCCCTCCCCTCTGGAATTAGGACGCCACGTCTGTTTAACAGACCGTGGGAGCACTCTCCTAGTTAGTGAATGGCGAGCCACTCCGTACCTACCACCACCTAAGTGACACACACTGCCATGTCACTGACGACAGTGGACACACGTTGGGTCAGTCTGGTCATCATGCGACAATCAGTACGTTCATTAAAATCAGTTGGGCTGGAAGGTTTCTCTTTGGTGCTACGTTGAAACAGGAAAATCGATGGTCTGGATCAATCACGCTGCTTTAAAAGCTCAGTCGATATTGAAGGTTACTACGACAATAACAACAACAACAACTGGTCTGATCCATTCAGTCAACAGACAATAGTGTTTATCACGGTATTGACGCAACTAGCTGGTTCGGGTTTCACTTCTAAAGGCCTTCAGTAGGGTACCATCCAATCTCCTGGGACTGGTTTTATTACATATACCTAGGCCTACATACATGTGCTAAGATCATTTACATCACCATTGAAAACAAATGGTCCCACCTTGTACATTCATACAGGTGATAAGACCCTCTATATCAACATTGGAAAATAAGTGGTCCCCACCTTTTATAGCTTCAAGACTCTATCACGTGTTTATACACCGAGGAAAGAAGAAACTTCAGGTAAATAGCCTCTCCTTTGTGCCAGTAGATGGATGATGATCAAAGAGGATAATAAATTATAGTGGACTGTTGAAGCCACGATTTGGGACAAAAAGATGTGACTGACATCTGTCAGAACCGATGATTTTTTTTCAGACAAGCGACGATGAGTGATCCCTACCACAACCCTCCAGAACTCCTAGGTGAAAGCCTGGGATCCTTGCAGTATTACAAGAAAACATGAGCACCAGTAGTACCCTTCAGTGTCTGTCTGCTGGTGGTAGACAAAATACCGGTACCCCAGATCTATAGTGCCTGATATTGATGGTCCTGTTATTGTTGGTGTAAAGAAAGACCTTGCATTGTTCAGGTCTGTGTTCATTCACAGGTACAATGCACTACATGTCTTCACATGAATTTCTCTGTTCGTTGCAATAATAAACTATAGGTCTTGGTCTTGGTCTAGCTATCAGTGTGGAGTGAGCGGTAAAGTTGTTCCAACCTTGTCCTGGTCACATTTGCAGTGAAGCGACTCCACGGCCCACCTGAGGACACACAACAAGTCAGTTATTACCTCATAGCACAGGGGGACGGGATAGCCTAGTGGTCAGAACATTGCGCTCGCAATTTGAATACCCGGGTTCGATTCCTGTTCGAGGGGATTTTTACCCTGGAGATAACATCAGTACTGACTCGACTCCACTCTCCCCAAAAGTCCTTCGGATGAGATTCTAAACCGAGGCCTCGTGTGCGAACACACGCAGAACATCTTGCGCACATGTTAAATCCTGTTCCGCTTT
>CM060327.1:18680199-18690199 GCA_030674155.1 Stramonita haemastoma | reverse complement strand
CCAAGAAGAAAAACGTTTCATTGAGATCTGAATGCTTGACTACTTCAAAGAAATGTATAATTTCTCTATACATGCGCATAAAAGATTAAGAATATAAGAAAGAAGTTTTATCGATGACTGTAACGTACAAATCAGTGATGCACGGCTCACGGGAAACATTAAAGAGAGGACAGTTTCTTTTGATGCTATAGAAATAAGAATACGAAAAAAAAAAGACATTTTCTCTGAGGGTATAGAGGGGTGCTCAAGAGAATGATATTTTACTTAGAAAATTGAACACCATAAGGAAAAAAAAACTGTTCTTTTAACCTTACTTTGGGCTATCCAAGAAAACAAATTCTTTACAAATAATTTATTAAAAAAACTACACGGAAGAAAACCAATCCTTTATGAACA
This sequence comes from Stramonita haemastoma, assembly GCA_030674155.1. Taxonomy (NCBI): domain Eukaryota; kingdom Metazoa; phylum Mollusca; class Gastropoda; order Neogastropoda; family Muricidae; genus Stramonita; species Stramonita haemastoma. The sequence goes on along the minus strand of CM060327.1, from coordinate 18,689,803 downwards.
TAAAAACTATCCCAAAAAAACAGTTGATATGGAGAGAAAAACTAGGACTGGTAAACATTTCCAACTTGTGTCTCTTTCCATAACTCCTGCCAGTTCCTTCCCTTGGTTTTTTATCGCTGGTGATTGGCGGATATTGTTTAAAAAAAAAAAAAAAAAAAAAAAAAGGCCTAGATCTATACTAAACAGAGTATTCCTAAAAATGGTTATTCTTTGCATTTAGGTTTTTCTGAACGCATTGGTCCAAACGAACTCATATAAAATCCTGTCTTTGAGTATGGATTGTTCAGCGGGAGATAAATCAATACGCGCAATCAATACTCATTAATCAATACCCTCCCCCTCTCTCTCTCCCTCTCTCTCTCTCTCTCTGATTTGTTGGTGTTGGTTTTAAGTTTTGTGTGTGTGTGTGTGTGTTGGGGGGTGGATCCCCTATGTTTTATTGATTTCTAGGTTTTATTGTTATGATGTGCATATATTGTAAAGAGATATTTTTATCTTGTGTGAACCTCCTCTGTTCGTTATAATCTCCTCCTCTCTTCTCTCTCCTCTCTTCTCTCTCTCTCTCTCTCTCTTCTCTCTCTCTCTCGTCTCTCTCTCTCTCTCTCTCTCTCTCACTCTCTCTCTCTGTCTGTCTGTCTGTCTGTCTGAAACAGGCTAATCCTCCCTCTAAAAAAAAGATAAATAAACAAAGATGTTACATAATCCAACACACACACACACACACACACACACACACACACACACACACACACACACACACACACACACACACACACACACACCACACACACACACACACAAGCTTTCAACTAGAGTCCCGTGCTTCAACGACTTGCCCCAGTTCTTGGGCTGACAGTGTTACGTACATCAAAGGATGTGGCTGAACTGGTTGTGTGGCATTTCTTTACTGCATAGTTGATTGTCATGATTGGCATTGACTTGGTTTCCGCGTCAATGATACTGCATTACATCACTCTGATTGTCAACAGCCAAGTTTTGCACTGGCCTGTAACCCCTTTATGAACCTTATTCGCCCTTTTTGTTTATTTTTCTGTTTGCATCTCTCTCTCTCTCTCTCTCTCTCTCTCTCTTCTCTCTCTCTCTCTCTCTCTCTCTCTCTCTCTCTCTCTCTCTGTGTCTGTGTGTGTGTGTGTGTGTGTGTGTGTGTGTGTGTGTGTGTGTGTGTGTGTGTGTGTGTGTGTGTGAAAGCAAGTCAAATTCAAAATTTTATTTCTAGATGGCACATAGAGTAAGCAATAAATTTGCTTTTGTGTGTGTGTGTGTGTGTGTGTGTGTGTGTGTGTGTGTGTGTGTGTGTGTGTGTGTGTGTGTGTGTGTGTGTGCTTGTTATGACTGATAAAAGCGTAACAAAACTATAATTATCGTGAAATAAGAGACGGTGTCGTCTATGATCTATGGTCAACATGATTCAGATTAAAACATAATTCAGTTAAATCCATACCATGATGCGATAGCAATGTCATGTTGTTACCTGTTTGGCAATGTCAGTGCTGTTAGAGAATTCAAACCAAAAGTCAATAGTTGTCTTAGAATCCAGACCAAATAATTATGAATGATTGCTGTTTGAATTCAAACCAAATAATCAATCATGGCAATTAGACAAGGATTCAAAATCTACTGTTACAGTTCAGATTCAAAATTTAACCGACACTGTTAGAATCCAGGGTCCCTCTGGCTGGTGGCCCCTTTGCTTGCCTGACATTAATAGACTCCCTCTGGACTTTAGACCCTGGGTATTTTACATAACTAATCTGGGAATGGCTGTGGCGGAGAGATTGAAATGAGCGGTGTCAGAACAAGAGGACAGGAAACGTAACAGAAGCTGAGGAAGCAGAAACAAGATGTTTTATTTTGTCAGGGTACAGAAATCATCAGAAATCTATCACGTTTGTCAAAATATAGGCCTAAAATCTCAAATATTTTTGCTCGGACACAGACCAAAATCTATCATTTTGTCCTTGCATAGATAGACCAATCTATCATTTTGTCCTTGCATAGATAGACCAATCTATTATTTTGTCCTTCCATAGATAGACCAATCTATCACTTTGTCCTTGCATAGATAGACCAATCTATCACTTTGTCCTTGCATAGATAGACCGATCTATCATTTTGTCCTTGCATAGATAGACCAATCTATCATTTTGTCCTTGTATAGATAGACCAATCTATCATTTTGTCCTTGTATAGATAGACCAATCTATCATTTTGGCCTTGCGCAGACAGAACAATCTATCATTCTGGCCTTGCATATATAGACCAATCTATCATTTTGGCAGGACGCAGACTTAAAACCTGTCATTCTTTTATTAGGGTACATACAGACAAAAAAAACTATCATTTTGTCATGAATCAGAAAAGCAATCTATCATTTGTTGTCAAAGTCTAGACCAAAAATACATCCTTCCTGCTAAGACCTAGACCAAGAAGAAATAGATGAAAATCCAGACAAGAAAACTTGTAAGCTACCCAAGCCAGGAAACGATCATTCAAGAGCCAGCCAAGAAAGCAATAATGATTCCTAAAACTCCAAACCACAAATCAATCGTTCCTGCTACCGATCCAAACCAAAGAGTAAATCACGTACAAGTCAAACCACTGAAGCTTCTATCATAGCAATACAGTGACCTTCACCACTTTCATCACCAGTAACCAAACGTTTGTGCTCTCTTTTCTGTTATTATTATTATCATTATCATTACTTTCTATTCTGGTTGTATTGCTCTCCACCCACCCCTTCCCTTTCCTCGCGCTCATAAACTGTGTGTTCCAACGTCAGCGCCAAAGCAATTTAGAAATCGTGCATCAAAAGCGGGAGAGGTCGATGACTGAAAGGAGAGCATGGCGCTGTAAATCACAATCTGCGGCCCTGCTTTAGACAGCAGGAAGTGAGGTGTATGGCAGCCATTGTTGTGCGCAAGCCGATGCGGAAGTGCCTGAAAATGGGTCATTAGCGGCTGGCCTTCTGCTTCACTGTGGATCACATCACATCACAGTTATGGTAGCCCGTTCGCTTCATAAGATTGTGTTTCTAACTTTTCATTCTTTTCCATCCATTTTTAGCTCCTTATCTAAAAGGAAATTAAATATTTCTGTAACTAGAGGAGAAAAATGTCTGCATTCCTTGGTCATGAAACCCCCTTTTTTTCCTCTGATGGATGCTTTCAAAGAAAAAAAATCTTTGGTCTTTTTCTACTTCAACAGGTAGATCTATACATAGTGTCCACGTGCAAGTTCGTCCACGTGCATAAGGCAAAGTAATTTTGTAATTATGCTTTGACAGAACGTAATTATCACAGGACCAACAAATCTTGGCTCTTAGTTTTGCATGTCTTCACTGCCTTTTATATTTCGTAGACGCATGGCACAAAACGATGCTGGCACTATGCAATGTAAGCCAGTCACATTCTCAACAGTATGTGGATTAACAATGGAACGTAGCTATTCTCACCAGCTGCTAACTCCTACTTTAACCTAGGAGGGGTGTGGGTGGGGGAATTTGAGATCTGATTTAATACTTTGTAAGAACCTTTTTTCTGTTCATAGGCTAGAGCTCCGAGGTTCACAAATGGTGATGTTTTTGTGTATGTGGCCATTTTGCCCACCATTAAGGTAGCCGCATTCCGTCTTTTGGGGACGAACACATCAATACATATAAAAAAATATATATATATACATATATATACATAAACTATACATGTCACACACGCACACGTGCGCGCGCGCGCGCGCGACACGCACGCACGCACGCACGCACGCACGCACACACACACGCACACACACACACACACACACACACACACACACCACACAAACAGGGGATTTACAGTGTCCTTGACCAAACATGTACTTTTCCCAGCGAAAGCAGCCCAAGTTTTACGTGGGAAAATCTTTTATGACAAAGAGTACAATACACAAATAAAATGCTACTATTGCAATTGCCACTGCCAAAATAGAAAATAAAAACTTCAGGATTTGCCTTTAGAGGCATAAAAATCCTACTTTGATATTCCTAGGTCAGGGTATCTTCAGCCCTCTTTGTACTGGCAGTAAGGCAAATAGAAGGACGATTTAACGGTAACTAGCAATCTTTGATTCAGACCTTGGATTCGGTTTCTCGTCAAGTTGTGGTTTCTTTTTTTTCATTTTTGACGCTCAGTTACCATACTTTTCATCAGAGGGTTAGTTTTTCGTAATGAGGCTGAATGGCAACATATTTGTCATCAAGATTTTGTTTGTTTGGGGTTTTTGGTTGTTGGTTTTTTTCATTTTCACGCTTTTTGTTATACTCTACCTGTCATGAATGTAGTGTAATCTTTCTCGTTTGACACCTAGTTTCCCTAGAGGTGTTATCAAGATTGTTTTGATTTTTTTTATCTCTGGCACTTGGTATCACCCTGCCAAAGTGTTGAACCTCTATGTATGTGTGTGTGTGTGTGTGTTTGGTGTGTGTGTGTGTGTGTGTTGTGTGTGTGTGTGTGTGTGTGTGTGTTTGGTGTGTGTGTGTTTGGTGTGTGTGTGTGTGTGTGTGTGTGTGTGTGTGTGTGTGTGTGTGTGTGTGTGTGTGTGTGTACATTGACTTTGTTAAAAAATCTAAATTGTTATTGGCTGCATGCGCAAGAATTGGTTGAATGCAAGCGCTTTGATTTGTTTTTTGCAAGATATTAGCGCTATATAAATTCCATTTATTATTATCATTATTATTATTATTATATTATTATTTATTATTAAATATCTTCAGCCAAGTGATATTTCCCTTTTTGATTCCCGCAGAAACCTTACCTACCATGATCGGTCAACAGTTTTATTCCGTTTTGAAAACCATCTATATCTCTATCTACTTCATCACAACTGCCATTTCCTTCCCCGCCCTGCTTCCCTTCCTTTCAATTCCTGAACCTAATCCTTATTTCTCCTATCTTCCAACCATTTATCATATTCAGACTTAATAGTCCCACTGCCCATAGTTATGAGTGCCTGCCCTGCAAAAAAAAACCTCCACCACTGTCTGAAAAGAACCAGGACAACGCGGCGATTATTCCTCCCACTTTCTTTTCCCCCCGATAAAGAAATGAAATAGTCAAAACAGAAAAGGAGACATAACGCCCAGTGTCGTAATCCCACCCACCCACCCCCTATCCCCCACCCTGTCTGTCTCTATCCATTTGTCTGGTTCTATTATTGACATCCCGTATTATTTCGATATATATGACAGGCCAAGAGCTCTAATGGGAAATGAATGTCAGAGACCTACGAGTCTTAAAGTCAGAGGTTAGACTTTGGTCAGGCATTAGCTATATATTATTAAGGGTGGGGACCCCAGATACGTTTATGATCTGTTAGGTCAACTTGTGGACAGATAGATCTGCCAGTGCCTCAACCTGATCCATGTCTGTGATTTGGTTTGGCTTGGTTTGGCTTGGCTTGGCTTGGTTTGGCTTGGCTTGGCTTCTTCTTGCATTCCGTGGAGAATTGCTGGGATGGGTGCATTGTCAATCCTCCTGGAAGTCGTGTAGTGGTGACATTACCTCCAGTGCCCACATTTTTTTTTCTCTCGTCTATGGACAAAGTTGACCTGGGCTTAGGTAATCATTTATGTATGTCGGCTTTCTTTTTAAGTGGAAACACATATGTGTACATTTTTTCCCTATGTCAAAATGTGTTTCATATTACGGCGTTGTCAATACAATATACGTCTTCAGGATTGATCAGTTGCTCTTGCTACACCGTGTTGAGTTGTTCAGAAAGTTATTTCTTGAGCAAGAGGCTGAGCTAATTCCTCTCAAGGCTACAGATTGCATGCTAGGTGGTATGTTCTGTTCATCCGCGCCACCACTAATTGCTGGTCTGTTTAAAAAAAGCACACAAAAAAAACGGATGTATGTGTTTATAAGGTGTGTGCGGATTGTTCTGCGAGTGTTGTCACGCTGAATCTTGGGTTCACTTCTCACCGAAATCGACACTTGCTGAAGTAAAGTCCTCTCGCGAGGACGCCCCAATAAAAATCTAAAGCTGTTCCCTTGATTATCATCACATCACGACATTGATGCCTCTGACAACTAGAACCACTTTGGCTGTCTCATGCCTGTCTATACAAATGCAGAAAATAATCAACCACACAGTTTCTGCTGTTTTACTATAAAGTATTTGTCACACAAACATCCAGCATGCGTGCAAGGCTTTCTCAGCTGTGCATAGCGTTTGTGGGGGGGGGGGGGTTGCCTTGGTGGTCGAGAGCATATATACAGCTGAGGCTATGTACTGCTCAGACCTGTCATAAAGCCATTCTCAATGGCAAAGCAAGTTTTCCACTAAAGTTACCTGTAGATGATACTGTCTTGTCATTCTCTGTAGACTGTGAATTGCAACACCACACTCATACCTAAGTGGTGTGGAGATTTCTCTGCTCTTGGTAAATCATGCTGCACACTATACGTTGCACTAGTCCCTTAACATTGCATGGATGCGGGGATGCTGTACTGGTGTGACATGGTTAACTACTGCGTCAGTGCAGTGAATCATGCTTTTGATACATGTTCATTCATTCATTGATCCTTCATTTATTCATTTATTTGTTATTTGTTATTAACACAACACATCCAGACAACCCCAGGACAGCAGCCAATGGCAAAATAAATATAAAAAAATAAATGGTGTGCCACCCAGTTGATTGGACATAGCAGTCATTTCTATTCATGTGATAGCAAACCTATGTTGAAGAGGATTATTCTGGACAATGTCTGACACAAACCAGTCACTTGCTAAAATATGGAGTTTGTCTTTCATGACATGGGTAGGTGCTCCTGCACACTTATGCACTCTTCACTTCTCTGTGCAGCAGCTGTTGCAAAAGCCTCCTGCGCCAACCTCCCTCTTTTTGCGTTCTCTCCCCCCCCCCCCCTCTCCTGTCACTCACCATCTATTTCTTTCCCCATAAAATTAAATTATACTTTAATAATTAACGTATATTTCGATTTGAAATTGCGTATATTTTCGTGGATTCTCGTTTTCTGTCGTGCCTTGTTTGTGTGGTGTTCTTTTCTTTGCTGATTTCTTTGTTGGGTGGGATTTATTTTTCAGGAGGGGGGTTATTTCTTTGTTCTTGTTTTTTCATCAGTATTAGCAGCCCCTTGACCAAAATCATCGTTGGGAGATAGGGGGATTGGGGGTCACAAGGAACATGTTGGTCAACACTTTATTACACGCTGATGTGTCTTCAGCTTTTGGCAGCAACACAGCCATGCCAAGGCCGGTCCAATCTTTGATGTTCTGCATCCAGATTTTCATCTGTCTGCCCCTGCATCTTCCTCCCTCAAGCGTCCCCCTGTAGGATAGTCTTGGTAAGATACCTACGATGCATGACATAACCAAGCCACGCCATTTTCCTCCTCTTTCTTTCTTTATTTATTTATTTTATTTATTCTTTTATGTCGAGGATGAAACGAGCACTCATATGCTTTTTACATCCAGTCCCCGTGTGTATGCAGTTTTGTGAATCTTGTCATCTGTTCCCACTGGCACACAATGGCCTACTCTTACGAGAAGTGGAACAGGATTTAACGTGTGCGCAAGATGTTCTGTTACGACAGCCAGAAGGGGTTTGTTCCTGTAGCCCAGCTTTTATGATCACCTCTTGCCACACTTACGCGTTGGTTCTGTGGTCCTGCCAGGAAATGTGTAGAAGTCTTCTGAATTATTTTGAGGGCTTGGATTTTCTTTTCTAATCCTCTTCTGTAGTTTATTGGTTTGGTTTGGTTTTTAATTGAAAATGCTGTTTCTTTCCCGTGCATTCCCTGTCATCCTTGCCAGTTGCCATAACTGCCCTACTCTTCTAGTACAGATAAATGGTCTTTCAACGTGTGTTTTAGACTGTATTATACGCGTGTGTTGTATGTGCATTCGTACACTGGACTTCGGCTTATAGTTCTATATGGAGGACTTCAACTGTAATGTGCCAATACAAGTTTGCTTTCATAATTCAAAGGACAAAACTTTTTTACTTTGACTATGTGTCACAGAGCGTATAAAACAGTGGGCTATAAAGTTGCCACTTTTTAAAACAAACAATACTGACTGCAATTTAGGAGAATATGGGGGGTGGTTATTTGAACAACAGAAGTAATTTATAGGGGGGGGGGGGTCTTCCAAAACACACAGGACACAGTTTACTAAGCCTGTGCTACTTGTGCTGTGATGTGTGTGTGTGTATGTGTGTGTGTGTGTGCGTGTGTGTGCGTGTGTATGTGTGTGTGTGTGTGCGCGCGCGGTGTGTGCGTGTGTGCGTGCGTGCGTGTGTGTGTTTGTGTGTGCGTGTGTATGCGTGTGTTTGCGTGCGCGCGCGCGCGTGTGTGTGTGTGTGTGTGTGTGTGTGTGTGTGTGTGTGTGTGTGTGTGTGCGTATGCGTGTGTGTGTGCGTGAGTGCGTGTGTGTGTGTGTGTGCATGTGCGTGTGCGTGTGCGTGTGTGTGTAAGACAGAGAGTTCGGGGAGAAAGAGAGAATGAAAGATACAGAATGAAAGAAAAAGATACTGAAATTACAAACAAGAAAATTTATCGTGGAGAATCTATGTCTACACTTAAACCCAAAACTGTGTGAACTGTCTTACATTTCACATAAATATAACCAGGCAACAGATAAATCAACATACACACCAACACACACACACACACACACACACACACACACACACACACACACACACACACACACACACACACACACAACACAAATCACAATCCTTAATTACTCACTTGGCTTGACACATAGTCCATTTCAATCAAACCACACTGTATACACTCCTAGTCATACACCTGCTCTCACAATAAAATAATGGTTCATTCTGTGGAACTGAGGCAGAAAGACCAGACACACAAACCAAACTCTGCCTCTTTCTCCCTACTAAACTCGACTCTGGCACTACTACGCGCGCGCGCAAGCAGCACGCGTCCCCCCCCCCCCCCCAACCACCACACCACCCCACCCCCCCCCCCTACCCCCACCCTCCTTTCACTACTCCAGCCAATCACACGGCACTTAACAAACCGGCCGGCTTCCCTCACTCCAGCCAGTCAGCGAACACTTTACAAATCAGCGGGGTCTCCAGCTGTCAACCATAACTTGGTGCACACTTCTTTCGGTTGTTATTGACATTTCGCAATATTTAACCTTCCTCTCACACCCACCAACGGAAATCGCTCATCCCCACCCTCCCCACTCCCACCACCCCACCCCCCTACTCCCACTCCCCACTCCCACCCTCCAACCCCACCATCACCACCACCATTATTTCCTCCTTCCAAACTTGCCCTCCACCCCCTCACCCCCTCCTGTCTCCTGCTCCGTTGTTGTTTTTGTTTTTTAATCTATCTTGTTTAACATTCTTAAAGGAATTCTAAATATAAGGTCATACCAAACAGATACCGATACTAACATCGGTGAGACTTAACTGCTAAATCGACACTTCTGACTTCGATTATTGCTGGGGGGTTTCTTGTTGTTGTTGTAATTGTTTTGGTTTTGTTTGTTTTTGAAAGGGAGGTTAGGGATGATTTTCTTTTCCTCCTTATTCTCAATTGTTTTTTTT
>CM060327.1:18665199-18670199 GCA_030674155.1 Stramonita haemastoma | reverse complement strand
CTGACCCTTCTCACAGCTGGGCGCGTGGCGCGTGAGCTTGTACTTGGTGTGGAAGGTCTTGGAGCAGCGCTCGCACATGTAGTTCCTCTCGTTGTTGTGCACCGCACGACGTGGCGCCTCAACAGTCGCGGCTTCTGGAAGGTCCTGGGGCACTGAGGGCAGCCGAGGGCACTCTCCTGGGTGTGCGTCAGCGCATGCTGATGCATGTCCGACTTGCGCACGAAGCGCTTGCTGCAGAAGCCGCACTGCACCGGCTTCAGCTTGGTGTGGGTCAACAGGTGCGACTGCAGGTGCGCCTTCTGCGTGAAGTGCTTGCCGCACTGGTCGCAGCCGAACCGGCGCAGTCCTGAAGAATACGCAAAGAGGAATGAACGTATTTAACCCTCTTAGTCCCGAACCGGGATTTGCTGGGATTGAATAATTGCCCCCCCCCCCCCCCCCCCGAATCCCGAAACCGGGATTTACACACAGTAGATTTCCATCAGCTGTGACCATCACTAATTGCTACCACATGCAAAGCTCTATCAGACTAGAGGTAAAACCTGTGATAGTCTGGAAGTAATTATAGCTGCTGGTATGTACTTAGAAGGAGGAAAAGGCGAGCAAGCATGTGTGCCTGACCTGATTTCGTGATGGAATGCGAAATCTAGGGGCAATTTGTGTTCAGAGAATCCAAATGTAAGAGGGTTAAGTAAATGTCACGTACTGAAACATCGTCTCACGTACACAACAAATTTTGAATGTTACATATACCTTTGAAGTCGGAATGCTGCTACCTTAATGGTGAGTTAAAAACGGTCACATACGCAAAATCTCACATTGGTGAGCCTCGGAGCTCGAGGCCCAGGAACAACAATATAAAAAAAAAGTAATATATTAAAATATACTCTCTGGTACTTAACAATATTCTTAAGTACCTGGAACAGTTTATTTTCTGTATAAAAGAGATTAAGACAAAGATATAAAAACATGAAACACCAGCGCAAGACATCTTCCACTATAGATTCCTGCCATTTGGAATGACCTCCCCCCCTCTCCCTTTCTCAAAAGCCTACATTAAAAAAAATTTAATCCAGACCCAAAACACACTTGTTTCCAACATAAGATCTTCCTCTGCTGTCGCACCTAAAATCCGTCATTACCTTCAATACACACTACCACCCCCAACTAATGTGTGTTACTTTTGTGAAGGTGAGTGAGTGAGTGCATGCATGTATGTGTGTTAATTTATATATAGTGATTCTCTTTGGTTGCATGTGTATGAATGATGTGAATGCAAGCATTCTGCTTTGTTTGTTAAAAGATTTAGCGCAATGTAATTTTGATTTTGTTGTTGTTTTGTTCCTTGGCCAAGCTCTGAAGTTGCATATGTGACCATTTTTTCCTACCATTTAGGTAGCCACATTCCAACTTTGGGGGATATCATTATCATCAAGGTACACAACTTGACTTCCTATCTACAAGACCCACCCTGCTAAAATACACTCATCAAAAAATTCTTAGTGCTAGGGAACAAAATAATAATGAGCTTTCCCATATGGTAAGCTACATACATATATCTGAGTGGATGCTAGTGTGAGTGATATACTTTTTTTTTTTTTTTTTTTATACTACTTTATGTCACAGCAGATTTTCTGCGTGAAATTCGGGTTGCTCTCCCAGGGAGAGCATGTTACCACAAGTGCAGCGCCATCAATTATTTTTTATTTCTTTTTCCTGTCTGCAGTTGTATTTGTTTCCCTATCAGAGTGGCTGTTTAACAGAATTTTGCCAGGGAAAACCTTCTTGTTGCCGTGGGTTCTTTTACATGAGCTAAATAATGATGTGTAACACATGGGACATCGTTTATCGTCTAATCCGAAAGAATAGCACCCAGACCACCACTCACGGTCTAATGGATGGGGAAAAATTTGGCCCAAACCTGTGTAGATGCTGTGAGTAACACACCTCTACAGATAAATCATACTCAACAACACACCTGTGTGGATCTGACGGTGAGCCCGCAAGTTGCGGGCATCCACAAACGTCTTCTGACAGGTCGGGCAGACGTGAACCTTGATCTTGAGGTGGTGGGAGTTCTTGTGCTCCTTCAGCTTCCCCGCAGAGGGAAAGCCTGCACCGCAGAGAGGGCAGGTCCAGCTCTTGTGAGGGGCCTGAGGGTGAGCCTCCCTGGTGTGCGCCCGCAGCTCACAGCGGTGCAGGAAGACACGGGAACACACACTGCAGGAGGGGCAGAACTGAGGGGGTCTGGGGATGCCCACTGAAACATACAGGCACCTTTCTTTGTCATTGACACGAAGATCAGTATCAATAGTGTTTGATAACTGCTATCAACATAATGAGTATTATCACATTAATCATGGGGCAGAACTGAGGGGGTTTGGGTATGCCCACTGAAACAAAGGGAAAGGTGTCTCATAACCTGTGTGGTCATAGAGGAGCGAGGCGTCAAGAGACCTCAGCTTCTCTAGGGGCCAGTATGTTGAGGGTGGCGCCCATCTCCTCTCCCTCGCTGCTTTACCTTCCCTGACCCTAAAGAGGGCAGGTACCCATTTACAGCTGGGGAACTGGGGAAACTATACTGTAGCCAAGGCGCGCAAATGATCACCCATCCAATTGGTAACCACGCTCGACGCTGCTTAACTTGACTGGGGGAAAGCGAGCGCTCTGACCACTGAGCTATTCTGTCCCCAACTAAAACATACAGGCCCCTTTTTCTGTCATCGTCGACACGAAGATCAGTATCAATAGTGTTCAATAACTGCTATCAACATAAGTATTATCTCATTAATCAACTTCCTAACAATCTTCATTATCATAACAATCTTGTTGTCTATCTACCTAGTTGACATTTATGTTATCTTTCTATCTGCAAACTTAATATTTAAAATGACATTAACATTCCTACGAGATTTTTAGATAAGGAAGTATATATGTGAGGGGAGAGGAGGGGAGGGGGCTAAGCTATCAGTTGAGAGGGAGATGTTTTTTTAATAGTGAATTTTTTTCAAGATTCATTATTATTAAACATAAAAACAATAATGGGGGCACACAAATATCTATTGTGAGAAATGAAGGCAAAATTGGGAAAGTCACAAGTGTTATCCTCTCTCACATGCGTACAAACATGGACCATAACAGCAGATATTGAAAGAAGAATACTGGCAATGAAGATGGGATGCTTTTGCAAACTCCTTAGTATTTCATACAGAGATCACATCACTAATGGAGATGTGAAAACCAGAATAAAAAATGCCATCAGTCCATATGAAGAGCTCCTAACTACAGTGAAAAACGCAAGCTAAAGTGGTACGGGCACATCACATGAACATCTGGACTGGCCAAGACTGCCCTACAGGAAACAATAAAAGGAGGGAGACGAAGAGGCAGACAGAGGAAATGATGGGGAGACAACATCAAAGAGTGGATGGGCCTTAGAGGACGGTAGGGATTTTTGCCACGTTTTTACAGCCAGATGTGGCCAAGCAAAAGCAGAGTGATCTCCACTAACTTAAAAGTTCTTTCCCTTTGACTGTAGTCAAGGGAGCTGGCTTGTTTACATTGTCTTCACCCCTGAAATTTTCCTGGTTGATGACACTTGAAGTGCACATTTTGGCCCAGAAAATTTCTGGACAGGGGCAGTCAAGCAGTTCAATATGTTGTGTCGACCATCAACAGCCGCTATCAACTTGGTGGCTAATGCAATGGTCAAGTTGGATTAAAAAAAACAATAGCCCGTGATCACTTCTATTCGTGTCTGCAAAATCTTTATCTCCAACATCATAACTATTTTTGTCTTCTGATCTTTGAACAACCAGCCACCTTCAGATATAATGGTAGATCAGAAATCTCCACTTGGAACAGAATGAAATAAAAACAATCAATAGTGTGCCAAAAGCCAGAGACCTGTTACATAGAACCGACCAATGTACACCGCAAAACACTCAATACTGAAGAGTTGACAAAGAGAAAATCTTTTATAATTGTCAGATTTAAACTCTGCCCCCTGAATCTGACACTGTTGTTCTCTTTAGCTAATGTTTTCTGAACCACATCTCCAAATTTCACACTGCTCACCATCTTGTTTTCAAAAGAAAAGAGCAATGGAGGGTAAAAGGGAAACAAATGCTTGTCAGAATTGAATTGCTCAGCTAATCAAAATAATGACTGAAAAAAAGGTGAGTAGTTTTACTTTTCATACATGCAAGGCATCCACAATGGTGCACATATTATTCAGTAATGCGGCCTTTGTTTATTTTTTTGCACGCAATGGGGAACACTGCACGAAATGTTTTTCACCCAGAAGGTAAAATATGCAGGAATCCCACAATGGCACAGCCTAGAATCAACACAGTGTCACACTATACTGTGAAGGACGGTGGCAGGATGGTTAAGACGTTCGCCTGCCAAAATGTAAACCGCGAGTTTCTGGGTTCGTACCCAGCTCGCCCTTTCTTCCCAGTTTGACGAAAAAATCGAACTGAATGTCAATATCATTCGGATGAGACTGTAAACCGAGGTCCCATGTGCGAATGCACGCAGAACATCTTGCGCACAAGTTAAAATCCCGTTCCGCCTTTCGGAAGAGCAGGCCATCGTGTGCCGGTAGAAGTGGATGACAAAATTATATATTAAAAAACCAGCATGCACACAGGTGTCGTGTTTAGACACCATTGAATTTTCTCAGTAATCAAAATAATGACTGAAAAAAAGGTGAGTTTTTTTTTTCTTTTTTTATACATGCAAAAAGGATCCACAATGGTGCACATATTATTCAGGGAATGCGGGCCCCCTTTTTTTATTTTTTTTTCACGCAATGGGGGGAAAACTGCCGAAAAAGTTTTTCACCCAGAAGGTAAAATAAAAGCAGGAAAAACCCACAATGGCACAGCCTAGAATCAACCCCCAGTTTTCCCTATACTGTGAAGGACCGGGTTTGGGAGGATGGTTTAAAACGTTCGCCCCCGCCAAAATGTAAACCGCGAGTTTCTGGGTTCGTA
>CM060327.1:18662706-18665099 GCA_030674155.1 Stramonita haemastoma | reverse complement strand
CAAGATGTTCTGCGTGCGTTCGCACACGGCCCGGTTTAACAGTCTTATCCGAAGGGCTTTTGGGGAGAGTAGAGTCAGCACTGATGTTAACTCCAGGGGAAATATCCCCTCCAACGGGAATCGAACTCGGGTCGTCAAATTGCCAGCGCAATGTTCTGACCACTAGGCTATCCCGTGTGCGGCCGTGTGTGTGGCCGTGTGTGTGGCCGTGTGTGTGTTTAGTTTGCACATGCATGCGTGCATGTGTGCGTGTGAACGCCCGCCCGCATATGTGTGTTTATGTCTGCTCGCACCGGTTCAAAACACATTTTTCATTAAGACAAGTTGTGCATCGTTAAGACTTGGTGTCTAGACAGATAAACGTCCTGATATTTTCTGAAAAGCAGATCTCCATGAAAACACGAATACTTACTATCCCTTTAAAGTGGTCAATTCAGCTGCTGTTATTGTTGTTGTCGAAATCATTGCTGTTGCTATTGCTGCAGCTGTTGCTGTTGCCGTATTATTGTTTTTCGTGGCACGCCTTCGTAGACTTGTGAGAGAGAGAGAATACCAGTGCTATATAATGTAACTTTCGTGTAAGATTGCTCATTTTATGGTCGTCTCTGTTGCGCCTGTGGTTATTGCTTCCTTTCTTTATGTCTTCATCTGCCAGTTTGTGTCTCTTATTACACAGACACACACAGACACACACAGACACACATACCCAGACACACACACACATACACACACAGACACACAGATACACACACAAACAGACACACACACACACACACACACACACACACACACACACACACACACACACACACACACACGAGCGCGCGCGCGCGCACACAGACACACACAGACACACATACACATCTTTTACTCCTTGTGTACAAGGGAATTCACTCCCCTCCACTTCTTCAACTAGCGGAGGTTGAAAATGTCCATTATCTTAAGTGATGCTGCTTCACTTACCGTTCAGTTTATAGTTGTTTGCTTCGTTCTGGTTTTTCTCTGGAATAGTATCATCCATCCATCCATCCATCCTTCCTTCCTTCCTTCTTTCCTTCCTTCTTTCCTCCTTTCTTTCCTTCCTTCCTTCCTTCAATCATTCATTCATTCATTCATTCATTCATGCATTCATTCATGCATTCATTTCTTCTTAAATCGTTCTTTTGTATGATGACATATCCAATTAACTAGCTATGTATTTTTTGTATAATTTATCTAAATATCTTTATTTGATCTATAAACAGCTCAAAATCCCCTACTAAAATATAAAAAACGTGGATAGAAAAGATAAAAACAACAAAAAATGAAATGAAAGAAAACAACAAGCACCAGAAGAAGAAGAAGAAGAAGAAGAAGAAAGAAGAAGAAGAAGAAAAGAAGAAGAAGAAGAACAACAACAACAACAACAACAAACAACAACAACAACAACAGCTGCTGACCAAACATACGATAAACGTTACGAAACAAACAAATTTGGCACGTTATCATCGGTATGCATCTGAGGCAATGGAAACAAAACAAAACAGACACAAGCCAGGGAATATATGACCACGATTATCAACAAAAGAAAAAGAACAACAAAATCCAAATCTTGCAACATAACAAACTAAAAAATTCCAAAACAAACAAAAAAAAACTTGCACGTCTCCACACAGAATCAGTTTCTGTCAGTTGTTTGGTGTCAACATTTCTGCAATCTTTACTATCTTCGTTGTTGTGGTTGTTTTTGTTATTATTGATCTTGTTGTTGTTGTCGACATCGTTGATGTAGATTTTGTTTTTGTTCTTGCTTGTGTGCTTTGGTTACTGTTGTTGTTTTTGATTTTACATTTTGACAAACTTGAGTCTAGTAGCATCTTATCTCGCTCTGTGTGTCTGTCTGTTTATATTGTTGGCTGTCTGTCTCCGTCTCTGTCTGTCTCTCCCACCCTCTCTGTCTGTCTGTCTCCCTCTCTCACACTCACACTCTCTCTTTCTCTCTCTGTCATCTCTCTTTCTCCCAACAACCCTCCCCTCTTTCCACCTCTTTTTCTGTCTTCCTCCACCCCCTCTCATTCTTTTCTCCACCCCCCTCCTCCGCTGTATGCATACAAACTCCCCCCCCCAAAAAAAAAATCAACGCTAAGTAACTAGCTCACTCAATCTAAAAATACCCATCATGCTAAATAAAAACCCAACCCACTTCTTATTTCATTTTTTCTTTAATTTTCATTTTTTTGGTTTGTTTCCCTATTTCCAGCCCTACCCCCAGAGCTGTTCTCCATCTGGGAAGCCTACCCCTGGCAGTGGGGGGAACACTTCTGCCTCTTCAAGACCTTCCTGATGGAAACCACCTCCTACGCCACCGTCCTCACCATCACCGGCTTCACCATGGAAAGATACCTCGCCATCTG
>CM060327.1:18642706-18652706 GCA_030674155.1 Stramonita haemastoma | reverse complement strand
GCCGCTGCTGCCTCGGGCTGCACGTGCTGCCCCCCTTTCACAAACTGCAGGCCAAGCTGGTAGGGGGGGCGGAGGGACAGCAGAGACCCCGGCAACCCAGCCCCCACGCTCACCTCCACCCTATGAAGAGTCTGAGGGTGTCTAAGTACTCGGCTTCTCTAGGGGAAGAAGCCCGGGCTTTGATGGGTGGAGGGCGTAGACCTCTCTTAGGTCAGCCTTCCACAATGGAGTCTGATGTCAGAGTGTCTGCTATCCATCATCCCATCCCGTCTCCCTCGTTTTCCAGTGCCACTCACGCGCATTCGGACGGTCGTTTGCTGGCTTTGTGTCGACATAGAAACTGTTCTTGTCGTCGTGTGGGCTTGGCCGGTCGTCGGAGGGGAGGAGAACGGTGTAGTGACGCCGCTGATGACGACAGGAGAGTGGTGACGTCATACCCTGACGTCCTTCCGCACATACACAGACGGAACTTTAGAGGGTACTGTCATGATGTTAGTGCTCATGACCCGTTTGAAGAGAACGAGGGTGTTAGAGATGTTTGTGTGTTGTGAGACGGCTTAGTTGAATTTTTTTAACAGCTTTTTTTTTTAAGTTAAGTTCGTTTCAGATCCTGCCGATTCAAGACATGTTACAATTTTATGTTCTGAGGAATTGGGGTGATGTTGATATCAACATTGACTTTCCTGCGCACAATTTTCTCAAGTTTTGTTACCGTCTAGTTTTTTAACTACGGCCTATGGAATGTTTACTTCTGTACAGGAAAGACAGAGGTCTAAGTCCAAAAGAGCATTGTAAATAAACCTACAAACCAGA
Organism: Stramonita haemastoma; assembly: GCA_030674155.1. Lineage (NCBI taxonomy): Eukaryota > Metazoa > Mollusca > Gastropoda > Neogastropoda > Muricidae > Stramonita > Stramonita haemastoma. Next base: position 18,651,893 of record CM060327.1, on the reverse strand, counting down.
AGAAAAATCCAGAATTTAAAATTTGGTAAGTTGTGCTGAGAGCTTACAACTACTTACACACTATACTAATCGTGCGTTCAGAAAGTGTGATAAATTGTGTTGCTGTTCTTTTGTAACGCTCAGGATTGTTTGTTCAACCTAAAAGTAGGTTTAGGAGAACATGGCAACGTTTGTGGGACACCAAGAGGTGACTGGAACAGGAGATTGATTTGTGTTTAGATGTATCATCTGATTTCCAACGCAAAGCCTATGTGACAGAGTAGTGTGTGCCTAAAATACAGGCGAAATGACAATGTAATGAGAATATTTTGTTTAGAAATACGCACATAAAACTCGACGTCATAATACCAACTTCATAATTTTTATGTGGTATGTACTTAGATGACACGAACTTGTAAATAATAAGACACACTGGTCTCTAAGCCCTGTGAGTAAGTCACATAAATAAAAGACTTTATGACGAGGACGTCTTAAATCTAATTTCAAAATGTAAAATGAAACTTGAGTCCAACATGACATCATAGAAAGTGTTTATGACAAAACAAGTTCTCTGGCATTTGAAGAAAGAAGACCTCTCTGAACAGAATGATGTAGAACGTTGAGTTTTGTGATACAAGAGAGACTTGGAGCAGCTGGTATTTGAAATTCTGTGATACAAGTGTGGCATTACCAGAGGAGGCAAAACGATGGTGGTGGTTGTTTTTGTGTGATGCAGTTAAACTTTAAAGGTCCGCGACAAAGTAGTGTTGTTAGTTCTGGCCATGAAAATTGGATTTGGACATGATCAATGCTCGTTTCTAGGATGGACAGGTAACACCACAAAATTGGCATAATATGAAAAGTTCCTGTCATAAAATAGTACACGTCTAGGATCTACTAACTTGCAAATTCTCTCTTTCGGGAATAGCAAATCCACGATAACTTGCTGATATGGACAATACTGCGATCACCAAATGTACAGAAAACGATGCCTAAAGTGTTCTCATCTTCTGTAACTTTCTGGTCTTGCTGTCCCCACACCGCACTTTGCAATGTCTCCGCCCTAGCCATATATAGAATCGTTATATCGCATCCTCAGGGTCAGAAGTCTAAAGTGAGCCCATCAATGTCAGGTAGTCGTAGGACATACATACATACTAGCATGTTTGATAGCAATGTCTAATATGACCAAGATACTACTACTACTACTACTACTACTACTACTACTACTACTACTACTACTACTACTACTACTACTACTACTACTAGTTCCACCACTACCACTACTCCTCCTCCTCCTCCTCCCCCTACTACTACTACTACTACTACTACTACTACTACTACTACTACTACTACTACTACTACTACTACTATGGCAGGATACAGTGACATCTAATTACTATGGTAAACATGACACGAGCAGCACATATGTAAAATGCGAGAAAATCAGGACATGTTATACTCTGTGATGGGAAAGTTATTGAGAAGCCGTGATGGTATACTTAGTTATGCGACTAATGTAAAGTTTTCACTCAACACAGCAGTATGTGATTAAAATGAAAAGAACAAATCATTATGTGATTCGAAAATCAAGCTTTTTTTTTGCTGCCTCATTTTCTGTGACGTCCCAGTCCTGCTGTTCCTACGCTGCCGATCCCAACCTCTTTGCTACAGCCATACCCAGATTCGTTATGACTCATCCTCAGGATCGGGAGTCCACACGGTGCCCATCAATATCAGGCCGCCGTGGGGCCACCAGCCAGAGAGACTCTGCACTGCTGCTGGGTCACTTTGATCTTCACTTGATCTTCCAATTCAAGGTGCTAACCATTGCGCCATGGCGGCTGGTAAATCAAGCTATTTTAGCAAAACAAAATTCTATCATTTAGATTTATCGCCATGACTTTATTGTACCTTAAGTTCTGTGAAATGAAAGAGAAGACAGGACATTGTGACATATCAAAATCTATAATTGGTTTGAACAGTTGTTTATTCAGAAAAGGAGCATGTCATACACAAACTCACCACCAAAAGCATCAACAAGCTAATAGCTGATAGTGTGTTCCATTATCAATCAGTGCTTGAGCGATGAAGATAACATAATACACACACACACACCACACACACACACACACACACACACACACACACACACACACACACACACATACACACACACACACACACACACACACACACACACACACACACACACACACACACAGAGAGAGAGAGAGAGAGAGAGAGAGAGAGAGAGAGAGAGATATATATATATATATATATATATATATATATATATATATATATATGTGGTATGAGGACGTATTTACTTCAGTAACTGGCAGTCACGGGTAAATATTACGTAAGCTGTGAAGTTAAACTAAAGTAAGCAAGGTCGTCTAACCGATCTTAGCAAATTAAAGATCTGTGACTGAACTGACGTGAACAACTTATTATGACGTACACAGCTTATGGAGTAAAATGACGTTGATAAGACAACACAACCATGCTGGGTTTGGGTCATAAGTAGTTTACATCCCGTTAATAGAAACTGAGCCATGTGATTGAAATATCTCAGAAAAGCAACTGTGGTACCGTGATATCTGTGATGGAAGTGATTGTTTTGTGACTTAAGAAAACTTTTGTTGAGACTGCACAAGCCTACAGATCTGAATTTCGTTACGGAAAGGAAAACTGAGATCATAAATTATCTTTATGAAACGGTATGCTCTGTGATTATTATGACTCTGGGTAAGATATAAGTGCTGTGATAAACGTAATACGGGCAAGAAATACAGTTTTGAAAAACTTGTGAATAAAGTGTGACAGTGTTAAGTTCAAAACTTGTGAGTCGCCAGTGTGAGACGACTGAAATACCAAGCCTGGGACAGGGGTTTGTGCAAACGAGTACATTGCTTCATTTGTGGTAATTGGTGTGAATAGTTCAGACATCTAAGGTGTTTTTTTCACTTCAGTGACGAAACTGATGCTATCATGACGTTTTATTGTGTTTGATACATTTGACGTAAAGAAGTCACCATGACGTATCTGTGGTAAGAAAATAACCTAACCAAAACCTGGCAATGTACGACCCAAACTCCATGATTGAGCCAATAATCATTACCTCTATTTTACATTCATTGATCACAAAGGTCATCACAATACTACTACAGTAAAAGAAGAGATGGATTGCCGCCAGGGTATACTATCCAAAATGAAGTATACAGTGCGTCCTTGTGAAGTATGTCAGATCTGGTGCATGTTCGCAGCATTACTATCGCTACTTCAACCTCCTCATCAGTATGGGCCATCATACAATACAAGGCTCCCCCAGAGAATGAAAAACGAGGAGGAGGAGACGGACCCAGTAAGGATTGCTTCCGCAGAACGTGACGTGAAATGACGACAGAGTGATGTCAATTATATGAAGTCTTACGGTAGAAGATCATTCGTTTTAGAGTGTGTAAGGATCTGCCAACATAACACAATAGATGGTGTCATACGCACACGCACACGCAAGCACGCGCGCGCGCGCGCGCACGCGCACACACACACACACACACACACACACACACACAATGACAGGACCAATGGTAGACATGGATGAAAAGGTGCTACGTATTATTTGGTATAAAACAAAACAAAAAAAACAAAAACAAAACAGCTCGTGTGTATCATACGAGACCTTTAAATAAATCTGGATATGCTGAAAGAAACAAGACTGTTCGCGTGTACAACACGAGACTTTAAGACAAATCCGGATACAATCAAATCTGTTCAGTGTGCCTTGCCATGCTACTACTGGCATCTCCAGTAAGCTATTTTCTGGCGGAGGAGGGGATGATACACACTCAGTACGAAGACTGGACAAACCAGACTGACACTAGTGTTCTGTCTATAAGACACGTTTGAAAAGGTGAAACACATACTTGACCAATCGTGCAAAGCTCTTTGTACTCTGTGTGCTCAACATCAATATGATGGAAAGAATTCAATACTTTCTACAGAAAGCGTGTAAAATCAAACTACATTCATGTTTCATCATCATTTTTCTTCATCGTATTCGTCATCAGTCATGCTTTTTACTTCTTTCCTTAATCAAAGCCTCATCCCCGTGTGGTGGGAAGAGGTCCGGGTATGTGTGTAAAAAAAAAAAGAAAGAATTTATAAAACTAAAAATCATCAGCAAATAAAACTGTTTGGCAACGTTGAACTGGATGTGTGTGTTCTTATTAAATTATGGTTTTGTAGCGGTTATTGTTAGAGGTCAGCAATAAACCTACCCACTTTTAAAGAAATAACAGGAAACAATGCATTCACCCTGTTTACTGCGTGCCTAATTTCATTTCATGTTGTTTACCCCTCCCTCTTCGAAAAAAAATACAATGAATAAAACCACCACGAAAGCGGCCATATCAGGCCTGCCATCTAATTTCATTCCAGCCACTCCAACCATAACATTAACTTCAAGTTAAAAATCACTACCATTTAAACCTTCAAAACATCCAGCAGAATAAATCTAAATTAAAAAACAAAACTTTAAATGACACAACACGCTAATCAATTCTTTCTTAAAGTCCAATAAGGCCAGGCTGTGCTGAGAGCATCAGCCAATTCTTTTTGGTTTTTATTTCTTTTATTTTGAACAAAATGGAATAAGCACTTACGTACTTTTGTGGACATCTTGTCCCTGTGTGCACGCAGTTTTGTAAAATTTTGTCATTCATTTCCACCAGCAAGTGCCTCTTCAGAACTGAGTCTGACAACAGTGCCTTTGTCTGGAACTGTTCTAGGCATCCCTCACACACATAATTACACAGCCATGCCCACTTCTCTTTCTCTTTGTCGTTGGCTGGACACCATTCAGAGAAAAGGATGGAATGATTCACACCAAATTAACACAACTTATAGAGCAATAATTGAATTTACGTCTGTAAATGTAAGGTATTCATGCAATGTTCTAAACACAGTGGTATCTCCATCGGCTTTTGTACTGACTATTGTTTTGTTAAGACATTAAACGAAATCAAAAAGAAAACAAGTTAAGGAGATGTAGCTATTCATAGAACCAAAAAAAATGCTACATCCGTTTTGCTAAGAGATTCACACCTCATTATATAGACACACCTGTGGCTACTTGTATCAATGACCTGATGTTTTATCTATTTATTTACTTTTTTATTATATCATATCGAGGATAATGGCATAAGCACTCATGTACTTTTTTACATCCAGTCTCTGTGTATATGCAGTTTTGTAGATATTGTCATCTGTTCCCACCGGCACACGATGGCCTATTATTACAAAATGCGGAACAGGATTTAACGTGTGTGCAAGATGTTCTGCGTGCGTTCGCACACGGGGCCTCAGTTTATAGACTCATCCGAAGGATGCGGACTTAAACTACAGCATTTCAAGAAAAAAAGTGACGTCCTGTTTATTCAAAATGAAGCAAAATTCTTCACTATCGGGATTCTTCTTTTTCTTCTTCATCGAACTCTCAGACAGCAACTACTTTTGTCTTTCACATGGAAGAAAATGCGTTGTGCTGCCGTTAAGCGCCTGAAAAAAAATCAGGCCCAGCGCATTTGACTTCGTCATTGGATGGAGAGAATTGCTATTGTTTCAATTTTAATGCAAAAAATGGACCAGGAAGGCAGAAAACAGAAAAAGAGAAAGAGCTGATAAGAAGAAGAGGAACAAGGAAGAAAGAAAGAGAGTGACAGAAAAGAGGGAATTTGTAGCAAAGAATTTCCAAGATATGGACACGTTATTTATACTGACAGATCCTTGGCATCCACACAGGGGAGTCACCAGAGTACACTTAAAGGCATAAACTAAATCCAACAAAACAAAAGCTAACAAATAAAGAGAAACTAATCACAAACGATAGAAATTTACAAAGAAAAAGAAAGAAAAGATAATGTCAGTGATACTTCAGCCATGGACTACATCAACGACAAAAAAGCCAATCAACCATTTTAAACCTAAAACTGGCATCAAATACAGCGAAAAGTAGACACTAAAATCATCATCATATAATCAAACCAAACGTCACGCACATCCCCCATCATCCTGGCTTCAGGGGCAGTAGCAGCAGCAGCAGCAGCAGCATCGATCACCATCCACTAAAGCAACAAACATAGGAGGCCTTTGCGCTTTGGGGGGGAAAACACTGCATGGCCTCTCATCTGAAAGAAAGAACTGAGGGTAGAAATCCTGATATCAATCTTTAGGGGACAGTCAATTATTTTATTCCTTCTTTGTCTGTCTTGTCTGTCTGCCTGTCTGTCTGTTTGTCTGTCTGATGTCTGCCTTTATCGCATATCACCTCTCTCTCTCTCTCTCTCTCTCTCTCTCTCTCTCTCTCTTCTCTCTCTCTCTCTCTCTCTCTCTCTCTCTCTCTCTCTCTCTTTCATTGTCACTGTTGTTGCTGTTGTTGCGTTGTGTGTTCCCAAGTTAACCATCTCAAGGGACGGGATAGCCTAGTGGTCAGAACATTGCGCTCGCAATTTGACGACTTGGGGTCGAGTTCCGTTTGAGGGGATTTTCCCCCTGGAGTTAACATCAATGCTGACTCCACTCTCTCTAAAAGTCCTTCGGATGAGATTATAAACCGAGGCCCTGTGTGCGAACGCACGCATAACATTTTGTGCACACGTTAAATCCTGTTCCGCTTTTCGTAAGAGTAGACCATTGTGTACCGGTGGGAACAGATGACAAGATGTACAAAATAGCTTACACACTGGGACTGGATGTGAAAAAGCACATGAGAGCTTATTCCATTATCCTCGATTTAAAGGAAGAAATGAATACAATAAAAAAAAAAATAAAGGTCACGCAAAATTAATCCTCTACCACTCAATCTATCTGGGAACCATTGGGAGATTGTGAATACGCACTGCTTGAGAAGTTTGCGTGTGTGGCGGTTTTCAAGTACCACGGTTTATTGGCAGCCATACTCTGACTTCAGACAATTTTTTTCTTTTCTTAAAATGATAAACAAGCTACTTTGTAAAGAGTTTGTTATCGCGACTCGATCAAAGCTCAATAATATTTTGAAACATAATCGCATTTTCATGTAGGCTTGGGCACTTCGGCTGCAACAAAAACTGACAATTGTGCCCGGGCTAATAGCCATCTGTCGATCCGATCATTATTTCTTTCAGCTACTTTGGAAAGCATGAGGCCATTATTTTACACTGGCTCTCTCTTTGCAGCTTGTAGATTCAATTCTAAAAACAAATTATGTAACTGTTATATGAAAGAGGGAACTAAGAACAAATGAACACGTGAATGAATGAATGAATAAATGAATGAATAAATGAATGAACAAATGAATGAGCAAAGAAGTAAAACAAGCCAACTAGTTAGCTAACCAGCCAAACAGCCAGCCCCCCCTCCCTTCCCCCCCCCCCCACCCCACCAAATAATTATAGGTGACGCTGCTCTTGTGGCGACTCAATCTTTCCCGTGGAGAGCAGCTCAATTTCACGCAGAGAAATCTGGCGTGACTTAAAGCGGTATAAAATAAAAAATCAAATAAACCAAGAAATCATTCAACCTGCTAACCATCCATCTAGCCAATAAGCCGAGCAAAAAGGCAACCAAGCAAATTAGCTAAAAAAGACAACCGAAAAAATCACACACACATACACATACACACGCACGCACGCACGTACGCACGTGCACGCACAAACACACACACACACACACACACACACACACACACACACACACACACACACACACACACACACACACACACCAGCAACAAATTTAACAGTTTCAACAATCAAAGGGTAGGAAAGGTTAGTGGTTAGAGCGTTTTGATCATAATCTGGCTGCCCGGGATCGAGCCACCATAGAGGAGCTAACATAACTACTGACCCCACTCCCCTAAAAGTATATCAGAAGAGACTATAAAGTAGTGGTTTAATCAAGAATACGTGTGCGAACGCACACAGAACATCTTGCGCACTCGTTGATAGCTGGTTTCGGCTTTCGGAAAAGAACGCTTACTCGTGCCCGTAGGAATGGAGGAAAATATCATAAAAATACAAAACATGCACACAGATGTGCTTAGACACCATCCTCGAAGTCAGAATGCAGCTAGTGCATAAAATCGGTCGCATACGCAAAATCTCTCTATTTGGTGATCCTCAGAGCGCTAGCCGAGGAACGAAAGAAAGGAAAACCGCATCGAAATGTCAAAACACCCTTTGAGATTTAAGGATGGCATCAACGATTTGTTCGAAATTGTCATGGGTCTCATACAGGCTGACACTGTGTCCACCGTATCTTTCCCTCATGGGGCTGATTGAATATCACAGCGGGCTACTCCGACAAAGTCGGTCAAACTTAACAAACACGCCAGCACGTGAACAAAAGAACAAACACGCGATCAAGTCAGAAAGTAAACACACACACAAAACGCAAGAAAATATCAACACACAAATAAACAAAACAAAGAATCAAATTATTTGAAGCAAACTAGCAAACAAACAAAGGTACACAGAACGTCTTGCGCACATGTTAAAACCGATTCCATTTTTCGGAAGAGTATGCCATTTTGTGCCGGTGGGAACGGATGACAATGTTTACAAAACTTCATGCACACGAGGACTGGATGTAAAAAAAAAGCAAAAAAAAAACACATGCGTACCTATTCCATTATCAGCAAAATAAAGAATAAGAAAAAAAAAGAATAAGAAGGCGAAAACACAGTCATCAAATGAGAATAATCCTATCTACAGATGTTTGATGAATAAGGGGTTAAGGCACAAGAGACTAGAAAAAGTTATAAACCTCAAGAGATGTATTAACTTGGAATGCTAGAAACTGTGTTAATGCAAATCTGGAGCATGTAATCGCATGTAGAATTATGGCCTACAATATTCTGCTTTTACAATAAACAGCTTTCATGCAATGTTTTCTCCTTTTTGTGTTTATGTCCCTTCATTTAAATGAAACTTTAAAAATGCATTTGTTCCAGAATATAGCATTTTCTCTTAGTGTTAGGAGCGGAACATTCTTTGTACATTACACATCTTCAGCATGCATATTCGTTTTTCTGTTCGCATATAGACGCAAAAGGAGGATGAACAATGATATGATGAATGTGCATGTAACTTGATCTGGAAAACTGAAAAAAAAAATCATCTACTTAATCCATAAGGTACTGCCGAGAACGAGTAATATTTTTTCT